>JAYKKO010000015.1:6250000-7500000 GCA_037074685.1 Glyphodes pyloalis | reverse complement strand
CGTCAAAAATTCAATTTTAACCAGGAAGTCTTCGCCTGGTATTCATAATACACAAATATTTGTTATTTAACCTTTGTCCCCGTGTCTATACGTTTGGTCGACAGCACGTTACGATAAACACTTGCAGATCGATGATAGTTCTTAAGCGCGTACCTACATACATTACATTAGGGGGCACAAAGTCTATTGTGTATAGTCTGATGTACTTTTCTCTGTGCATTAATTACAATCTCATTAAAAACAATTAACCGATACAAATTATAAAACAATATATAAAAGCAAAGGTGATATAGGATGTAAGGGGTTATGGCCACACATGGTGGTATGGGTCACTATGTACCTACCTACGGTTAAAACACGTCAGGCTACATACTTTGTTATTTGTAAGTACTGCCTATACGTCGCGGGTAAAATAACTAAAACCAAACTGCGAATATATGCCTTATTATGTTATTCACCTTACTATGTTACTCTCAATATTTGCAGGTCTACATTAACTAAATAACCCGATATAAGCAGGCATTCAAACTGTTGCATTCAAGAGTTTACACATTGTTTATTTTGACCTCCTTTAAAGTTACCATTAGATTTCGCTTTAAAATAAAATTACATACATTTTAGTGTATAGGATTGAACAAAATGTTGATAAAATACCCAATTCGTTTAATTTTATTGTGTGAGGTTCAAACTTAGTTACTACATTTACAATAAGAAAATTCATGTGATATAAAGAATACTGTTCATATTTATTGTCTATTACCACATTACCCTTGTTCTGTTTGTACTAATATTCTAAGAGCGAAAAAGAATGTATGGGTAGATACCCACATATAATACCAGAACTCACTTAGAATATCATATATTTTATATAAACATAAATATCCATCTGGATAGATATTTTTTTATTATTCACGCACAAAGTACTAATTATGTTTGAGTGTGGTTGGTATATAGGATAAAAGATGTAACATTAACTTTTATCCTGAAATAACACGTATGAACTCGCGGGCAATATTTAGTAATTTATATCTGTAGGGTAAAAGCTGGATAGTTGCCCCACTTTTCGAAAATTATTTATTTTCAAAAATATGAACTTGCTGAATATTATTCGGTATGTATCTAAAAACTTAGGTCTTTTATCTTTTATAATAGCCTATTTTTGTACACATAATTAACATTGGTTTCGAATAAATAGTGTTTTATTACACCTCTCAACAAAGGGATAGTTGCCTACTATGGCGGATAGTAGCCTAGCGTGAAAAATGCTTCGGGGGATACTTGCCTCGTGCGGGGATAGTTACCCCGGTATATTTATTTTAGATAGAAATAAAATATTTTTTTTATTTAATTTATAATCTTAATAAAACTATTCAATAGAAATTACTGACCAATATAATTATAACGCCCGTCAAAGTTCCGCCTCGGAAGATTTTCGCTCACACGGACAAAACTCGTGTACCTATTTCGATGACTTATGCGGCACTGAGGCCTATGGGGGGTCACCACTTATTGTAGCAAAGCGCGAATACAACGGATACTCCTAACATAGTGTATTAAAAACCAAGGCATGTATCCCCCTGAGGCAACTATCCGGGTTTTTTTTCCCCTATGAGAATAATATTTATTTCCCAGTTACTTTTTCCAATAAGATTCCATTAGAATGACAAATATTATTTAGTTTTTATTTAGTAATTGTTAATCGAAAATGCATTGATTCCATTTTCAGTCATTTGGAAGTTTGTTAGAAGCCTAGTTTACCGTACTAATTAATATTTCAATTATTTCTTATTTCGGTATGTGATACGGGGTTTTTGTTGCGACTATAGCGAACAAAGTGATTCTATATCACAAAACTGTACACACTATGTGTGATCGTTTTTGTATTTAAATGAAGATCGCAATAATTTTGTGTTAATGCGTCATAATTAAAAAAAAAAGATTATCTTTACGTTTTAAATTAATCATGGATAGACTGATTATACTTTCTTGTTAGGTTATAATTTGTCTATTCCAGGAATAGCAACAAACTATAAGGCTTAACCTATAAAAAGATGCAGACGTTTTTGTTGTACAAACGTAAATTTAATCTAAGTATCGCTAGTAGGTACATCAAATCTCACACGGCTTCAAAACTTGACATTAGAATAAAAAATATTTTACTTATATTTTGTATAAATTAAAACAATTACCTGAATAACATTAATATCTTATTAGAATATTTTAAACCGCCTAAACCATCCTAACCTCTGGAGGTAAGGCGCTGGTAGTAGGTATAACCTGAATGCTAAAATATAATTTGAAAATAGTAATCTTACTATCTTGAAAAAAATACGGGAATTATCTTAAGTTTTACACACATATAAATATAGTTACATGTACGCATCAACATATACTATTATAAACAGCCAGTAGGTACTGTTTTTAGTAATAAACCAAAACTTAGTTTTATTTCAACCCAAAAGTGCTTACACAAACAAAATTTAGTGCAGTTCGTCTGCAAGCGTTCGTGTGTTGGTTTTAATTATTCTTAGCACAGCCTGAGGCCTTACTTCTAGTTCTATGGACATTATTTCATTAACAAAAAAAGGGGTGCAGCATCATACTGCATACGGCATCTCACTTCCTCAATGGAGCAAGTTCTCTCGTAAGAGCTACGATCGAGGCTCCTGATTAAGCATACAAACGACTTTTATGTTTTATTGTTTTTTTAATTTCGATAGATTTATTACAGTAAATATACTGCGATACATAGTTGCGAGAAAAATAGCCTTTCGCTCTCTTAAGAATTATGAATTAAATGACACTTTAGGGCTTTTGTGAAATATATGTAGCTAATATTTTTTCTTTTGCATGGAACCTTGAGTCTACGGTCGAGGAAAAATAAATTTGTTTTTAAGTTAAAACACAACTGCATCGTACAAAGAATTTCAATTGTTTGTGTACCTTACTGGAACCAAGCTATCGATAATATTGCAATAGTTTTCCCTGATTAAGTTCTCATTTACCGGTATGTTTCGTTATTAGGTACATTATTCGATTAATTGTGATTTTTTTACGCATTTTGGAGTTTATTTATAAGTTTTAAATTGCATAAATGTAACATAGTTTAGGCACCTACTGGCTTTGCATTGAGGTATAATGAAAATTATAAAATAGCTGGTATTATTATTCAAAATTTTTACCATTTAGGTACCTAAGTTTGTTAACAATTTTTTTTTAAATATGTGATCCTGCAAGTAATTTAGAGAAATGCCTTAATCATCTCCACTGTCTAACAATATATAGCCCTAAAGTTGATTTTAAGGTAGGTTTCCATTTTTAAAGATTTTTTAATCTTTCTAAATGTTATTTAACCATTTCATTATCAACATAACACATATCAACTCTATGCAATACTGAGTTATCGAAAAGATATAACTGGGTTTTTTAAATTAGGTCGTTTTTACCAGTATAATATGTACATTATTAGGTAGGTAGGTACGTAAACATGCACTATAAATATTGTTTAAATTCTTTTGTTATTTAGTAAACGTGCTTCTTTGTTTTTATGGATGTGATACCTAATGTTTGTTAACTTTTAACGCAAACGTCACCTATTAGATTTGAATTTGGTATTTAATTCGATATGATAGTAAATGTAATAAAAATTTATAAGATATTTATGAATCTACGAGTACATTGTATCTTCAATCAATTAAATTGACTTTGTGTAAACGAGTGTCAAAAATCTATGAACCTTAATCTATGAATCTATAAAAAATCTGTTTAATGTTATTATATATTATATTAATCGGATAAGTATAATACGTTAACGAATTAAATTTTGTGTCGGTAGTTTGTACTCATGAGCTTTAAACAGATACAAGAAAATATGTATTCATTTTCTTAATTGGTTTATTATTTGTTTAAAAAGGTTTAAATAATTAATGTAAATGGTATTTAAAAAAAAATAGAAAAGTAAACTTTTTCATATTCAAATAGGTACATGACGTAGTAAGAATCACGCCAGGGTTCACTATTAAACTCCAAAATTGATAACCAGTAATATTCAAAATTGATTATAATAATAGTTTAGTAAATAATAGTATTTTATTTAAATCTCATATTTATCATCGTAAAATTCAAGCATAGCTATCTCATTTTTCTGTTCTACATAATTTATTATAAATTGAGAATACTATAACTCGTACATTAGGTGAGGCTTCATTAATGAAATGTGGGTTCATTCGTATATGGATTATTACATCAGCGTATTAATGTTTGAAGTTAATGTATAATTAACTAATAAGAAAGCAGAATATGATATTCTGTTTATTTGCTATCTAAATCTCGATAAAATGTAATCCACGTATTCAAAATAGCAATAAAAGCTTTTTTAATTCCTAATTCTAATGTGACAGACCACGTTTTGATATTCGCAAAGCCAGTACACGACACGCTATCCCAATTTGGCGGGCGCGAACCAATTACCGCAGTATAGTGTCGCCAACTTTCAGTAAAACGTCGTCATAAAGTGCGATATCCCGCTGCGAGAACGCTTTATTTCGCCATAAAAGCGTTTTATCCACGTATAAAAGCTTAAATCCGCGAGCTTTCTCGCGAGCAAAAAGAGCGTTAGCGCGGCCCCGCGAGGAACATGGCTCCGGCACGCCCCGGCGCGCCGTTGGCTGCCGCCTCTCGCGCCTCCCGCCGTCGGGCGCCGCCTCCTGCCCGCCGCGCGCCGCCGGCTCAGTCGCCTCCGACACCTCGAGCACGGCGTGCGCATGACACGGCACCACTCCGCGCAACACGACATCCGAACCTCACCACGCGAACTCTTCCAACTTACCCCTCTTGTGGAACAAGTGATACTCACCTAATCTGGAACGCGGACTTGACTCTCCCATCCGAACCCCCTAAAGTTGACTTTTCTGTGAGAACTCGTGCGTCTAAGAACTTGTGTATCTGAATCATCATCCGTGAACTCCGTTGTTGTTGGGGATGCGCCGGTGGCGGGCCCCTGTGGTTGTGATGTGGTTGCGGTGACCGGCGCGGTGGCGGCGGGGGTAGTTCGGCGGTGGCGCGCGCTGGACGCGGGAGGAGGCGCGGCGGGTTGCGGCCCCGCCGGCGGCGCGCTGGCGATGACCGTGCAGCGCGATGAGCGCGAGCGCGCGCCCCGCACGAGGTTCATGATCACGGATATACTGCACGATGCAGCGCCGAGAGACCTCAGCGCGCACAGGGACTCAGATTCCGATCGGTCCGCGACGGACTCACCAGG
Source organism: Glyphodes pyloalis (assembly GCA_037074685.1). Taxonomy (NCBI): domain Eukaryota; kingdom Metazoa; phylum Arthropoda; class Insecta; order Lepidoptera; family Crambidae; genus Glyphodes; species Glyphodes pyloalis. The sequence goes on along the minus strand of JAYKKO010000015.1, from coordinate 7,494,740 downwards.
TAAGTTAACGTGCCCAGGAGTCGTGACATTTTGTCATACCAAATAATAATTTAAGAAACGAACACTCGGGATATACGACTCTCGAACGGTCATATGCGTGTTTCTCGTAGAACAATATATTGCGACTGGTGGCCATAGAAGAAAGCATTTTGTTTGACTCTTTCACTTTGATTTCTAGACCGTAGTGATACTAAGATAATAAGAAAAGAAGAGAAAATGAAAAAAGTTAGTAGAGACGGTGTATAAACATACTTATACTAAACTGGTAAAATAACAAATATCGTAATACGTTTGAGACCTTATTTGCTATTTAATATTATAATATTGTTATTATAGAAAGTTTGTAAGAAGGTATGGAAGTCTAGATGTATCTTCGTTACTCTTTCGCGCAAAAAGTAAAGAACAAATTTCAATGAAATTTTGTAGGAACAGAAATTACATAGTATATTTACATATTGGATACTTTTTTATGCCAAAATGACGTAAGCGAAGTCACAACAGCATGTAACGAATATAGCAAGAAAAATAATGACATAACGTAGTCACTCCTACAATTTAAACAAATTATCTAAATTTTTATATATGTAATTTAACCAAATGTATCAGGGTACACGATTTTTGAAAAAAAAATCGCATTTTTGTTAAATTAATATATTCAGTTGAATTTTCCTCTGAATAGTAGTAATGATTGGATAAATGTAGTCATAAATTTCGTCACTAGATTTATTTGGACAACATTTTGCGGTTAGTACCTACGTATCTAGTAATAAGGATAGTTGTAGGATAAATTTTGAACTTCTCTTTTACTATACATACAGAACAGTTTATTTTCCAACAAGATTCCAACAGTTTGTTTAACTGGCTTCAGGAAAGTCAATTAAACAGATTTTTTTTAATTCAAATGTGCCACATAATGATGATATAAAAGTATTTACATTAATATTTAATAAAAATAAATAAAATAAAAAACCTTTTATTTCCTGCGAAGTTTCAGGTAGGTTACAGAGTTTGAAAAAGAAATAAAATATACTTGTTTATTTAAAATATTTATTTTTTATTTATTTTAGTTTAAATATTTTGTAAGTTAGTGTTATCTTATGTTTATTTGTTTTGTTTATGTAATAAAGTGTGGTATTTAAAAAAAAATATATACTAATTTTTAGTGTTAGATACATTTGAAAATAAACACAAAAACAAGAATAAAGATAATAAAAATAATGTTTGTTAGTAACATTACATTAATATTTATCATTATTTATGTTTCACTACGAAATAATAAGGCTTGAATCTGTATTCATTTAATTTAATCTTTTTAAATGTATTGATGTTTAATAGTAGGTAGGTAATATCAACTATTTCGTCTTATGTATTTTAATTAAATATTCATCGTCGTCATATGTTTTATTTTGAAAGTTGTTTTTAGTAGTGAATACTACATTGTGTATTAGTTTATTTAAATTGATATCAAGTGAAGTTTTAAGGAGATATTGATAGAAAATAATTTTATGTTGATTAATTATTAGGTTTATAGAGGAACATACTTACAGTATTTCTTCAAAACTAGATTTAAATCATTGTCCCGTATCGAAATTATTCTCAAAATTGGCAGCAAAAGAATTTAGTTGAGGATAAATAAAATTTAAACGAAATGCTTCAAGAGGGCCTTTAGAAAAGACATCAACGAAATGTCTTGAAATTGCAACGCGCAATCAATTTATTCATTTATCACAAATAAATAGGATACAAAATCAAATTTGACGACCTCCGTAGCAAAGAGGCGAGCGGGCCAGGCTTTGGCGTCGCGCCATCTCTTAGGCCCCGGGTTCGATCCCAGATCGACCAATATGGGAAACGAACTTTTCTATATTGGGTGTTGTGGTACCGTCGTTTTTTCTGATTTCTGTAACAGAAGTGCATAAGCTTCTTACTACATCATCAAAGCAATGCACCTATGTGATTTTGTCAAATATTTATAATTTTTGTTATTACCTACCTGAATATAAAATAAAAGAAATAAATTTATAGAAGACAGAAATAAACACGTTGTACATATTTTTTTAGTTTTTGCTCTATGTTGTAATTCAATTACAGTTTCATAAGCTTAACTAGGTTCTATCTAAAATGGTTAATAATAAAAATGTATTGTCTAAAATGAGATTGCTTTTGAAGTTTTATGAACATATATAATTCAGGCTATATTTATGTACACGTACTAAAAAACTATCAATCACCAAATGACTCTTGACCATTTAATTTTATTAACTATTCAAGAAAAAATCTACACATCAGGTTGTTTGTTTTATCAAATACTTGCTATAGTACAATGGGAGGGATAAGCTGAAAACCAGCGCTGCCCGGGATCCATTCGCGAGACAGCATCAGCTAAGCTTTTCCTCAATTATAACTATTATAAATAACTCAATTCATTTATATTTGGAACAGATTATGTTTTGTGTTTTTTTTTTAGTTGAGACAGTAAATGTTTTCTTTCTTGCTTTCTATAGTGAAGGAGTGGTAGCATGAAAAACATGAACCTCCTTTTCTTCATATTCCTGGCGTGCCTCCCCGTTGTGTGTCCGTAAGGGAGTCCGGCGCTCGCGACGACTTCGATCCTAATTTGACGAGCTTGGTATCACATTTGAGCTATTGTTAGGTAACTGACGTTGGCAACCTTTAAAGGATTTATTTATTCCTGTTCCGTCCCGTCCCGACTATGCAGTCTTGACCAACGGCGTCATTTGCCTTCCGAAGGATGGAATCATTATTCTTATTAATCAATTAGATGATTTGAGCCCGATAAAACCTTACCATTGTAAGTAATATGCATTTTTTTTATGGTTTTCATGATTAATTTCTCGTTACTACCTAATATAACACCCTTAAAATCCTCAATCATTAAGCGTTCCAAGTGCATTATGAGACGCCACATCGAAGATAATATTTTTACAAAATGGTATCCATGCATTAATTAGTACCAGTAGTGGGTATTAAGTTTATGGTCTGATTTATTTCAGTAATTTTGAATGGTGGGTGTTAGACAGTATAACCTAATTATAAAGTTACATTCAAAGAAGTATTCACTTTTACGCGACCTGGCCCGGGGATAATATATAGATAATAACATTTACTAGACCACGTTTATTGGAACCAACATATCCACGAAACCCTAGCAAAGCAATATACCTAACACCCGTGCTGTATAATAAAATTATATCAATTTAGACTTCATTAAAGAAACCTAGTTGTTATCACTGCATAGTATAAATCAAAGTCACTTTTTTTCGTCGCTTAGATCTTTAAAACTACGCAACGAATTAATATGAGATTTTTTTTATACATAGAGTGCATACATCACTCTAAGGGAAGGTTTATATGTATAATCCAACATATTAATGTACAGAAAAGCCGAAATCTTCATTTGTATTTTCTTGCACCCTAGCGAAGCCGGGGCGAGTAGCTAGTTTAACATTAAAAAAATAATACCTACAGGAAATACTGTTTAAATTGGGAAATACTGTATAAAATCCATATCTATCACCTTTTATAAACTGCATATGCATTTAATTATTTAATAAAAAAAATAAATAAAGAGATTGAAAGTATTTTATAAATAGCTATTGCCTAATTAGATTTAATAAATTCTTGTAGGTATCTAATTTTAACAGTTTGCGTAGTTATTGTAACAAACAGCGATAGTTGCAATGCTATTTAAATCTGAATTTGCTGTAACATTGTCCTTTGAAAGAACAATCTACTGTTTTAATTACGAGTAAATACGATTTCACCGTCCGTTCGGTTATATTAATAGAGATAACACGTACGTAAACTAGTCTCATTAGCAGTTATCAAATAGGTAAATTCATTTGTAGGAAAAAAGAATATTATAGCATTAAATGTGCATAAATAAATGCTTGATTGTGTTAGTGTAAACTAAATATTAAATTATATTTTTAGTTAAAGCCTATTTTAAATCTAAAGCTCATTATTTATTTGTATAGCGACGCTAAATGGAGCTCTTTAAATGTTGATTAGGTTGTTAATTAGTAACGGCAACAGTTTCTTGTGTATTTACGAATACGTCTATCGTCTAACAAATCACATCAGCTCATACATTATGGAACTTCTGATAATTAGGTATTAATGTTTTGTTTCGTTGCGTGACGTCACTGTTTATTTTTCGACCTTCGGCTCGCCAGGTGCATGGATGTAACCCGAACCGGGCGCGACCGACCGGCACTGATTTTGTGTGACTTGCCCAAGTTGCCTTTCCTTGTTTCGATTAATTCGTTGCAATCATACGCGTCAAATTCTTTTAAGTGTAACAGACGACGTAAAAACAATTGACATTATAGCAAATTGGTTCAAAATCTATTTGTAAGATGCTCTAAACGTATTTCAACTGTTACCAAACGGGTTGAAAGTTGACAAAACTGTTTTACTCGTATGTTGCTCTTTTACTATTATTATAGCTGATAAATGCATTAATAAGAATTTGACGATTTCATGAAAAACCTTTTTAAAAATTGAATTGGGCAATGTGATCCCATTAAATGCACAGCTTCTCATAATAAGATGTTGAGCATTGAAGATTTGCGAATGGTTTTTGTTAATTTACATTAAAATTATATTTATTTTTAAATTCTACTTACATTCCTAGGCACATTTAAAGAAAATTAACAAATATTTAGTAACTCTACATAATTTCAAATCCAAGCTTAAAATCTTTGTGGAAATAGATATCCATTTACTATAATGTATATAATTTTAGATATCAATAAATTTGTTGTTTGTTAATTATATGTTTGCATTATTCACGAGGTGAGTAAGCAGCTATTTTATGGGCTTTTAATGCTAAACAAACAAATCGCCACCGATTAAAAAATGTGACACGTTTACCAACTTTTTATACTTACTTGCTTGCTTATCAAGTTTAAAGAGATTGTGATCAATAAGTTTTTAAAGTAAATATTTTTTTGTTGTGTGTCAAATGAAGACAGAATTTTAGACAACTAAAAGTTTATGTTTGAAAAATCGTTTACAAAACTACAATTTTTTTTAAAAGTAGGTACATTTGTTTTTAACTTTCTAAAAAGTTTTAAATCCGTTTTTAAAGATGACCAGTGTGGTTGGCTGGTCGCTCATGACGATCTACACATGTGATAGGCCTCGCCCGAGACCGCTACATATAAATTTAATTCAATTTCTACTTAGCCCGTGTAATCTACATTAAAATTACTCATTAATTTTAATTTAACCATGAGACTAATTAGTGTACTCCAAGACAAATGCTTTTTATCGAGATTAAAGCAACAAGCACAATTAACAATTTCAAAGAATGAATGAGAAGAGTGTGACGATAACGAAATTTAAGAAACTGACTTGCTTTATCGTTCACACTTTAGAATCAATTTTGTTAATTGGTGTAATAATAATTTATTTTTGAAATGCTTCAAAATATTATTGTTTAGAATTTGTTGTTAAATTGATGATAGATTCGCATGTGATCAATATATCAAATAATAATTTGTTGTTTCTGTCTGGCAACATGTGTTCAGTTTCAAATATAACAATTTTAATCGCTTTTCAATATGTAAAAATCACTTTAGTCTATTGCAGCATAAATGCGATCGACTGATTGTAGAATCCTTCAAATAAAATAAATTAACAAATTTAGATATCTTATACTAAGTAATGTTTGAGTTTCGATCGCATTATCCCCTCGACAATTTAATAGACAAGCCGATAAGACGAGGCGTTAAATAAATTAAATAATAAAACGTATAATGGCCGTGATAAATACAACCAGCTCGGAGTCTTGCCGAGATAACTAAGCCCTTATAAAACGGACCAAATTAATCCACGAAGGGCCCGGGGAAAAGGAAAAAAACTGACGTCATAATCAGCTTTTTGTCAAATGTCACTACGTACGCGTTTTAAAATTTTAAATAGCTCACCGAATACCGGGGCTCAGGGTGGCGGACGAAGTACACTCAAACTCATAACCTGTTAGTGATTTTTAAACCTGTACAACACTGATTAATGTCTTTGTGTTCACAAGTAGAAGAAACCGATTTAATGATACAGAAATACCAAAATGTTGTAACTAACTAGTAGTTAACTACTTTTGCATTTTGGTATTTCTGTATCATTAAATCGGTTGTAGCACCATGATTGTTATAAAATCTTTATAATCTCAATCAATGTATTCAAAGATAAGATATTTTATTACTACTATATTTGTGCTTTAGTAAATGTATTACAGTCATTTGTTTTTCTGAAGAGTTCTCTTTAGAGCTCAAATCTGTGCGTTTACTGAGTGATTAAAAGGTTATAGTTATTATTTTTGTCTAAAGTATTCGTTATCTCATGAATTTGCCTCGCAATTACTGTATTTAACATCCGCCGGCGGCAATTAAACGTCTCATGCAACTGTAAATACAAAACCTCTCGACGCGTAATTTGAAAAACCCACTTGCCTACCCAGAATGTGAAAAAATACAGCGTTTATAGCAATTAATGCCCATACAAGTCCGGCTGACAATTTAACGGAGTAATTAATCCATTGTTAATAGCGGGGTGCGCGGACGCACCGTCAAATTGATTACTCATATTCCAAATTAACGTAATTGCATAGATCTTCCTAGAGATTTAAGCACTCGTCTAGAGATCTTGATTTCCTTGACATTACTAAATGACTGACTTATCTGTCCGCGTAATCAGCGTACCCATTTGTAAAAACATGTACAACACAAGTGTTTGTTATTCATAATTTAAAATTAAACTCATATTTTTATTAAGTGGTAGGTATATACCTACAGCCATATGAGTGTATAGTAATAAAATTAATGCTTTAGTTTTGTGCATAATATTTTGTGACCGTCTGTACGCAAAGCGCTTACGAATACCATCGCCTTGTTACACGAAACGTCAATTCTAACCTCAAAGAGCACCATTGCTTCCTAAGCTGCTTAACAAGCCTTGAATAAAAGCCGTACTCTCAAACTAAACTAAACTTTATACAAAATCATTTTAAGTCGAAATCAAGTCACAGAGTACCAAACCGTGACTTTTGGCATCATGATAAGGACAAGAAAAAGTGACAATTCTTTCATCGCGAGTTGATAACATCAAAACTTTTTATTGTCACAATAAATAGATTATCATTGATATAAATAGGGCCAGTTTGATTCTCTCATAATACGGCTCCCATTCGCGGCTTATTGTCGCTTTTGACAGGCGATGCGAGCTGTGAAATTGGGTTCGATTTAAAAATATAAAGGCCCGTCTCGAGACTGCGATTAAACTTTTTCGACGGGGATTATTTACAGTTTGTTTAGTTGTACTAATGTTGGAACTGTCAACCGAGTAGCACGGATAAATTTAAATAAGAAATATTAATCTAGAGTGAGACCTTGTTAGCTTTCCCATACAATATCATAGTTTTATCAAATGAAAATGCATTTAAGCTAATAATAAATATCTATTAATTTCAACAAACATTAAAAAAATTATGGAAAAAAATATTTCATAAATCAATTAGATTACGTGAGTACGAATCTTAAGTAAGCTACCTTGATATTTTTGCCTACACACATATATAGATATATTTATAGTATTTGACTTAAACGATAGGTGCTTTCCGCGTTGACTGACACGGTATATTTTGCTGATAACGTCATACAGCAACGTAAGGCTGTTACATGCGCGTTCTTCGAACCACACACCGTGTAATGGCTTCCGAGCGTCCACTTGAGCGAACGTTACGAAAGCGTCGGAAAACGCATAATTTGCCATACCGAAAACATCGCGGCCATCGCGAGCCTTTGACCCGGTTACATTTTGCAAATGTTTCCTGAGTGCTTTTTGGAACGATTTGTGAACTGATGCAAAAAGATGATTAATAACTGGCATCATGTTCAGTCTAGAGCTTTATACATGACGATGCTTCACCATAGCATAGGTATGTGATAATAAATTAAGGTATGTAATAAATTGTGCATAAAAATCTGATAATTATGCTATATTTAGGGGCTAAATAGTTAGATTTGCACAATTTGCGTCAATGTTTGCCTCTATCAAATCAGTATTATTCTTTCGTTTTTAATTTATCCTGTTATATCCCACTGCATTTGAAATATGCATACAGATTACAGACTATTGAACAGTTTGCGGTGATCAATAAACTCAGAACTGTACGAAAATCATTTTTACAGAGAATAAAACTGCGTTTTACATGACCTTTAACATGTGTTATTAACTAAAAATTTACGAACCTTACGAGAAACGCATTATTTTCACCATATTTGTGTTCACCGATTGCGTACGCACGCACACACGATGAAGTTAATCATTTCTTATAAATGAAATATGTACGTTGTAGCAATTGTTTTAATCACGCAGCTTTTCTAAGTAATTAGTAATTAGCATCGTGCAAAATTACGCTTGCAGGTATAAGTACTGAGTATTATTGACTTACACAAGTCTAGGGTTGTCAGGTGGACCCGCCGTGATTTAAACACTAGATAAATCGAAGTATTTATTAATAAAATCATATATTAGTACCGATTCCGTTGGTAAAACAACTATAAAATGTTTTTACTGTGAGATTGCGTTTACTCAGTTCTCCTTTATCTGACTTCCAGAATAGTTCAGGCTTAAATGTACCTATTCATGATGGCAAATTTGTTTTTAATTAGAAACAGTTAAGTTTGTGTTTAATTTAAAGTATATAATAAATAGTTTTATTTTTTTAAGTAAAATGTGTCATTTTAATATAAGCTACAGTGTGAACACACTCAAAATGTTTGTGTTTATATTTTGGCTTCGCAATGTTAATCAGGTGGGATGAGGTCAATCTAAAAGTGCTATATAAAAAAAATAGGTATATTAACCAAGTATTTAGCATAACAGATCACTTTCCGATTTTTCCATATTACATATGTATTCGTATGTCAAGTTACCACCCAACTGATATTTAAGTGTCGAAAAAGGTTTCATGGCAGCCTGCATTAAGTCAGTACAACCTGGTAATAATCATCAGTACATTACGAACGCAATTTGTGCAATTCGCACTTAATTGGCAAAACACCGAAGAGTTTTGAAAACAAAATATAATTTACTTTATGTGCGGCATTATGCAGGCATGCCTATCTCGTTGTTATGCCATAGTTATGTCAGGGTGTCGGCATATTTGTAAGGTAATTGGACTAAGTACATTAATTGAAGGTTATTTATGTACCATGTTGTAGACTTAAAAATATTTAGTTTTTTTTATTTATACCTACATCAGAACATAAATTGTAAAATTTAAATAATTATTCATGTGAGCAACTATATTTTTGTGTAAACATTAACTATGCAAAGGCGTAACGTATGATCACTTTGGACGATCAGACTCATAATGAATTTCTCATAATTTCATTCAATGTAACCAACATATATCGTTAGATAGGTACATAACTTAAAACTCAAAAAGATACAAAAAATTTAAAAAGACGGATTTATCTTTTCGTTTTCTCAGCTATAGTTACGGCGTCCGATCAAACTCTACATCGCTTGGTAACCGAGGTGACATAACGCGCGTCGCAGGCGCATTGTGGCGCGCATGCGCTCTCACGGGCCAGCCCGCCATTGTAGCACTATTAATTAATTGGATCTCCGCATAAGACAATAAATACTTATTAGCATTTTCCGCTCAAATAGTACATTAATTACTCACATTCGATTTTTAAAATATTTTAATAATGCCGCCCTAGCGAACCTTAAATACTTTAAAGAATCCGTTTTTTTATCTTCGCTTGCGGAGTGGCCCCCACACTATTAATAATTAATTACTTATTTTATTATAAGAAATAGTATTTTCTCATTTTTTCAACAACTACCTCTCTGAAATTGAGACTTACCAACCACATGTTTTACTTTATTGCGTTTGTTTCTTTTGTACCCGACAATTTTTTTAAAGCCAACAAATAAAGGTCTTAAACTTTACACCAATATTGTGTAAATATAATTAATATATAATGTAATTCAGATTTACGTACATTTTAACAGATAGTTTTATTCTGCAGTTCAAATAATACTAAATGCAAAGCATAGTATTACTACTACCACATACTTAGACAAATACCAATTTTTAAACACGCTATCCACTTTTCACATGATAATTACTTTATTCTTATAGTTAGGCTATTTTGTTTCATTAGAGGTAACAAATTAATATCTTGTAAATTTGATATTATACAATTGTAATTGTCAACAATAAGCTTTAAACTCTTTTTAGACAATTTTATCTTGTTATTCTGCCATTTAAGTTTTATCTTTCGAAATGATTCTATTCAATCGTTTTTAATGAAGTTCCGTTTGTATTATTGCGCTTCGAGCAAAGCGTACGTTTGCCCTTACTTTATTCTTGCATCGATGCTCTGGAAAGCAAGCGTTGCAGTAATTAGGCAAATTGTATAAACGGCACACAAGTCCGTACGCACTGCACACTATCATTTAGTTGCTACCCACTGCCGGCTTTTTTAATTGCAATCAGATTAGATTTCCAACATCATTTAGTGCAAGTAATGTTCCATTTTTATGTAACTCAAACGAAAATAGTATTATATTGTAATCATCGGGTGCAATTATTCTGTAAAAGATTAAAGCGTAGCAGCTATTAGTAGTGGGTTTCGCGGACCAATTTACATAATTATTAATGAAATTTAAATTTGTGTGTTATAGTAATAATTATAAATGTGCTTGTAATTATATTAAAGTAAGTGAAAATTTTAATGTTTTTTAAATGTGAATCTGATGCTAAGATACCTACTTGGTTATTCGTATTACTATAATTATGTACAACATTATAATTACTGTTAGACAGAATCATTATTTCTATCTACAACATTTAATTGAGAATAATGATCAAAACTTTTACTTATAGGAGAGAACTAAGAAATGCGTTTTATGTTCAAAATTTAATTAATTAATCCAGAAAAAGATTTTTACGAATCTACTAAAATATGTTTTAAGTAGTAAGTATGCTGGAGTGGGCTCGAAAAAGAAATTAAACAAAGCATTAAAAAAAATTACAATATATATCTTAATTTTTATATTGACTTTTTTATTCAATTATGATATTGTAGTGATGGAAAACCACCGATTCTAATTTCGGCCCTCAAAAAACAAGGAGAAACACTAGGATTGTACCATTCAATGCTTTTTGTAGAAAATAGCAAATTTTATGGATTAGTAATTTCTTTGAAGTTTTTCACGCTATGACGTATAATATATTATAATAAATATATAAAAAAGCACCATTACAGTACATCATCATCTCATGCACTTATTTTTAATATTCTAAAACTACGATAAAACGTAGGTATCAGTTACAATGCTTTTCAAAGAAAAAAAATTTATTTCCCTGCAGTTACCATTTACGTTTGTGCGGATTAAAAAACGAACGCTTCCTTGTAATGGGAACCGTAAATGATTCATATCTGATTAATGTCCTATTAGCAGTACTGAATAGACAATAATTCTCGTTAATCGCACGATTATAATAATTAAGTGGTAACGAGTGGGTAAATGTACAAGTAATTACAACTATCTATTGTTAATAGTCTTCCTAGTTCGCCATAAGTGGCCTCTATAGCGAGTCTTTAAGGATTTAATTGGACAAATTTGATATCCAATATTTTAACTGCGACTACGACTTAGGTTAATCGTAAAAAGTTGTCACTTAATGGGTACATTTTGTAAATGATATACAATTTTCTTTATCGGCATCAAAAATGCTCCTGTTACTTTTTCAACCACTGGAGGATATAAACCTACCCTCGATCATTGCTTGCCAAAGGCCCAGTGTATATCTCATCCATGTTTTCCCAAAAGGTAGAAGTTTAACCCTCTTTTTCTCTAATTTGGCAGACCAAATAAATAAAAAAAAAGAAAAAAGATAGATACCAGAGTATGTGGCAAACTTGATCTTTTATTTGCCATCCTCCTGTTATGGCATATTTTAGTTTTGGATTACTTAATCCAAAACTATATCAGCTATATCTAAAGCTCCATAATCTAAAAAGTCGTCGTTACAACACTATACGTTGACTTATTGGGATTAAAACTATAAAGATAAAACTAGAAAAAAAATATTTATTCCCGTTTAAAAAAAGTTTCATATAGGTCCTTACGTAGGCATTGTGTAGTACCTATTAGATTAGCCCGCATATTCTAAATTTATTTAATTGTAATTATGTTTTAATTGAATATAGACGTCTTTATGAAAGGAAGCTATTATATTACAGCTAATAAAACCCCTGGTATGTCCATTCGGCACATGCCAGCGGCGGCTAGCAAGGCCGCCGCACCTTATTAGTGTAGTGTTTTATATAAATGTAATTAAGCTTCACGCCCACTCTATGCACTGTTTAATTAGTCTCCCTGCATAGATTTGCCAATTGGCAAAACATAAGCGGACGCGGTTGCAAAACCACCACTAATTTGTTTAATAGGTTTCGTCTAGGCAATTAATTTTATGTGTCTATAAAAAGATTTGTTATGTATTAACAACAGCATTATGTGAATGGAGTTTCGCCATTGTTATGCAACTGCCGGACTTGCAAAAATATTATTCGAATGCAAACTTTCGTATGATATTCACATAATGTGAATTTTAAACCCAGTTATCTTTCTAATCTACCTAGCATAGTCAAGTAAACAAAAACTTTTTTAGAGCTAGGACATCTAATAACCAAAAGTGCAAATCATCATATTAAGGGTGTGTTATCAAATATTTGTTTTTTATGCGTAATATTGGTATACTGATAAGATTTTTAAAGTTGACTATCCATTTAATCTTATCCCGCCTTATATGTATCACATATAAAGTTTTTTAACTTGTCGTCTAAATAAAGTAACAAAAGAACATAATACGCTTACGCTTATGCACCATACGTTCAAAATCGAATTTATCGGAAGTATAGCATGTGTAATCAATATGCTATCAATCGCCTATATGACAAAATTACAGTTTCTAATTCAATGTTACCACTATCGGCAGGCTAAAACAGATAGATAAAATAGGTATGTAAAATAGGTAATTGAGGTTTTCGAAACTTTGGTACCTACATGGTATCTTCTATAGAAGTAACCTGATTTAAATAATTGCTATTCCTTACCTGTTATATACACATAAAGAACCAATAAACGAAGAACCTGTGTAAACATAAGATTATTATTTTTTTGTATCATAGGTTATTTGTTCATTAAACTGATCCAAATACAATTTCTTCAACTAAATCTAATAAATAATAAATTGATGTAATGCACCATTAATCACACCTTTTAACCGGCCTCAAACTAAAGTTTTTCTTGTTTAATGAGTATTAGTCAACGGGCACTATCTGGACCTCAACCCATAACATCTATACCCAAGCTAATTTATAAAAAAAGTAGTTGTGCCCGCGACTTCGTTCGCGTGGACTACATCCTTTCATGGTCCGTTTTACCCCTTTCTCCCCTAATATTCGAAACAAAAAGTAGTCTTTATTTTAATAGAGCTATATTTGTGTCAACTTTCATATCTCTAACTTAAAAAATAAACATTTTCCCATATAAACTATCAAAGGTGGCATTACAAAAAGTAGCCTATGTCCGTTCTTGAAGTTCAACGTATACCTATGCCAAATTTCATCAAAATCGGTTGAGAGGTTTAAGCGGTAAAGCGAAACAGACAGACAGACAGACAGACAGAGTTACTTTCGCATTTATTATATTAGTAGGGATTGACCAAATCGAGAATCAAATTCGTTAACAGTCGTGCTTGGGCCGACCAACTTAGCTACTTTGCCACTGGTGTCTTTTTATTTTCCATCGATTTTAATTGATGTGTTGATCTACTAACTAAAGATAGGAACATATTTGCATACTGTACTTATACCATTAGTTTATAAACCTATTTCTTTTTAAAATGTTTTTATGTTACAACCTAATCAAAGATGCCGGCTATTCTACCAACTATATATAAATAAATAAATAATAATAAATTCGATTAAATGCCATAATCTGCAAAACAAATGTTATCCTATATCAAATAAAATAAAATGTGGTGTGTAAAGGCCGCTGCGGCCGACTATACTTGACCCCAATCTGAGGAGATTTGTTCGCGCGGAGATCAAATCGTTTATTGAGCAATTAAAACCCAACTGGAAATCAATCAACTTGTCTCACAAGTAACTTAATATTCAATTAACGCGTTGGCTTATTCATAATGTATGTATAAGACGTTAACCGCATAGCTACTTTAAGCGAGCTTTTAAAAATTGAATTTATAATTAGTTTGGTCTTATCTACAAAAATATTATAGCGTTGTAGGCTTAATATTACAGAAATGGTGATATGGAGCGCGGTTCTTAAAGTTTGGTTGCTTGGAATGATTAATATAGAGTCTTGGCCCAATTTAGTCGTTGGCCTTGTTTGCTTGATCATTTTATTTACACGTCATCATAATCAACTGTCAGATAAGTCAATTCCAAAAAGTGAAACCAAAAAGATTGTCCTATTACACTTATTTCTATGTTCATATTTATGGGCCGTTATCCATTTTAGAATTTCATAGTAATAGGTACCTACCTGGTAATTGAGTTTACATTGATTCAATTCTAAAATAGAAATTTCGTGTAGGAAGGTACTAGTAGTACGAGGAGTAGTAGTTTATTAATTGGAATCGAATGTACATTGACACAAATGACAAAACTATATTTATGCTTTTGTATAAAGTGTATAAGTAAAGTTAAAGTCAAAGTCAAATCTTTTTTAATCATATCTATATGAGATTACATAAGTAATACTTATGAATAGTCTCTATATAAAAAATAATCCGAGAAGATACTGGCAAGAACCTCAGTAGTTTGTTTTTTTTACAAAAAAAAAAAGCTGAACTTACAACTTATTTTGCACCAAGACATACAGTTAGTTTGTCAATTGTAAAACAAAAATTAAAAATCATATAAGTAAAAAAAAACTGTAATTTAAATGAACTTGTGCACCAATATATTTTTATAATTTTATACATTTTGGCCTACATGCGTCAGTGTGGCCTTATCCTGACATTGATGGAGAAAAATAACAAAACTTTTTAAAATAATATAAAACACGTAAATAGCAATCAGGTACTAATACAATACAAGGACCTTTTGATAAATAATTCGTTAATTTAAAAATACTTAGATAAACAAGAATAAAACGGTACTATTCGGTTTGGGTAAGGTTGGATTTGGTTTGATTTATAATACAAAACGTTAAATAAAAGACATTTGGATATTATGAGAGAAATCACGCGATAAAACCAATTTATATTTCAATTATAAGCACATTAGAGAGGTTAGAGTCTAGCCCTTCCTACGCGGGTCAGCCGTGATTGGTCGAGAGGGTCTGACTATTACGTTTTGTTATTTGCTAATGAGATACGTGTCTTATATGCGCATATTACATTCGTTTATTATATGCACGTGTGAAAGGAAACCATGACTGATCTATCAACGGACAATTTAAACCTCTGAACGCTGGGCATGAATTATCGACTAATATACTAATAATATAGAATGTCTTGCCTACATTAATAGTACGTAGGTACCACTGCTTCAGACAGTAAAAGGTGGATTATTCTACTACATGAGCTTAGTGAGCATTGGTGGAGTGACCAATCAATTATCAGATGTTTTCATGGCCTCAAATGACAAGATATAATTCGGATCGAACAGCTTGCCAAAGCATAGTGCTGACTAAGTTGATTGTCACTAAGTTCGGTAGGAATTGTCATATCAAATTCTGAGGCTCCACTACTGATAGTTGTAAGTAGGTTCCGCGATATTCTTGTCTCTCTTAAACATAGGGCCCACGCGTAAAAGACAACAGAGACGGATGCATGGCAGTCCGCACTTCCAAGTAGGGATTGGGATAAGTAGACTTCGGCTTACATAGTTTATCTTATAGTATCGTTACACTTGAGAGATTGAGATTAAGACATTTGTCACTAACAGACAGTGGCGTAACTACAGGGTGGCAAGTCGGCAAAATGCCACGGGCCCCCAGCCAGGAGAGGCCCCAGGTAAGAGGAGAATACCAATTCCCAAGAATAATATTTGCACCACATTTCTGGTATTTCCAACTTGGTAAATAAGTTTTATTCTTTCTTTGAGAAAGAGGGGGGGGGGGGAGGATGGATGGCACCTACTTGCGGGAGGTGCTTCAATGTGCAATTTGCCACGGGCCCCGAATGGTATAGTTACGCCACTGCTAACAGAGTTGATATTTCGTCGCTGTCCACTATAATACCTAAGCAAGAAATTTTGAATACAAGCCATAACGTCTGACATAACACCTACATTTAAAAGAGTGAATTATATTATTAAAAATAATAAGTAGGATATATCTAGAGTAGTAGGTTATAATTTTGTTGGATTGTGTTTATCATTAAAACGAATTTGCGTGAAAATTTGTTAATTTTTGTCGGTTGAGACTTTTATTAATCATGTAAAACATATACATATTTAGGTATGTAAGGAAAGATTTTATGTATCTTATTAACAAAAGTATAGAAAAACGAATATTACATTAACGGTATCTCACGTGTTATCATTTATTCAACGTTTACCACAATTTAACTGACTTATTAGGACTTTCAGAACAATTAACAAGAATATTACGACCACTGTCGTCAATTGTGGGATTATCCTCATACAGTGAAATGCCATATAAAATAATGATACTTTTAAGGAATAAATGTAAAATATCCGCATTATTATGCAGTAAATAATATCGTGAGAGAAGTACAAACTTACTTTCTATAGATTTATAGCTTTTCCAATTCAGACATATTGTTTTGCTATGTGTTAACACGCGGTATCAAAATAAATGACCACCACAAGCATGGGTAATCGTTTAAATCTTTTAAAGAACGGAAATAAATTTTAAACGCATCGGTCTGTTAAATATTACATATAACCTCATAGAACACGATAAGATATTCGTGTTAAAAAAAATACCTATTTGATCTTAATAAACACTTGTTCATCCTTTGGGAAACCTCTTACAAATGTTGTGTATTGTGGAACATGAGCGACCAATTTGTGAAAAAAACAAATTGGTAATTTTACTGTTTTGCATTTAGGGCATCTAATTGCGTAACTTAATAATTACAAACCAATTATCATAGATGAAATAGATAATATAAAATTAAATGTATATTATAACAATGTCGATCGGTTGCTAAGATGAAAAAAGTCGTCATTGGTAACTACCAATCTAACTAGATTCTTTTGTTTGGTTGTTTTTCCCTTTTGTTTTTGTATTAGCTTGTAAGAAACATTGTAATCGCATGAGGAGTCTGCTTGTAACTAAATTATGTATTTAGCTAATAATTATATATTTAAGAGTATATAAAAGATGTAATGCATAATTGTAAGTAGACCTAATATATAAAATAAAAATAAAAATAAAATGTCGTAGGCAATTCTCTTCCATTGTCACACTAGGTTTTTAGTTCGCTTCCTCCGGGCCGATAAAGGTGATTTCCCGAATGTGTGAGTTAAAGAGTATTTTTGCTAGTAAAACTAAATTTGTCGTTAAATGGTATTATAATGTTATTACCTAGGTACTTCATATGGGACTTTTGGGCTGTTGTATCATAGAATTAGTGGCAATAATTACATACAAAATAGAATAATAGTTATTTTTATTTCATAGTCGATTTGGTTATCAATAACACTAACTGTTCCGTACTGACTGTTTTAAGTAGATATGTACAAATTACAAGTAAACTGAAACCGTTTAATGTAAATTCATGAGTTAGCCATGAAATAATGTGAAAAAAGTTCACAAAAGCATACTTTGCGAACCATAAAAGAATTATATTTAGATCTTAATCTCAACCTAAATAAAAGTCTGCACGTGATAAAATTCGCGATCATCATTAATGTTTGTTTTTTTGTTATTGAATGCGGCTGAAATACTCATACCTGCCTGCTTTTATTGACGTAAACGGTCTGGTTTCGCGCTAACAGAAACGCTTAGCAGTGATAATTTTAACATTTCGTGTTTACGCCGCTGTGTGTGTAGGTACATTATTGTCCACTAATGATAATAATTTTCACGGTTGGCCGAAGTCGGCAGTTGGACCTTATTATAATAAATTAACGGCGGAGCCCTAATGGGGCACCGGTTCATAATTACACTCAATATTACAAACTATTAAAGGGTCGGGGAAAAATCAACTTTCGTGTGGTATGTATGTTAATTTGCACCTACTATGATTCAGGAGTTTGTCGTAAGGAAATTTGCCTTTCGGTGCCCGCAATTAATTTTCCATTAAACGATTCGCTAAGTGCCTTTTTGTTTGAGTTCGTTTTAAAGTGCCGTTTCCTGCCCATGTGTTGTAAAAACTCAACCTTAAAATGTCCTTTGTGATGTTTTTGTAGGTAATAATGATACAAATATTCCACTTAGGTATATCGTATAGATAGATTTTGATTAATATCTCACAATATGCTCTATGGATCAAAATAAGTAAGATCGAATTTCTTTTGCACAATTTTTAAAAACTTTTTGAGCAAATAGGGCAAAGTATTATACTTTCTAATGATCTAGATTTCTAATTAGAACTTTAGCCAATAATAAGCGCCTTTAATGTTAAATACCTACTCAGCTTCAGTACTTAACTGTTATCAATATGAAAAAGATCGATTTCAAACATTGCTCGGTTTATGAAAATGATAAAAAAGGGTCAGTTATAAAAAAATATGTTTGTTAATATATAATAAAAACACGTATGTCATATTTTTTCATTCCATTTATGATACAAATTCACGAACATTCTTATTCAGTTTTATCAGCTGGGTACCTAAGCGTCTGACTAGGTGGGAGTAGCAAGCATACTATTACAGTTGGTTTTTTTAAATTACCCAATGATCCTTTGTATCTCACCAGTATAGGTCAAAAATACGTTTAAGGTGTAAGGAGAGACAGAGCTACCTTGGTACTGTAAATGCCTCATCATTTTTGCAGACTCTGACTTCTTTTATGCCACCATGCGTAATGGGTTAAGGCTGCAAGCAACGTACATATACGATTTATTTACCTACTATAAAGAGTATTTACACTGGTGGCCGACTGAAGTGTAAACGTTGCTGTACATGACAACAATGACCAGCCATGTTCAATCAAAATAAGCAAAGCTGCACCCAAAACTGAATCCTATTGTAAGGCTTTATCTGTTTAATACAAATTAGTTAGTCGATTTTAAGCAAGTGTTAACAGAGTGTGTTAGTGTCGCAGGACAGTGTAAGTTACAAGCACGCCCGAACACTAGGCTGAGCTAATTCTTCACTCCGCCTCTGTGCACTAATCCTTAGTCCCACCACTCTCGAACACGCAATCCGGTTAAACTTGCTATCCCCGTCACTTTGTATTGCATTAAGTGTAGTAAGCAAATCTTGTTTTTTTTTATATCTCAAGGTGTTCAATGGTAACCCATTTATTGACACACTGATACAGCCAGGATTTTTCATACGTTCGAAAAATCTGGTAGAAACTCAGAGTCAATAAAATATAAACGCCGTGTAGTGCTGTCCTTCTCATATGCGTAAATGCATCTTAAGCTTCTGGCAATATGTACTTTAAGTAGATATTGTTTATTTACCATTTTTATTATTACTAACTAAACTACTGATTTTTAACTTTCTATCATACATTTCATTCAAAACCACCATATTTTTCGCTCTAATCTGTTAATCAAATTTAAAGTGAATGTTACTAGGCATTAAGTCCACCTTTTGTACTTTTTACACCAAAAAAATAGCGCTTTAAATTGCACCTTTAATAAAATCTGGTACACCGTAGACGGTCAGTAAGACAAGCGACCGATAGGAAACGCCGACCACAGAAGCCCCGCGCGGCTTCGCTCGGACACGCTCCGCTGTTTACTGGAGAACGTTTGAAACATTATATTGACGACACGTTTACAAATCAGGTGCCTACAGCTTTTACCCGTATGAAATTCGATTCATGCTCGTTCTTGCCAGATGAGTGCAAATAAAAGTTAACGGTGGCAGATCTGATATTTCTTTTGCAGATTAATAGCTCATTGCCATCCTTTTGTTTTTGCTGCCCATTAATTATTTCAGAACTTAGAATTTTCACCACTTCTGTATTATTTATGTATATTTTATTTGATATCTTTTAATTAATGACATTATTATCTTCCACAGGTGTTAAAGATGACTCAGACGACGTATCAAGCAAAAGCTGTGGGGGTGATTCCTCCGGACTCGCCAAGAAGCAAAGGAAGGCGCGGACGGCCTTCACGGACCACCAACTGCAGACCCTGGAGAAGTCTTTTGAAAGACAGAAGTACCTCAGCGTACAAGACCGGATGGAGCTAGCTGCGAAGCTAGGCTTGACGGACACGCAAGTCAAGACCTGGTACCAGAACAGACGGTGAGTTTTTCAATTAGTGTTCAAGCTAACAGAAATTTCGTACAGATATACTGATGTATCAGTGAATCGGGAATTATACCTCTAGATAGCCCATTCTAAGAAATTCCCAACGCCTAATCTGGATCTTATGGAGACTTAAGGCAATGGTAGTGAATTATTACACTTCAAGCCATATAAATTGTCGTCACTCACCAAAAATATGTTGACGACTTTCGTATGTGAGATAAAAGAGTGCGAGTCACCTACTTATAAAGTAAACCGTCATGGCTTAGCATTAAAATAGCTGAAGAAAATAGGTGAGCGATCAGTTTACACGCAGCATAGAAAAGCGGTTTATGACCAGCTTAGTGGTTACCACCTACACGGAATCACAGACTGAATGTAATGGAATTAAAAAGACTACAAAGACGGCAAGCCGAGTGAAGAAAACAATTATCGAACGTTTTAGGACTTGGTACAAGTCGAAAGTTGAAGAGATTTTATAAATGTTAGCATATTTACAAATAAATTTCAGCAAAAAAAACCAATCACTTGGACTACCACCTTTTCAACAAAGATAAAAACATTCAAATCCTTTCATAAATTAGGGAGTTATGGACGAAATCACATACAAAATCTTAAATCAAAATATATACGGTCAAATTGGAACCCCTTCTTTTTCTCAAGTCGGTTCTAAAAGTTCCATCCAGTTAGTTGCTAATCTCCTGCAACTCCTGAGCTGACGTCTACTTGCAGATTTACATAATTTTATTCTAAATTATATTTTAAATTATTTTAGGGTACTAAAATAGTATCGAGATGACAAACTGTTTATGACCTTATCTTCGCCTTTTTATGTTACGATATTGGAAAAAAACTTTTGCTTGCCTGGTGGTTATTTTAACAAACGTTCAAATCGATTGAAGTCAGTGCGTAACTGCTGATTGGCAGAAAATACGAGTGCGGTGTGCTATTAGCCAATCAATAGTATCGAAACGTATGTCGTCTCACGTATGGCGAGAAAATTGACGTATTGCTCATGCTAGGCCTGGATGACGTGGCTACATCCCACACGCTTTGTCTTACACCTTGCGGGCTGCGGCGCCAAGCGACGCGACTCGTGAGATCGGCGGCAGGCTCACAGAGCCAACCTGACTCAGCGAATCTGCTGTATCGCTGCTACTGGGGAATCTGTTATACGTGCACAGAAACGTAAACCTACAGAAGGCGAGAATCCTTCTCAAGGGTCACTGAGTCCGGTATGTTTACGGATGTGAAATCCTATTATACCTTGGTTCCACCAACTCAAAGACGTTATCGTAGTTAAGAAAACGTAAATGTACGTTGATAAAAGCTTGTAATTTCTTAAAAAAACAATCTTGATGGAAAAATAACTTTTCCATCCAGATTGTTTTAATAATATAGCTTTTATAATAAAATAGCTTTTCTCCGATAAAAAAAAAGGATTTTCGAAATATTTATGAAAATCGTGTCTTGTAGCCAAGTGTATCCATGCAGTAAGGAGCCAAGTGACTTCCAGTTTCTTGTCCTCTTTATATTGTGATGGTTAAAACATTTTTATTTTTTTTTAACTCTTCTCATTTATCAGTTTTTTTGTCTTTTAAAATCTATGACATACATTCTGAGATTCCATTCCATTAACGCTAATAATATCGATAAGGTGTCAAATATACTTTTTTAATAACGACTGTTTTATTTTGATTTTTCAACAGGAATTGGGGGTCTTTTTTATTGGAGCCTAATGATTCCATAGTTATTTAATATCGGTTGGACGGACCATTTAATTCTATGATATTAAAATGGACTAGCCTTCTGTCGGCGCCTGTACTGGCGGCCATTTCAAAAACAAACGTTTGTAATTAGGCGAGGGCCGCCGCCGACAAAAACAACGGTAGCCAAAAAACAAACCACACTAATTTTCTATTGATTTAATGGCATTTTTCTAATCATCTCCGCCACTTATTAAAAGCCTTTTTCAATTGGTATTATGCAAGTTATTACGGCCACGATAAGTCCTAAGGATAGTATTTATTGATTTATTTTTCTTGATTAATTCCATTGAGTATGAAATCTTTTATTAAGTTTCAATTTCTTTGTTAAGTTTTGTGTGGTATATGTATTGTGGATAAAAGTAAAAAAAAAATTATATATATCTGTACATTTCGGATATAGATCTATACATGATCTATACACAGTAATTTTGGCTTAAATTATAGATATTGAAGGCAAATTTACACAGATAAATCAAATCAAGTCTGTTATATTCCTAGTAGGTATCGTGTACTTATTAGTTATGTATCAAGAAAAATGCAAGATTTACAGTAATAACATCAAAACTCAGAACTAACATTTCAACGTTAGTTACCTAAGCCAGAAACGGAAAATTAAAAAAAAACAAACCGTTTAGGAACAATAACACTCATTACTACCTAAGGTCGCCTTAACTACGCAAGTCCATTTGTACAAGTCAGTGCTAAATTACAAATGATAAATGCCAGTTGGCTCCGTTTACTCTAGCATTAGTACCCGGTGACGTCACCGGTTGCGTGACGCGCGGGTGCGCGGGCGCCGCACAGGGCGATGTCCGCCCCGACTGTCTGACTTTTTCAATCACCACTGCTTTTTGCCCCGGTTTTTATTGGTTTTCCGTAATTTCGGTTAAACTAATGTTTGGTCTTCGATTTTTCGGTTCGTGAAAGGGTGTGAAATCAGAGATAATTAAAGGATGTAATGGCTTTTGTGCGGTCACTTTCTTCTGTTCTTATGCCGACAATGGAGTGTCTTTGTTCAAGCAATCATAAACGTTAAAAGTTGTTATAAATAAATCTTCTTCCAAAATGCTTTCTTGGTCCTCAATAGGTATTTTACTAATATGTAATAAAACGTGAGCCTATTCTTGCTTTTTTAAACACTATGTCTTAGTAATAACACAGTTACTAAGTAATCTAGGATTGAACTAACTGCTTTAACCAATTAAAAATACAGATTAAGTATATGCTCCATATTTATTAAACCCGTAGTGCAATGTTAGTGTTATTGTTTTCAAATAATCCAGCCAACCTGATTAGCCGGTTTAACTGAACCAAAATAATTTGTGTTAATTACAGCGCGTTTGCCTTGTGTAAAGTCAAATTAATTGGCACATGTACGTTCTACTATGTATTTAATTAGTGATTGTTCTCAACAACATTTGAAACTTTGAGACGTTTAACTTTCATTAAATTTTATTAAAGTGTAACAAAAAACGACCAAATTGCTCCGAGTTAGCGGCAAAAGTTAATTAATTAATAGTTTTATAATAACGGGCGTTGTCTTCAATTAGATATTAAATTAGTAAATAGGTAAGGCGTAATGCTGATGTAAGATGGCCGTAGTTACTTTTAATTGCTTTAACTACTCGCTATGGTTTTAATTTCAGGAGTAGTAACTTTTATTCGTTAAGATATTTTAAATATGTGCTAAGTGAAAAATAAGTTGTTTTGATATTTCAACACTGATAGAAATGTTTAATAAAGCAAACTAGTAATAAATTTGCTGGTTTAAATGTCTCAAGTTTTTCATAACATTTAGCACATTAGCTGTTATGAATGTGTAGTTGGTTGATAAATAAAATGATATAAGTTTAAAATATCGTTAATATATTTTTTAACAATTAAACCTGTTCTGTTTTAATTTGAATTTCAATTATTAACGTTTTGCTTAACTGTAAAAATACCTAATTTGATCCATCAATAGTTCGCCAAGCAAAAATACATACAAACATTACGACCATGAATGAGTGCCTCAAGAAAACCGTTTAAACAGAATTGAAGTATTTGATTATGCATTAAGATCGCTAAGGTCGTGAAATATTTAGGCACGTAGAGTTAGGCACATTTAAAGTTGGTATAGCCTAGCGTCATGTCAGATATAACTTAACATGTTCCATAAACGCGTTGGTTTCAATGGCTGACGGTCAACGGTTTTACTTTTGCCCACAAATATTATAAGTATGTTGATAATAAACTCATAGTTGATGGTTTAAATGCTAATTCTTATTTTTTTCGAAAATCTAAATTACGAAAGTTTTCATACCCGAGTAGTAAGTAGTGAAGACTTTGGTCATTTTTTCGCATAAATAGCTCTTAATATATTTTCATAATAAGAGCACTGTAATTATTAAGTTGAAAATGTCATTCTGTTTTATTATAATGTTTAAGGCGAAAGTATACAACATCCACGTTTTTACGAAAATGGCATCCAGAGTCTCAAACACAATTTAGCCAGATTATAAAAGCGTAATGAAAGCTCTAGTTACCTGAAGTGTGCGCCTGAGAGCGCGGCTGCAAGTCATCGGCGCCTGCGCAGCCGGCCAGTCATTACGCCCTTCCGCCGACACTTTTGACACTGCCAGTAATAGCCATATGCCGATGGCTGGCTGTTTGTTTTAAAATCCATTTGTGGGCGATGATGGCGGAGGTACATCTTTGGGAGCCGCGATAGTGCGGCAACAATAATTAATCATACGAGAGCTAAATTTTAAAATAATACTTTGCTACGACATTAATCTAAGATACACACCCACAATTGTCGCCACTAAACTAAAAACTGAAGACTGGAGTTTTTAGTACATCTCAATCAGATAGACAAATACGTGGTAGAAAGCAAATTTCCACTTTTGTTTAGGGATCTAGATCATACATAACTGTAAGTGATTTTACTCTGTACGTGTGTTAATAAATTTGTCTTGAGAATAATGTAAAGTCCTACCGGTTTATGAATTTCCAATTGTATAAACTAAGTTTCTCTATTCCAGCTTATAACATTCAAAATAAACTGAGTTAACAAATACAGACCAGTTATGCTCACATACAATTGAGTATTCTTTTCAATAAAAACCATCACATCTGTATAAAATTCCACCGCAAATCTACCTATCGGTAAAAGCGTTTACGAAAATGACAGCTTACATGAGCGGCCAGCGTGATTGAACCAAATCGATAACTTGTCAGTTGCAAGTTGGTTTGGTTTCGTACATGTTGGTAAGTTTTCCACGTTTTCAACTCTTGGTTATGGTTAATAGTTTATGTCGAAAAAATCATAATAATTTAGAACGATATTTGTTTTTTTATTCCCAATTTGATAAAGTTATAAGGAAAAAGGCAATTGATAGCGTTTTTAATACAACATTTTACATTTTTAGACGAGATCCTTTTACTTCTACTGAGTCATGTAATTAATGGTCTAAACTAAATTTAGTTAATTAAACTTTAAAACTAATTAGATTGTGAAAACAACGGGATTGTTCTAAATATAATTGGAATAGTTGGGTGGTAACACGTGTTTCTCATATTATGATTTCTTTCATCATACCTTTTGTACCTAAAAAATCTTGCACACATATAGGTAATATTTTATAAAATTTATTTCTACTAGCCACCTCACAACTGTAACATACATTTTGTTATGTAGGTGATTGTAGATATTGATTTTGTTCAGTGTTTTGAGTGCATAGTTACCTACTCGCTAAAAATGACATAGAACATACATGGAAGGTACAGCCTTCTTCCATCATGCTCGAGACAAATTTAAAATATGTGTATTCATAACCATTGCAAGATACCGTGGTGGTTTGTTACTCAGACAATAACATAAATAACAGTTGAAAGATTTTTTAAATCGGAGATTAGGTCCTACCAAGCTACCTTCAAATACGCTACATATTGAATCTTCCTGTGGGTGTAAGATGTTTTACCGCGGTACCTAAATGCCATAACATAAAATCACAACAAAAATTACTCCGTAATCACGTTACACTATCCCAATAATAACATTAGTAAGGATAAGGTATTTCGAGGACGTCAAAATCAGCTTGAATCATGAAAGAAACACGAGTTCTACGTTCGGAGGTTTGAGTCATTCCGCGACGGAACTCTTGAAAGCGTTTATGAAAATGACAGGCTACAGATCGGCAGTGTGATTGAACAAAATCGTTAACTTCTTAATGCAGTGCGACTGTCTGCGAGCCGGTCGTAAATTCGTAATAGGCCGGGGGCAGTGCGTTTATCGACGTTTAGTCGGCGCGACGTGTAATCCGCCTAATGACGACTGTAATGACACCGCCGAACGCGCAAACACTAACTCCAGAGAAGAGGTTTTCTTGTACATTTTTAAAACGTCCGTAAAACGGTTTGTATTTGGCATAAAAATAAATAAACGGGAAATGGCCTTTACTCGCATGACGTCCTTTATTCGGAAATTGGGGTCCTGAAACGTGAGGTCAAATGTCGCGACCCTACTTTTTCATTCGAACTTTCAAATAAAAACATCTGCAAATTTAGTCTACCCTTTTACGCGGGATTGTGTCTTATTTCATACTATTAAAATAATAGTACAGTTCAAACCTCTGTTTTAGCTGATTAATATCAGAAATTACTTTTCCCCTAAGTACCTGTTCAATACAAGGCATGTCAATTATAACACCATATTTAATAAGCAGAACAGAATGTGACTTCAGATCGATTTGGTATGAATCGATTACATAAAATAATCTGTATTCATACGCATAGAAAATAGATGCGAATAGAAAAAATACTCCAAATTCGAAAAAGTTGAAAACATACTACATAAATCATATATTTTGCACAAGTTATGTATTTACTTTTCTAAGTAGAAGTAGTATTAATTCAGTACCCAATATCATAGCTTTATATGTAGTTTATTCTTTATGCAAGTTATTTTCGTTCGAATCTTTTAAGTATGTCCACACCGCTTAAAATACACGTTACTCATTTAACGCTAACCCATTGACTATTCCTTATTGTAGGTACACATAATTTTAGTATTTAACTTCAAGCTCCCTTCTTCTAAGTAAACTATTACGTTGTAGTTGAAATGTAAGAGGTATAATTTTCAAAACATTTTCTTAATGCTTGCTCCTAGTTTGTAAATCTTCCAAAACTAATCCGCATTATTGTTCACCGGCAAAACAAGGCTTCAAGCGTTTTCTAACCGGCCACATGGCTGTGCGTGTGACATAACGTCAAAATTAATTAATTTCCTCAGTCGCATAAGGTTTTAATTAAATTAGACTGTTTGACACTTTAGGCCTTTTTTGCAATGCTTGTGTGGGTAAACCATGGACTTAGTATGGGTAAACAGACACCTAGGTACGAGTACGATCAACAACACGTCAGCCTTATACACTTTGGACTTTAGGTACACCGTGTCTTTCCGACTTTATGTAGTGCGCATAAAAACGAATATCGAACTGCAAGCGTTGACCTCGACGTGCTGTCGACGACCGTATATGACATGGGATGACAATTTGTTTGTATTTTGCGTCGAACTGTGTATCTACAAAATTGTTGCTACTTGATACTAAACTATTATAAATTTTGCTAGCTATTGGCCTATTGTTTAAAAAGTGTCTTATATTTATTAGCTTTTCCCGCGACTTTGTTTACACTACTTCGGGACAAAAAGTTTCCATTTATGTTATTCTGGTGTCTAATAATATCTAGGTAACAAAATTTTGTACTAATCGATTTAGTAACTAACTTCAAAATCCATACACGCAAAATTTTAATGTAGCATCTGATCTATTCCATCTATTTCATCCGATGACGTTTTTTTTGTAACAAACACTCATATAAACTTTCGGGTAAAAATGAGTAAGAAAGCTCAATAATAGCAAACCCGTCTTGATAAAGCACCTCTTTTTTGTAAGGTGGATCAAAAGGAGTATAAGTTCTAGCAAACAATTAAAAAGAGTAAAGCCTTTGACACAAAACTTATCAGAATTCCGTGAGTACGCACACTCGGGTAATGATATAATACGTGGGTTCCGTGGCTACCACGAACCACTAATCGGTTAGGGCGAAACATCCAAATTACACGCCAGAGACACGGGAATCGAACCAAGGTCGCTCGGGTCGCCTGACTTATCATTTAGCGCTAATCATTATACTGCAAATGCCATTTGAGTTTCGGACGGATTTTAATAAGCGGATCGGATTATTCGTACTTTATAATTTCGACCGTTCTAACTCAGGTTTGTGAGTCGAATTCTGGAATGGTAATTTTGTGGGAAAAAATTGATTTGGTAAAAAATAGGTCTGTGGATAGGTTTGTATTTCTGATTATTGTGTACGTTAAATTCTTAGGTTTTATTTAAACCTGAAATAGTCGAAAATTCTTATAGAAGCAAGTCGGCGGTGTAAAACAGATTTATACTGTTTGTGTTAAAAAACAGTCCGAAAATGATCGCACTAAATACCTAATTAACGAATCCTCATAATAACATTCTGAAGATTGGTACTAAATTTGTCAAGATTTTTCAACAAAAGCCTTAATGATTTTTATAAAACAAAAATATATTTGTTTCCTAAAATGTTTTTCCTGTGTTACAACTTACACAAAAATAATACGTTTAAGTACTACCACTTTGTTTTAATACCTCACATGCACACTTGCTTGACATTAGTTTAAAAGAGTTATCGGCTCATATATTTCAGTTTTAGTGTAGGTATTGTATTTTGGTATTATTTTTCCGTAAAACACTTTAAGATAAAACGCTGTGTTCAAGCCTAACCCACCATATCGTCTTACTAAGGGTATGAAATAAAATGGTTCTGTATCATATTATATAAACATAATACCCCTTCATAACAATAAAAGCGCTCAAACTTCAAACAATTCCCATAAGAACACAGTACAAACATGTTTCTGAAACTTTCTAAGCAGCGTATAAATAACGTTCGGATGAAGCTCAAATTGGGCCGAGCGCGTAGGAGCAGAACGTCGCAAGCGCCCGGCCGACGACTCCGATCGATGAAAGCACTCTTTGTTTGCCGGATATACAAGCCGAATTCGCATCACGTCGCCCAAAAACCCAAATCGAGATAAACAACCTCCCCCCTTGGAGAGGTCGTAAGCGGGAACGTTTTACCGGACGATTTTCGTCTTTAACTCGAAACGGTTAAGGCGCGTTTTTGGACGGACTTCCTCGTACAACAATTGAATCAGTTCACGCAGCATCAAATCACTAAACCACTGGGCGGAGCGTACTCAGACTCCGCCGGGGGACTGCTCGACAGAGACGGAGGAAACTCGCTCCGGGCGTGTCTCGGTCGAGTGCGAGCGAGAAGACGCTACTGTCTGCTGAGAGGTCTTAAGATAGCTATCCGAATTTAAGTGCTTGCGGAGAGCTTTTTGTTCGTACCC
Source organism: Glyphodes pyloalis (assembly GCA_037074685.1). Taxonomy (NCBI): domain Eukaryota; kingdom Metazoa; phylum Arthropoda; class Insecta; order Lepidoptera; family Crambidae; genus Glyphodes; species Glyphodes pyloalis. Next base: position 7,465,058 of record JAYKKO010000015.1, on the reverse strand, counting down.
GGCGGGGGCAATAAAAGAATAGTGTCACTGAGCAGATTGCCTCTCATTCAGCACTCGACAATTAAATAAGTGCTCTTGAATGACGTTCGTTAAGAACAACCCGTCATAATAATATGATTAATGTGAGTGCGGCCGCTTTCTATCTATCAGTTGCCAGCTACCGATAATTAAGGATTGGTATTTAAATTAACCGCCGCTTTAGCCGGTATTGCGAGTAAATGTCCGAGCTATAACATCGATTAAGAAGATGTGTAAAATTATGCTAATTGCCGTTGCTGTCAATGTCTAAAAATGAGTTTTTACGAGGCGGTAAAATGAAAGGATAATAATTTATTTGAGAGATGAGTTTGGGATGTCTGAACTCCCCCTCATTTACATTTAATGAAATTAAATGATCCATTTATACAAAATTAATTAATGAGGTGGCCAGTGAACCGGTTGCTAACAGGCGCAACCCCTGAGTGGCAATACACAGCCGCAATAATAACTCCCTCGGAATTAATAAAAAGCTCACTCGATGACAATAGCAGCCTGCTTTGGAACTAATGGAAATACGAGGACGATATTAAATTAAATTTTACTACTGGGGACTGCCTTTTTATACAATTGTTTGGTTGGCGTTATTGTGTTCCGCTAAAATAGTTCCCTTTCTATAGTATTTGTTTGTTAATTTCATCCTTCATGCGATGCAGTTTCGCTTAAAGCTAGTAGATATTAGGTACCAATGTTATTAAACTATGTACCAATAAACATTAGGTTGATTTATTAAAAAAAATATGAGTATTTTTCTAAACATAATTTCTATTGTGAAAAATAAGCTGCATTAAAAAAGTTATTAAGTAACTTCACCAATGCAAAATTTCATAAAAAACATTGTTAAGCACCTTCCGAACTCATAAACATTCCAATTTGTAACACAACTTGTCAAATCGTATTGTAGAAACTCTCTACCTACTTAGATAAAGTTACTAAATAGCCATACTAATAAATTTCGGATTTTATGCCAGAAATGCTGTGTTAGATGAATCAGTTAGTGCTATTAAAAAAATCAGCAACATCCCAGCAGCAATATCGGGTAATTTATACGCGCTCACCCTTTCTCGGCGGGCAAATAAATCAAATTAGAGCACTCGACCACGCTCCGCGGCACACACGAGTGCCCAAGACGTTTTGTCAAATTTATTATTTTATTTATATTTTTTCATTGCGCCGCTTTTATTACTCGTTTCATTGCGGCGTCTTCATTGTTCGCTCGAGTGGCCTGTGACAAATTTGATGACGATTGGGGTCACAGCCGTAGGGTAACACAGTGATCTATGGCTCGGGGAACGTAAATGATAGTTTAGAGAATTTTAGAGTCGATTTAAGTTTCCAATGCGGCATAAATCGTTTTTGTGCGATTTCTTGTGGGATCGTTGAACGCGGAGTTCGGTATTCCAAATGTTAATGGACTGTGAACTCTTTGTCAGGTTTTTTAAAATCAGTACGTACCGACCTGGTCTGATTTTTTGTCGAGTAAAACGTTCCTGCCGGTTATTATTAATTTTTAAACTATTTTGATTACGTGATTCTCGCTCGTTTATTATGCATTAGTTGTAACGGTTTCGCGGAACTGCAAGAAATTAATAATAGACGACTATTAAAGTGTTTAATACGGGAAGTATCTAACAAATAAATCTTGAACGTTTATGACGTGCAGGTAATTCTTGGTAGGTAGCTTATGTTTATTATTTATGATCTAATCGAGCAAAACTGTTTTTCTTTTCATAAATAAGCGGAAGTTTAAAATTAAAAGTCAGTTCCGTTTTCAATAAATGTGCAAATTGGTATCTCTATAATATAGGTTAAATTGTTTTTTTTTGTAATGTTTATTACTAAATTACAACTGAACGTATGTTTTTTACGAAAAGTTTCATATTACTAATATTTATGATCAGTTAACGTCAAATAGTTATGATTGAAATAATGCGATATAATTTTGAACATTCTATAAAATAATCAACTGTTTTTCACAAACAAAACTACAATAAAAATTATTTATCTTGTTCACAGAACGAAATGGAAGCGTCAAACGGCTGTTGGTCTCGAGCTGCTAGCTGAAGCGGGGAACTACGCAGCTTTCCAGCGGCTGTACGGCGGGTATTGGGCCGGCGTACCCGCGTACCCAGCGCAGCCGGCGCCGGCAGCCGCGGACCTGTACTACCGGCAGGCCGCTGCCACCGCTGCGGCCGCAGCTTCGGCCTCCGCCAACACGCTGCAGAAGCCGCTTCCATACCGGTAAGTGCTAATTGTTTATGAGCATCTACATAACCTTTCAGTGACTTCACGGCAGGTACTGACCTAAGTCTGCAGTCATTTACTGCGGTGTGGCCTCTTCGCCCTCTACTACCACGTTGCACACGCCTTTTGCGTGCCGGTAAGTGCTAATTATTAAGATGCATCTAGATTGCCTTCAAGCAATCTTACGGCAGTTACTGAGCTGAACCTGCAGTCTTGCTTTTGCTGCGGTGCTTTCGTCCTCTGCGACCACGCTTTCTTACCATATACTTATGTGTATATGTGTAGTAAGGGTAGTATGTGTTAACAGAGGCTATTACTTACTTAAAATGGTTTTAATAGAATGTAAAATAAATTTTGCTTCAAGACCCTACAAATTAAAAAAAAATGTTCAAAAGCGATCTGATAAAAGCAACGAAGGTTTCAATTACAGCAGTAAATAGTATCATGTTTTATGTCGTCGTAAGTGTATTTTAAAATATGAATCGCTGGGAACGTTTTTATACGCAAAACGCTTGTATTTCTCGAAGAAAGTCGAAGTAGTTAGTTTTAACTTACAAAAACCCCTGAGGCCAACCAAACACTGAATACCTAAACAGCGCTACACGCAGTGGAAAATCGCTAAGTGGATCTACTTGGGTGGCTAATAGAGGGAAAACTGTTTCTTCGTCGAATCTCTGCAATTTTAACAAACGCCGAACAATCGTAAATGTTTATGCATTTTCTAGTCGATTTCAATTTGTACCTGTCTGTGGTTGGATCGGCCTTTGCTAAATTTAGGTCAGTCTTCGACTTCGTTCATTTGAAACGAAGAAACATGATAAATGCTTATGGACAACTCAATCTGATTAAATATCTCATTGCCCCTATGAACAAACATGAAATATTATTCAATGCCTTAATTATTGCTGGACTTATAATGCTTCCATGTAGTAGGTCAAATAGAGAACCAACATGGCGGTAGAATAAATAACACAAGTATTTTAAAACTTTTTTTTAAAGAAACAAATTCTTGCAAAATAAACATTTATTTTTTTATTTTCGTGTTTTCATTTTGTTCGTCTCTGTCAATGTGTTGTGTACCATGTGTCGTTTTCCAACCAAAAGTTATCTGTTCCATATATTTAAAAAAAAATTGTAAAATCTTCTGCATGTTCCTATTAAGTGTGTTAAGGCATAGTCATGTGGGTTTAACACACAAAACTGGTATAATTGAAAAGATTTGTCATTATTACGTGGGGATACAACAGTATGAATATAATTTTTAATTTTATGGATATAGTAGCGGCACCGTGGCGTTGTGTAGCCGAATTACTGAATCGCTACACAAACAGTTTTTGAACGTAATAAGTCAACTGAAATGGACCGCAAACAGACCAGTTGTACCCCTAAGGTCAACTATATAATGTGCTTTACTTACGAGTACATCGCAGCTGTATTCTGCGAGCGTTGTACCTTTAATGCCACCTCCCTTAAATTTATTTATAGTTCCGTATATAATGCGTGATTACTTATACTTAATTTTTTCAACAGGTTATACCCTGGCACACCTTTAGCTGGAGTCCCACCGCTAGGACTGGGCCTGCCGGGCCCTTCCGCCCACATGGGGGGTCTCGGGGCCCCATCTTTAGGGGCTCTGGGGTACTACGCGCAAGCACGACGTACCCCGTCCCCTGACGTGGACCCCGGCAGTCCGGCGCCGCCCCCACGCTCAAGAGAACCCTCCGTCGAAAGACGCTCTGATGATGACGAAGATGATGAACCAATCCATGTCTAAACGTAGTGACAGACAATTGTGACAAAGTCGTGAAGGTACAAAATAATTCTGTGACATTTGAGAGTGCTAAGTGAAAAAAACTTTACAGAACATTAAAAGAAACCATCACAAAGGTCTCTATAAACAGTATTGATGTACTAAAATAATTTGCACTAAAATGGACGTTGACTAACATATTTCCTATTTGGCAATGTTTTTCGCGTGTGCTGAGCGATGCTTGTCCAAAATATGTGATATTATAAGCCCAGATTCGATATAAGAAGTAATGTATAAATTGATGTTGTGTAATTATTATTAACTAGAATACACTTGCTTTATAAGTCAATAGGATAGTAGGCTGGAATTAATGGCATTCCTCATTGTAATGAAATTCATGATTAAAACATTATGTTTATTTCATATATTTAATCTATTTTATTGCGTCGTAATTCTTATAAAAATAATTAGTTTTTCATTGATAGTGAGACATCCTACTGATATATTTTTTCTTTTTTCGAAGTCTTCTTTACTTTGATATCTACAAACGATCTTAAATCGATGCCATGGTAGCGAAAGGTTAGATCAGTGTAATTAAAAATGACCTTTTAATGGTTAATGCACTGATGAAGATAATGCTTCATACTCAGGAGTAAATATACTTCATATGAAATATTTGTTGAGTAAGTATTTAAAATAATTAAATTTTACAAAGTCTTTGATGCGATATTTACGGAATAAAACAATGGTTTTAACGCTTTCTCAGTTTTCAACGAAGACTTTTAAAACTAAAAAAACAATTTGTCACATTTTGTAAATAGTGATTTGTTCAGTTTTAAATTACATTTTTATCTTACTGTTAAAATACAATTACATTTTTAACCGACTTCAAAAAAAGGAGAAGGTTCTCAATTCAACCATATTTTTTTTTTGTTGTAAGAATAGTCATTTGAACCAGCCATTATTTTTTATCTATACCTACTTAAATTGATAAACATAAAAAACAAGCGTCGGTGATATTCGGAATTAATTTAAAATGGTGTCGTTGGTAAATACAAAAATATACAATGAGTTAGGAACCCGGGTTTTCTTTCGTTAACTATTATCCATATACTTACAGTATAAAACTGTAAACTTATAATTTATTTATATTATTAACTTGAAAATTAAAATGACGAAATACAATAGGAATGAAGTGTTACTGGGCGAATCTTTATAAAGGTACAAGATATGATAGCTTTGAAACCAAACATTGAATAAAACCTATCTTACCCCACTAAGACAGCCATAGGTTAAAACAAAATAGGAACCACCAAAACTTCAATCTACTGTGAAGTTTTCCCCGCGTAAAATACCTTTCCAAAGCTATTATATCAAAAGGATATGTATGTGTGATTAATATGCCGGGCTACATCTGGTGAACTACTGTGTAAAGTAACTGTATATTATATTATTTTTATTAAATTAATTAGTATATATTAATAACCTGTAGTTATATATTACTAGTATAAAATACACAACTTGAAGTATTAAATGTATGTATAGTACCTAAAAGCTATAATAGTTACAATAGCGAAATATGTACTTAAGCAATTCGAAATGTGGCATTTTATGTCAAATAGATTTTGTGGTGTTTTTTAATTAAAATGTTGTCAATTAATAAAATTTTTTATTTCTGCCTTATTATAAGCTCATAAAGTTTGTATTTATATTAATTACTTACTTAAAAAATAAAAGAACTAAAAACTTCGAGATAAATTACTTTTAAAAGACTTGGAATTATTATTTAAGAAGTTAATGCGATTTCAAGTTAATACTTTAAGTTAATACCTACTTAAAAAATATTTATTTTCGAAAAAAAATATTTCTTACATTTATCGCAATATTTTACATTTTGCTACAATTAATAATTATTCAACTTAAAATCCACGTTTATGTTTCCTCAAGAATATTAATTACAAGCATGAAATTACATACAAAACAAAACATGTTACAAATTCAAAACCTACTAAATCATCGTAATATTGATTCTCTATATCCGTTATCTGAATGCTAATAGATGAAGCTCAACTGTTCGAAAACGACCTCTATCTGCCACGGAATAGCTTCGAAACTCATACGCGTCGGAATGAATGAAAATTCAACAAAAAGTGCATTTAATCGGGGCAGTTAAACAGTTGTAACGAATACCTAATAGTGGTAGCATGCCGGGCCGCCTAACTCCGTTTTGTCACGCCACTGCTAGGTGTCGGCTGCGCGCCTAATAGGCTTGTGTTAAATTGTGTGTGCTATCTCCATTCGAAGTAGACAGGATGTACTGCAGAACCGACTACACCTTTTTCATGTCGCTCTGTTCAACTGTTCAGAAAAGTGTGTTATTGGAAATGGTAGTACATTGTCTGGGAACTTAGACTTGGAGGTGATCAATGCACCCCTCGCTTGCCTCATTATTTTAAGTAAACGTAGCTGTTTGTTTACATTGTAATTTGTAACCGTTTTTGAATGTAGTTACCTAATTGCGTGACGTTATGTCCCTATAAATTGAGTCTTATTAACATGCTACGCAGCTTACCTATTTACATACAATATTCAAAGATTTCAACTGAATCTATTTGCTGTAAAACAGGTATTGTTTCATCATTATTATGTTTATTAGATTCATATTTCAAGTTAAATTTGTCAGGCCGATTTTGACATTCAAAATAATTTTAAATGGCATTAACGAATTTTATTATCCTGCCTACCTGTCGTAAAAATCAGTGTCAAAACATCATAGGCCTCATCAGATTAAGAAATACCTATTAACTTCTTTGGATTCACCTAATATACGTCCGTCCTTAACATTAGGAAGTCATTATATTTCACAAACTGTATATTGCATTTGCTAGTGCTGTAACATGGCATAGCGCGTCATTAGGCCCCGAAATAGTTCGACATCGAGCGGTCACGGTGCTCACTCCGCGCTTTATAAAACAACTTGTCCGCGGCCGCGTTTACACAATCGCCGCTCACGAAAACTTCGCGGGGCTTTTCTTTCGATTTCCTTCGTAACATTTTTAGCGGGCATAAAACCTATTTAAAAAGCAATCAGTCAGCGGCCGCTGATTGCCGGCCGCGCACGCCACCGGCCGTGTTCACAAAACGGAGCAATTAACAATATCCCCACCTACCCCCCTGACGCCAGCATACGATGCCCGTACTGATCTAATCGCAAAACGACCGTTTTCTAGAATCGCCTCCACGACTATTGCGTGTTCCGAGCGGGGGTAACGATAGCCAACCTTTTTTGAACGGATAAAATAGAATTTTAAAATCAAAAATATCTATTGATTCATCAAGACGAATGATCTTTACGCTACACAGGTTTGAAAATTACTTAACTTAAAAGTGTTTGAGACAGATTTTTCCCTTAGTAGGGATTGTGGTATAAATGCGAAAGTAACTCTGTCTGTGTGTCTGTTACGCTTTCCCGCTTAAACCTCTCAACCGATTTTCATGAAATTGGGCATAGGTATACGTTGAACCTCAAGAACGGACATAGGCTACTATAAGGCATAGTAAGGGGGGGGGGGGGTAATGCCACCTTTGAAAGTTTAATAGCCTATGTCCGTTCTTGAGATTCAACGTATACCTATACCAAATTTCATCAAAATCGGTTGAGAGGTTTAAGCAGGAAAGCGTAACAGACACACAGACAGACAGACAGAAAGACAGACAGACAGACAGAGTTACTTTCGCATTTATAATATTAGTAGGGATATTTCTACATCAACCAACTCAAATATATTCGATACCCACTACGTGCTCACCATTGATCAGATTCCACTTATGGGTATCACTTAGAGGTAAGTAATAAATTCGAATGTCCTACACTTTAAAATGCATACCTACTACTTGCATATATGAAATCTTACATCGATATTGCCTACATACGTAAACTACACGTTTTCACAGTTGGTAACAACTAGTGAAAACAAGTGATTTACCTACTATAATGAATCATGTGTCTTAAGCAATTTACTGCTTACCTATCAAATACTATTTTATAGCTTTAGCAATAACCAATCTAGTAAGACAATTAGCAGTCAAATGGGCGTCGAGAGCAGTCAAGCTTACATGCGGCTGACCTAATGAAATAAATCAATGATTGATTGATGATAAACACGAAAAAGATATTAGCACCCGCGCCAACACAGTCAGATCAATAATTTTGACCATCCATCCGTCAAAGAAGTTGCCTTAAATCTCGAAGTTTTGTTCGGTTTAGGAAATGTTTGTATTTTTGTGCGTCCGATAGATAGGTATTCTTTTGCACCCCATGATTTTATGGCGTAGGTGTTGCAGCGGCGGTAGATCCCCAGAGCGTGAATAATAGGTACCGGTTTCAAATCCCGGTAAGGCTAATTTGGGAAACTAATCTTTTTTAAGTTGAACAGTGTGTATTGGGTTAAATGGCTGTCTGACCATCGATTTAATTATTATTGAACATTCAGCTTTTAACTGGGCATGATTAGTGAAATAAAAAAAAAGTTTTAAAAAGTTTAACGCAAATCGAGCTTGATAAGAGACAGCTAAATAACCATAAATATTTGTATGGACTAATAATAATAACATCTATCTGTATCAAATAAATAGACTCAAAAACCATTGGAATAATGATAAATGGTATTAAAGTAAAAGATACCCAATATTGAGTTATATGATTCATTAACAGTCCCAAAGGTAAAGCCGTGGCCTAGTTTAAAATAATAACAAGCTTCTACTTACAATACCTTATTAAATTAAAAACGTATCTACGCGTTGGTTATGTCATGAAGCTAATAATAATTGTAAGATTTTGATAATTGATAAATATTTGAGGTTAATCACACACCAACATCAACGTCACAAAAAATAGGTTACTTAATTTATAAAGGCCATCCTCAATATCCGCGAATTACGCGGAACAAATCTTTATTGTCGTAGTAAGATAATTATAAATTCCAAGTATTTTTTGAAACCTGACATTTATGACCTGTGTGGTTCAAAAAATTACAGAGTGAGTTTTTAAAGAGGACTGTACAAAATGACGAAAGCGCAGTAGTAAAAACTTAAATGCAAGTTAACACGCCAGTCAGATAGGTACCAATGCAATTTATGAATATTAATGCAGTCTAAACGTTGTTTAATCACGACTGGCACGAAGGTTTTTTTGTCCTTTGCTTACTCAAATGGACATTTCTCAGAAACTATCATCTTTGGCTTATTGAACTTTATAATCAACAAAAAACAACAATTTGTATCATTTGATCCTGTAACTACGTCAGTGTAATAAGGCTATTTTATTTCTTCTGTTAGAGTTAATAAAATAACCATTTATATAACTGCATAAATGGTTATTTACGAGTACTACAAGCATAAATGTAATTAGATACTATAACATTCCAGTTGAGGATTTAAATTTAATTTACGCATTTGTTTTGTATGTATCTTAACTGCAAAGCTGTCAAAATACTCGTATGATTCCTAGTAGGAATCGTATGATTCCGAATCGTATAGACTATGTATACCTATGTATGACTGGTAACAAATTTTTTGTGATCCAACTATTGTATAATATATGCAATATGGATTCTTTAAAAATCGTCATTTAGCGCACAAAATCTTCTGATATAGACATTTATGATTAGAAGAAGTAAGTAACTAAAGGATAATGGACATCGTAGTTTACTTAAAGATCTTAAAAGCTTTCAACACAATCATTTACGCATTCTGCTTATTCAGTGTTTTTAATTAGTTTCTTGTCCATAAAAAGTGAACGATAGAAGGTTTTCTGCTCGTACAAAACATTTACTGAAATTGATTTTTCAGACAAATATGGTATAATTTAGGTCGTACATACGATATCTACCATCGATAAATAAGGTCAAAAAAAATCAGCAGCAAGAAGAAGGTGTAATAAAATGTTTGTAGTAAGGAATTAATTCAAAAACTAAACCTTTGAATGAATAATTTTCCACAACTAAATAAAAAATTTAAAGATTTACAAATATAGTATGTAAACAATAAAATAATATGGTAATTCCTGAATAGCAAATACACTTAGATAATTTAAGTCTGTTACTTACATTCTTACATAAAGTGCGTAAACGGAATTAACAATAACACAAAATCAATAAGCATCGCTCAAAAAACTTTAACATGGACAGTTTATTTTATACGACTTCCTCGGCGATCGTCTATTGCTAAAATATGGTTTTACGGCTTGAGTTGCGGCTAACGTTTCCTCATTTTCGCATATTTTACATTTTATTAACGGTTCACCTATTAACATTTCCTAGTACTAATATTTCCTGCGTAAAACTAGCGGGTCATTTAACTTACCTACGAGTCGGTAATGCTTTCATTATGATGCGATCGTGTATGAGCGTTTAACAATTTGATTCGATGTACAGATTGAAAAATATGTGTCATGGTTTGAAAGGGAATATTAAGGAGATAACATTTATTTTCTTCTTTTTTTTTTTTTTTTTTTTTTTTTTTTTTTTTATAGTAGCGCAGTATATTGGCTCCTCCCAGCCTGATGGTAAGCAAGAGAGGAACCCACATCGCGATGACAACGGATTTGATATTAAAAATATCCTATCCGTTAGCATCGCCATACTGGCCCGCAAGATGTTTCTTCACGCTCCTTTTGAAGGAATCCATGTCAAAGGAAGGAGGAAACACATGAGCCGGCAACGAGTTCCACTTCTTTATGGTCCGGCAAAGATAAGAGTTACCGAACTTTTTGGTTCGTGATGGAATATTTTCCACGGTGAAGCGATGACATCGTTGGCCGGCTCTTGTGGTTCTGTGTAGGAAAGGAGAGGGTGGGATAAGGGAAAAATAGTTCCTCGGAACACTCCCCATGATAAAGCCGATAAAAGACACTTAATGAACCAACGTCCCTACGTAGTTGTCAACGTACTTTTCTCTACTGCAAGAAATATAACTCTTTCATTTTTATGCACTGCTTTCAATTTGCGGCGTCTTTCAAGTCTTATCCAGGTCGTCCTATATCGTACTTGTCGATGGTTGAATTCTTACCCTTTGATTTGAACAGTTTGGTTATATTGTCTTATAAAAATGAAGAGTCCTTCGAAAGGCGCTCTAAATTCGTTGGTTCTGGTTTTAATCCAGTCAAATCATGTTTCCTATGTAGGTACACCGTGATCAGCGACAAGAAGACACATTGGAAACGAAACATTTTTACGTCTGCTCAGGGAATGGATAATTTTATACTCGTTTATAACTTGTGCAGCCTCTTACAACTGTACAAAGCTTCAAAACAACTAAATAATCAGTGAGTAGGAGTAACAATTGGCACGCTACTTTTTCCTGAGGTGAGGAGCCGTCTCGGTAACAAAAACTTCTACGTTTGTTTAAGCTGACCGGACTGATTCCTGTCAAAATTTATGTCTAGCATAGTGTTAATATACCTACGCTGCGGACTTGTTGATCGTAAGTATCTAATCCACTTTTAAGATTTATGCATGAAACTGGTGTTATATTTTTGATATGAGCACAATAGGAAAAAAAACAGTGTTAGAAATCGATAAAGATACGGTTTTGTTTTTGCTATAATATTAAAACTAACAAATGTTCACTATTTTGGAATAGCAAGCTCAAAATTGATGAAATTAATGATTTAGCATTCAATATAGAGTACGATAGAGTTTTATCTGCATTAGTTTCATGTTTGAATTTAATTCGTTTCCAAGGTTACCTATAGTTTAGTCAGCGATAAAATGGCATGAAATAAATAGACACGACAGCATTTTAATTGTCAAGGTTTAAATACTTCTGATTAATCAAATAGTTTTTTTAAATCGTTGATTATTTTGTTTTAGAGCGCCGTGCCAGTATTTTTATGGAGTTTAACGAGTGTTTGCCGCTAAATCAATGGGCAGTGACGCGGTTGGAGATCAGTATCGCTTCCGTCGTCGGGCGCGAACCTTAATTACTCATTAGGGTTTTGGCTTTTTGTCAACCCCCGCCGTGACACACCGGCCCCACTTTGTAATAAGCAATTTAACGTGTGCTACAGTATGCTTACTATTTTGATAGCGGTTTGTTTAAATGAAATTGGTATAGTTTGACAGCAGCTTTAGTACCTGTTGACCACGACTTTTTACATATCTAGTAATTTTGTTAATTCATTCAGTATTTGTTACCTGAAAGAAGATCAAATATCTATACGTCCTAACTTACTATTACAATTTTAGAAGGATTTTGCTTTATAATTTACATATCGGCTCAGTTACTAAACTAACTACTGAATATAATTCCACAATCTTATTCTATATGAATGAAAGCGAATTAATGATATTAATTGAAATTTAGAATAAACTAAATGAATACGCTTTTGCAAGTAGTTGGGTATTTACTTTATCCGCACGATGCAACGTGGTCATCAATTGAATCATGTGGATTGAAAAGAGCGGAGGAATATTTTGTAATTAAAAAGCACTTTTCTGGCAGCCATGTGTGACGAATAGCTCGCATGATACCGAACCGTACATCTCCCTAACCGTCTGGAGTCATCACAGCTATAAACTTATGATTCATGTCAAGTTTGGACGCTCACTGACAATTGGCACGTCATCGCGTTGTGATACCAAGTGTACACCTCTGAGATCTTTAGATGCTGCAATTTCAAACTGTAATGCATCATTGACACGGTAACAAATCGTTAATTTTTACAGGCATGCCTAATGAAATGCAACGACACAGATAAGATTCATTCAGCTTTTGCAACACAATATATACAAACGTAGGTTTACATACATACAAAGGGACGAATGCACACAAATATCTACCAACTTGTAAATGCGTACCTTAGAGGTGTGAGCCCTCCACTCCTCCGAATGTCCAGTGAAGATGAAAAGGCCATCAGCAGTCTTCATCAGTTGTATCGCAAAAGTTTCTAAGTTTAAGTACTTAGTGTGACATAAAACTTACTCAATATAAGTTACTACTACGTAATTGACGTCATCTAGCTTTTGACCTGGGGCTTGCCCGAAATTTTGAACAATAAAAGTGTTGTATGCCCCTTTTTCAGTTACCATGCCATTTCATATCATGTGGTTTTAGCGGAAAAAATGAAAGAACGGAATTTAAAATTTCTGAATAAATATTACCTACACCACTTATTGCTACTTAGGCGTACCTACCTTATTCAATGTAATATCTCTAATATATCAAGATCCAGTAGGTCTACTCCCAAAAACGAAATATGTCGGATGTGACGACGGATAGCAATTTTTAATTTTAAAAATCACTACCAATTCACTTCGAGTGAAAATTAAGCGTAATCAAAAAAACAAAATATTATTTATACACATCAAAAACCACGTTTTCATTCGCAAAGTTTTGATTAAGCTTCTAAAACGAAACGAAGTTTTTTGGAGTAGACCCTCAGAACAAGCGGTGGGTGATCAGTGGTTGGATCAATTCTTAGCGCTCCTGTCTGTAGAACTAAGGGTCGATACCCACCTAGGACAAACTTGTATGTTAAAACATATGTTTTTCGTTTTTATAGACATGTATTTAAGTATTTACTGCGGTACAACCTTTGGTTCTGGTTTCCTTAACACAATTGCTTAAGCTACTTACTTTATTATCAAATCTATAAACGCAATTTTGAGTAGTATTTATTTATTTACTAGCATTTTATATCTTCTCGTAAAAAACAGATTCTAAACTTTTTACTATACTCATCGACGACTCTGAAAGTCATTCTTGAAGTGTTGTAAATAAAGATTTCCAAGTTTTCTTAGTTTTAATGTTTATTTCCTTCACAAATAAGATGACACAACAATCATACAAATACAAAGATACTTTTGTCTTTTGAAATGGAATGGATTAATTTACCAATTAACACAAGCTATGTTCATATCTGCTTACTTAATAGTAGGTACCTACTTGTATATTTTACAGGATTAAAATCACCTAGTTAAATGCATTTAATCAAAACAGAGAGAAGTGAAAGCACCTGTACACCCATCCACCGTAGGGGAATTTAAAATATTAACGTGTATAACGTATTTGCATATTAATAAGGCTGGGAACGTAAACTCAGCTAATGGACGCAATTAAAATTGTTCAAATTGTTCATATGGTGTGCATTTAATGCTTTACTTCAAAGTAGCATTTTAATTTTTGCTCGCACATAAATTATTCCCAGGGAAATGGTCCGAATATGATATATTGCTTGTAGGCTTGTTATTCTTAAGAGCGTTTTCTGTGTGTACTTAATTGATTCTGGTAAGTGATTATTTATTTTTTACGGCACCGATTAAGTAGAACATAACAAACTAATTAATGTAGTTAGAATAATTGGATCATGCTTTGAATCTGCTCATAATTAAATACAGTTGTTTTATGCTTATACAATTACAGTAAAGTATATCAGGGACAACGGCACTCCAAACACTCAAAAAAAAAACACCTGGGCCAGAAATTAGGAATGTCAGACACCTTCTTATAACTAAAAGTACCTACCTAGGTATATTATATTATCTGTACCTAGATTTACCATGATAGTTCCTACGATGGGATACAGCGGACGGTACAATGGGCATATGTTGTTGTTTCACATTATTTCGGAATTCATAGTATCCTATTTATTATTTTACTCGAATCCTTTAAGAAGTTTTTGCATGAAAGAGTAACGAATGGAAATAGGTATGGATATCCATATACCTAAAAAACTATTACGTCTAAAATATATTACTAGGTAGAAGACTACTACTATTGGTATTGGGTAAGCTGTCCCTGTGACTATTTATTTTTATATAATGTAATTTAGTATTCGTGGCACAGATAAATCTAATAAAGCAAAGATTATAAGAATAGAACCTACTTAATTAAAATAAAATGGTAACCAAAAACAACTTTATTTTAAACATTTAAATTGACTAAAAAATATTATTTGAACTAGGTATTTTAGGAATAAGCAGGAAACTTAAAATTAGATCGAATTATAACTTGCATCGAGTGTCCAGCGGTTTGTCACTTGGGCAACTGAACCTGATTGTGTTTTAAAACGAGTTTAATTTAAAATTAGCTCCATTAGAAGTCCTTGTAATAATATGGAGCACAGAATTCGCATGGTCTATTCAAGTTTATATTAATTTGTCGCATTGACAACAATAGGCTTCTCTGAAGAAGTCTAGTGGCATTGAAATATTTAAAATTATGAAAATAGTACCTACAACGAAATCGAACAATTTTTTTTACTCTGTCGACACTACTTTTTAGAGATCGTTCACGCATGCCCTCACGTACTGTCTGTTGTAAGGTGGACTATGTAACAAGTGCTTATCTTAGAAGAAGATTAATTCAATCATTTAAAAAGTAATAAAATATCTAGGATGTTCTTTAATATTTGGACACAACTACAAAAAAGTTCTCGGACAAGTCTTTGCCAAAGACAAAGAAGTCAACATGTGAAAAAAAAAAACAAAACATTAAATCACTTCTAATGTAATTAAAGGAACATGTGTCTGAGACCATAAATATACTCCTCGTAATACGCCAGTATGGTTTATGATCTTGTCTGCAGATATGAATACAGAGCAGTAGTAAGCGATATATATTATAATAACAATAATTAATTACATTGCGCAGTTTGTAGCGCTTAATTCATTGCTATTCAGATTGTATGCAAGTACAAAGGTGGTGTGGAATCGCTTACGACGACTAAACGGTACGATTAATTACGAACGAAACGCGGCTACTCAGTGAAGCCGCTTATCTGATTATTTTCTGTTTTTAATACACATTCACTTTATGAGGAGTGTGAACTTGTTTCGTTATTCTTCATCGCTATTCCCAAAACAATATTACAATAGGTTAATAGGTAGATCGAATACAAAAAACATATCACATAGGTGCCGATTCTTCTGGCACAAATTTTGTGTGCTGTCAGATTTGTTTTCATTTCCTCACAGAACTAAAGTAATACATTTACGTCCTACTAACCCTAGTTTATAAGCAGTCATCTCTAACCACTCTAAAGAATTGAATTTATGAAAAAAAAAACTCGTACTCGTAAACTTGCAAGTTAAGCTGAGTGGACGCTAAAAGGATATTTTCTTTCGTTTTAATGCCTACTTGAAAACGTTTACCTCATTTTATGCAATAAGTCATTTTACCAAAGCCAAATTGCTAAAAAACAGATTTTTGTTTTTCCCAAGCTGTAATAAATTATGCCAAAAACTTAAACAAATGTAAGTTTGAAGGTGTTAGCGGCCGTCCGCGAGATACAATCGTAGTCGTGTAAAATAAAAAATGCCTCGCTTTGCTATTCAAATGGTATTGTCTGCTCAATTACGTGTCTTAATAGCGACGTCGCAAACCAAGTATTTAACATAGCCGATGTAAGCATGGCGTGCAATAAAATACGCCGAGCAATAAACTAATTACTTAGAGCGCTGAGTGCAACGAAATTGGTCAGCGGAATCCACGCAACAAAATTATTGTAATGCTTTGTAAAGATTTAACCTGGTTCGTAGTATCAATTGGCATACTGGCAACAAATAAAATTGTCCGAAAGGATGGAATCAATGAATGTCTATTTAATGTCAAAAAAAAAAACAAAAAATTTAAAAATAGAAAAAAATCAATTTGACAAGTAAAACCACAAATTCAAATTTAATTTGTTATTTTGTGGCTTTCTTCTTTTAGATCAGTTTCTACCAAACGTTTCTTTGTTACAGTTAGCAATTTTGTATTGGTCTTATTTTTTAATTTCAGTCCAATCTCAGTTCCAATCTCTTTTAATTTAGCTTATCACTTACTTCAATCATATATCAAACAAATACAAAGTACAACAATTAATGAATACGTTTACCTAACACACTGGATAAGTATAATTTACTTATTTTTAACAATTTTTGTTTCTGTGGTAATGTATTTGAAAGTGATGGGTGTGTATTTAGTCAAAATATTCTCAATCAGATACTTATTAAGACAGGTGCCAGCAAAACCATTCGTCACTGACAGTGCGCCAACGAGAACAGCTGCCTCGAATTGAAGGTATCGTTAAACATATTTGATAATTAGCTAACATTGCCAAAGCATACCATAAAAAATATTGAATTTAATGTATTTCAGAATTAAATAGAATATAATAGGGAATATTACGCTTTAGAGCACCGACGAACAAATTTTAACTAATTTTATAAATCTGATTTATTTTAAGAATTATAACGCCTCAACGTTTCTCAGAGATATGTGGCTTAAAATATAATTTACACAAAAACCATATAAATTCCATAGACAATCTTTTTTCATAAGAGTATTTATGTGCCTTAAATACAGTTCATTAATTTTTAACCAAATTAACTATAAACAATTTTTTTATTGAATATTAATTAGTTTAATTGCCGATTTTTTCTATGCTTAGACCAAAAAAATATGGTCAGCGATATTAAACACCCGCCTATTATACCTCAAATGTAGGCCAACAATTTTAAGAGCGACAAAATGTTTAAACTAGACAATAAACTCGTAAAACACTAGGTCTCAATTTACATGTTCATCTAAGTAGTCTCTGTTACTTAGTATCACTAATATAACACCAATAAGATTGTATCAGTTAACGAATACTAATTTCTAATGTTGAAAGAGTCAGAACGTTGCAAAGTAGAAGGTAACCGTCTGTAAAGTACAACTTTAGCCACATCACGCACGTCGTAAAGATAATGGCAAGAAGATTGGTTGAATTTAATAACTCTCGGTTAATCTATAAAACTTGTATCAAAAATACTTACACCATTAATTGTGAATGCATTCAAAATATTATACGAGTCGAATACAAATAGGCTTAAATCAGTGTATGTTCTTAAAGATATACTAATCGTCTGCCCCAATCTAGGGTGGTTAAGCTGCGGAACGTCTAAGCTTATATTCCTATATCTAGTTAGTAAAAATGTTTTTTCAAATGCTTACAGTCTTATGAAGGACTAATATGCAGGGTTAAATAAAATGCTTTTACTATTTTTTGTTGTCATTTCAAAGGTTTAATTCGACAGTGTGTTTACACACACGTGGCCGCGGTGTGGGAGCGATGCTATCGCGCGCCGCTCGGCTATTAGTAGTTTCATTTCAGTCGCCGCCGATAGCCGCTGCACGCTCTGTATGCACTTTTTTGTAATTAATTCCTCCGCATCGATTGATTACTTTTGTTTGTCCACGCTGTTTGTTCGCCCGCTGTACACTTACTAAGTTTTCATTTACTGAACACGTTCTGAATTTGCTTTTGTCGTCAATAATAATTTCGACGAAGGTACATTGTGTTGTGAAATTGTCCAGTACCATTACGCAATTTCGGTAAAACCGACTGAAGCAGGCTAGCACTCCGACAATGTTATAATACAATGTTTACGTAAAAAGCGTATCTCTTCTGTAATTTAAGCCAAATGACACTTGAGAAATTATTTAAGTTATTCATAGCCACATGTCATTTAAGGCTTTGTTTGGCCCGGCGCGCGCGCATGTTTTTGACAGGCAAATTAGATAATACGCGGGAAACGTTACGAGCGGCATTGTTCCCGCCAGCCGCTTGATTGTCAGCGCTCTTTTCGGATTTTAATCTGCCATTTTGTGAAATTATGGAAATGAAATGGACGTTTCGCGGTTAGCTGCCCCCGGCTCTCGCACATACCTGCGCCTGGTGTAACGCCATTTGTAATTTTATTGTTCTGACATTGAATTAGTGTAGCGGCTGTACGATACGTGTATCGTAGCGTCGTATTATAACTGTGCATCCACCTGATAATAGGTAATATTCCAGTTACATCATCACGTTAGAAAAGAAAAAACGATTTAACTTATTGCGAAATGACTTGCTATCTGAGTTTTGATGATTAGAGAAGCGATGAAACCTATTTTATCATATTTTTATAAGTTTTCGATAATGTTTTATATCTACTTTACCTATGTCCCAAAAACCAACTCGAAACACATAATCCACGGACGTTATTATGGACTGTGGTAGCTTACAATGGATATTAGCACACCTTTAGTGTACTATTACTACCAAGCCAGTTAGACAGAATATGGCTACAATAAATACATTAGTTAATCTTAATTTTATACATAAGAATTGTATGATTCATGTCAGGAATACAAAGTCACTAGAAAAACTAGCTCGGTGTCTATCATATTACTTGCCATACTACACAAACCCCAAAATGTTTTTTTATTAAATAATATTTAACCTACACATCGACTTGATTCAAAAGTAATTACTTTAAGTTTGTGTTCTGTAAACCTTAACCAAAACCAATTTTATAATTGTACTTATCATTATGTAAGTAAAGAAAAATCCATCTGATGTTTGTCCTGGGTAGAAATCGGCCTTTGGTTCAACTTGATTCAACCATACTCAACCAACTTGATAAACTACGCTCTCTATAGTTTCACCGAGCAAGCCAGTCAGTTAAGAAGTTCAAATATTAGCGGATAATACTCTGCTTTTAATACGGGAACGGTAAAACATAATTTTACCCACAAGTCTAAGCCTCGCTGCTAATGAGCGCACGATATCGCCCGTTTTGTAGCGCGTAATCGTGATCTTATCGCCCCTTCCACCTTGCACCCCCCCCCCCCCTATCCCCCCACCGCTGCACTGGACCGAGACCCAAGTGACCACTCGCCCCTGTTGCATGTCATACTAAGTTAGCAATGATTTCTTGATTAAACATTTATGACGGTAATATTTTGTAAAAAGTTTGCTCTCAACTTCACACTTGAAAGGAACACACAAATGGCTGTACTAAGTTGTATAAATTTTAATAATAGGCATTCCTTTCATGGCCTTTTTAACTAAACTGTTTCTAAAAAAATATTTGTGACGCTGAAAAAGAGAACGGGGGTTTCAAGATATTATTTTTGAAATGAAGAATATGAAGCTTTTCTAAATTACTAGAATTAAGGAATATTAATGTAGACTAAAAACATGTGCCTACATTTAATTCAACCAAAACAAAACAGTATGTACCTAGTTGGTTTAAGGCTTTTTTTAATAAAAAAAACATTTGTATAATATAATAGGTAGGTAAGTACTTTTCAAGTACATAGGTATTCATTAAGATAACATTAAAATCAAAACACCATCCCATGCATTCATACCATACCTTATGAGAAATTGCTTTTGTCAAAAATATAATTTATGCGTTAATACATTATCTGATAACAATTTTAACCTTATTTTACGCATCAAAACACTTGTTATAAATTACGTACAATACTTAAAGTCGCTATCGTATCCTCTTTTTTATGTCAATGTAAGAAGGTATACAGTAGATTCTCTGTATCTTTTCTAAACTGTATTATAAGCTTCGTTACATCTTGTCAGTTAAGTGAGCTTTTAATAATGATTAAAAATGTGTGCAAAAAATGAATACAATTACTGTATTCGAGGAACAATAGTTTAACAATACACACGTAGTTTGGTATTCATAGGTTTGTTTTTTGTGGGGACCCATTAGCATCGAATTATATCTTGTAATTAGTTCGTGCGTGGAATGGAAAGGTGCTGTTGTCCTGCCTTGTTTTAATTTAACAGTGCGGTTTGTATTAGTAAAAAGCTTGAAAATGTTATTTGTGACAGTGTAATGTTTGTGAAACATTTAGTTTTTTCTCATACAGCCAAGAGCTTATCACGATAAGTAGCATAGTACGCAAGGCAGCTTGATTTTAGTTCTTATAGCCATGGTGACATAAGGACGGTACAATTTTCAAAGTCTGGCGTGCTTTTGACTGTATTTTCGTCTAGAAACGCCTATTTTTCAACAGAATGTAAGAGTAGATGTCGTTAAGTATAAAATTTAATTTATTTCAGGTAGATAGATTTGACTACTATGATTTGATGCGTTCTAAACACGCAATGACAAAAATAATTTTCGCAGCAAATATAACATGAACAGTATTATATGCTTAATTTGCACGTTACGCATTGTTTATTCTAATAGCTATGATAATAATAAATAACGAACAAAACACACCATTAATACAGAATAGAACAATCACTTAATCAAGATCAAACACTAATTACTGTCCAGGCTGCAATAGCGTGTACCACACGCATGCTGCGTTTGTGTGAATAACGTAAAGTTGCACTTCTAATTTTTATATGTGTGGGTGTAAGGCCATGTTTACATGGAATATTTCGTTCTAATTTATCAAATGTTATTTTATTGATATTAGTTCATTAGCACCGTCAAGTGATTATCGATACTGAAATATTGTTACATCATATTATGAGGGCAAAAATAGTTTATTAAACCGTGTTTAACAATAATAAATCATTTTTGACAAAACGTTGAAACAGAAACATTAGTTATTGTACGAAAAAACGTTTGCCTGTTTCTTAATATAAGGTACATTCAAGCTAAGTAAATCTTTAATAGTTAATGGTAAGTAAATCTACTAAACTGCATTTTTCTAATGCAAATGTACCTAATGTTCAATATGTAGGTACCTACGGTCAGTTGCAAAAGTGCAGTTATAGCGTAAAGGTTAGAATCCCGTGTTCACTAATTACACACACTCGAAAAGATTATACTATGAATAGAAAAAATACTTTAGTTCTAAACAAATACAGTACACAATGGTTTTTACCTACCGTTGCGTTTTATACCATAATGTATAAATATAACATACGCTATTTGTAAAGTGTCTATCCGTGTGTGCGTGTCTGACTCGTTCTCAGCATTCAAGCGAATATTTTACCGTATTCCTAATGGATTTTTGCATCTTACTGTACCTAATGTTCACTAAATGTCATGAATTATTTATCCTGGTAGAATGGCATTATTTTATTTTAAATATATATGTTTCGCGCAAAGTTGTAGAGTCTTTAGAGCAACCGAGCCATAGTGGCCAAAAGTGCTGAATTGTTTTTTCTCTAGATGAAAGCAACATTATTATTTTATTTTATATCTATTTTATAAAATCGAATTCGATGAGTGTAATGTTATTTTTTTTCCACCACCAAGCACGTTCTTTATGTTAAGATAATAAATATGAACCGAGCCTAACATGCGTAGACATGCATGTTCGAAAAGCTGCTAGAGTGTGAGTGTGCGTGCGTGTGTGCGTGACTAATTGGTGCGTCCGGCGGAAGTGGCCGGTTCCGAGCGGTGTCAGGTGACGCCACCTGTGCGCGGGCGCGGGGCCGCATGCACCGCTCCCCGCTCAGTGACTCCTTAGCACTAGAGCTGGTAGGCATTATACCTATTTGTCAATACAATCTGTAAGCTAGAAAGTAATCAAATCAACGCAGCTTAGCCAAACAGCCACGCGCAGTGCGTAGTGGCAAGTATATGTGTGTTCTGAAGTTAGCGGACAAGCTTCACAAGTGAATCTAGTGGTTGAGTGACACAATAGCTGCCATAGACGTCTGCAAGACATGCCTCCTTTATAAATTGGAGGCCTAGACAAATTGCAGTATTCGAACTTCGATATCGATTCGAAAAGTCACGTGATCTTGTATAGTAAATTCCATGATTTATCGGATATTTCTCTTAAAAAGTCATATTGGAGTGATGAAGAGTGGGATAAGCGGGTTCGCAATGATTATGCCGAAATAACATCAACATTCTAAAACCAGCACTTGGCTCAGCGTCCTAGTCCTAGTCTAGCCCAGCTTACCTCAAAATTACATAATTACTTAACTAAGTAAATTAATTAGTAATTAGTTAATTGTTAATTCATTTATCAACACAAGACTGTATCACGTGGTATAATGTAAAGTAATTTACGCATAACACGTTTTTATTCGAACACATATTTAGTATGTTTTCGGTAGAAATACCTACCTGAATTCCGTTTAGCACTTTGCCTTGAATTCAATGACGATTAAAAAGTGTTATAATGTGCAAAATATAGATTTGAACGACTGATTAATATATTTTGACAAATGACACTTAAGAAAATAGTTTTACAATAAAATACGAGTGTTTGATGATTTATAGATGTCTAAGGAAACACTTGCAGGATGGAAAGCTCAAAGCGCATGTATAGTCTACTAGCGACCCGCCCCGGCTTTGCACGGGTGCAATAGGTACTAAAATATGTACGAATTATACATATAAATATTGCAATTTATTTTACTACATTGACTCCTCCCTTACCCCAGTGACGCTTGGAGCCTACATCGCATGCTGGCTAGCTGAGCGCGGTGAGCGGCAACCAAGCGACTTTTTTCTAATACTTGCATTATTAAACTCATGATATCTTTCGAATTAAATGTCCGAATTGAATAATTCAAAAAGTTATATAAAGGTATTGAAGCTATCTTGAATATAAAGTAATTTATTTTGATAAGGATTAATACCAAGGTACAAATAAAGAGCCTTTAAAAGAGGCGGCATATTAATAAATTTTTTAGATTAAAAAACCGCTTATTGTGACATAACTATAATATTTAGTCATATGCTATCCCGACACTTTTTGTAGATAATGATGAGTTCTGCAAAGTCGTAGTGCATGACTTTGTTCTATCATCAATAGTTTTCGCAGCGCACGCGATGTAAGGAATTTTTCAGGTCACCTTTAATTACATTATTGAAGTTTTAGTAAGGATCCCTAATTTTTTTGAAAATATAATTTTTTAAATCTGCCAAGTAGTTTCGGAGCCTATTCAATTCATACAAACAAACAAACAAACAAACAAACAAACAAAAAATCAAACCTTTCCTCTTTATAATATTTGTATAGATGTATAGATGTATAGAAAACCTGGTATAACATGTTTCCATGTGATCAGTCTTTATAAAAGTAAAGTAAACTATAAGGATAATTCCAAGTCAACTAATCAGTAACTCTATGAAATAATATACCAGATACCAGATTTACCCAGATATTATAATAAACATTGCATGAACAAAATTATCTGAAGGTTTCTAGGCAGTTAGTTATAAGGCTTTGACATCATCCAATTCAAACACTTATTATTGCCGAATTAATTAATACAGTAAATAGTAGGTAAAGAACGAATTACGTATGTACCGAAAACAGTCGTATATAAACTAAATGAAATGTATCTAAATGAACCTCTTCTGATAAAAGAGGCAAATAGGAATGATTCTTTTCAGTAACCATTATTTCTAATTATGATATTACCAAGTTTTCTGCCTCTTTTTTTTTCAGTACAAGTAAGTCCAATCAGTATTTATATTTAAGAATCGGCATTCTAGTCTACCATGTTATGTAATTTTGGATTAATTTGCGTCTTTCTTACGATTCTCAATTTCGGTACTTTATTTTACAGAAATGTTATATGAAATTCTCAACAACGAATTTGCTGGAATCTCAACCCTGTAGACCTACTATCAAAATGGAAAGTTCGGGAACGAAAACGTTATTTTTGATTTGCATAAATAATATATTTATTTAAATCGCGATCGAAATGCGTTGATTATGATTATGAGAATTAAAAATTGCAATCCGTCATCGGATTCGGCATTCATTTTTGGCATTAGACCTTCTGATATGAACACCTAAACTATAGAAATATACACGACAAAAATCATTGCCAATTAAAAAATATCGATTCGTTTTGGTATAAAAACGTTACTTACGCGTGGGCATAGTTTGACCTTACAACATTTAACAAGCACGTGTAACAAAAACTGTATGTTGCTAATAAGTCGGAAATGCAATAAACTAAGACATAATTCAAGGGAACGCCTAGCTACAATGTTGACGGGTAATACGATAAATTGGCCACGTTGCGTTGTAATTATTTTTTCATTATTCGCGGCTCTGTGATGGAATGCAGCACTGAGAATATAGCTATAATTTAACTTCTTACAACAAGAGACATTAGGAATTACAAACGTGTTGAAATGACGGTTAATTCTAAACTGTAAGTTAAAAACCGTAGTTTGTAACAAAACTGAATTTTCCTCTATTGGAAGATTAGATTATTACATTATTTTTCACGTTAGCGTTATTTTGTATTTTAAATGACGTCTTTTTTTTCAAATAAGGTAGGTACACAGTATATACAAGGCTTGCTGGCAACTTTTTACTTGATACTAAAATAAATGTCTGGGTCTTATAGTGTTGTACTGTTCTTAAATTAAAAACACGAAACGTCGTGTTGTGAGTTAACGAACTCAACCTGCCTGTTTTATTTTAAAACAATCCTTTTTCAAATGAACGCCCTAAATTTCATCTTAATCTGTCCAGTAGCTTATGAGTTAAGCGACAAACATTTGTAGAAAAGACATCTACTTAGTAAGGGAGCAATAATAGAGTATTTGACTATTCTTCGGAGTAGATCTGACGAAGACTTAAAATCCTAGGACCTATCTACCTATTTTATGAACGTACCTGACGTAATAGGTTTTAGACGTTAAAGTTTTAATTACCTCCTATCACAAACAGAAGTCCAAGCAATTATGTTACAATGCGATAATGGACTCAAAATTTTGTTCTTCAAACTTATATTTCAAACCATGCATGACTTTCAATTTGCAGGAAAAAAACGTTACGGGCTCACTGCCGAGAAATGTCGTGAGCTAATGTGTCGACTCGGCGCCGGGAATGCTCGCCATTTTTTTTTTTTTTTATATTCTCCCCCATAATTACGTAATTAGTGTCGATAAATTGGAAGTGCATTTACGTTGTGGTCCCTTTTGTCCGCGCTCGCGGCGCGCCCGCGCCGTCTTTTGTTTAATATCGGCGACAGCTGTTCTATAGGTGGTTAAGTTTTGCAACTTTCACGCTTGACAATCTCCTTTTTTATTGTTGTTGCTAATGGATTTTATTGCTGTTATTTCACTGACTCCTATTTTTAGGGTAGTTTAGCGCCCGCCCATGTGACCGTCAAGTGTCGGAATGACTAATATCCAATAATAACACTCTTAACTTGCGTATTTCTATAACCCACCTGCTGCTAATTTACACGTCACATTGGGTGATCGAATATAGTGGCATCAATATTTCTAACAGTATCAGAAATTAAACTGCGGTTCAACATATCCTAAGGGGTCGTAGAGCTTAAGAAGTAGGCAATCACAGACAAGGCACTAGATAAAATTGGGAAACATGCCACAAGTGTACCAAGAGCTCATGACTTTTGCATAGTCAGCTAACTCTATACAAAAAGGCTAACGTTTGACCTCAATCTTGCTTAATGGAAGGCGACAATGAGGAGTCTGGAACTGGTCACCGACATTCGTTTCTTCATAGAACT
Organism: Glyphodes pyloalis; assembly: GCA_037074685.1. Taxonomy (NCBI): domain Eukaryota; kingdom Metazoa; phylum Arthropoda; class Insecta; order Lepidoptera; family Crambidae; genus Glyphodes; species Glyphodes pyloalis. Next base: position 7,438,791 of record JAYKKO010000015.1, on the reverse strand, counting down.
GCATAGAACTGACACAACATAAACCCTAAAATCATTCTTACCTGTAATGAAGTCGTTATTTTAGGCCATTCTATAATATGCCTTTAACTTAACCACTGGCTATTCGCATCTCTATTGTCACTAGTTCATTGATAATATGTGGTTGTAATCTAGGAATAAATGAACATCAAATGCGTTCGGTCCTGCGCCGCAAGTACTCGTACCACAGCTTCACAATGTTGGGACCACATTCGCGTCTGAATGGCGCGATTGGGCACGCTCTAGCGTTAAGGGTTACTCGACATTTGGTGCCGGGTCGGGTGCGGTCACACGCAATTTAGTTCTGCAATGTAATTGATTCCATACATAAACCGGGTTATAAATTTACTGGCAATATTACAACCTTCTACATAATATTACGAACTGAGTCTTTATTTTTCAAAAATGAAATTTTTTCAAAAGTGTCCAGTAAAGAGCGAATTAGATTCTCCGCAGTTTTCATATCTATTGCTCTATAGGTTGCGCATAACAAAACGCCTTAGAAGATCTACCATAGGACGCTCTATAGCAAGATAAAGTGACAATATAACACAGCGGTTGTCAAAACATACGAATGGGCTATCGATTGGCCATAACGCCCTGTTAAATTATGTTTGTTTATGCTTGTTCTTTAAAGGAATAGAATGCTGGAATAAAAAAATATGATTGTAGTCGGTAACACTATCAAAAATTAGAGGTATGATTTGTTAAGTATAGAATTTCACGGATAATTACTTTTTTGCCCCCACTTTTTAAGTCGCAATTTCACTTAATCAGAACCTCAGTGTTGCTATGTTTAAAATGGGCACACCTAAAGCCTGAAGATCCCAGATTAAATTTGATTGTCGGTCGAATAAATCTGAGAAACTAACCTTTTTTATATTAGCTTAACTTTGGATGAGTCAGATTAAGTTTTGCCGTGAATATGCGTCGATCAGTAGGTACTCCTAGTAACTACTAGAAAAATATTAGTATGACACCAGTTAGTTCATTGGTATCATTACCTGGCTCTATTATTATTTTTAATCCTACAAGTATCATAAAAATATGTTACATTTACAACAGAAAACTTTTCCTACTTTTGCGTTTCTTAATAAAAGCTTTATCATCCATGGACGTTCAAGTACTTAAAATGATTTATTAGGAGAAACTAATCTGTATGATTTACAACTCCAAACTATTCATACATCTGGAGCGAGGCGACATAATGTGGCCTAGTTCATATTAGATTTATAGAGGGTTGATAATACCTTTTCAATTAGCACTCAATGAATATCGTAGCTCTTTCGATCAGTCGCGCGATTGGTCACGCAATATCGACGAGCACCCGATGGCTCCATTCATCATTATTATAAATGCGCCACACTCACTTATTTACGGAAATCGATATTTTTTTCGGTATCGAGTTTCAATAGTGGATTTCGACACGTCGGTAAACGTCACGGCATTGTTGAGATGACCCCATCATTGTAGCCTGCTGTGCCGACATACGAAAGTAGGAACCGCACGATTTGTTCCGCCTGTAGATAATATAATTTTCTAATTATTGATTATAACAGTTCACGCTTACCGGCGAGTAGCGTTTTGGGCAACTTAATTAATGATTCGTAGCATGCAACATGATTGCTTTAATTATCAATAACAAAGGCGACAGCAGAACTGTTGTGCGCGGATAATATTTCATCTTTCGTCATTTGTTTCTAGAAGAGAATACAATGCACAAAGCGAAACGATTTACAGGAAATATCGGTACATATTGTAAAAACCCGTGCTTTTTTACTACATTTACTTAAGCGCTATCCAAAATTTAAACACGATTCTTGGAAACATCTACATTTCAAACCTGTTACCTTCTAATATTGCAAATCCAAAGATATTCTCTACTAAAGAACGTAAACCACAAAACCAACGCACTAGGATATTCGTTTCCTGTTTACTGTTGTTAGAAGATTGCTCTATCAAAATAGCCAACTAGCTATATCCAATTATACAATAGATAAATTCCAGGAGGATTGCACAATAGCTAGTAATACCTCGCAAGCGGTGGCTACAATATTGATAAACGGCGGGGCAATCACTGCCCGCCAATTTGTGGCTGATTGTCCGTGCCGAGATGCGAGCACGCAAATTGGATGCACACACTACCTACCGACAAAACGCCCTATTTACACCTCACTTTATTACCAAAACATCCAAGCCAAAGCCGCACCTCAACAAGAAATTCAAAATCTCCGCACTTAAAGCAAATCCTTATCTCTTTCAAGCTATCTATTCGATTACAGATATTAGATACGTTACTTTATAACCAAAGGTGATCGCGAATAAGGAACCAGCGGAGCTCTCACGGGGTCACACATAAATATCTAATGAGAAATACGATTGCGCAAGAAAATGATATCGATATCAATTCTAGTCGATACTCGCTCCAAAGCTCGCAATCACGAAAACAAATTTGCGTTCATTTCCCCTCGCTGGAACAAACGCACAGCGGATCCGGGGTCGTAATATCTTTTATAAGGCGGTAGATCGTAATGGAAACCATTTCTCATCAATTTTCTAAATAAAGGCGCACAGAAGCCAGCGGATAAAACAAAGCGCAAGCGCTCACGACATAGATTGAGCTGAATTATCGCTTTACCGCAGAACACAATCTGCCTTTGCTGTTCTATACGTACCCACGGACAGTTATACCAATGTATTGGATGTATGGGCACCTCTGGGCCTCGTGCACTCAGCTCGGGCAGAGATAACACGTGTGAATTATGTTAAATCCGGACAGTTTTTCTCTTTTATCAATTTACTGCGTATCTACAACGTTTGCCTCTGATTAAAACACAATAACTTTTACTTGTAGCTGATAGTCGCTCGATGCCTATTATTTTGCTTTATTTTCTCGACCACGCTTGTCTGAATTATCTATACCACTATAATACGTAGTTTATCGCATGTTTTTTTTTTAGCAAACACAAAAAAGTAAACTAAAAACAGTAAATGGGACTTTTAGTACCTAAAGTTAGAACGAAATTATACCGTGCGAAATACCAAAAGGATATGTTTCAATAAGTCAGGTAGGTACATTGTATAGGTGTGTTAATCTAATCTGCCAGTCAGTAGTAAATTGAAAGCTCTTCGGACGCTCCCGTAATCACAAAAGAGCAAAACTCACCAGAGTAATTTTTTGGCCATTATACCCACGAATTACATGCGAAGTAACAGCAATTTTTTTTGTCACACAAATCGTATTAATATAAATAAATGGAAAAATTACAGTAATCCAGCGGTGGCAATCAAAATGTCGGATTACAAAACCTCCAACAAATTAGGCGAAAGTGTGACGCTAATTTTATACACATGACAAATGGCACAAATGACTGCCTAATATGGCCTCGAATAATGAGTCCGAATAAGCACGTACCTTACTATTGTATTTCGCATGACATGCTGCCCATTATACATTATTTAGGTACATACCTACCTATTGTGTGCGTGTGGAGATGCATTAATGAAATTACGCTCAGAGATAGCAATTGATTAAACCGGTAGCTAACTGAAAATGTGTTTTGTATTAGATAATTGAATTCTCACAGCCTCCAACTGCCTATTTTCGTACAGGTGCGATTGAGAAACGATAATACGCAAAATAATTTGACAAAATTTTGGTATTTTTGTGGTAAATACTGCACATCAATTAAATCATTTTAGTAAATCAGTGGTCCAGCCAAGTGGCAGTTTCAGTACAGTGCAGTTTTTTTTATATTACACTTCAAGATTAACCTCATCCCACCTGATGTTAAGTGATAATGAGGTCCTAGCTTAAGAGCGACTAGTACAGGATAATAAATCTATTAGGTACTGGACTTGTCGCCCATACCTTGAAGGCTTGACCCCTGCTACAATGTAGCACCCCCCAAGAGCTCTGGAAACCTTACTTACACGCAGGAACACAACAACACAGAAGTTATTGTTATTTGGCTGCGGTCTTCTGTAAGGTGGAGGTATTTCACCAGTCGGGCTGCTCCAGTTCGAGCGATAAGTCGCTATGCCCTACCTCTCGTAAATTTATATCTTACTAGCTTTCCGCCCGCGGCTTCACCCGCGTGGAATTATTTATAACCTATGACCATTTCTAGGTTATCATCAATCACCATACCAAATTTCATCAAAATCCGTTCAGCCGTTTAGGCGTGAAAGAGTAACAGACAGACAGAGTTACTTTCGCATTTATAATATTAGTATGGATTAGTATGGATAATTATTTCATTTATATCTTTTCAAAAATTAAAACGAATCGATTTGATGTTTATCTTGACTTATCCAAATGAAATGTGTTTACGAACACATGCTTTGCACGAACAACTTGCCAAAACGATATCTAAGTTCGAAGTCCTCCACTTGGCTAAGATCCCAGGCCTACTTGGTACTTTATAGTTTAGGATTTGTTTCGTTTCTAGACTAGGATAGACATTTCACAACCACCTTAACCAATCGCAAGCCATTAGTCGACTGAGTTTCATAAAACAAAATTGTCCACAAAAAATATACCAGTGTCTGTGATAATCAGTACCCCACATATATAGAGTACACAGTCCACAGCGCGTAACCGGTTACCAAGTCGGAACGCATTGGTTCTCCATGCGTCATTTCCACCTAAGAAATGTTAAAATGTGCCTTCTGACTACCATTGTCTAGGGCTGCCAAAGGACACTTTTCCGACAAGAATTTTAAACTTTTCCAATATGAACAATCCCACGGTGGAAAAAAATCGAATAAGAAATGTTCTTAATTTATACCCCATCGTTTGCAGTTTTGAAGCCTCTACAAATATCTGTATTACTTATAATAATTGTTGAAGCAGAATAATGTCACGAAAGCACTTTCAAACGTATCGTAGGATGTTGAGGAATAAAATGTTCCAACAACATTTTTTTTTAATATAAACAAGTATTTTCTTATATATGATAAAGTATTATTCATAGGTAGTATTTTTCATCAAATGTATTATAAAAAAACAAATGCGCAAAACCAACTTACCAGTCAACTGGTCCCAAACTAAGTTCTTCCCTCCAATATAAGTACCAGAAAAAGAATCCTAACCTAACATATCAACCTAGGTAATTAATGATAATGAGTAAAACAGATATCCCATTATATTCTTTGACTACCCTTTATTTTATTTTCTCGCAATAAGTTATGATTTTTGATCTTAAATTTATGCATTTAAAATTTGTACCATTGCAATGTCAATTTTTTAAAGTTTTAACGGACAGCCCTAGGAGCGAAGTCGCCAACGGCTGAACGGTAGCACCATCGGCCTTTACGTGTTACGCACTGACGTAATGGCGGCGACATAACTAATTCCACTAAGTGCCACCTCTCATTTTGTATATACATTTATATAGACAAAACGTTAGCATACACTTATGTAAGTGCTGGAAAAACTAAATAGTTTCTATTCACTATATGCGATAGAGATCATTATAGCTCGCAGGTTTGCATGTTGTTCATCTAGTAAAGTTAATACTGTTTGTACCTATAGAACCTCTGTTTACACTTGCAGCCTGTGGGTTAGAAAAGTGCTGATCTCCCTTCACTTTCAATATAAAAAAGCTTCCAGCATTACCATTAAGGCGATGAGTTCTCCCAGGGGGCTTTAGTGGGTAGCCCTTCCCTTCTTAGGAGCAGGAGAGTCCCACACACGCCGTCACCTTCGTCGGTTATGTTCCCGGAAGCCCACGTGGATTGCTTCCAAATTCAAAAAGAAAATAAAATTTTGTACGTTGTACCTATTTAGCAAGCTAATCTATCCGCAACTTTCTTGCATTCTGGGTTGTTGGCAATACCGAGATCTTAGATAAGCAGCTATAATTTCTGACCTAGTAGGTTCTACCAATTTTTACTATTCCCAACTCAATTGGTTCATCCGAATGGTAGGTAATTTGCTTGTATTGTCATCTATTTAGCAAAATTTTAGATGGTTTGAATTTCTCAGTTTCTGGAACTACAACAAGTATCGTGATCGTTGTACTAGGAATTGTTTTGGTGATCACGTCAAATAGCTTCAGACACCAATAACTTAGAAACTAAGCTTGAGCCATGGTAATTAGATACATAAATCCGTTTATAAGTCTCCTATGACTAAAATACCTACATTTGTCGATGTTCCAAGATTTGAACCCGCAGTCACTAGTTACTTTTTCTACTTTACCACCAATAATACCTATTACTGGAAAAAGCCTGGTCATCTTCACGAGACTTGGGGAGATAAAACCTCCCGCCAATCAGCTAGTGTTTCCATACTATACTAATTAAGCTGTAGGTGCATAACTAACACCTGCTCGATACTACAAAGAAATGCTCCAACTGATACCAAACAGAATTTTCTGGATATATTGTGCAAAATTATATGCAAAGTCAAGATCATCATCATTTTCTTCACACAAACGGTTGACATGTTCTTATCTACGAGCTCGTTTCAGCGATTCGAGCCATTACACGACACGATGTAGATGTTCATAGCTATAAAATAACGCACGTAAATTCTAAGCACATCACACATTATCCTGAGTCGAATCGGTTGAGCGTGGTTCGTAAATCGTCGCCACCGGTCCGGTAGCGTGACCAAAGGGCGACACCTGCGGCGCCTCTGATGGCCCTAATGCCCGCCTCTGTCTTACGCTAATGCCGTGACAGATTTAACTCTTCCCCTTCTCTCTCCCTTAGACCATTTGCCCGTAATTTGACTGGTCAAACGTCCACAGATTGCAATTGTCACGAGCGACGATGCGGCCGCCGCAATTTCGTTGTTAGTTTAGATTCAGCTCCGATAGTCTAGTGGGAGTACTCGTTTATGGTCCGTTTCTCGATATCTACTATTTCCTCTACCTAAAGGTTGTCTGGAAGAGATTGCTTTATAGCAATAAGATCGCCTAAATTGTACTTAATTATGTCTGTTAAACCAATTTCTCAAAATTTTTCTGTGCAATAAAGTTTATCTGTCTATCTATCTATGGTCTAAGAGTTTTAGGTACCATTCTTAGGTCAGGCAAAATATGTTTCAACCATGACTCGGGTTTGAGATTATCAATCCGTATTTGGCAAACATGGTGATTACACCTGTCTGTCCATTATTGTACCAATAACTTGGTTTATTTTTTTTTTCAATGATGGAGACCTGTATGATGCAGTTAAGTGTAAGTAAGTACTAACATTTAGTGATACCTACTCGTGGTTTTTATGGCACGCCCTTTACTCTGCTACAAATATGTTTGATAGATCAATCAAAAATAACTTTTAGCAGATTTTCTAAAATATATACGGCTACTGTAACAAACCCATCCGTTATATGCCGTTTATACTCTTAGGCTATTACTCCCCGTTTAACAATTTACCCCTAATTTTGTTGATAGTCAAACGTCTAATGCTTGCAAAGGTAATGTCACTGTATTACGTTGTCAATTTAGATTCGGTGCTTATTGTAGTAATTCCGGCCTCTTGCATAATGGAGTAATCACTGACCAAAGTTGGTTTTACACACATCAGGTCTCGACTGTCTGAGCTAGTTGGCGCAATAATGTGGTTACTTTTTTTTGTAATATTTGTACAAATAGTTCACAATTTAACTGGTTAACATCAAAACAAAAATCAACCAAATTTACGGTACTAATCCAAACCCTTTTCCAACACCAATTTCCATATTTTCTATGGTCTCTTAATGATGATTGTGTGCGAAACTTGCGTTTTAATAAGATTATTTATACGAAACAACATCCAAATTATAAAAAAATACTAGTCATAAAGTTTAACGATTATTCAATATTCTACAAGTTGTCTTTTCATTGAAATATTTTCAAGATGTTAAATACATCTGTTTGTTAAAAGGTAATCAGAATTGGGAACCGGTGACGACATAACTAACGGATTTCAGTACCCCGAAATATTGTACGCTTGTGTTGTATTGTACGCTAATTACAGATTAATGCCGAGCCGAACGCAGCCAAAAGGACAACAAGAAAGCATTATCGCTGTTAAAATTGTAATCAGCGGGCACAAAGCGGGCTGCAATCATGCCCGTATCTAACAACAGCTTCATACCGCGTTATCACGGCCGTATAATGAGTCGTGTTAGCTTAGGAGCTACTGACTCTTCGGCGAGATGATCATATCCTGCCAGTAAAAAACACAATGGATTCACCTACCGACCGACCGGTGTACCGACTATGATAGGTTTAAGAGCTACCGAGCTGAAATTGGTGTTCGCTCCAATGTATTGGCCAAACTCAGCAAGTCAGGATCATGGTTATAGCAGACCCCAGGCTCAGTAATGGATGCAAAACATAGATCCAGACGGAGAAAAAGGCTTAACGATGTACCTACATTAATAATCTGTGGTTATCGGTTGCGTCAGCTGGATACATTTTTTTAATCGCAAAGTGGATGGAAATTTGTACAAAAACACTCTGAATATTGCTTGAAATATTCACTTCACCAATGACCAGCACTGGAATATAATTTTGATGCAAGGTACTGACTTTTGATTGACAGAAATTAATTTTAAAAATTATATGCTTTTGAGTGTCAGCTACATACATCAAAAATGTTTATTTCATCAAGTTTGGTGTTAGATATTCAGATCAAATCATGTATTTATTCATTCAAATAATCCAAACAAGCTTATTTACTATATTTTTTAAGGCAGGACTCGATAAGCGCTCTCCAAGCGTCGCTGGCTCTAAGCGTATGTGTTTCGTTGCTCGCGTTTGCCCAGAACACTTCAGAGGCTCGCCGGGCATCATCCATCATCCCAGGCGACTAATTGCCTGCTACCTTGCGCTCTTCTTATCCTTTTAATTCGTCCTCAGACGACCCGAGGTGAGCTCACGAATAATTGCTTGCGGGAGCCTTGATTGCCGATTTGAACGAACAAAAAGTTTTACGTCGATGTCAAGTGTGAATATGGATTGTAATTATGTTTATGTAATGTGGGTTATGGCTGATGCTTAATTTCTTGCGGTTATATGCTATTAAGGTGCAATAAGCTTCAGGAAAACTGCTTACATCTTAGTTTTAATAAATAAATATTAATAGTGTATATGCAAATGTATCAGGTCTATTTCTGAATCTGATATATTTTTGCCATTATAACAAAGCATTTTTTTTTCTTTTTCATTTCACAATTTTTATCAGCAAACGAATTTGTGAAATTCAATTAGACACTTAAAATAATAGAGCAGTGTAAGAAATGAACACAACCAAACACTAATATTTATTACTTTACCTGGAAAGTTTACTTTCAATAGGTACAGTCAGTAGCTTTAGATTGTACAGACCTCAGTACTTTGTCAATCTGACTTACCCAGTTACATGGTGGTTAAAAATCACAAGGTACTGGGGGGTATAGAAACTATTGCTGTTGACTATACAAGTGAAAACGTTAACGAACATAAACTGGAATAGATAGCCAGTGTATTGGTTCTAGGTAAAATGGCAGGCATATAGTTTATGTGCTTGCGAATGAAAAAACATAAATAGGAGAAAATGTACTGATAAGCATGATTTTGCGACCGACGTTACCCGATTTTACCCTACTACGTTTAAAAGCACGGAAAGCAATCGTTGCGTCAGATCAAAAGAAAACTTTATCCTGATTCTAAGAAGACAATATCCAAACAAAGAACTTTCTAGATTCTTCTCAAACAAAAAACAGCTAAAAGTACCAAACGAAACACTTAATGCAATACGAGAAACGTGCTGCAAATCGTAGCGAAACCGCTCGATCACCGCGCCCGGTCACGACCGAACCCGCCGCGAATGAAATAGGCAACCACAGGATAATGGGACAACAGAAACTCGAAACGAATGCAAAGCGTACGTAAAGTGTGAAGCCCAATACAATATTCTATGATAAAGGCACAGAAAAACTGAAGAACAAAAGCCAAATGGAACGAACGTCACTAAAATTAAAATTCAAGCTATTACAACTGATTTGTTCCTGGCTCAAGCACAGTTAGTAGGTACAAGTTAGTAAATAAGCAACAACAATTTTTCACTGAATAACAAATGCTAAAAATTAAAAAAGAATAAACATTAAACGTCTATAAACTAGACAAGTACAAAATCAAGGGATAAAAAGATTCAATGAGGTGCACAATGATACTATGAACTATAATGATGATATGAACATATAGATTAGAAATAGGCAAGCACAAGATAGTACAAACTCCAAACGAATGCACAACATACTAAAAAGGTAAATAAAATAGACAATCATACATAGGTTACAGAATAGAAATAGCTACGTATCATTATGTGTTGCATGAAAAACCTTAAAATCTCTTAAAATGAAAATTGAAGCCTAACAAGGTCGGTAAAGTATTACAATATATACATAAACAGAGAAGTGTGCCGCAAAAGCCATAGACCATCACAAAATATGGAAATAACACATGAAAAGTACCTTCTTCTGAATTTAACTTTAAAAAAAAATAAACAGTATAAAGTCTAAATCTGGAAATTGTGCATAATTAAACTAATTGCTTAGGACCTACAACTGACCTATCATAAAATTTTAAATATTATGGATTTTTAGTGAAAACAATCAGTCTCTAAGTGGCCACATACCACTATTTTATACTCCAATTATTCAGCCTAAGTATTCGCACCTCTTCCGAATACTCTACTTAAAAATTTACTATTGACCCGTATTAGTCAGATGGACCTCTGTTATGGCGCACATTGGATTTGGGTTACCTCTCCTAAAACTTCCACGTATAATGCAAACATACACAAAACTACCTTTGGAACTTCATACGCGAAAACTTATTTCCAGTATCCATGATCGTACTCCTAATAGAATTACCTATCGAAATAAAAAACTTAAACCTGTTTTTAATCTATCGTTTTATCGTTATCTCAAAGAAATAATCCATGTAATTACTGCTTGAAAGCTCAATTCCTCGGTAAAAACCTAAGTGCCATCGCCTTAATTTGGCTAAGTAGTTTTTCTCCAACAAGAGCTAAAAATCGCTTCTGTGCCTCTTATTATCCTATGCCGAGGACAGAGCGCTCCATCAAAAGGGGTAGCTCGATTAAGTGTCGGTCGAGTTTTATTTGCCACGGAGCGACGTGTGAGTGGCGCCGCATTAATCATTAACAGCCTGCCTAATGACACCGCCGAAATGGGCCCGACTGATGTGATACGCGACTATCGATAAATCGGGATCTTATCGCCCGTACTCATTATAACAAAAGATATCATTTACGACTCTATCTATCATCGTTGAATTGTCTATTTGTCCTTATCAAGCTGGAGTGTTCTTCAACTCTGAACTTGTAATGTATTTTTTACTAAACTGTAGTGTGGGACACTAGATCTAATATGACTGTTTAAGTTTAAATAGGCCTTACAATGTTTTTCACTACAATACATACATTTCATATTTCGGTATGTAATTAACAAATTACATACATATAGCGATCTGCATAGCCGGGAAGCGAACGGACCGGAGTTCGGCTGGTGCTATCTCTGAGGTCTCAGGTTTGATACCTGGCTGGGTCAGTATGGAAAACGAACTTTTCCATATTATCACGGGTTTGGGTGTTGTGGTACCGTCGTTTTTTTTTTTAATTCTGTAAGACAATAGCTTTTGTTACTTACTGCAGAATTAGAACAAAGTATATGAAGCTATCCGTTATGTATTGACTTAGAACTTATTCATATGCAAAGTCCTAAAAGAGTTCATATCTATTTCCATCATTGTAATCTTTATTCTGGGGTTATCATGTTCATATAAAAAACAGTTTTGTAATCTAACATTTTGATAAAATAAGAATTAAATTCCAAAAAAACTATACATCATGGAGGTCCTTAGATTTGAGAACCATTTATCAAATTTCACGCACCCACACCTACCTAAGGGTGCATATAAGATCAATAGGTACCCAAGAAACACTTAAACGATATCAGCGATAATAAAATAAACACAAGTAACTACATGTTTAATCAAAAACATCGATACAAAACAAACGGCTGCTTCTCATCCCTACGAACGATATTAGATGTCGCTATTAACTCCGCAAAACGTAATTAATCGAATAAGTTTATGATTGATATAACCAGTTTGTGGGGCGCTTAATTCACTTTCCCAATTTCCCTTTTATAAAGTTATCCTTTAAGGAAATTGATTGGATCTATCGCGTTCTAACTGATTTTGTAATGACTCAATACAATTAGCTATAATACTATTCTGTGTAGTGATCAGGGAACCGAGAGTAACGAATGTAAATTAGCACAAAGGAAATTTTTAATGAGATTTGTGCCACTTTCTTGTATTCCAGAGAATTTAAGTGTAACCATCTCGTAATTGAAGTACGCTAAATAATGCACATTATTTCCTTTAAATAATTTATGTAAGCCTTTCAATGGTTTAAAGTAAAAAGTCACTATTTCTGTTATATTTTTTCTTGCAAGTATTCTATTTTTACACAGTGATAACATCATTTTATCGTTTCGAATTATTTATTTACACAAAAACTTAATCCTACAGCGTTAAAATAAATGAATGAATACCTTACTTAAGTAGTATTTAGTTTTTACAAATTAAATGTACCTATATACCTACTCGCAAAATACAAGCGGCAAAGTAAAAATAAAGATACCTTCTACCTCTAGATATCTTGCCTGCCGCGGTCAGATGTCATTTGAGTCTCCACTAAAAAGGCCGTTAGGTAATGCCGAATTTACACCACATAATTTTTGTTTTTTCGAGCAATTTCCACAAATTTTGTGTAAGTGTCGACGAGCCGTGTAAGCAGATATGTTCATTTAGCCCTGATCGAATATCGCGCGCTGTAAAGCCGGGGGGGATGCAATTTGTAATATTTCACGAGCCAGTAGACGCTTATTAACTAGGCGTGCAAAAAATCGACGCCGCAGGGACGGCCAACCTCGCTGGAGATCACGAAACACGATTATTTATTTGAGTCAACATTTCCAGAAGATGTTTAGCTCAGTAGAAACACAAATTATTGAGCCTTTGGTTTTTTCATTGGCTTGAAGATTGATTAATGCTAAAAATGATTTCATGCATTTTTTGTATTTAACATTTTCTTACATTAATAGATATTGATTGAACACAGAAAAACTTTGATATAGTCATCGAAATTTGGATGAAATTACATAATATAGTAGTAGACCAAAAGACTGAAAGTAAATAAATACCGATGACTCATTTTCCTGACAACAACTGCTCTAAAAAAGTATCTTTTAGTAGAACTATTTGAGTTACATTCGTCTGTAGACACTTTTAGTAATGTTTAATGTAATCAGGCAAAATTACAATTGTGACTATACTATTTCGATTTTGAACCTCTCGTTCTTATGTTATAGTTATAAAACTAGTGTATTCCTGTACGCACACATACCTGTACCTAACTTCTGTCTCGACTGACCCGGTGAAACAATGGACAGCCTCAAATTCTCTAAGTCTGTATTATTTGCAGCTCGAATACAGTCCTGACAAACTACTGCTGATACAATAAGTGGTAAATAATTTTATCTGGTATTCTTAGTATGGTACTGGTAGGTCTTATTATTGGTACTGCATAAAATGTTTGGCTTCTCTGACTAATGCAAAAAGTCGTATCTAGTCAGGGGCCGGGGTATTACAGGGCGGAAAAATAACAGGGGCGCACTCTGCAGCGAACGTGAACTGAAAATTCCTTAACTATGTATTTCAACATTAAATCTAATTGTTTATTAAGCTTGATAGGTTATATCAGACTAAATATCTCCTATAATGGATCTAAAAATATATAATGTAATCAAGAAATAACTTACAATTGTCTCAAAAACTGTTCAAGATAATGTTTTGTTATTATTAGGTATGTCACTTGCTTCTCCGTGACATAGATATATCTAAAGAACATAATAAAAGGAAACAAAGTCAAAAATCAATCGAAATGAGCACCTTATTCAATGACAAATTTCTTTTGTTTTCAGTTTCTGCCTTTATATTAAGGAACTATCGTGTTTTTAGCGAACGACCGGCATACAGTATAGACCGATACACATATATTAGTATGTCCACCATAAAAAACACACTTTTATAAAACAAACACCTTTTCTTTCCTAAAACAAGAATAAGTTTAAAGAAAAATGTAAATTAGGGCATCAACTATGTGCGGGATGACAATTATATTTTTGTGATCGGTAAGATAAATCAGACTGGAAAACGTTTTTACCCACCACAAATCTACCAGCATGTTACAAGTCCGGCCCAGCGCGCATAACTTTTACCGAGAGGTTATTAATCGTGTCCCTCGGGAGGAGGGGGCGCGACACTTAGCCTCCTCCTCCGCAGCCGAGCAATGGACCGGCTTTACTCGCCAAATCGACTACTTCATAACACCTAACAATACGTATAGCTTTACACCCACGCCTGACCGTCTAGGTGGTATGTACAACCAATATAAATGTAGAAGCATTTCTGTTCAAACGACGAAATTGTTTTGAAACCCTTTGGAGTTACGGTCTATTATTTAGCATAATTATTTTCGTTAAAACGACCATTACTAACATTGTTAATATGTACAGTGGTTATCCTCACTTCGCGCAAGAGCTTGCTTTTAATTTCTTAGTCTTTCCGCTAGAATACATTTAAATGTTAAGTATTAAAGTTGAATTATAAAAACCATTACCTAAACTTTAAATGCAGACCCTAACAGTATATTTCCTAAAGTTTTTGTAAAATATCATCCTTTATTAAACCTTGTTTTTTTTTAAAATACGGCTAGTCTTGGTAGCTTTTCGGGCGCACCAATGTTATTGAGGCATTATGCAGTTATTGCAATTTCCTTGCTCGACGTGTCGCTGCAATCTGTTCTGCCTAGTTCAATATGAAGGATGGATTGTACCAAAATATTACAATAATGTTATTACCCAATTTTCGATAACCCAATTGAAAAGACTACCCATTTTCAATGTATTTCAATTATAAGGTGAAAACTGATCTTTTATGTAGATTTAAAAAGAAATTCTTTGAAATGAAAATTTAGTTCGTTTCAGAAAGAGAAGTTATTGTAAAATAACTTTTTACATAAAAGCATGAAGGCTATAAAATTTTGACTGCTATCACGTCAATTTAAATAAATAAGTGATGGTCTGGTTCCATTAGGCGGCGACTCTAATAAGTAAATTTTTCTTTATAATATTTGTAACCAGATTTTTGGCAAAATCTTTAGAATTTCTAACTACAAGCTTATAAGTATATAGTATCGTCTTAGTAACATCTCGACGGTCTAGTGCTTTAAATACAAGGTTATGACCTTAGGGTCGTGGGTTTGATCGCCAGAATACGCTTGATAGTTACTATTCTCGTGTATTATGTTTTTATTTTATTTTTTAGCTTACTTATGCACTTTGTCACTATTACCGCACCCATAAACTAACTCTCCGCATGACCCAAAGGTTGACTGGTAGAGAATGCCCATAGCATTAAGTCCACCTGTTGTACTTTTTTTTGTGCAATAAAGTTTTAAATAAATAAATAAAATAAATACTCAAATATATATAGCTAAAAACCAACCTCATCATTGTAATAATTATTTGATTTAAATGATGAAAATCTTCAATCTGCAGTGAGATATTTATCATTCTGGTACTTTGCTTTACTTTATTTAATATGTATGTAACTATAAGCTAAGACACAAGAAGAGGTTTCATCACATTGAAAACGAAAACATTTTCACATCATATCAAATTAAACTTATCCGAACCAGACCATAAATTTCAAGCCAAATTAAATTATGTCTCACACAAATTACAATAAAAACTACTTATTGTATTACTGCAGCCTTTCGTAATTATTTCCATATACTAACAAATCATCGTCTTCCTAAATCTTACGTAAACACTCGTTAATGTAGGTATATAGAAAAACAGAAACGCCCTGCTAATAATAGGTAAAGACCGTTTAAACTATACGTAGAGATATTAGTGTAAGGTTACTGCGGAAGGGTTCCATCTGTTTACTGTGGAATGTTGATACTGTGTTTAGTGGCGTAGGTGGTAAGGTCTAATTTCGTGAAGGGTGAGGGATCGTGTGGTATCGAAGCTAGCAGGGCGGGCCGCCCAAACGTTTAGCGACGTTTAGCGGCTCGAGGTGGGCCGACACACCCACTGGGCGAGACCTGAGCCTGCTCTTGTTATGTTTTACATGATTTCATAACTTCTTTAAGGAGGGGTTGCGAGGGGAATCCGAAAAGCGCTCGACGTAATAGGTGTCACGAAAAAATTGCACGCCCAATTTGATGTTGGATCTTCTAATACATAGTAACACAATTGGCTACTTGACAGTGTTAACAATAAAATATGAAAAGTGTTAGATATGTTAGCTTATTAGTTAAGTAATCATTTTACATTTTTACTTTTTAATTAAAAGCATAGTTAGTATTTTATTTTTGCAAAATAAATTTTAGTTTTTTTATCTGTGGAACAAAAGAACCGAAACGGAAACCACCATTGCAATTCGGAAATGACAGCTGTCGGCGAAAATTATTTATTTTAATGTGGCGAAACAATGATTATTTTACCGATTATATTGAATTATTGTGTCTCTAATCGTATAAAGAATTTATTGAAACATTTTCTGTTTATCTTAATTAGGTCGTTCCTATGCGTATTGGTTCGTTGTCTAGGACGTTGACGTCATAATTGCAACAATGACGCGACTAGGCGTTTTCGCGCGCTTTTTAAATGTGTTACACAAAATATTATTTTTCTCTGGTTATTTAGATTATTTCCAGATAAATCGAATTGCTTGGGATATAAAATGAACGGGCGCACATTTTACAATACTTTTTCAAAAACTGTCAAGTAGCCAATTTGGAAACCCATTCTCTCTTACTTATATATATGGGAACAGTACTATTTTGTCAGTTTCATCTAGGTGTATTTATGTTTCCATCGAAACATATTTTGCTGAGATAAAAACCATTAAACCCTGCCTTGGGCGAAGGAAATTGCATACAGTGATGTTTTTAGCAGAAACAAGTAAACACAAAAGCTTTTCACAAATAGTCTTGCATGGACATAACAAATGTTGCTGTTTTATAATAATAATATAAAGATTTAATAAAAGTAATAGAAAGAAAGAAAGAAAGAAAGAAACATTTATTACGTGCAGACATCACAACACAGCCAAATGAGTAAACATAACAATAACAGTAAAGGGATGGACACAAAACAGAAAAAAGAAAATAACAGAAAACATTACAAGGAACATGAAAAATGAGCGTTCTCCTCGTCAACCAGGCGATGCAGACAATGGCAAGTCGTGATGTCCACAATAAAAGGGCCTCACTCAGCATAAGTCATGGCCCACGTCGCAGGCCATGACGCTGGTTTTCAGTGGACCCTGCCGAGTGATATACCACGGACGCCGACGACGTTACACAGTGTCATAAACCTACTTAAATATGATTAAAAATAAACAATAAATAATCGTATATTTATATTATAAAACATTAAGATACACAAACATAAGATGATCGTGGGTGGTTTCAATATTGTAAAAAACACAACAGTATGTGGGTAGGTGTGTTCAATTGCCGCGCGTGCCTGACAACCCTTCATCCAGTCGTAATACGAGTGAAATGTTAAGTAAATGATTATTTTTTTGTCATTTATTTCAAATTATAGACAAAAATTACAAAAGTAACAACATTGGTGTGCGTGTGTCATTGATCTAAGTAAGGATTAAAACTACCATAGTACCTAAATCTAAGTTACATATCATAATATGGTGGTCAAAGAAAAAAATATCCCGACAATAAGGAATCAACGCTAAGTAACATATTAACTTATATAAATATTATGGAAGATTGGGTGCTTTTAAAGGTAACAAAATTATAAATAACTAGCGGTCCCGGCGAACTTCGTTTCGCGCAGAGGATTTTCCCGCTTTTCTCTTGAAAAATTTTCCTATACAATTTGCTATAAACCTCACGGAGCCCGAGACCTTTCCAACGAATGCAAAACCGTGGAAATCGGTTCGTGCGTTCTGGAGTTATAGCGTCAGGAAGGAAAACCCGACTTATTTTTATATAGTAGATATTAATATAATTGTAATTACGCTACATCTACGATTAGTGTAGGTACGGTGGTAAAGTAGTGTAGAGAGTTACCTACGCGTGCTACTTATAGAACAAATATAGATAATTTATAACTATTTTAGGATTGTTATTTAATTTCACTGATTCCACTTATACACAAAGCTATCTCGGCTTTGCCCTTTGTACCAACGCCAACTTTCCACTAGGAATCAAAACCAGTACGGTTTCAATCCACTCTGAGTACTATGCAATTCGTCTCCTCAGAGGCGAACTGGCTGTCGCGCAAAAGGGTGACAAATATCAAAACTTGGCAGGCGACCCCCGCGAGGGGCCGGAGCGAGTAACGAACTCGCGTTTGATATGTTAATGTACCTAATTCGCACCTTTTCGATGCTTTTACAAGCCGACGAGTTGCGCGCGTGACAAGATGCACGATTGAATGCTAATCGATTTTACTGGCTCTCCGGTGCAATATCCGGTACAAACGTAGTTTGGGTGCCTGATTCCGGCACCGTCCTTTGTATAGTTGTTGGTAAACGGATATGTTATCGTGAATGGGACTCGACTGTTTATTTCAAATTGAGTGAAAGTGACACTACATAATGGAAACTATAGTAGTCTCTTTAAGTAAAGTAAGTAGTTCATTTTATAATGAAATTGCTTCTGTTAGTAAGAATGCCTCAATAGTAGAGTAATTTAAGTATCGGGCTATGATCCTGATGTTCGTTTTCCGGGTCAGGAAAGTATGTTTTGGATTTTGAGAACATGGCTTATGATTAGCAATTCACATTTGGCACATCCGTGGTGGTTCAGCCTGTTTTATAACAAAATCTATCGTATCGGGAAATGCGCCATCTTTGTGCTGGGCTCAACTCTCTTATAACAAAATGTCTGCTAGCAAAACTGAATACAAGAATCCATTTTTATATAAATAACTTGACTAATGTTCAAGTTATTCATCTACTGGGGAGATCTTAAAATTGTGTGAAAACGCGTTATTCATCGATAAAAACTATTGATTTTTACGAAATCGACAGTTTTTTTACTGTATTAAAATGTTGATTTCATACATTCGTGATGTAGAATAATTAAGAAAAGAGATGTGGTCGACAACCAAATGGAAGACTTATTCCAATAGGTGGCGCGTGCGACAAAAATACATTTTCCAATTCCGGGAATACTTTCCAAGAAACTCCTTTTTTGTACCAAATGACTGTACTAGTTACAAAACAGAAACATTCGTGGCATGCTTAGTTGGATAAGCATAACTCGCATTAGGTGAAGGTCGTGGGTTCAAGACGAACACTACGAGAGAGGTTTCTGGTTCTTTCAAATATTTACTAGCTTTTTCTATAACATACTCCTAATACTAATCGTCTACATCTATACCACCTTGCAGGTTCAATATCACAAGCTATTGTTGTTAAAATTGCAAGATAAATTAGACGACCCACTTTTCACAAGATTTGCTGTAAATGGTGTCAACACCCCTATCCAGTTCAGTGATAAAGTATTTATCACTGCCGAGTCTTCTCCCGCGATACAATAATCTAATTTTAATATTTAAGAGTGTCAACATTAAAACCTGCACTCGCTTCTTCGCGGCCATGACATGAATACAAATTTGGGAGTGGGAAGCGCAGAAACGACAGCCATATTGCTTTTAGCACCCTTTAATGGAGAATTAGAATAAAATAAAGCACTCTGATTAAAGTGTAAATGAACTGAATTGATATTTTGAGCGGTGTTTTTCGATGTTGTTTCGGACGTGAGTGCCTGGTGCGAATCGAGAGTTATGAATTTTAATACAGCTCGTTATTTTTCATGATGATTTTATAAAGAAAAATTCGTTCTTTTTATTACGAAACTAAGGAATAGTCAGAAAGGAAAACTATAATAAAAGATAGAGACTCACAAAAAGACACTAACTTCGTTGATTCAAATACTAAGTAGGTAGATTAGTTAATTCGCGCCCACTTTTTGTCTACGATTCCGTCGTAGTCCTGATTGTTGTAACATAAAAGCACTAAGACTACTATAGTACCTATACTTAGCACAGGATTAGAGCAATTTATGTGATGCCATATTCAATATTAATTATATATATAAGTCCAGCAATACATCACGTATTAAATAAAAAGGCAGATGCGCGATGTCACAAACTCCGGAGCCGGTAACATTGCGTATGTGTGTTGCGTCGCCCGCTAAGTGGATCTCCATTTTAACTCCTGAAACAAGCCGGTTGAGGCTTTCAGTCGGATCTCGCATTTGCATGATTGGCATTACGCTGATTACCGCCGCCCTCCGCCCTGCAGTCCTAAACACGAAAACGTATGCAAATTGGCCTTTTAAAGTTTTAGCGGTGTGTAGATGAAGCGATTTTTTGCGACGTTTTGTACACTTACCACATCTTTTTACCTTTCTAATAACCCTAGTATATCTTCTACTACACTGCTAAAAAACTATGACTTTGTAATTACAAACTCAAGGCCTGACGTAAGTATTATGAGTGTGTTGAGGTAATTATTACCTATCAAAATATTGCATTCCACCTTTTTTTATTTCCAGAATAACGGAATCAGATTTGAATACAGTAACTATGTTTTATCTCTTTCACTTTTTTTTAAATAAACTATTGGATAAAGATAAAACATTGACTTCCATAATTAAAATCATTTCTGATGGTTTTGAATCAGCTTTCAGGGCGGAAAAACAATGCGTACTTGTAGAACTACTATATACGTAGTATGATTCATCTTTGTCCGATCAACAACACATCACTATAAACACGATATTCGTTCTTATAGCTACGACATAAGGCTGTGGATTATAAAAATGCTAAATCCAAGCTTTTGTGCACACTTTGTACATGCAACTTGAATCATGTACAGATAGGTATGTACAAAAACTTCCCCTAATAAACTTAAGCAAAGTTTTTTTTTCTTTATTTAAGTAGATAATTTTTATGTAAGTAAAAGTAAAAAGAAATTAGACAAGGTTATGAAATAAAAAACTGGTCAAGTAGAAATGACCTCATACGCAGAGAGTTCTTTAGCAACTTGTATGTAAATATTGTTTTTTACAATTTTAAAGGACGCAGACATTATAATTTAAACTAAATACATGCATACGTTCCTGAGAAAGAAGAGAGACAGGCAGGCGGATAACAAAGTTTTTTGCTTTTGAAACAATCAAAACTGGTCATGTTTAAAGTAAAAATTTTATCACGATCACAAAAACATATTTATCTATGCTATTTGCATGGTGTTGATTAGACATAGGTAAATTGCCTATAACCGCTTACTTTCCGTTCACACTACGCCGTACTTATTCGTCAGAATATATGAGAATGCTATTTCCCTAGTAAACGTAACACATCAAAACGTATCTTCCACATTTCGCAAGCTCCAGATTCAATGTCCGCCCGCCTCCGCCCCACCGAAAGTGCTCCAGAAAGTGTCGTTTATGTACTCAAAGCATATGCAAATGGATGTTTTAAAATTTTAGGGAGGGAACGCCACTTTAGTCCCTGAAGCACTTGCGAAAATCAAAATGTAAATCTACCCTTTTATGTTTACAAATCTTGTAAATGGGAGCGTTCGTTTTATTGACTTCAGCGCGGTGAACATTAACGAATGGAGTACAGGGTTCCGACTATCGCTCTGTATAATGAACTACACGTTTTAGCGTAATGGCTTTGATGTTTTTGGAATAGTTAATAGTTTATTTGGAAGTCGATTTTAGTCCGAATGAATAAACAACACTGAATTCTTATGACTAACTGCCTGCATTAAATATGTTTCATATAGTTTATGCAAACAAATAATCAAAGCTAGTACATACTGTGTTAAATATTAACAATAAGATTTTTAAATAGAGCCTTAGTTCATAGCCTTTAAGGCGTACTCATCTGAATTAATAAGGAATAACTTGACCAAACAAACAGACCGTTATTTCCAACGAATTAAACTACTTCAAAACTTTTAAAGTTTGTAAGAATATATGAATGTAGAGATGTTTGGACGTATTGTTACTTTTTCACGCAAAAACTATGAAAAAATATGAAATTTGGTAGACACAGTGATTCTCGATTAACATATATCATTTATTATAGGATATACTTTATCCCGAAATATCGCAGACAACAGCTAGTTGTTAATAAATGAAATATTAATCAGTGAATATAAAAACAAAAATACCAATTTTCTATTCCAGGATCTGCTGTTTAAAGCAGCGGGTAAAATACAATCGACTACCTATACAAAATCTATTCCTATCTCAGAAGCGACAAGAGGCTGATAATTAAAAGTTACCTTGCGGCACCTCTTATCAGAAACAAGTCAAAGAATATTAAGCACAGTAAAAACATTTGTCGACCTCCATAGCCGAGAGGCGAGCGGCTCTGACTTTGGCAAGCGCCAACTCTGAGGTCCCGGGTTCGATCCCCGGTCGGGTGAATATGGGAAACGAATTTTTCTATATTGTCTCGGGTCTGGGTGTTGTGGTACCGTCGTTGTTTCTGATTTCTGTAACCCAAGTGCTTTAGCTACTTACCATAGAATCAGAGCAATGTATGTGATGTTGTCCAATATTTATTTATTTATGTACTTAGCATCGCTAAAAGCATCGATGAAGATTTAGTTACATGTAAGTTAAATAAAGAAAAGCTCTAATAAAACCAAAATACTTTTTATCAAAACAATCTAATTAGATGAGACAGTGCAATTGTGCGAAAGCTTGTATCTCCCTTGAGAATTTAGATGTTTTTGTTTACGTTAGGTGTTTATAGATGTGATTGATAAATATATTTTTCATGCCTCCGTTTCTAAGTCATAGTGACTAACCTCTAGGTAAGAGATATTGTGGATTCGAATCCCGAGCAGAAAACTTCCACTGTTCCCAGTTTGGGTACGATATTGCAGACTCGAATCATATGATTTTCTAATAAGAATTATGCAATAAACAAACTCTTTGCATATTCACCTGTGTTACATTTTTGTGCAATAACTTTTAACTAAAAAAATTCTCGTGTATCGAAAATAAATGTGCTTGGTTAGTAGATAGCAATCATTCCTCTTTAATTACAAGACTCGTTAAATCCAGATCTTAGATCTTGATCTCACCCATAGCAGGTAGCGGACAGAAGGACGGAAGCAACCGGGATACACGCTAGAAAGAAGAGGTAATCGCCGTAATACCAACGACTTTTAATTTATTTCAGTTGTGCAATAAGGTGTTAAATAACAAAGATTATGTTTTGGTCATTCTCCGTTTACTGTAAGCCGATAGTAGGAATAGGAAGACGGCCGCACTCTACGCACGGGTGCGCGCGCGCCGCTCTCAGCTGATCGGGTTTCTGCCGATCTATCCGCCATGCTGTGAGAACACCATTTAGATGCCTCTTTATTTTCGATGCCCACATACGTTTGTGGTCAGCGTTTAGTATGGATATAATATAGGGAATCTAGTGGTAATCGATTACTTCTTCACTTCACATCGATTCACTGTAAGCATCAGGATGATCGTAAATTTTTTGTGTATACTATTGCAACTTTGACAGAACTAAAGGCCTTATGAAAAATAGTGATACCTACTCGTGACCCTTTTTTGCAACATTTGCTCCATAAGCCTATTGGTATTACATTACAGTCATATAAATGTTTCTTTGTATCAGTGGGACAGCAATATTTAATCGAATGATAGTCCTTATCCCTGTGCAAAAATTCCACTGGTCGAATTACTTCCCTTTTGAATTAATGAAATTATAAACAATAATGAAACTATTTTTAAAATGACGTCATAAATCTCTTTAACTTATATTATCTATAGAAAACTTTGGATTCAGAATGTTTTCTTATGAGCCTCGGTACAAAAACTACCCGTTTACTTACTTATTTCAGTACCAGAGGCAATTTCAAAACGATTACAATTCTGTTTCATAAGTACCTTTCAAATGAACGTCCGTTCATAATAATTCCAAGCATTATATTATTGTTAGATAAGTACGTTTGTTTCTCTAAATTTGATGTATCGCATAACCAAAATACAAAGGTGTTGATTACCAAATGTCACATTTTTCGTCGTTTAAACTCGTCGGAGCCAGTGGTGCGCAAAACACGCGTCACGCCCCATGCCCGAGTGTGTCGGAACGGTCATTCCTACTCGGATCCGATTACTGTCCCATTGATATAAATCGATATTTTTATAATCGCTGCGTTCTGGTCACTGTGGGATGTGGTCGAGTCGATCCCATCGTTAATCATTTGTCGAACACTCTGTCACGTGTCATTTAGATTATCCATTAGGTAGTGCCGATTCTGTCACCACAAACTAAACTAAACTATATTTATAAATGCTATCTTTTTGCGTTTTATATTATCTTAAGAACTAAAAGAATTCATCGTCTCAGTAAACAGATACATCAAGTTACTTCATTTTGTAACGAATAGAAAACGCAATAACTTTATTTGGGTTAGTTTTGTCTAATTAGTGAACCTGCAAGTTGTCAAAATTAACTGCCAGTATAATAAAGTACAGTAAAATCAGGTAGCAACAATTTCAGCTGTCTCTGTAAAGAAAACTACCGAGTTTCATGGCAATATTTTCTTGTAGGTAGGGTCACATTGTATATAATTTGTATTGTATGTAGACCAATGTTTCTCAAAGTGTGAGTTAAGGCTCCCAGGTCGCTTATTATTAGCTCAGAGGATCGTGGCCGCAAGTCATTTGTCTTTTAAGTACTTCAAAATACTCGTATCTATGATAAAAAGTTTATTTTCGATTCGTTTTTCATATTGTATATTAGCGCATAATAAAATTTATGCCTGAGCTTCGAAAAGAATTTCAATGTAGTTCCACTGCTATTTTCAAACAGTAAATTCCAGAAGCAATCATCATCCTGGCCCAATCGCCATCCCTATTTAACTTAACTAATGCACGCTAAATACCTTAATAGCACTCAACTTACCAGCGGTTAGTGGCATCCAGATTAGCCATACGTCTCAGTGTACAGCCGCCGAGGAATCTAACCACACCTTGTCCGGTCAAATCAGCATCGCCCTGCGAGCCACTGGTCTGAGAGACCAGCTCCTTACACACCACTCCACCGGGTATTATGTTCACATACTCTATTAAACACACGATAAGCATCTGATGGATAGTGTACTGACCACAGCTTATAGGAGCTATCGAATGTAAACGGATTTAATATTGCTGTCCGTGTATCATGTTCAGTGTTTGATTATAATAGTTGTACATAGACGTATAGCTAGGTAGTTACACTAATAAAAATATTAATAAATGAACGGAATGATTAAACCCATCAACTGGTTTCAAAGGTTTTCCTTTGTACTATATTAATAAAGAATAATAATAAAAGTTTTATGTTTGATTTTCTGCACTTAGTATATTAACATACATACATAGTCTGTTCTATTCAAAATACAAAATTTAAGGTGTGGAAAACTGGTGCCCGAAATTAAGCTTAATAAAGATTGTTTTTGATCTCAAGTAAGAGTAACAGACGACGGATAATGACTGGAAACCTGCGAACTCAGAACAAAGCCACTTAAGAAAAGTTTATTTACAAAAATCGATCAGATTCGAACCTAAGACCTTTAGCCCTGCGGGCACCTCAGTCACTGCGCTATCGAAGCCGCCGAAACCCAGTGTATGAAGCCGACCAAATTACTACTAATTTTGGTGTCAAATACCAGCAATACGTTTTTGGATGATTATGATTACGATTTTAGTTTCATTATCACACGGACCCTAACCAGAAAATGTTGCCTACCAGCTTAAATATTATAAAGGTGTAAAAAATAAAGCGTCCCGCACCCTCCAGGAAGGCCGCAGCATGTACGGGATTCGTGCACAATTATAAATAAATTGGGTAAACATAATACGTAGACACGACTCTGATTTCAGAACTACCCGTACGTGATCGTACCTATACAAATCATTTTGTTTTCAAAAACTGATATTTTTAATATCTCCACAATAAAGAAATTGCTCAATAAACCTGTTTTAAAGCATAAAATCAAACGCGTTTACATCTTGATTTGCTTTCGCCAAATTCTTGAGTCAGGCGTCGTAGCATCTCGTAGCACAGAGCGAGAGAGCAATATGTTCAGAAAGACATCAACGCGTTCTTTTTTAATTTAAACCAGTTGTTCATAAATAAAAATAGAGTGTCTAGCAAAACATTTTTTTAATGTTTTTTACCATAGTACGTTACTTGATACTAATGTGCCGATACAACGCACGTGCGGTTTTTACAACAATATTTTAGTTTATAATAATTACCACACACATTTCTTATCAATTATTTAAGCCATATTTATTATTTCAAGCACTTCATCAATCAATCAATCAAACTAATAATATATATTCATAAAGTAAGTTACATTACAGCACTTTTGAATCATCATTAATTACAATACAAAGTGACTGCTACCGGTTAGGAACATTCCGATTGCGAAGATACAGACAAAAAACGTAGTAGATTTGATTTTTACAATTTTATTTTATTTATCCCGCATCGATAAAATAAAACAATTCCCCTAAAATGTACAAGCATATTCGATTATGTTAAAATGTGTTAGCATATTAAGTGTTAGATACATACGATTAACACTCAATCAAACACAATTCTCAGGTTTTTGTCTGCTGAATGAACTGAACGGGAGTTTGCGCGCTTGCGGTTATCTCGAATCATTGCTCGAATCGCACGAAAAATGAATGTAATGTCAGCTCGATATTACTCACTCCATCTGTAAAATTACCATATACTCACGTAAATATTTATGTTTATGGCAGCAAGACTTATTTGGTGAATAACTGACTGTCATTTGAGGATAGATTCAATTTCACAAATGTTTGGACCACGGGCATACCACGTTCATTAGTATTTCTAGGTTACCAAGGAGTCAAATTTAAACTCATTTCAGGACATGATTAGCCTAAAGTAAGTTGTCTAAGTGGGGGTTATAAGAGGACTAATATTAGCAAATCACTTGACACCCGATGTTCGTTTCTCACTCAATATTGAACTTCACTAACCAAATCATGATATTTATTCTTTTCTTACTAAAATTAAAACACAACGTTAAATATATCAGAAAAAAACCTATAAATCGGATTGACCATGCATTTTCTTCCACTACTCTCCATTAAAAGGAATATTACAAAAATAGATAGATATAATAAAAAAACCTATAAATCGGATTGACCATGCATTTTCTTCCACTACTCTCCATCAAAAGGAATATTACAAAAATAGATAGATAGACTGTCATTTGAGGATAGATTCAATTTCACAAATGTTTGGACCACGGGCATACCACGTTCATTAGTATTTCTAGGTTACCAAGGAGTCAAATTTAAACTCATTTCAGGACATGATTAGCCTAAAGTAAGTTGTCTAAGTGGGGGTTATAAGAGGACTAATATTAGCAAATCACTTGACACCCGATATATGCCATAAACTGGAAGGAACACATAAACAATGTATCCTCTAAATTATCTAGATTTAATTTTGCCCTGTATGAACTTAAAAAATCTACAGACATTAAAACTGCTAAATGCGCGTACTTTGCTTACGCCCACGCGTGGCTACAATACGGCATACTTCTATGGGGCAACAGTACAAACGTAGAAAAATTGTTTCTTTTACAAAAAAGGTGCCTTCGAATAATAATTAACATAGATTCACAGACAAGCTGCAGGCCCTATTTTAAACAAGAAAAAATTCTAACATTAACTGGTATGTACATTTTGGAAATTTGTTTGTTTGTAAAAAAGAATCCTAACATGTTCCCACTATATTTACGTCCCCAAAATTTAAGACCCCGAACAAAATTAGCCGCACCTAACTCACAACTAGAACTAGTAAGATCTGGTCCCTTTGGCATGTGTGTGAAAATTTTTAACAAGATCCCGGAATGTTACAAGCTGGAAGACAATATTAATACATTCAGGCAGTCACTTAAAAAATATCTTATAACTAAAGGGTTTTATTCATTGTCAGAGTTCCTGCTAGACCGCCACATGTAAATTTAAAATAACAATGTATTACTATTAGATATATAAGTGCTTAATTGTTTGCAGTGCCCTTACAGGGTTCATGTTTGAAACTTCATTTTGTAATTTAGGAGCCATATTGTACAACATGAAAGCAATAAACTATTTAAAAAAAATATATATATATATATATACAAGACAAAACGAGTAGGTATAGGTAGTTACTTCCCCAGATAAGTCAAATCCAGGGAAGGCTATTCCAATGAATATGACCTCGAATGCTTATTCTTCAACTCGACCACAGATTAATAAATAGTTACTACGTGTCATTTCGATTATCTGTTTCAATTTAAGTACGAAATGAATAAGCGATTAGTTATGTGAACAAGTATTAGATGGTTTACAAATACTTTGTTCAACTGGAAAAGGACAACCTGTGCAATTATAATAAGATTGCTTTTTTTTTTATTGCACTTCAAGATTGACCTCATCCCACCTGATGTTAAGTCGTAATGAGGTCCTAGCTTAAGGGTGACAAGAACAGCATAATAAATCTGTTACTGGACTTGTCGCCCTTACCTTGAAGGCTTGACCCCTGCTACTAATGTAGTACCCCCAGAAGCTCTGGAAACCTAACTCACACGCAGGAACACAACAACACAGAAGTGATTGTTATTTGGCTGCGATCTTCTGTAGGGTGGAGGTATTATACCAGTCGGGCTGCTCCAGTTCGAGCGATAAATCGCTATACCCTACCTCTCTTAAATTACTGACAAAATGTAGCATTTGTCCTGTCGATGCTAGATCAAAATATCATAGGACAGGTATTATTTTACTGTCTAGGTTATATGTATTGATTAGAGCCTTCCCCTGCAAAACCAGAGGTCGTGGGTTCGAATCCCACGAGAACCATTCTGTATATATATTTCCAATTTGATTCCAACAGGATTCGAACAAACGACCAGTAGATAAGGAAGCCCAACATTTGTACCACCACACCAGTACATTATAAAATTTATTGATCTGATTTACTGTCACAATGTAATACCGCAGTAAATGTACATTAACTGGGCAATGGTAAACCGATACGATTAAGTTAAACTATTGGTTAATGTATCGGTGACGAGTAAGCCGAGACTCGAACGGGTTGCGGCCGGCTGGACTCACACGTAATTAATAAATAGCATACTTACAAAACTTCATCGATACAAATAGCAAAGCAGAACTGATAACTGTGTGAATAAATAAGTCCTTTATTAAATTCCCTTTGATATTTGCTCGGAGGAACCTTGTATTTAATCATACTCGTGAATGTAGTTGGTAATTACCATTAAGCTAAACAATATTACAATACCTATAAAAATATATGGGAAATTCACTAATTTCGTCGTCGTCACACTAGACGAACTTAAATCTGTTTTCTGTTAATTTAGTTATAATTTGGGTCTTTCCTTTAGAAAAGAGGTGGTTACCTTTAGTAGTTGTTTTATATAATAGATTTGTAAGATACCTTTTTTTTATATTTCTGTATCTATGGAACCAAAATTATAGTCTCAACAGGTGTTGATAGACATAATATAATTAAATTAAAGCTAAAAAAATTGCATTATTGACTTACAAATGTAAGTCAACCATAGGGCAGCAAAGATTTTATCGACCAAATTACCTTGTTTGCAAAATGTGGCCGAAATCATAGATTGACATCTAAGCATACATACAATTTAGTTCCAACTTTAACGTTCCAAAATTAATACTATCAAGCGTGTTTTTTTCACCTACTAACCTTATTCATATATGCGATTTAACATGCAGGATTGTAACATTAAAAACTTCATGACTTCTTATTGATTTCAACATCAACTTCAAATCCGAAATGCAATTTCATTTTAATTCCAAGATTTATCTACTGCTTATTTAGTTACGACTATCAGTTTTGACTGAGATATTGTTATAGGTATTATTCGCGATTATATAAGCAATAATAAATATTGGACACCATCGCATATATTACTCTGATTCTGTGGTTAGTAACTTAAGCACTTGTGTTACAAAAATCATTTACAGCGACGGTACCACTACACCCAGACCCGAGACAATATAAAAAAGTTCGTTTCCCATATTGACCTGACCGGGGATCAAACCCGGGACCTCAGAGATGGCGCAACGCCAGAGTCCAGCCCACTCGCCTCTCGGCCACGGAGGTCGTCATATGCCGTCTCGGTTGTGCTATTGTTATTTTTTTTACATTAAACTAAATATTCAGAAAATGCAAATATTAGCAGAATCATTACACAGCTGTGCGCGGGCGCAATTTCGCAGTGTTTTGTATCGCGCGCAACCGCAGGCCATGCTCGAAGATCGAGTTACCCGCCGGTGAAATCGCTTACAGATCTCCTCTCACGGGCTTCCGATAAACATTCTGCTTAACCATCGACGTACTTCTGAGAATTAAATATCTTCCTAATATTAAATCTTAGTCATTAACTGTCATAAATAATTTTTACGCATTTGTTTGTTCACCTCACAAAAACTTTTGATTTGATTGCGATAAGACCCATTGTATTCAAAAGCTAGCCGTATTTAGTCTTTACACTAAACTTCAGAAACGATCCCATTTAGAAAGTCTATATTTTGTCTCTGTCTAATGATTTATGTTCAGAAAGAGATTTTAAGAGAGGTAGGGTATAGCAATTTATCGCTCGAATTAGAGCGCCCGACTGGCGAAATACCTTAAAGAAAACCGCAGCCAAATAACGATCACTTCTGGGTTGTTGTGTACCTGTGTGTGAGTAAGGTTTCCAGAGTTTTTGGAGAGTGCTATATTAGTAGCAGGGGCCAAGCCTTCAAGGTATGGGCGACAATTCCAGTAACAGATTTATTATGCTGTACTTGTCGCCCTTAAGCTAGGACCCTTAACATCGGCGGGATGAGGTCAATCTTGAAGTGAATTCGATTCGGACTTCTTGTGAAAAGGTAGGCAGATCTCGTATAGACTTTAAAATTGCTTTCTATCTGAATGTCTGATTGAAATTGTCCCAAAAGATTAGTCGCCGTACAGGTAGGCCTTAATATACAATAGGTAGGATCAAAAGCACAAAACAGTAAACATTTGCAGTTCGACATGTGCCCACAATATCAGAACTGTCCGAAGTGAAAATATAAACCACTAATATAAATTCAAACTGAGACGTTGCTTTCATTTACAAGACAGGTGCAATAACTCAAGTATTAAAGGAACAAAAATTTATATTAGATATCATAAATGGACAAGCAACAAAAACCGATACGTTAGTTTAAGGAGGCTCATTAAGTTACTAGTACTTAACACGCGACTAATGTCAGCGGCACTCAGATACTTGTGTAACTAAGCCATTGTTTATTCCTGTAATGGTTAATTAGGAGTTATGGCTGTGATGACTGTATCTATGAGTCTATGTTTATGGAGCGTTCGCACGAGGAATATTCACGTAATAGTTTATAACTTCTGCTTGAGCGAGTATTAGGTATGCCGCGGTCACTGAAATGTTAACCGGTAATTGTTAAATTTTAATTTATTTTTTGTTCCAACATATCGTCCCATTTAAATCGAATATTTTGACAAAAGAACATGGATGTGTTGTGATGGTGCTTTATTTCAGGTGATGTAGTTGTAGGTATTGCATTTACCCGTCGCATCTCAAAGTTGAGACGAGTCATAATTTGAATTTATTTGAATTTGAATTTGTATATCTAACTAACTAATTAAAGTTACGAGCACAAGAAGAAATCCAAAATGGATCCATGTTTTTCTCAGAGACTGCCGATCTCTTTAATTATGTCACCGTCATCAATACGTCAATTTGGTGTAATTATTGAAGTGAGCTAGGCTGTGTAGTAACATCAGAGTGAGAAAAGTTAACTAGGCAATAATAATTGTTCTGTACTTTTTCCACGGAGGCCTATAATAATATAAATCACACGCACACGTCCCCCATCGTCGACACAGTGCGCGTAATCAATTGATCGAATGTTATTGTCGATGCAAACACGATTGTCAACTTTATTACTACAACGATAAGGCAACAGTGACGCAACCGCACGTCGCCAACACATCGGTGTGAGAGCATTGCCATATTTGCCGTTAATTTACTCATGAATAGTAAAAAGCCTGACTCCCGCTCGAGGAGCATTAATAGCTTGTTTTTGCCACCTACACTATGATTAATTCTTGTAAAACGGTTGTTTCTTGCTATTATTCAGTGTTTTGCAAAGTGTCTGCTACAAGTTATCTAGTTTTTTCGTCTGTTTCGATCGTTTGAATCGGTTTCCAAGTCATTAGGCACTGAGGTATGTAAATATAATACGGCTTTTATATGTGACTGTCTACGTCTGGACTTAAGATGGAGTCTTTAAGTAAAAAACACAAATACAATGAACAATTAAGAAAACTAATACATTACTGATTTTAGCTAAATCATGATTGCGAGTATTCAGATTGTTACGATGTAGCCCAATTACGTACACAATTATAAACTTATCATAGAAACATCTAAAACGCGTTCTATTCCTAACAGAACACGCAACTCACCTCTAAGACATCCGTGCTAAACAAGAAAAACAAAACGTTCTCGGAAAAATCTCCATAATACTTACTTTCCTATGTTTATGTGAGCAAACTAGGCAGAGTACACAATTAGAACTCGCTCAATAGTAAATAATTGATGACGTTTCTCGTTCACTCAATTATATTAAATTGAGTGAATGTTAGCGGTTTCCCGCTTTGAAACAATAACGATAATCAGCGGCAACATCTCGCGAACAATGACACTGCGTTTTTGCCGCGGTAGCCATGAATAACTAAATCGTACTTCCTCTCACTTGATTAATGTTAATTTATGTCTTTTATCTATAATTTTAGCTGGGCATGTTGGTTGTTAGTAAGTTTTATACACTTATCCATATTAACTTATTATTATTATTATTATTTATTTATTTTTTGAGTCAAAATACTTTACTTAATTTTATATTTGATAAGCATGTTTATTTGTATATATATATACAAATAAACTATACATTTATTTACATACATACAAATAAACTATACAGTTATGTTATATATCTATGAGTTTATGTATGTTTATAATGCTATACTATGAATATAATTCAAGAAATAAAACTTTATTAATGTTGCACGGCCGTACCCATTTCTTGCCATCTACTATTTCCTCTACCTTAAGGTTGTCTGGAAGAGATCGCTTTCTAGCGATAAGACCGCCTAAATTGTACTATAATCAATCTGTAAAACCTATTTCTGTAAAGTTTTTGTGCAATAAAGTATATCTATCTATCTATCTATCTAATGTGAAATTACGGGATATACGCGTAACAACTTATAAACGCACTATTGCATATTTGAATATTCAATGTCTGTTAGCAATCTAATATGTTAAACGGTTTATTGTCCGTTGCAACACATTCGCAATCCAATTGACTTTTTGTTTCTGGGGTACTCATTCCGCTGATTGTGTCTGTGTCGGTTATATTTTCTTCCGTTGTTTCAAATTGCCATTGTGATACTATAAGCACGCTTGAATGATTGATTTAACTTTAAAACCAGATAAATTACAATAAGATTACCTGAATCGTTGATCATAGAATCGTTATGAAGTCTAATCCTATATTTATTTATTAATTAGTCGTACATACATACGTGTTGAGTCCGTACCTACCTATACAACTACAAATATCTAAAAATAAAACACCGCCACGCGCATCTGTCTAATCGATATTAATTTATAATGTAGAAAGTTCCTAAAACAAAAGTATTATATAGATAGAAGAACTAATAAAAGTATTGATTAAATAGACACATTATGTATTTAGACTAAATACCCCAAACATGCATTAATTGTATTGATATGTTGATTTCATTCAATTTAGTTTAGTAAGTTCAACGATGAGTGATACAAGAAAATTTAATAGAATTTCATACTCAATCGTTATTTTCCTAGATTATCCACGCTTACATAGATCGTGGCAACAACCTAACATTTTAACCGACTTCTCACGGGGCTGTTACTGTTAACCTAACTGCCTGTAAGCGGTGCACCCGTAATACTTAAAAATTAAAAGTTATTCTTTACGAATCGTGTGAGAATGTTTAATTAAATAAGTGGGCTCTGCAGACCCTCCTCTCAACGAAAGTGACAACACAGTGTAAACACAGACACGGAGCAAGCTTGCAAATGATTCCCAGGCTGATTAAGAAATAGATATTTATACAATTTAATTAAGCATTAGATACCGCCAAATTTGAGGAACGACAATGAAACGTAACTAGATAGAAGATTACGTTATGCTTATGCAGCTATTCTTATAGTGCGAGGCAGGTGTGAACAAATGAATGGCAACACAAAGATACTAATCAAATTGTGGAAAGTAATTAGATTGATCTTTTTCGCATTTGCTGTACAATAAAGAAAATACTGTACATTATATTTGTTGGTAAGAATTAATTCAGTATCTAGTAGGTATATTTTGTACTAACAAGGCATTAAATGCAGTACAAAGTGACTTAATCACCGGTGTGGATCCTATTTCTACCGGGAAAATACTGATAAGAAACTTAATAGATAATTATGTAATAGTAATTACATAATGTTTATGTAATAGTAATTACATAATTTATTACTAAAATAAGTATGGTTTATACCAAAACATACACAAGATGTGAATGAATAAGTTTACCTACTGAAAATAAAGTATAAAATATTGGATTGTTATACTTAATACCAATAATTGAAACACTTTCAATTATTAAAGTCGCTTTTTCTGTCCCTATATCCCTTTGTACGCTTAAATCTTTAAAACTACGCAACGGATTTTGATGCGGTTTTTTTCGATAGATAGAGTGATTCCAGAGGAAGGTTTTTATGTGTAATAAAGAATAGAAAAGCCAATATTTCTAAGTATTTACATTACATCCGTGCGAAGCCGGAGCGGGTCGCTAGTTAAGTATATGAGTCAAAATATTGAAGTAAGCTGGAGCAGTACAGTTTCTATGACCAGTACTATTTAAAATCGGTGATGACCCCATTCATTATTTAATAATGTGTACAAACTAAACGTGAAAGATTCGAATTATGAATTTGTGGATGTTTGTTACTCTTACATGCAAAAACTGCTGAATGGATTTGTATGAAATTGGTTAACTAGAGAGATTAGATGTTATAATAACATATTATCTCAAAGTACCTTACGTACCTATTTAGTTGCGGGCGAGAGCTAAATATAAAGAATTGTTGATCGATAAATAATTAGGGAAAGTTCTACCCTGTAACGTCAAAGGTTAAATGTCGTCACACTCACGTAAAAACATTAATCAGGCGTTACGCACACAAATAAAAATTGGTTCCACATCCACCCTGGAGTCACCGGAGTCATCGAGAATTGGTTTCGGGCGCGTTACCGTCTGCCCGGGCAGTCATTAAGAGCCGCGGCAAAAAAACGCCTTCGCTACAATGAGCTGGCGCATGACTCGCCGCTCCGCGATCAATTATTAATAAAAAGCGGGCCGCTTCATTGAAAGGGCGATTAGCTCAATATTTATATGGAATATTCGGTATCAACGGCGCTTTGTGCTCATAATTCGGTGCGCCGTGACGCGGCGCGTTTGAAGGCAACGCATAGACCAACTGCTGCGTGCAGAGGCGCGTTACGCTATCATTTTCACTTAAATAATGAAAAATGAGAGTGTTTTGAAGCGAAACATAATTTTAATGGA
Source organism: Glyphodes pyloalis (assembly GCA_037074685.1). NCBI lineage: Eukaryota > Metazoa > Arthropoda > Insecta > Lepidoptera > Crambidae > Glyphodes > Glyphodes pyloalis. The sequence continues at coordinate 7,402,883 of JAYKKO010000015.1, read as the reverse complement.
TGCTACCTACCATTTGAAATTACAAAGTTTTACATACCTACAAGTTGCTGAATGTCTAATATTTAAGTTTTCTAAAGAAAGCACATTTTTGCAATATTTAATTTTAAAGCAAAGTTCAAGATTAAAGATCAGAAAATTGTCTTGCCACACTGTGACTTGAATGACGATTCTTCCGTCTTATATCATTAAACCTTTCGTTATTACAAAAATCAATGATTTTCTTTATTAATGACGTATCTCAAAGTAAATATTTTTTAATGCAGACAACTGCAGAGACCTTTCCGGAATGTTAGGTACAATCTCGAAATATATGAGGTCAAAGTGAAACAGACATCTTTTCAACATACGTGCACCATCTTAGCTCCATCGACTGTTTCTATCAAACAAGATTGAGGTCAAACATGAACCTATATTATATAAAAAAATACCAAGTGTTCTCTGAAATTAGGTACCAAAGTAGGCATGATACGGCACCCGAACTAAACAATCTCTAAAGCAGACAAGGCCACCGCGCTAGCCAGTCCTTTTGTATAGAACTCATTCTCGTTCTTTGAAAGCAATGCTCCGCGTGAAAGCAGCTACTATGGCGGCATAAATTTGTTTAATCTGATACGTTTCCTTGCATCAATCACCTGCGACGTGATCGCTAGCAAAATTAATATCATGATGATCAGGAAACAATTTTCAAACTCGGTTATAAATGTAGGTATTAATATCTAAAGTAAAAGTTCCTACACACCTATATTCAATTTCATTGCTTTTTATTAATCCAATCATACCCTATTCTCCTATTTTTAAAGGTAAACAACGCTAGTGCAGACTTAAAATGAAAATATATAGCTACAGGTTACCTACCGGAACTCTTGTTTGTATGTAACCCTATGTATACCAAAGTATAGGTGAAATGTAGTCAGTGGCGAATTAACCCTAAGGCCCGGTAGGCCTGGGCCTAGGGCGGCTAGTTTTAGGGGCGGCCCCAATCGTGACAAAAAACGTATTATGGTGTGTTAAACCTTTCGCCACAATAGAGGTTTGTATTCAAAGAATAAATAACTATTATATTTATCATCAAGTTCACCATATCTGTATCACTATTCGAGCAAACTTATTATATTATGTAGTTTATTTTGGTACATTGATATCACTCCCCAATTTTTTTTTTCGATTATCGTTAATATATGTTTCTTCTCGTTCATTGGAAACCGAGAAGAAACATACAATAACGATAATCACATAACAAAAGCGAGCGAAGTTGGGCAAAACGATTTTTCAGCGGAGCTGATGGTAATGAAGGGGCATTTTCACGAGGTTTGGGCCGGCATGCAAATGTGCGGGTAATGACGCGCGAAGCTGCTCTACACAACTACATCGAACGTGTACGGGGATGCCGACGTATCATGAGGACCGTGACGTAAGCACAACAATACATAAGAACTTGTCTTAAACATTCGTTTTGCGGCTTAACAAAAAGAATGCGCCTAACTTTCATCTTTTTTCATGTTAAACTTGAAATAGACTTGTTTTGCGAAGTCCATTTCTCCCATTGTGGCATGGGCGTTTAGTGGTTTTATTATACCTACCCAAACAGCCATAAAAAATGAACCCCAAATAAGATCGTTTTATAAATGATTCGTGTCATTTCTCGGAATCATTCAATGGACCTATTTAAGCTCAGTACGACGACCGTTTAACCTTCGTGAGTCAGTCCACTAACGATGTAAAATAACTTAACCGCAATGAACTCATCCACAACTGTCTTCGAAAGAAAAGCCCCTCAACCTTGAAAAGGGCGCAGAATGCGGCATGAAAGCGCCTCACAATACTCTTTTAATTTGTCATTATGCAGCAATAACAACATTGTGAATAAGAGCGACAAAAAACTCGTTCACAGTCTGACAAAAACCGCGAGCTAGGGCGAAATTCGCAAATCATCCCGCCGTAATGACGGCCGCTTGAAAAAAATTTAAATATCAAAAGGCCGGACGGGGCAAAGTAATGGTTTAAAATCATTTTTCATTCGAGCCACTCGTGAGTCAGAGATGGAAACGGTAGCCATCGGCTGCTTCCATTAACTCGAGCGCGATTAGTGTTTTGGACTCCGGCCATCTTTCATTTGGAGCGCACCTCCTTCGGAACGAAACTGATGTAATGAAACTACACAATAAAACTATAGTCGCTTTATTAACGTCGATAATATTACAATATAGCTTTACATCATTTATTTTTATTTTTTTTCCTCGCTGGCTCCAACGGAGGCAGACCGCTGTCAAACTCGCTAGCTGTGTGCATCGAGCTTTGTTTATTGGACACGTTACTGCCGTATCCACCGATCTTCATTCTTGGGAATCTGAAAAGAAACTTAATTAAAATGTGATCGCAGCAGATCATTCTATTATCCTACATACGAGTATACACGGTTCAGAAACATCATACCTTCACATAATGTTCTTTTTCCTAAATCCAAATAGAATGACGCAAGAACAATCAACTCATAAAAACTAACTATGCGTGCGAGTATTTCAAAAACATTAAATAAAAATTACTGTATACCACCGAAATAGTAACGTAATTAATGTTATTTCAATCAGGTTGTACCATATTTTTAATGATTGCATTGTTTCAGGGTCTTTAATTGACAACTATAACGGTTGTCAAAAATATACAATTATTATATTCTGTATTACAAATTTTATGTTAAACAACAGCAGCTGTAACAATTACAACTTTATCAACATACAACAAACCAAAAGTTTAGTATTTGTAAAGGACCAAAAGAAGGTGGCTCGGTGGTAAAATTTGCCAATGGTTAGCCCTACAGTTTTCTTAATCATCGCGCACCATACACTACATAGTTTTTCTAAACACATTTTAAATTAAACGCTACTTGATCACACTCACCCTGGTCTCTTTTTCTCTTCCTCTTCGTGTACGGTGAGCCTGTTGACCGGCCTCTCCTTCACATTCGGCTGGCCCTTAGCGCGACGCGCAAGCGCACCGGGCGTGTCGCGTAGCGCGAACGCCTTCGCTGCATGTCCCAAGTGCAGCTGCCGAGCGTCCAGCCATGGGCGGACTTCGCGCGGATACCCCGAGTAGAAGCGCACCCACGATGTGTATGCTTCAAAAAAAAGCGTGTTAATAAATAAGCTTACAGGTTACCATGTTTGCGGAGTGGGCCATGCACCATTTATGATTGTTTGCAGATCAGACACCAATAGGAACAAGTGCAATGATTTTAAACCAGACGCAACTACTCCTGCTTGAAGTTTTCTGTCAGGTGCACTACTATTATTTGTACGGAAATATGGAACTGAGAACATCAATTCGTAGTTTTTATTAAACTCGAAAGAACATTGACAGCACGACCTTCGCCCTGACCACGGACGGGGCCACTGCTCTGCCAAAGTTTCTTCAGCTGTTGACTTCTCCAGTTAACGCAAGACAAGTCTTGCACGAGCTTGGGCACGTCGAAATACTGCTGCTAGCGCACAAACGTGCACGTGTGTCGCGCCTGCATTGCAATTTGGCTGGTGACTGAAGGTACCACTGTCCTCAGTCTGTACAGCTAATTACCCATCTGACTATTGACTACCAGTGAACGAAAAAAACATGGAAGAATTTCCGTCATACTAACTTCATTCGAATATCGGCACCAAAACACACACAAATGTAAAGCACACAAGCAATACATCCGCAATATAGTTATAAAGTATCGACACTTGAAAAAAAAAACTTTAAGGCTAATGCGTTTAGGTCGACAAATACACGGGTTTCGAAATTAATGTCATTTCTTTGAAAGGGATAGAACACACGCTGTGATTGGTCCGCGCCTGTGCCTCGCTGCGTCCTTGGAAACGGTTTTTGTACCCTCGCTAGCTCACTTTTTTAAACCACGCCCACCGTGTCTTACTTTTCGTGATGCCATTTTTAAACGTTAGAAATGCTTCTATGTTTTTTCGTTCAATACTATTCGCTGGTGGTGTGAGCACATCGACATACCTCTACTGGCGCGCGCGAGCCACTCCTTGCTGCTGTGCGCCGTGTGCTCCAGTCGCGCCTGTACTGCAATCGCCGCACGCTGAGGACTCGCTGCTGTCGGCGCCACTATCCTTAGAGCCTCTAGAGCTGAAGACTCGTCTGTCTGTCGCAATCTGAACGACCGAGAATTCCACTTTAGTTAAGAAAGCCGTGGTACTTATTACTCATACCAACCTATGTAATTTTTTTGACAGACTCTTGGGCAATATGTAGGTACACATTTTCCCCGGACAGAAAAGTTATGTAGGTACAGTATTAAGTTATAAATTATTATGTTTTAGTTGGCATCATTTTGTATAATACTCTAAAAAAATTCAATACCACGATGGTCTAGTGGTTTAAGTAAGTTGACAAACGTGGAGATGAAGCCAGTAACCATTGTTATAACGACGTCTTGATTTCAATGAGGAAGTCATTGATTTTGCAGTAGCACTGAAATAAGCTTATACATAAATATAGCTACATACTTTACTCTTATTGATATTAATAATACTTATCTAAGTTAAATTATTTAAAAAATATGTTTTGTCCAACAGTTGAATTATCAAAAAATATAAGACACACATTTTCTTCCTTTATCATGAACACAAATATTTACTAAAACATATTGGGTTAAAATTTAACACGAAGTCCCTTCTTAGTACAGTTTTTACGAAATAGTTATATAACTTTGTTTAATCTAAAAATACGTTTTGATTATATGAATCAATCATTGTTTTAACCGAGTCATCGACGTTAAAATCCCTATTACCAATAAATTTGACTATTAATATTCCACATAAGTACTATAATTTAACTAGACACGACTTATCTATACTAATATTATACAGCTGAAGAGTTTGTTTTTTAAATGCGATAACCTCAGGAACTATTGTTTCGAATTGAAAAAAAAAATGTATTAGATGGTCCATTTATCGAGGAAGACCTAAGGCTATAAAATATCACACTGCGTCCAATAGAGGAGAAGAATCTGTAGAACATGTGAAAAAAACGAGAATAGAACGCATGCAAAGCGGCGGGTCGCTAATGTTAATATATTACCTGATGCGCTTCTGTTCAAGATGTCTAACAAACTCGGCCTCACTCGGGAGCAGGAACATCACCGCAGCGCCGACTTGCGCGGCACGCCCTGTGCGCCCCACCCTGTACGAATGAAAATACACTGTAGGTGCACATTGCTCCAATACCAAGCCAAGCCAAGCCTAGGTCTAGTAAAATTCTCAGTACATTGTTATCATTAATTAACATTCATGTTTCTGAGTGCTTGGCTAAATCTAAGGTACTTATTTCTTTTCTTTTAAGGACTTTCATCTTTTCTTTTCAATTCATCACTGGTCATACAGAGATGATGACCATTCAGAAATAATTTGTAAGTCCTAATGCCGTAAAAATTTATTATAGTGTAACATTGGCCATATTATTTTATTGCAAATTTTAAAGAGATTTTAAAATGCTCCGAAATCATTTAAAAAATAGTGACGCCACAGTTCAGAATTTTCATATAAATTTTCAGAATAAATCATGTTTGGTATCTCAGTTGACGAGTCCGTCGTCATCCCTACTAATATTATAAATGCGAAAGTACCTCTGTCTGTCTGTCTGTTACGCTTTCCCGCTTAAACCTGTCAACCGATTTTGATGAAATTTGGCATAGGTACCTACGTTACGTTGAACATAGGCTACTTTTTGTCAGAAAGTAGGGGGGGGGGGGTAACGCCCCCTTTGAAAGTTTATATGGGAAAATGTTTATTTTTTAAGTTAGAGATATGAAAGTTGGCACAAATATAGCTCTATTAAAATATAGACTACTTTTTGTTTCGAATATTAGGGGAGATAGGGGTAAAACCGACCATGAAAGGATGTAGTCCACGCGAACGAAGTCGCGGGCACAGCTAGTACCTAACAAAATTTCTTCGAATTCACTAATTGGCTACTTCACAGTTTTTGAAAAAATATTGTAAATTGTGCGCCCGTTCATTTTATATCCCAAGCAATTCGATTTATTCGGAAAAAAATTAAAATAACCAGAGAAAAATAAGATTTTGTGTAACACATTTAAAAAGCGCGCGAAAACGCCAAGTCACGTCATTATTGCAATTATGACGTCAACGTTCTAGATATCGAACCGATACGCATAGGAACGACTTAATTTAGATAAACGGAAAATGTTTTAATAAATGTAATACAGTTAGAGACACAATAATTCAATTTAATCGGTAAAATAAACTTTGTTTCGCCACAATAAAATAAATACATTCGCCGACATTCTGTCTGTCATTTCCGAATTGCAATGGTGGTTTCCGTTTCGGCTCTTTTGTTCCACAGATAAAAAAAGTAAAATTTATTTTGCAAAAATAAAATTTATGCTATGCTTTTAATTAAGAAATAAAAATGTATAATTATTACTTAACTAATAAGCTGACAAATCCAACACTTTTCATATTTTATTGTTAAAACTGTCAAGTAGCCAATTGTATGTTATCGGTCCGCTATAAGAAAAGCATCTAAAATCATACTACAGTTGAAACGACGTCAGAAACAGACATACACTTTTTAAAGCGCCTTTATATCGTGGGCATAAAAACCAATATCAAACTATCAGCGTGAACCGTAATGTGCTGTACCTCCAAAAACGAATGGATGCTGAAAGAAGAATACCAGCTCAGACCAAAACTACAAACCTGTGCACGTAATCAGTTGCGGAGGCCGGCGCGCAATACTGTAGTACCATATCGACGCGCGGTACATCTATCCCTCGGGCTGCCACGTCCTACGGGATTCAAGTAGATATCATTACAAACAATTTATTAACTGCCTCTGTAGTCTAGTGGTAAGCGACTCGACATCCAGAAGTCATTAATGTGTGGTTTCCCCAGTTAGGAAAAGACATTTTCAGATTCATCACCTAAAACGTGTGATTAGGAATAATGATCCATGCTATCAGAAAGGTGTGCAAAAGTCGTCCCATTGGATTACAGGAGTGCAGGAACAGATTATAGTTGTGTGGTGTGCAAACGTTTATAAACCATAATAATATAAGTCCTATGTAATTGGTTAATCTCAATGAGATTAGCCGCCATGGCCGAAATCGGTCGGGACGATAATATTAATTCAAATGCTGTAATGGGTGACATTGCTGTTATATCGGTATATAACAGCCGTGGGTCGATTTAAGCCGCTTTAGCGAGGAGAGTAAGGACACCTTTTTAGCTATTTATTCAATCACGTAAACAAAAATATACGTTCATTGAGATTAGCACGTTCAAAAACGGTATTGAGTTCAGCATTGAGTAGCGGTGAGCTCTTAAATTGTCGGACAAAACTAACACTGCGTACTTTTCCTTTACAGCTCCGAACACGTTAAGCCCTCAGCAAACTTCGTTCTTCAAACATATGCGTGCTCTGTTTTGTCATTATTCATCACTCATTTGATCAGCCAAATTTCAGATACGTGCATTTTCAGCCTAACTTCTAAATTAGTCACAAATGAAATAATAAAATAATTGCATTTCCTATCTTATTTTTTTTACCATATTTAGGCTTTATAATGTCGTTGGTTTCGATTAATTTAATATTTGCGAGGTTTTCTTAAGTTTTACTATAAAAATAAAACAAAAATACTAACATTGAGAAAAAATTAAGCATGTAGGTTGAAGACAAATTAAGATCCATTGCTAATTACGATTTAATCTCAAAGTCAAAACCGATATTGTGTTTCAGGTTCCTTCACATCAATTTAGACAACATTATCTGTCCCGTAAGATGGATTAAATAAAAGAACGGAAGCTTTATTATTCCGTCCGATAGAGTGCGCTGCGGTAGCGGCCGCCCGCTGCGCTGGAGATTGCCTCAGCCCGACTTGGATTTTGATTAACTCCCTTAAAGAGAACGACCGAGTTGCCGTTTTAATGTAATTATAAAATCTCAGAATGACCGGCACGCTCGCCTCTCGGCTGCGGAGGTCGTCATAAATTTTTAAGTTCATAGTTTTGTTAATTTAAAAATACGTATATTTTTTTTCTGCTTAATATTGTGTAAATAATATCCACTCTAATTTGATATTATTAACAATGAAAAAATCACGCATTACATACACTACTATCCGAAAAAATCATCAGGATACACAAGTATCTACTGTACAATTTATACAAAAAGTACAAATAAATTGCCAACAGAACAGGTAAATAGCTCAAGTAACAACACAAACATTAAGCTTGGTATAATTACAAACGACAATACGCACCAACAAGTAAATGCGCCATGTACCAATAATGGTAACTTAATAATCTCAATTTAAAATTATCACGAATAAAATCGTTTATACTACATTGCACCTGCGGCGGTCACTTTTATGGTTTCACACAAAACGGAGAGATTGTAAGTTATAGTCGTATAGCGACAAATCGTCTTTCAAAGTATTCACTAGAATTCAGTAACTTCACAAAAACCAGTGGACACTCCAAAATTTTAATAACGAAATAACCGCGGATGAATAATTTAATAGCGAAATAATAACACATACCATACCAATAAATTGAAAAAATATTTCGTAAAAAAATAACCGAGAAACCGCCTCCTTTTATTTTGAAGACTGTTAAAAATAGCAATGATTGGCGACTCCTTCCATCCTAAACATGCAACAGTATTAAAAAGCATTGTATTCTATTTTATATAATTAGGCAAATTAGGCAAGTCCAAAAAACTAAAACGGACAGATCCCAAAAATGTGTTTTTGGGATCACTTTAGCGCCGGTGTGCCACGGTGTGTAAAAGGAGTTCATCTGACTCTATATAAATTAAATTTTCGTGTTTGCAAATTCGCTCGTCACCTATTCCTTAAAGCCAAAGCTAAGGGACTTTTTATTAAATCGTGCTCATAAGAGTGGCTAATCAAAACCGCGCAGTCAGCAGCTTTCGGATCATTATCCTCACCGAAATAAAACATTTATATAATGGGCGGGCGCATTAAGAGCCTGTATATTTCGTGCTACTAGTGTTCGGAAACTACCGATCTTAGAATTTGATATTAAGATCGTTTTGAATGGCTCTCATTTACTGGCTACGACGAAGAGTGTGGCTAGAGTTCCGCTTAAATAACAAAAAAGATTGTATTTATAACAAAGTAAGTAGGTTCTGTGTTCGAATTTATTGAAAAAATAATCCGATTCCAGTAGTGCACAATTTAAAAAACGACTTTATCTTATATCTGACAACGGATAGAAACCCTATTTTTTAAAGAAAAAGTACAAATTTCCAAGCTATATACACTATATTTTTACGTTACTCTGTAACGCAGTTTAATATGGGCGACAATATTCACAATCAACTGAAAGACGATCTATACTCAGACGGCTGGCATTTCAACTATAATGAACAAATCACAGGACATAGAACAGAAGCTTAGGTGGATAAATAAACCCCAGTGGGATGTTTCGACGCCTATATTTCACTTGCGTTCATGATCCCTACCGACATGTCATACGAGACAAATGTACCCAAAAAATCATTTAAACATACCGTATCAGCATTGCGAAGAATTCCGAATGTAATTGAATAGAATTTTTGAAAGGCTCATGTGAAAGCGTTTAATTATAACTCACGACAGCAAAGCAGAAGCGAGCGTGTCGGCGGCGCTTACAGATGTAATAAATACGGATAATAGTGTTTAATCGAGGCCTATTGTGCTGGAAGCTGTGGGAGCCGACAGAGGCCAAACGAATGACCAGCTAATAACTCCAGTCCAACAACAATTAACTACCGGCGGCGAGGTGAGCGGTCGCGGGGCCTCGCTTTGTTGCTGGATTAAGAATGTACGCCTGTCTGTAGGTGGCGTGGAACTTATGTATTTCAACACATTAGAACTGTTGAAAAGCTAGCGGTGTTTGATGACGAATGATTAATTTCGAATGAGAAGTTGCGTGCTTAATTTTATTTTGTAACGGATCTATTTCATCTTCGCATTAACGCGTGACTTGAGTGGTGGCGAAATTTCAACAATGTTATTTGATCAAATCTGATTTTAAACACTGGTTTTTATCCTTTGTTGCCGAAATCTGAAATGCTAAAAAATATAATAATACAAATAACTTACGGTACAAATCAGTACTCCATTTTTAGCAACTCGGAACTGCTTAAACACCTCCATTCTTTGCTCATGGGGCATAGAACCATGAAGGCTGAACATCTCCAAATCGACTGGCACTACGCCTCCTTCTACAGGCTCTTCATAATCTACATGGAACTCAGAATCTGAGCTCGAGTCTTCCTACAATCAAACAAAACAGTTGTTTTACTCTTAACGTAAATCGTAAAGTTAATATGTAACATTACTCTGTTAATCCTACTTACTTCATCCTCGTTATCATTTTCACCTTTTCGTTTTTTGGCTTTTTCTTTTTTCTTTTGATCCTTTTTTTTCACTTTGACATTCTTCCCCGTTAACACTGTTTCTATCAACTCAGAATGATAGTCGACCATTTCAAGAGTAGCCATAAAGACAATCATTTTGCCACCTTTCTTGTTCAAGACACAGTGTTGCACAATGAGAGAACACAAAGTGACTAATCGTAACTTCATTGGTACGATAAGGAATGTCTGGTTGACACTTGCAGGCAAAATTAGTTCATCTTCAACAATCGCCGACTTCAAAGCTTGTTGAAATACATTTCCAGTATCAGCTTTCTTAGTTTCTTTCGGTTTCTCAATTTCTACATCAACTTTAGGCTTTTTATCTTCTAAGTCCTTTTGAACTTTGAAATATTCATAATCAGAGTCACTATCACTATTATCGTCTTCATTTTTTGGATCGATTTGAACTACTTTTTTAGGACTGTCATTTTTATCATTTTCTTCTTTACTAAACAAATCGGAATGGTTCAAACCACTAAAAGCTACTAATCCTGAAATAAAATACAGTAAAAAATATATGACAAATTATTTTGAGTAAGTACTTACTGAAAATTTAAAAATGTACACACCTCTTTTAATGTCTAATTTATCATGTTCTATTGTACCAATATCAGATTTAACCTGTTTATCTTCTATCAATTTATTTTTTTTAGATTTCGAAGATTGTTCTTCACTGGTATCATCTTTTTTTGACATTTGTGAATCCATATTGTTGATATCATCTTTTTTAGGTTTAAGTGAGTCTGCAACAACAGCTCTGCCTTCAGATGTATCTACAAATACAGGATCCATCATTGTTATCCCGGCCAAATTCTCAACCGCCTAGAGGGAAATAATAGGATAGTACATAACAATTTAACTGACTTTTGTACAAATAATATTTTGATGTCTAAGTTGCTAGTTACCTTAGTCAAAGTAGCTGACAATAAAATAGTTTGTCTCTCTTTAGACAAAAATACTTCAGTCAATTTGTGTTTAACTTCAACATGATCGTCATTATTATTTTGATTTGAAATATCTTCTTTATCATCATTGTCCTTTTTAACACTTTGTTTTACCAATGCCATGGGGTCATATGTAGCTGCTTTTTTATGATCTTCTATAGCTTTTACAATAGCAGCGACATCCTTTTCATAACCCATATCTAATAATCTGTCTGCTTCATCTAATATTAAGCAACTACAAATAACAAAATTATTTAGTAAGCTATGCTTTAAATTACCTACCAAGAGTAAATAATTTAGGAACTACTACTATCTTACCCAGTTTTTGCAAAATTCAATGATTGTGTGTGCCTCAAATGGTCATTGATACGACCTGGAGTCCCAACCAGCACACTGAGTCCTTTCCTCAACCGTGCCTTCTCTGCTTTTCTTTTTTGTCCACCACTTAACAAACCAGGTACAATCCAAGTGAATGGCTAAAATATTCATACTAATTAGATTTCGAATCATTAGAGTACAGTGGAGGTTCATTGACAATATTATTTCATAATTAAATAAAAAAGGATTAAAAATTGTAATTATACAACTACAGAATTAAGTTAAGAAATACAATTAACTGTTTATTTTTGATTAGATATATTTCCTTTAAATTTTCTGAAAATTGCACATGTTTAACTATACTTTAAACGAAAATAATAAGTAACCATAGCAATTACTAATTTTATTAGATTAAAAAATACCCAATTCAATTCAAAATGGTCAACCTGTTAGATTACACAATTAAAAATCAAGTTCTTTTTTTCATTAATTTTTTTTAATAACAATACAGTACCTTAACAAGTTTCACAAACAACTCGTAAGTCTGAACGGCCAGCTCTCTAGTGGGCACTACAACTATGGCCCTTATGCCATCATGCCTGTTAATCTTTGGCCTGATTGCTTGCAGACCTTCTACCACTGGCAAAGCGTACGCTAATGTTTTACCTGATCCTGTTTGAGATCTGTGAAGGAAACCAATGGTCACAAGATGCCTCACTCAAACACTGCTTTTTTTCAATACACAATATGCATTCTTTTAAAGATACTGAAAATGGTTTTTTAACATTCCTATTAAAATTTAACTAGATTGTAATGAAATAATATACATTTATATCATTCTTAACTTGCACTTTTAGAAAATTGCTCATTTCTTCTACAAAATGTAATAGTGTAAATAAAGAGTATTGGTTGTCATACTATCCTTAAAATATAGTCATAAGAAGTAATACAAAGTACAAATTTGTTTCTGATCATGTGCTTTTAATGTTTTTAACTATTTGATTTGAGATCAGCTGACAAAATTATTTTAATGATAGATGGAAAATGTCCAATTATTAAATAAATTAGTCCAAGAGAATACTAAAATATGATTATGCATAAAAAATACCTGATTAAGACATCTCGTCCCTGCAATATAACAGGCACTGCCTTCTGCTGTACTGTCATCAGTTCTTTTAATCCTAAGTTTTGCTGTAAATTGGCCACACTATGAGGATGAATGTCTAAGTCCTCAAATGTCTCACCAGCAAACACTTTTTCTACCAAAGGTTTCACAGCTCGCTGACCAATCTTGGGCACATCTGGATTGTTTTTGAACAATGAGGAAATCCAGGCCCCACTCCTGGGTTTTTGTTTTACTTGCATTTCATCATTCAACTCTTGATAATTCTTGCCTTCAAATTTTCCCTTATTCTCACTAAGATCTCGTAATCTTGAAGCCATATTAAATGGTTCTTTTGATGACACTTTCGGTACCTTTTTATGAGGTTCCTCATCGTTTCGTACTTGTTTATTGACTTGAGCTAAGTTCTGAGGTCTTTTTCTAGCAATTGTTTTTCCAGTAAACTGTGGTTTCTCAATAAACTTGTATTCAGAAGCGGTTTTGTTTGGAACACCAGGTTTTTTCTTAACCTTCAAAAATAAAACCATTTATGACTTTCGAAACAAACTTAAAATTGCAAAAATGTAATTATTTACGTACCTTTTTAGATACAGATATATTTAACTGTAAATCATCCATTTTAAACACAAATTTAGTTTGTTTTGGAGGTTATACGCACATCCCACATTTGTTGTGAACTTTGACGTTTATCTGACAGTTAAGATGACAAGAGCAAAACATTCGTTCGGAAACTGTCGTAAAAATTTTACGGTGCTTCAAAAATATTTACAAAAGCATTTTAGCCAGAAGAAGCTTGCAGAACTGATGAGTCGCAATTACAAGTTATAATTAGCGCTTCAAATAAATAATAAGTACATTTTCTGCACGGAAACCAAATCAAATAAAGTGAGGTTAAGAGACCAATCTGCCAGTATTTAATAATGACTTTAAAATATTATTAATTAACACGAAAACATCAATATCTTTTATAACAAACTATTTTATTTATATATTTCTTGTGTTTTTTAATCCTAATTAAGAAATAGGGATTGAAGAAGAGTAGTACTCAACTTAATGTTGTTAGTTTTTTTTATTGAAATACATTCTAGTTATATGTACTTACTTTTATTTTACTCGTGAAGTATAAAGATTAGTTTCCTGGGTATGTGAAACAAGGTACGGTTCAAACAACGCTTACAACAGTTACAAAATAAGTGTATCCAACCAAGTTGAGGAAGACACCCTGGGAAAAACTAGCAGAGTCGTGTCGCCTAATTCGTGTTTTCAGGGCACTGTATTATGTTACGTCAATGAAAAGTCAGGTTTTAGTTAGTTTGTTTCCGGTATTTCTAAGTTGGTACCTATTTAAACCGCCGAAACTGTTTGGCACCTTCGAGCAACATAGGCCTCTGAACTTCGTTGGATTCCCTTGTTGTTAAAAGGTAAGCACAAACTAAACTTCAATCTTTGCGTCAAATTACCTTGAATAGGAAAACTTTAATTATTTACGTTTTCTATTCGTAACAGAACCGAAATAATAAAATTCTACTTATATATCTACCTAGGTACTAACTTCAGATGAACTCTGTTAATTCGTTCTGAAACATTAGAAAACATTAAATTGCGTTTCGCTTCTTCCTAAATTAGCAAGCTTCTAGCTACAAAACTGACGATACTTCTATACAAACTCTTTTTCACAAGGAGCACCTACCGCTCCGGCAGCATTCCTCCGTGGCCCCGCAACAACGCGAAATATTCGAACCGGGTCTTTTGGATTTAGGATCGCTAACTTTCCCACCTGAGTTATTCTGATCTTTCCATACAAACTTTCACCAATCATGTTCAACCCCTTGCATCCGACCTTGCATTTTCGTATTAAAAAGTGGTTTTTGCTTTTTCTCCGGTTCAAGACTTTCGTTGTTTAACCAGTATCACTAGTTCGCATACACCTCAGTACCTTGTCATACCAAATCTCCGCATAACTATGCAAATCAGATAGACAGTGACTTAATGTGACAAGGTACAGAGTTGTTCACGTACTAAGACTACTGACTGTACTGTAGGTACTTTCAGACAAAAGCACGTCAGACTATGTACATACTCTGGAATTTTAATTTCTTATATCGTGCGCTTATGAACCAATATCGAACTTCAAGTTTTTATGTTGGTGTTGACCGTAAAAAATTTCATTTAAATGGGTTCGTTCTTTTTTTTAATATTTTAAGGACAAACCTGAGGGGGTAAATTAATTGCCCTACTCTTAACAGTTACTTAATCCTTTTATCAATAAATCTATGCCAACATCTTAAAATGAAAACTGTAGAACAACTTAAGATACATTTTGATGTAATATAGGTAGGCTATAGAACGCAATCCCCCTATATAAAAGGTATTTATGTTAGCTGATCTACGCACGTGGCGCGGATGCGAAACTCGAGCGTACACGTGCCAGCGCGTGCCGTAAACGTTGCTTTATGGCGCCTATTGGGTGGAATAAATATTTGTAATGTGCAAAACCGTGTTTATAAGGCTAAGCCCCTTGATCGTGCCTTCAATGAGCTCATTTACATGAATGGGGAATTACGATATTGTTTGTAGAAGATTTATTATCACTATACATCCCTACTAATATTATAAATGCGAAAGTAACTCTGTCTGTCTGTCTGTCTGTGTGTCTGTTACGCTTTCCTGCTTAAACCTCTCAACCGATTTTGATGAAATTTGGTATAGGTATACCTACGTTGAATCTCAAGAACGGACATAGGCTACTTTTTATTAGAAAATAAGGGGGGGAGGGGGGTAATACCACCTTTGGAAGTTTATTTGGAAAAATGTTTATTTTTGAAGCTCGAGATATGCAATTTGGCACAAATATAGCTCGAAACTTGGATTAAAATATAGACTACTTTTTGTTTCGAATATTAGGGGAGAAAGGGGTAAAAACGACCATTAAAGGATGTAGTCCACGCGAACGAAGTCGCGGGCACAGCTAGTATAAGCATAAAACAAAGTCGGTTTTTCTTTCATTACATAGTATAAAACAAAGTCGCTTTTTCTGTCCCTATATCCCTTTGTACGCTTAAATCTTTAAAACTACGCAACGGATTTTGATGCGGTTTTTTTTAATAGATAGTGTGATTCAAGAGGAAGGTTTTTGTTTGCAATAAATAATAGGAAAGCCAATATTTCTAAGTATTTACATTACATCCGTGCGAAGCCGGGCGGATCGCTAGTATCCCTATAATGTAGGTATGCTTAGATTTTTAAACGCAACGGATTATTATGCTATTTTTTTTATATACATATAATATGCATGTATGTAGTTTGATGAAGGTTTATATGTTAATTCATACATACTAATGTACATAAAAGCCGAAAACTACATTTGTATTTATTGCACACCTGTGAAGCCGGGGCCGATAGCTAGTCTAATACACCTATAAAATGAATCGCCGTTCGTTAGTCTTGCTAAACTCGACAACGGCTAGACCGATATGGCTAATGTTAGTTTTGAAATAATTGTGGAGGTCCAGGGCAGGTTTAAAAGGTTAGACGATTTAAAAAAATAAAATTAGATTATTTTAGATATGATATGTTATTCAATAATTAATATGTATTAGTCCCAAGAAAACGTGGTAACAATCAAATAGCAGGTACAATCCGCTGAGTGTAACGCTTTACATCTACTTATACAAATATTATAAAGCTGAAGAGTTTGTTTATTTGAACGCGCTAATGTCCGGTTACTGGTAATTGTTAAATATTTCGAGTTGATACATTAGTTTTTGTGTAAGGCTTATTTTTTGAGGAAAGCTTTAGGCTATATCACATCACGCTGCTATCATATGGTTCGAAGAATTAGGCGAAAATGTGGAAAAACGGGGATAGTAGGTACGCGTGCCAATCCACCGCGGGCCGCTAATCGACCTATACATTTATTATTATTATTTATTTATTTATTATTATTAATTTAATAATACTTAAATTAAAATCAAAGTCCTCGCAAACCACTTATGAGTGGTTGTCTGCGAGTGCGAAACTAAACTAAACAAAAACAAAACAGAACATTATTTAGGAATTATTAACTAATATAAAAAATTTACAAATATTATAAATTTATATCCATATCTGCAACCAAGTTTTAATCTAATTTGGAATGCATAAAGTTTAATATCAATTGGGTTATTTTGACCGATTTGGGTCGAAGTCGATGTGTAGCACTGACGGAAATTGAACCCAAGGTCCTTGAAGTAGGTACTCATATTTCCCGTAGTGGTTGTGGTTTCCATCGTTTTTCCCATGGCGCCCACCAAAGGCGATGAGAGCGTGGGGGGTTTTTAGTTCGGGTAGTCCCTGCCCCTTCTGGGCGGAGGAGTCCCACACACGCCCCTGTCGTGCGCACGGCAGTGGTACGGTGCGCAAATGCATTTACCCCCACTCAAAAAAAAAGTACTCATATTTAAATGACGGAATTTAAGTTATCATGATGACTGCATGATCATGATGCGGTCACTCTAGTCACTAGATGACTGGCAAATCCAGAAGTTCTGCCAGTCTAATTAGGAGAATACTCCAAAGCCTGCCATCGAAATTCTGAAATTCTTACAAAAATGTGAGCGCATAATCATAATGCAATGTCTTAACTATTCCAGCGCAAAACATGAGGCACGTTCCACTTCCATTCGTTTGTTTATCTGATTGTTTTATCCTGTTAAAACAGCTTAACCCGCCTCAAAAATGGACCGCTAAATCAGTGCACTTGTAATTCAGGGAGCAGCGTCGGACGAAGCAGGGGAGAAGGCGTGAGGGCGCAGCGTGCTGGCGTCAGACCGGGACGACCCAACCACCCCACACTACCAACATACCTATTTAGATATTCGCACATTAAAAAAGAAAGGTACAATGTGACAAGTATTTTTGTCCTTACCTCAATGGACAGTTTATATGATAACGTATTTGGGAAGTGATTCGGGCACTGAGGTTTTGAAAACATACCTACCTACGGGTTATTAAGAAGTAGATATGTTTCGATAATTCAAACCTACTATAATATACTACGAAGAAGTTTGTATTTATATATAGACGTATGGACATCTGCGCATAAATATAAACTTTTAAACATTCATATGTGTGAAACATATGAATGTTTAAAAGCCAAAACAACTGAAAATTTTATTTATAGCATAGACATATTTAACTTCCGTATTCTAAAGTTTATAGGTAGACTAGCGGTCCACACAAGCTCGCACGCTCACTATCCCCGTTCTTTCTTAATTTTCCACTGATTATCTGGTCCTATTGATCGCAGCGTGATGTTATACTTAGCTATTATAGCCTAAAACCGTCCTCGATAAATGAACTATCCAGCATTATCGTGAATATGTGGGGCCCTGGGCTGAAACTACTTGGGGGCCTATGCATATTCATAATCATAATATGCATAATATTATTATTAACTTTAAAAATCAATGAAAAACAGCATGAAAACAACCTTTTACACGTATTTCCCCCTCAACTACATTCTACAGACAACTATTTTTTTTTTCAAATGATGGCCTACTTTGTAGCGGGATCTGGGGGCCCCTTGTAACCTCGGGGCCCTGGGCTGCAGCCCAATCAGCCCATAGGTAGATCCGGCCATGTGTTCTACCAGTTGTTTTTAACTTTATAACATATTTTAGTTGCATTTTATTTTTATATACATACCTAGTAAGTAGGTCCATACTTTTTCTCATTATTTTGTTGAATTTTGTCTACCAAAATAAAAAATAAAAATGTCGACGTCAAAATTATTACCCACACTGAGTTTAAATAAAAATATACCTGTGCTTTCTAATTTCTTTTAAATAGTTTTGCTATAAGTTTAAACAGTAAATTTTTTAGATATTTAACTAACATAATATATTGTATTATCACGTTTTAAAATAATTCAAATAACTCATTAAAATGGCGTTAAAACCTACGACCTGCAAGGAAGCCATCGCGAGGTGGGAGAAAGAGAAAGGAGAGGTGGCCGCAGACGCTAAAGTGATCGAGCTTCAGTTCCAGTGGCCCCCTATAGAGAAGATGGATGGGGCCCTTTCCACTCTTGTTGCGTGCGAGTGAGTTTTAATCTTAGGCACCTACTAACTTGTTTTTTAGGCCGGAGAAGGGACCTTCGCATACCATACCGCTGCCGTGGCGACGATGCGAAAACCGGGGACCCATAACTGCCACAGCATACTTACTTAAATATAGTCGTCGTATGTAACGGTTCTTCATTAATTTTAGTAAGCAGAAAACCCGAAATCGCAACGACGACAAGCAACAAACCTGTTACCTGTATGTAATAGGCTCTCTCAGGATTCCGCTTGAGGCTCGCGTAGTGGTGTCTTTATTTCCATAACCCCATTATCAAAAGGCCTAGTACGCTGGTCCCGTGTCAAGCACGTTAATTTATAAGTACCTACGTGTAGAAAAAATTTAGTTTCAAGAAATTCTACCTGTGTCATAATCATAACAATACTTCATTGAATTGCTCAAAAGAACTGCAAAGATAAATTATGAATTTATTAAAATATTGTTTGGTTTCGAATTGTCAAATCAAATCGCTGTCATTGACGGTAGATAGTGACAATTTATTCGCAATAAGCTAAAATAATTTCCTTGAGAATATTGAAATTAATATCATCGAGTTAAATATAAGCCAGAACTTGTTTCAAATAAGAGTAATAAATAGATTAAACTGGTCGAATGGCGGTATTGAAACCCACCACGTGCAAAGAAGCGATTGCTCGCTGGGAGAAGGTAAAAGGGGAGGTGGCCGCAGACGCCACGGTCGTGGAGCTCCAGTTCCAGTGGCCACCCATCGAGAAGATGGACGGGGCGCTCTCCACACTTGTAGCGTGCGAGTTGGTATTGTATTTATCATCGAGCTTTTCTTTACGACTCGCCTTTGCCTGGAGTTGTGTTACCTTATCAACCTTTGACGCAAATTGCTAAATATCGCTTTGTGACACTATCATTGTAATTAGGACAAAACAATGAATCGCCGAAATGTATGCACGCGCATAACTTTAAAAAATATTAAACCAATTGAATAGTTATTTTTTGGCCATTAGCAGGACAAGAATTTTTTGCTCGCGATGCGGTAATCGAAATGCCGTTACTTAGTTTGAATTATTTTTTCCGGAAGCAAAAGTTGCACTGTGGATACAGGAAAACATAATTTGATTGACGACTTAAAATAACTGATTTACAATGGGTAGTATGGTTCTGTAATGCAGACAGCTTCCAACTGAAAAACTGCTTCCCTCGTGTATCTAATGGTTAGACCGTCGGGCTCAAAAACAAGGAGGTCGTGGGTTCAAATATGACGGGGAATATTAATAGATAAGAATGATGCTTTAGTTTTAAATTTTCAGCTCAGCTGTTGATTCTGTAAATCATTTAAATTGATCTGATTAATCTGGTCAGGGTTGCGAAGGTCAGACAGCAGACGCTTCAATGTAACCAATGCAATGTACCGACTCTCGGTGCCTGCCCTTGAACGGAAAGATGTTAGCCTTCCCTTCGTGCAAATAGAATTATTTTTCCTTTTTCGCATTGTTATAGCTCTGTTTCCCATGCAGAGTAGTTTTCAAAGAGTTGTCTCGTCAGGTGACAGATAGAACCGGTCTCCGGAGGTGATAACTCTGAAAAACACCGAATATGGCAGACATTATATAATGTATCACAAAACCAAAAATTGTATGAAACATTTTAAAAATTAACACATTAAACACTTGAAATAAAACTATGATAGAAACGGAACCCGGTGTCCGTAAGCGGGATACATCTAGGATAAAAAAATGTGGGATAGATTAATTAAGCATAACTAATCTAGTAAATGTTTACCCAACCTATAATATTTCAGAAAGCTTAGCTTATCGTCGAACATGATCGACAAAATAGCCGGCATTGCTGGAATGAGAAGCCTGAAAATATTATCCTTAGGACGAAACTACATAAAATCCTTAGCTGGCATAGTAAGTATTCCTCTTTACATATATAATTATACTCTAGTTATATACTTCAAATAATTCTTTAATTTCATGGTAGGTATTCCGTATCAGTCTATGAGGCCTAGCATGCGCCACGCGAGTAATTTTATCGCGCTCTAATGAAATGTCAAAATCAATGCATAATCTGCTGATTGGCTGAAAATACGAGTACGATGTACCTACTCTCGTCTCATGCGAGAAATTTCACGTATTGCGCATGCTAGGCCTATATGTAGGTACTATGTGCCATTGCAAGGTTGCAAAAGAAACCACACCTTCAAATGACGTGAGTTTTATAACCCATTTGTATATTTTTGGGAGTGTCCAAAAATTAGATTTTAATAATGCGATATCTCAGGAAGTTGCATAGACAACATACGTAGTCGAGAGACCAGCAGGCCGGACTTTGGCGTCACGCCGTCCCTTGTCCCGAGTCGATTTCCGAACGAGTCTAAATGGACTGATCTTTTTTAATAAACTTTTATATCTTAACTGGGGTCCAAGTGTTTTGATCACTAATCACAGCGCAATGTACATATGTGATGTTTTCCTGTTTTTATTAATTGTTATACGAATGATTACATAAAGTTCGTGTTCAGAGGTTTTTCGAGAATAGATAAAATAAATACATATTTTATTTGAAGTTATATGATTATAGTAAGGCCATACCCTACGAAGGCTCTGTTGCACCAACTTAAGTTTCACCAACGGAAGACCAAGCCAAAGGCTTTTAACGCTTAAGGGCCGCGAACCTGAGATTTCACTATCTTAAAGTATATGCCTATACCCTCGTGATTTGGTTTCATGCCAAATTTTCAAATTGATTTTATCACAAACAGGAAACTGTAGCCGACACTTTGGAAGAGTTGTGGATTAGTTACAACTCTATAGACAAAATGAAGGGTATCGGTTCTCTGAAACAACTACGAGTACTTTACATGTGCAACAACTCCATAAAGGAATGGGTGGAGTTCAATAGACTTCAAGTAAGTAACCGAAAAATTTGTACTGTAGGTATTGTAGGTTACGAATAATTGGATCGCCGAGAAAAGTTACTGTGATAAGATCCTATTAAGTCTGCTACTTGGGTCGCTGACCATACCTACCATATTATTAATAAACAGGCATGTAATTTGATTTATCTTGGTGGTGCCCTTCTTTTCTGATTACTCGACGTCGCGATTCGTAAATATAAATACGACCAGCTAAGGTAGAAAGGAATACACAAGTCTGTAGGTAGGTATTTCTCAATCAGCATGACTTGACTGTGCAACCGGCCCTCCTGGCCTATCATCTATTGACGACCTCGGTGGCGCAGTGGCTAAGGTAGGCGGCCAAAGTGCGAAAGGTCTCGGGTTCGATTTCCGGTCGGGTCAATTTGGAAAACGGACTTTTCTAAATTGACTTGAGTCTGGGTGTGCTGGGATGACGTACCCAGTTAGTATCCGTCGTCTGGTACTCATAGTACAAGGGAAAACATAGTTTGAGACCAGAAGATTGGTGTGATTGTCTGGCGCATTTGTTGTTGTTGTTATCTATACGAATATACCTAAGAAATTAACTAATATATTAATTCTAGGAGTGTCCGGCACTTCGGGATTTAGTTTTCATCGGCAACCCCATTTGCGACAATCAGCCAGACGTCGAAACCTGGCGCACCCAAGCTGCCAACCGTCTGCAGCAGATCGCCAAACTGGACGGGATAACTATCCTGCGGGATTAATAATATAATGGTATTATTAGACAGGTTTAATTTCGAATTAATTTCACTATTTCAAGTACTGTCGCGTTTACATCTACGATTACACTCTTGTATCAAATTGGTATTTTATGTCATTCGAATCATTTTCTGTCATTATCAAGATCCCGAAATCGTAATAAGTCAATTACACAAGCATTTCGGTCGAAACATCAACTGTCGCTCGAATTTATAGTCGGAATTAAATTTGATTGCGTGACACTTTCTGTAACAATGGCTGATAGAGGTCCACTTGTTTAGGATTGAAATGACGATAATATTCGAAATAATAGCTACGTCGCATCGACTCGCTCGCTTGACATTTATGACAGATTATGACACTGGCAACACTAATAACCACCACACACGCCATCTATCTATTAGATGACGCAACTAACATATGACAGCATTAAGATTGAATTCCATTAATCGAATAATGATTGCGACGGACAGATTGAAGATTAGGTATGGGGAGCTCCACCGAGCTCCGTAAAGCGATAAATTGCCTTGTTGATTGATAAAATCTATAACTGCACTTACTGAGTTTTTAGAAACATACTGTAGGTAAGTATTTGTACGGTATGTGTACTTACACCCAGTTCAAGACTTTAGTAAATAGTTCATACATTATTCTGATTATTCTACAGACAAAAACAGATTAAACATAAAAATCGGATAACAAATATTTCCTCCGGAAATAGTTTAGCGGAGCGGAAATAGTTTTACGTTGAAATCACTAAAGTAACATAAAACTCCCCTGAAAGAGCATTAAAAAGCTGCTATTTTATCGCAAATCGTCGCAATATTCATGTGAATGCGTCTCCATTGTCGGTCCGGCTTTACGATTCGTCATACGTCTCAAAGGCGACTTAATAGCCTGCTTAATTCGTGGCAAAAGGAAATACGAATTGGTGGGGGACGCCATTACCGACGGAAAAGTCCCTCTCTTGGAGACACGCGGATGCCCGCCATTGTGTTCCTACTAATAAAATTTAATGATGTAAACGGATAGCGCGAATTTATCTAACTGAGAACCGCTCGGGGAGAGTCGCTGAGGGGAAATCAATTAACGACGATATATCAGTTGTAAGACAAATTGAGTTACGTTGTTACGCGATATTGTTGTCGGCTTTAAAAGGTTTAAGATAACATCAATGAATTAAGTTTAAGATTGTATTTTATTAAATTAGAACATGTTTAAGCATAAGTAAAAACATCAAGCCGTTATAATAGTATCAAATAATATTTTCTTTTAAAGACTTCTTGATCTAAAACTTTCGAAGTTTTTATTGGCTAAAAAGAAATCGACGACCCAAAAATCTAAATATATATTGTTATTTCACTAATACTTAGAACACTACAGGATCATCTTAATAATGAACTTAATGATTACCAAAGCCCTTAGCATTCAATAACCTAATGGAAAGCCAGTCAGTGTGTAGTCTACGTAATGGACCGATAATTGTCCACCCAAACGGAAGTAACAGTGTTAATCACAATGATACTGGCACCTTCCCTGTTCATACAATGTGCCGACCCGTAATGCGCACACATGCCGCCGAGCCCATCATTATTTAATTATTAACAATTCGGCCGACCTAATTTTGATTTCTATTTGACATTTCGATTGCGCGCCACGTAGCCGCGGGCGAGCAGCTATTCTGTGACATCTGTCCTCGAATGTGTTACCAACTATAAAATTCAATTTCCCCCAATCGGCTAGCTCGACACATTTATTATTCATAGATCGGTACCTAGATGCCCGGCCACTAACAGATACGATCTTTTACGTGAAGTGATATCAAAAGATGAAGTCCGTATAAAGAGCAGTGTTTCCAAGGGACATGAATTTAATATAAGATCATGTGAATCCAATTCGTGGAGGAAATGTATGTGTACGAAAAAATCGACAAATACGTTTTATAAAAAGATATCCAGTCGCGTGACAAGCAAATGCAGTAGCGGGAAATGAGTTTTCGTTTCAGTTCGATTCGAAAAACCTATCAATTTTGCACTGTTCTGCCTTGTTTTATGTACATGATTGGCGAGCAATCGACTCGGGTCACGCCACTGATCGCTTTTAATACTTAAACTGAAATGACTGACGTCCATTTCCGTAATGGCTATATCGTACCAGCTGGTGGTCACCTCCACTAATTTAAATGTATGATTGGGATCGTGCGGTCGCCGAGCCGACCAATAAATCAATCCATGTCGTCGGTAATGCACAATCCATTTGCTCGCATGTAGCCTAATTGCTGTTAGCGCCGCCCAATGGGCACATTAGGCTGAAACGCTCACTTCGCCGCCCACTCTCGGCTGTATACAATCGGACATTAGCCGGCTTGACTTGCCCTGTTCGGCTGTAATGGCTGATTTTCTAGCTCACGACACGTAGCCGCGGCAAACGGCCGCGCTTACGCCACTCAAAGGCGGAGAAAATGGCTTAAGTGCTTTCTCTATTATGCTTAAGGTCGTTCATGAAAAGGATAATTTTCAACTCTCCAGCGCCCCCGCCCAGCCGGATGTTGGAGTAACGTGGATGCGACTACACATTATTTTGATTCACAACGATAATTTATTTTTAGATTATCTAATTTATTGATTATTTTTGTTTAAAACATGTATAAAATCTAATTATATAAGTGAAATCAAAACAAATTGATAACAACGAGGTTTTTTGGGATAGTTATTATTTGATCTGTTATGCTACCAAATGTAATCCAAACCTATGCCGTATTTTTTATGTGGAAGTGACATCCACTAATCGATAGTACTATTTAGGAGTAAAGACTCGTGAATAGATATTTTAGCATATTATATTTTGTCAAAGCTTTTAAAGCCCAGTAGGTACCTGTATAACATTGAGTGTCGTATTTACAGACAGGAAAATATGTTAGCTGTGCTCGCAAGTTTGTTTCCTCGAATTTATATTATTAATATGGCATCGACTATCTGCCAATGAAAGTCCCGTCAAAATAGGTGCAATCTTTCCAGATATTAGCAGTATTTTAGTGTACCTACACACCGTTAATAGAAGATTGAAGAATAACGAACAGTTAGGCAGGTACTCTAATTTTATTTAGGTAGGTAGGTACATCTTAAAGATAAATAATAAATTTTCGTAAAGATCTCCAATATTCTCCGTAAATGCAACATTTTTTGTAATTGACTGCCGACAAGAAGTAAAATTATTTTATATCTTTACTGAAAACACAATTAACAAGATTAATTCTTGTAACATTTTCTCTAAATTGATGACACAAAATTTGGTAAGTGTATCTACACGAATAATGTAAAGATGAAAGATTTATACCCATTTTTTTATGTTTGTATGTTTGTAATAAATAGGCTTAAAAAGTACTGGGCCGATTTAAAAAATTATTTCACCAATAGGATGCTACATTCTTCCAATTTGACATAGGCTACAAAATTAGGGATCCTTGGTAAAATTTCAAAAATTTCAACAGAAAAGCAGGAATAATTCTCTAAAACGAAACGAAGTTCGCCGGGACCGCTAGTCTTAAATAAAGGGGGTCTCCTCCCAAAAACGAAATATGTCGAATCTGACCACGTATAGAATTTTAAATTCTCATTATCGTAACCAACTCATGAACTCACTACGAATGCAAATAAAAGCTTTAAATAAAACAAAACATAATGATGTATATCAAAATCTACGCGTTAACTCTCAAACTTTTGATTAATCGTCAAAAACGAAACCTTTCGTTTGTTCGTTTCGTTTTTGGGAGTAGACCTAAAGGTTCACACTTTTCTAACGTATATTGAGATAATATATTTTTAAGTCGGGTAGCCTATTGTCGCGGCGGCAAGGGTCGCGAATAAAGCTTTCCCAACAAACAATAGTTCCGGCCCTTTGTCGCGCGTCGACTAAGTAAACATTAGTAGTTGCGCCACAGAATAAGAAAACGCAGGGGGAAATACTTTATTTCTCTTTACTACGTTTATTCTATTTTATTATCACAATTTTATAGTTCATTTTGAACGAAAATTGCGGTCGCTATTTTCAAAATCGTCAAAATTCCACATTTTCAAGTTCCAAGACCTTTCAACCCTTCAGTCCACCGTATACCTACCTAGCAACAAAAATATTTCTGCTTAAAACTTAATGGATTAGATTAGTACCTAGGTACTAACGGATTAATTTCCTTTAATAAATCATCCCATTTTTCGTAAGTTATTCAGTATTCGGAAAGTGTCACAATATGGCGATTATTTATTTATTTAGGTACGTCAATTTATCTATCTATAGTACCTATAAATAATTATACTCATGTGTACATCATACCTACCACAATATACTTACTTACCTACCTGAACTTTCAACATCAAAT
The DNA here is from genome assembly GCA_037074685.1 of Glyphodes pyloalis. Classification (NCBI taxonomy): domain Eukaryota; kingdom Metazoa; phylum Arthropoda; class Insecta; order Lepidoptera; family Crambidae; genus Glyphodes; species Glyphodes pyloalis. The sequence continues at coordinate 7,375,962 of JAYKKO010000015.1, read as the reverse complement.
AAATGTACCTACTTCGATATTTCGACCCTTCCATGGAAAATTTGAACCTATGTCTACAATTTATTAAATGTAACAAAAAGAAATACACTTGCAAAATTTACGAGTAGCAATAAAAAAGTACTGAATCAAACAATGTTGACTTTGAACGTAATTTTAATACATTTAGTTTCGGTTTACCCAGAATATGGATGTGACAGCCACCGAATCGGACCCTAAGGGGTAACTGCTCTAGACAATATCCGTGTATACCTACATGTCTTATTTAAATCCCAAATTGTTTTGTTTGTTTGATTTATTTAAGTTTTTATTACGTAAGCCCCTTAGTTGTTTGTAAATAACGGGACCTTCAAGATTATTATCATAAAAACGCTTAGTGCAGTGAGAACATTGTATTCTAATAAATATTCGAATCAAAGAATTCCTACGACTATAAAAAATTGCAACAACAAAATTTTTAGCTAAGTTAAAACAAATTTAATTCAAATGTTGAATAAGCTACACGGTGAGGTAAGGCATATCTTTTAAATAAAATCTACACTAAAAAAAACAAAAATCTTTCACCATTGGAAAGCTAGATTTATCTTTAGTAACATAGGCTATTGCTAGAAAAGACAAACACCACGTGTACGAAGTAATGGCCGGCCGCTGTTCAATTATAAGCCTACAGTCATACAATTGACAATATATGAATATATATGCCCAAGATTAATGAAAACATGGCCTAATGCTGAAACCGCGAAACTTCATTCCAATCCAAACAGGGAAGTCACGATCATACCATAAATTACTGTTTCACCATTAACACCTACTTACCATAATAGCCGATAAACCAAATTTAGTTTTCATGTTACGCACCCTCCACAGCTACTTATAATAAGCAATGATCAATGGAGAATAATCCTATTGTGTCGTACACATACAAAAAACCATGTCTGAATTTATTCCGCCACGCTCTCGCGCTAATATCTCCATTACATTAGTATGGCCGCATTGTCGCCCTCGCCGCCTCTCTTTAGCTACATGAAAAGGATTACGCGCCAAAACGATGGCAGTTGTCGATGAGACAAAAGAAAAGCGAGTGCGTTCCAAAATACGCATAATAGCTTGTGTTTATTTAATTTAAGTCACAGGCAACATAGAATAATGGCGTGTTTTCGCCAGCGGCGTTCCGACTTGAGCCGAAGCGCCTAAGGGCAATAAAATTAATGAAGCGTGGAGATGGGACCATTTTACTTGTATTATTCGTCTCCTGCGGGCTGAGACTGAAGCGAATGTCCATTAGTTCTGTTTTAACATGTTAGCGAGGTTGAAACGTTGTAAATGCGATTTACTTTACAGAGAGGGTGGAAAAGTAGCCGAAGAGATTTGGCCGATCAATAGTCGGAGCGATCGGGACCGATTCGAAATGTTTACCTCCAGTAAATGTTATTTTTCTCCGTCTGATATATATATGTTGCATAGCAATGAAAATATTAGGAAAATTTTGGCATGAAAAGTATCTTGAAATCGAGTAGGAAATAAAGATTTCTTAAGCGAAGTAAGAATTCGATACCATAAATATTTTATTCTAAAAAATTTAACTAGCTTAACCGGTACTTGATTTTGTAATCGGAGATGGTATCCAACGTTATAGGTTACTAATCTAATATAGTCCTTCGCGCTGGGTCTAGTCTAGTTGATTTTCCAAATACGACCGTGTTTTGCATCTTCTAAACCGCTTTGTAACTAAATAGACTTGTCTGTTGCAAACATAAACGGTAAAGGGAAACAATGTGCGCATTGTGGTTAGCAGATGATCGGATAGTGGCGGGCGCAGCGGTTACGCGCAGCGATCATGTTCACCGATACCATCTTAATCCGCAAATTTACGCGCCCCCTTGGATATCTTTTATTCATAGCTAGAAGTACTAATATGGTATTGTATAGTAGTGAATTAAAAATCAAGGTCCGTAAATCTATATACATATGAACTTGCTCAGTCTGCCGGTTTTCTATATTTTTTGAATCTGCTCAATTTGGTAAGCTTACCACATTTCAAAAGTAGTGATACTTATTTATTAAGTATTTAACTTAATTTTAAACTCAAATGATAGTTTGATTGTGACACCTATAGCGTGGAGACACTCTTCTTAAAAACTTAAAGTATTCGACTCTAAATGATGAAATCGAATGTTTGAAAAATTGCAATAACTTTCCTTTCTAAGTAGGTACAAGAGGGAAATTAAAGATCTACACTTTTAAGCATTGACACGCTTTTCAGAGTACAGGACCTAAAAAAACTCGTAGAATTTTCTATTCGAATTCTTTTTTTCACAAGACTCGTTATTTATTTGTTTGCATCAGTAACAGCTAGTAAGGTAAACGCATTACACCAAATACGATTTATTTTTACATGTTCCCGTTAATCTTTATATCAGGGCAATAAATAAAAGCGGTTTAAAGGTGCTCCACTGAAAATTGTCGGCGTATCGTAGGCGCTAAAGCGTCGCGCACTCATTACACGAACATTTGCTACCGCTATTAGCATATCAAACGCCTTATCTGATGCAACGGGTGCCGGTCACTGCAGGCTAACGCCGCACGAGACAATAACCCGATTAGTGAAATAAATACTGTAACAAGAGCAGAACAAGGGGCACGTTGCCATTACAGATTCTTATCAGACTATTTTAATGGACTGCCTGCCGATATCGCGGATCTGTGCAGTTGAAATCGCTTCAAACAACTTTCCGATGCTATTTTAGGAGTGAGTCATGTTGCAAATCATGGTTTGCTCGAATTCTGCAAGTTTTGTGAAGGATTCGTTATTTGGGAGTTGAATGAAATCAGAATGATTTGGTTTAAAGATAGATTCCTTTGTTATAATCATGGGTTCCCCATCCCCATCCTGGGCATAGGTACATTCATGTGATGATCATATGTTTTTGTTTGGTATCCACTTGTGTAGGTACCTATAATAGGTACAGAATGTGCTACCATCATTAGTTCTGGTTTCTATAACACGTTTTGAACTACTTAATTTGGGATCAGCGATGTTGATCGTTGTCTGATATAGTTAAGTAGATTTTTTTTTTCTATTTAGCAGTCTTACTGCTGTATTTTAGCTGAGAAATAAATTTTAGTGCTACTTAAATGTTGTATTTTAACTTAAATATTTTAACATAAAAGTCTTTGGCATTTTATCGGTTTGGCTTTAAATCCGCTAGACGGAAAGAGGCTTACTTCTGATTCATCCCCTATTTACATTCACCAAAATACCGAATTTCACTTGCAATGATAAACTTTTATGGGGATGTTACATAACAACAATGGGTAGAAGCGCTCCCGAGCCTCGGCGGTTTAGTACGTCCGATTTCCATACAAAAACTTCTATTTCCCGGGCTAAATGGCACGTGAGAGCACATAAAACTGCGGGAAAACTACGCCCAGGCCACTGCTATTCTCTTTTATTATTTTACCCTTTGAAAACGCAAATAGGTTGCTACTATAACTGCATTAGGTAGGCTTTTTTTACTGGCTTACTTAACTTTGGGTGGATAAGTTATAGCTTTGTTAGCGGAGGGGATTACATCTTCCTTGTATTTTGTGTAAGTATAAACCAAAACCAGGTTCAAGCAATTTTCTTTTATCTATATAAAGGTCAAAGGGCAATCCGATGGTGTAGTGGTTTGAGTATTTACTGGGTTATGAGTCCAACGTACTGGGTCAGATTTTAGATTTGAGCATGATAGATGTTTCGGTTGCATGGTTCGGGTTTGTCACCCACATTTGCAAGCCATCATTGATAAACAACAAACGTTGAAGCTAACGAAATTATTTTATTTCTCTGAATAAGGTTTTTGCGAGCTGACTTGCAATATCAGTCAACCCTTGGGTCATGCAGGAATTTCTTTTGCAATGTGCGGTTATCGTAAAAATGTGCTTAAGGACTCAAAAATAAGTAGGAGCATCGTATCTACGGCAACAAATGGGCTGTTTTTATGGACGAAGTGGAAAAAGAATCTCAGAAATCAAAAGTCAGATTTAAAAAACGGGTGACATTACATTCTCCCTACCACCACACGTCGATCTCAAGTCGAGCCTACCGACTTATGCCATCTCCGAGGAAGTGATTTGTCAGCCCGCCCCCTCTCGATTGAATAATTCAAATAATCGAGGTATTTATATGTAAATAGCGGGCCACATCTCCATACGAAAGGGCCGATCGGTACATAAATTTGGCAAGACGACGAGAAAACTGCGACGCACCACCGATCTGATTTATTCGGCAAGTTTGGAAAAAGTGGCCCGCGTCAGGAAGTGTTTGTCTAATCGCGTTTACGGCCCGACCCCGGGCGGAGCGCCTTCGTCGTGAAAACAACTCGCGACCTCCACTCGCGATGAATCCGTGATTTGTTTATTTGGAATATTCTTGTATTTTCGATTTATTTTTTTAACAATTAAATCATTATGGAGTGTAAAATGATTTGATTTTACTAGGTAGGTGAATTTTGCAACACGTACATTTTACTACTGTTGTAGTGCTATGTTATTACTAGTGATGTGCCGGATCGCTAAAAATGTATATCCGCGGATACGGATCTGAACACGGATATTTAGTGCCTAGATCCGCGGATACGGATACGGATACGGATCTTTATTTTCTTATTCGATTAGTGTCAGCGCTCGCGACCTTGAAACGATAGTTGACGGTACGCTCGCCGCAACGCCACGCAGGACAAGTTTTGACTTGCATTGCCCGGGTTGTATTTATTGTTTTGGTTACGGTTTAGTGTGACACTGTGGCGCGCTCATAACGATTGTGTATTGTTTTGATACAAATTATAAATAATGTCTACTAAGAAGTTTTCTAGTGCAATTTGGAAATATTTCGTGTTAGTAAATGATGAATCTGCGAAGTGCAAAATTTGTGATGGAAAATATTCCCGTAAGGGTAAAGGCACGACTTCTTTAAAAAATCATTTACAACGAAAACATTCCGAAGAATATGATTTGTTTTTGAAAGAAGACGCTGCTAAGAAGAGTACCGATGAACTACCACGGCCGGGAACATCTTTAAAAAGTAGTTTTTACATTGTTATAAAATGACGTTAAAACTTGATATAATATTGATCTCATTAAAATTATATAAGAAAAAATTACTTATATTTTCATTATCATAAAAGTGATGTTAACTTGCTCTCTCATTATAAAGATCTATCTATCTCCATTAATGTTTGCAATATAAAGGTGCCAAATATTCGATTTAATTAAATAAAAATAGTCTGAATGGAATTTATTAGTTTTTTAATTCTACCTAATCACCTGAAAAGATCCGTAAAATATCCGCTCGAAAAGTAACGGACACAGATACGGATACGGATTTCTTTTTTACCTCGGATATCCGCGAATACGGATACGGATACGGATATCCGGAACATCACTAGTTATTACTTATCATGAGAATGTCTAAATAAAATTACCTAAATTCATTTTCAAGAGTAAAATCAACGATTATCGAGAAATCAATATCAAACTCCACAATTTCAACAAGCTTTTTAGTTATGCCAAGTACCTATTTGTGTTAATTAACATACAATAATACACGTTGACATCCAAATATAGCTATAGATTAGGTGCACTTATTTGTTCTAAATGCTTACTGTGAAATTAATCGCAAGATTATCCTCTCGAATTATCGTATCACTCATAAACCCGTGAGAGCATTATCGCGTAGTAGTAGGTAATTCAGAGCCCGCGGGAACTAATATCATGTGCTCCTGGCACTCTATTACTCATAGGAATAGGGGTGTCGAGCATCCAGAATCAAAAGAAAGTACCAATCCGTAAGAGTGGAAAGTAGGTAATGTGGTAAATATGGTCACTCAAAGATTGACTGCAAAAAACATTCTGACTTAATCTTTATCATACATTGCGTCTTCTCTGGGTGCCATAAACAGGATTTGTAATGGACTTTTGACACCTCTGCTAGATGGGTACCTTCACTGTCTTATAAAATGTTTTCGAGCATATTTTTGGTTTGCTGTAGGTATAAGTAACAAACTCCTCGGACAGGTTTTGTTGCGACGAGATTCATAATATTGAATTGAATTATAGGTAGATACATTAATGGTATCCTCATATTCCTCATACCTACAGTTAATTTAATAGTATTTTTTCTTATCCTTTTTGAGTATCTTACACATAAAATATTTCATATTTTTTACTATTGATAAACTACACAATCTTGGTGCAAAATGAGTACCTAGGTAATAAGTGGGTATATAGATCTCTTTGTAAAAAACCAGTGAGCTTCTTGTCAGTATCTTCTTAGACGTACCTACTGGTATGTAGTTTTTGTACCGGTTGGGATCATCATTTGTTTTAAGTATATAGATAGAGACAATTCATAGTGTTAAGAATACAAACTTTAAATATTCGGTTTGAACATATCACTATCAACTCAGCCGACATCGTCCCACTATTGGGTATAGCTATAGGCCTCTTCTTTAATTCGCCATTAAAATCGATCCCTTGCTGCTTGCCAGACTCTACCAGATGGGGGAAATGCGTGACGTACCGTACCATCACTGGTGACGGCGTGTGTGGGACTCTCCTATGCAGGGCAGGTCTACCCACTAAAAACCTGGAGCCCATCGCCTTAACGGAAATGCTATGGGAAAACTCTTAGAACCACCATAAGGTGGGATGGCTGCTGTACAAGCGAACCTGACTCTTCCCCCAGAATGATCGAGGGAAACCGATCGTCGTCCTAACTTAACTTTTTAGGGACATGGGTAATGTACTGAGTTAACGCCCCTAGTTTGTATTCGTTGTCCAGTAATCATAACACAAGGAAGAACTTCAATTTGAGACCAGTTGGTTGGACTATCTGACGCATTTATTTTATTTTTATTAATTCAAGTCTGTATTTTAATAAAAAACATAAAAAAGCGATTCGGAGTCCAAACCTAGTGACACTGTCTCGATTAAAGGACATAACAGCATACCTTTATTATAAAACTAATACGTAAGCTATCAAGTAAAGTTTGAAAATAATGAATAAATGTTATTTAATTTAGAAGCCGGTACTGTTATATGACACCCCTAACCAGAGGCAGGGCTCTCATCAATCATGCTCGCGGCACACAGATAAAGTGTTAATAATCGACGCTAACGCTACATTGTTCGTTATTTAGACGCAGCCTCCATCTGGCGACAGCGCCGACACAGCGACACCGCTGGGAATATTTGGTACCCATATACTGCGTGTGGATAAGTTCATGCTACGAAACGCTACGAGAATTAGTTAATTATCACATATTAACAATGTTTGAACTTATTCAGTACCTACAAGTGTTTTATGATATTTTAACCGTTGATGTAAAAGTGCATAACTCGCCCACTGTTTTTTGGGGATTTGTTTTTATGTTTCAATAAAAATGAAATTACAGTCGAAGTAGGATTAGGAATTCTAGATTCTGTAAAAGCTTATATTTTGACGGGAACACAATATTAGTAGAAGGTAGCGTCCACAAAAAAGTTTTATCAAGTGCGGGTTATGGTGCCCACAGGCACATTATGCATTTATTTTGAACATGCAGGGCTACCGGTGTTATATCTCCATGGTTCTTCCATGGTATATAAAAAACAGACTATTAAAAAAAATACTTTTCAGTAGGTATAACGAATTTTTAAATCCCTAAGTGTCCACCTATGTCTAGTCAAAATATCAAAATGTCATCAAATCCATCACACTTATTACTATACAACTTATAATACTTTCTTACCTACATACTGCAACGTTGATTTTTATATGCAAACGCCTTTAAAACAGGATTGACCATTGTCAGTAATTGCCAAACTACATACTCATTTATATATTCCAGACCTAACTGTCCATAATACATAACAAATTATAATGATGTCTAATTCCTTATCGACCTAAATTGAGCGGCGATTATTAAGTAGAAGCAAAACAATATGTAAGCGAGCAACAAAACGCACTTTATCAGGTGGCAGTCGCTTTATCCCGCTAATGACCAACCCCTCCAGAGTAATAAAAGTCGATATCAGCCCCCGAACTTTTGTCTGTCGACTCAGGCCAATTGATACTTGAAAGCATATTTTGCAAATATAATATAGACATTGCTACCATGTAAACACCCACTATCAATCTCTTCAAACAAATGTCTAATCAAATTGTACATTTTACATTAGGGATTTGTCCCCAGATTCAGTCGTTAATACATGAATCAGTGGTTATGCACGTTCCTAGAATGTTGTGTGTTTTCTCGCGCGTTAGAAATTGTATTCGTAAAGTTTCACGTGGTACCTACTTACCTATGCCTATTCAAATTACATACAACGTTAACACTATAAACTTGGTTCTTAAGACTCTTTTGTGTGTCCGGGTGTTTATAAATGTAGATCAGCACCTATATATTGCTGTACCACAGCCGATTCTGGTTTCTATAACACGAGTGCCTCTGCTAGGTATGTACTTACTTTATGCTCAGATATAATTATTTTATTTTTATTTCTAAGTCTTACGCTGAAGTGTGCTGCACTTCGAAGTGTGCTGCACTTCAATGCTAAGAATATCTTCTGTATTTGTCCCTCGCCAATTCCTGCCAGCTTATATTGAGCTGCTATGGTGCTTTCATCAATGCCAGGAAATGGACACACAATGTCATTTTTTTCCTCTCAACAATATTCACTAAATATCAAAACTGTTTGTTCGACTGTGCATGCTCAGCGAACCGGGACTGAGAATTAGCCGCGGCGGGAAAGAAAAATGATTGTGACAGTCCGGCGAACACTGCTAATGGAGTCTGCGTCTGCGAAACGTTCCACTTAGAGCGCCTCCGCTGCCCAATACGCCACTAAATTGCGAATTCAGCGAGCACTGTAGTATACAGCGGCGCTTATGATTATTTCTTGGAATCTATAGTTGAATAAGTAGGTAGTAAGCGAAAGTAGGCGAAATACCTGTCTGCCTACTCTTAGTGTCTACCAAATGCCCAATCAAGTTTCTCATTCTGCTGCTACACCCAGCCTACAGGTTAAATACATAAGTAATTATTTCATTGAGTTTGTATTAATAAGAATTGTTATTTTGCTAAAATGGAAACATTCTAAAATGAAAAATTTTTCGCCAATATTCTTACACAAAGTCAATTACTACAAAAAGTTAGGCGTTAACGGCCATAATGCCCTAATCCTTGCACTTAAAAAGATCAACGGATTGCGATAACAGTATAATAGGGTGACTATCTGATGTGTGTATCTACTTAAATTCAAATCGCCATTGTAATACACGAGGGCAATTCGAAACAAGTTGCAAAGCCCGCTGCAATAACAGGGCTCCACCCCTCCAATACGCACTCCCCTCACAAATTAAGTGTAAAACAAACCTAATGAAATTTAAATATCTCTCCGGCGACGCAATAACTGCACAAATAAAATCATGTCGCGGGGGAGAGTAATCGCTTCCATTGTGTACACATTGTACGAAATTATGCTACTTGAGTTTTACAACCTTGTCGTAATAACGCGTCTCCTCATTCTTGGTGCTCCAGTGGGTAGAAATTGGAGTGAGAGCGTGCGACAAGGTGGCAGGGGTCGGGAACTATGTAAGAGGGGCGGGGTTGCTCTCCAGACAGTAATAGGCTCTTGGGGTGATAGGCGAATCTCTCATTGTAGCCTTGTTAGCGGCTAATTCGGAGTAACGTGTTTAGTAAGCGGTGTACGCGGATGGAAATCTGCCTGCGGTTACATGTAATTGGCTTACGGTTTGAGAAGTCTGTTCGTGTTCTTACGCTGGAACACACAGAGTGAAAATAAATTGGTATTTACATTGTTTGCCAAATGTTATTATTCTACCTACTTGTAAGCACAACATCTAATTACACTTATTGCACACTGGAATGTGTCACTATTCATTTGAATATATTGGTTCACACGTGTGTCGAAAATACATAGTGAAAATCAAACATGTCTTCTTCCCTTCCCTTGGTTGTAGGATTTCGTAGTACCTGCCATTAATCTGCGGGATAGTTAAATGTCAATTTATTTTAATAAAGATACCTCCTGAGCCCGAAATTAAATGTTCTGCTAATACTTTTAAGTAGCCTTGTGGCTTTCGTTCTTTAATATAACAATTAGGGATTGCAATCCGGAAAAACGGATCCGGTAATCCGGCGGATCCGGCATCATTTAATGGTTACCGGATTCGGTACCAATTTACCGGATCCGGTGCTAGTAGTTTGTGGGAAAATAAAAATATTATTTATTTATTATAGCAATACTAACCTAGAGCGCTATCTCCTTTTCATTTTTGATACTATTTGTACAGATGTCTTTGGAGAACACGTAGTTTTTAACGCAGATTTCTGTCATGTTATTAAGTCATTTTCGAATTATTTTGAGTTGTGTGAGTCTTTAACTAGGTGTACGATATAGCTGTTGCATGAGTAGGTACTTTAAATGCGTTGTGCGTAGTATTCATGCGTGCGAGTCGTTCATTAATTCGTTCGACAGATTTATCAAATCATGATGGTATCTGTCATAATCATAAATACCTATAAGACTTAGTTCTATTCTCAAAATGAAAGAATGCTATTTCAACAATTCTCAAATCCTTTAATAATTATTTTGATCTCACTTCAGTTAATTACGTAAGGTTAATTGTATCTATTAGATATTATAGTTACTTGATAATTAATATTATTACTTATAAATTGATCTATCTGTGAAAGTGAAATCTAGAAAGACTGAGCTACTCGTTACGTCGTAAAATTATTACTAGTTACCTACACTACTAAATTTTAATTGTTTTCTTGTTGTCTATTTGTCTTAACATTGGTTAGGAAATAAAGTTGATTTTATATATTTGTGATTTATTTTTTATAAACTACCTTTATATAAGTGCAGTGACACTTGATTAACTCACTTATTATGTAATAAATACCGAAAATCATCTTGATTTAATTAACCCGATTTCTTCCGGATTGATGGGAAACCGGTCGTATCCGGCCGGACTGAAAATAACGCCGGATTGCAATCACTAATAACAATCCATAGATGTTGAAAGTCGTTATTAGGTATATACCTACATATGATTGGCTCTTTCACTTGTATTTCTATTTCTAATAAAAAAGTTTTCTGCTGGAAATAGGCCTCTCTTAACCGATTCATTGCGGATGACGCCTTATGGCGTCATTCATATCTTTTGCGTATGGCGTTTGACGCCAAATGGCGTCTCAAAGAATTCGTCTGTAACTCTATAGAATGGCTATTTTGAGAGTCCAAACGAACAGGATTGCCATTATTTGTCACGTAGGTTAAGCCTGTATGAACCGTTTTATGATTTATTGCCAATTTAAAAACTTCAGATGTTACAAACCTTTTGTTACCAAATTTAATTTCTTTTACGAATGGCATATGACGCCACATGGCGTCATGAAGGTTATTGTTCTTAAAATCAACATGATGATTTTTATGAGAGTTCTAATAGCAGAGCTTTTACTGCCTATGTTATAATTAAGGCGTTTTAATTACCTAAATATATAAATTATAGTAATACTTAATTAATTAATATGTATGTATTTATAAAAGAAAAGTACCTATATAAGTATTTATATCGGTTAAGTGATTGCTTAGTTTAGGACTAAAGAGCTTTGTGTAATTGGTGTCCTGAAATATTTATTATTATAATTAGGTAAATAGCGCAAAACCTCAGAAACTCCAACTTATTTTTATTTCATAATGATTATGAAAATAAAATCAATGCATTTATTTTCTCCTCTTCCTTTTTATCTTCAATTTGCGTATTTAATTATGGTTTTTAGATTTAATAATCTAAATATAGGCACTCCTTTTACACCCTTTCGTAAACTTCTAGTAAAAATACACAAAAGGTTCAAAACCACTGATCCAAGTTAATCACTTACCAGCCATTCCAGCGAAATCACGTAGATAAGTCACTTTGTAACACTCTAAACGAATTAACAAAACCTTTACGTTTGACTTCTAAATCCAACTGAATATAAACACGCATAAACAAACCAAAATCTTAACAAAAAACAAAATATGTTAAATCATGGCTGAAGACGCCCAAGGGCGTCACTTTAATGGGTGGCGGTTGACGCACAAAGGCGTCACAGCAAATTAGTTAGCCGCCATGGACAAAAGTCCCTAAAAGTGGGATACGCAATGAATCGGTTAATGAGCGCAAACGCTTCAGCTTGATGTTCCCAGCATCTGACAATATTTCGCAGGTCGTAATGCAACACCTTCTCCCATTGTGTAAGAAGTATTAGAATAGTGGTAGCTTCTGTCACCGGTGCTCAACCTGCTTTTAACAGCTCCTAGGTGACTGACCTCTTCCGGGGCTTTTCTATTTGAAAGCTGCTTTAGAACTAATACGATCTCGTCTAACAAGTAGATAATAAATTTCGTGCACCGCCGTGCTATTTTCGTCTAAAAGCGAGGTTGATATATCAGTCATTAAAAAAAAATTACTTATTTAAAAAGAACAAAGGTTATCGATAGATAACCTGGAAAATTAAGTTTTTTAGAAACTAAAGTCCACTATTTCAACAAATGTATGCAGAACAGATTTTTTGTAGGTACCTACATTAATTATAAGAATTTAAGAAATGGCTAGTGTCTACTAAATTAATTTGCAATTAAGATATTCCACGTAATCGCACCCAGCAGTCATCTGCGGAAACATCGTTATTCTAGCAGATTGCGTCGAGTATCCAAACGAATCTTTTAAAACACGTCCCCACCCTCAAAGGGAAGGATACTAATTTTCTTTCGAGTTTAAAAGAAGCTTCCTTTCAAGAAGTGGAAAAAAGTTACAATCGAAAAGGAAATTTGCGTTTTAAATCCTCTAATGAAGCTGAGAACTTTGTAATGGAGGGGCGAAAGGCTGCGGACAAATTGAGGAAAAAACTCGGCGGGTACCGGCGCGCGGTACGTAAATGTACCTTCTTAGCAGTTATCTACCTACCTACTGTATAGTTCATTTTTATTTGAGACAGGCTGTGCACACGTATTATCTAATTACCTTGAAATCACACTGAAATATATGTCACTCTTCACTTGAATTTGAATAATTGCCCGCGACTTCGTTCCCGTGGACTAAGTACAGGATCTTGAATTTATTTTATCTAAAATAAAAGTAAACTAAATTATTCGTTATTACATCAGCTACTTGCCAATAAGTCTTAATCGATTTTTATAATTTTTATAGTGCTTTAAACCACACTAGCGAACCTAATATTTTAAAGGAACAGAATAAAACATCACATCAAGATAAAAAAATTATGTTTCTTTAAAATAAATAAAAATCTTGTAAAATCGTTTCCAATCCAGCCATTTCAAAGATAAGCGGAAACAAAGCAGGACAAAAATTTTAACATATATGTTATTTTAGTTATACACCAATACCGTGCCGTATATATTTATTCATATGCATGTAGTAAAAAGCTGTTATTTATTATAAATATTACAAAAAGACACCAATTTTATTTTTATGTATAGACATACCTATATGCGAAAAGTTTAAATAAAAATGTAAATACAATAAAATCCCTACTTATTTTTCGATTAAGTATTACGATTATCGTTGATTTAAGATTTTGCAGATTTAGGTACGTATTGCCAAAACGTCCAGAGAAGTCGCAACTATTTCGAAGTACGACAACTGTCACTCGACTCAAGTCCCTAGACTGTTTTGGGGACTTAAGACCCAGACTGTTAACGAAGAGTTTTATAGATTTCAAATGATTAACTTTTAAATAACACATAACGAACATATTATTCCTAAATTGTAAGGATTAAACAATAAATTCAAAACTACATCAGTGTTTTTGTAAAAACTTTATTCATGTATAAATACTATTTTGATATTATTTTACACTAAAATTCAATTAACACGTACTATCTAGGACACAACATATTCATATTGGAATTTATTGGTTAATTTCACGAAATACAATTTAATACTTCTGTCCTAGAGTAACGAATGGGAATTAATGGTCTTGACTAGCAAAACGTTGATAAAATAGGATTTTGTGAAGCAATTTTGAATAGGACTTTAAAAAAATTACTGTTAATAAAAATATTTCTCGCTGAAGTTGGAAACAATAACTGCTAGTAACTGAATTATTACTAAACCTGATTTAATACTAATTCGCTTACGCATTTGTTACGACTACTGTAATTATACAGGAAGGCACTATACATTTATACGCGCATGAAATCTATCAAACTGCAATTAACGATTGGTACAACGCGCAGTCAAGCGGGAAGAATTAATCAATTTGTAAAGTAAGTCCCAACAGATATAGGAAATATTTCAATGTATATAGGTACGTAGGTATTGCTATATATTTACAACTCGATCGAATTCTCACTGTTAGGTTTTTACATTCGGCCGATGGTTTAGCTTTAACTGCTGCACCCGGGGCATAGATATCTGCAGTATGGAACATACGTAATAGCGCCGCTGTGTTGCGATCTTTTGTGTTTTTTTAAATACTTAGCGATACACTAGCTGCTTACGAACGATTTCAAAACAAGCGACAGCGACACAACAAAATAGTCGCGGTTGCGTAGCGAAAACAGTGCTCTTCCGACAGTTACATCTCTTGTTCTTTGTAAGATTTCTATCGTTATAATCACTGCTGTAATGAGCCCTTAGATTAGACAGTTTTGAATTTCACTGATTAGTTACTCTATATACAATCTCTCGATCTCAATGATGACATTACGATACTACGATCTTACTTGTCACTTTGTTATAACTAAAGTATTATGAAACTGTACCAGTTGTTATTCACAGGAAAAACGGCGCGCAGTCGTTCCGATTCGAATACAGTCGTAAGTCACTAGTGTGAATATATGATTGCAGTCCGTATTTAATTACCTATATGTGTTGTATGTCAATACAATGAAGGAAATAGCACTGTTAGGAATGGAACTGTTGAGAAAAATTTATCGTTTGATGCAATTATGAACACATTTTTTTGTATATTTATGCAATGAATCCTTTAAATAAGTTAAATAGCAATTCGAGTTAGTCCAAAGAGTAGCCTGTGAGTATTTACTGAAGCACGGCGGCGTTGGCTGCGATGGAAGGCGAGTTGATTGTTTCCCCGAGGCTCTCCAAAAGTTCTTTGCGGTAATCGTCGAAGTCTCCATCCACCTAAGATAACGAAAGATACAATCTGTAGCTCATAGACTCCTTGTTTTAAAATATATCGTAAAAATTGGTTGTCTGTAAAGTCGGTTTACGGATGGTAGTTTGACGTGACAACGCTGAGATAATCGCTCGAGCCGATCATGCCTCTCTTTCGTTCGTGCCGCCCTCTCGCTTGCGAAACGAACGAGAGAGAACGACAATGAGCGTAACGGGACCATGACGTCATGTTATTCGTGTTTGCAGCCCGTGGTATCCAGTTATAAACAAATCAAAACGCTCCTAACGCGTTATAATGTATGCAAATTAGTTTAGAAAATGCAACCCTATAAATCGTGTATTATCTCAACGAATTCTTCTACGTTAAATTTACAACTACTTCTCAAGGAATAAAAGTACCTACCTATTTTCGAAATTGAACGATTAATTGGTCTAATTTTCTTAATTTTTTGAGACTTGGCAATGATTTGTTGACATTGAAGTCGAGTCAATTTACAATATAACATGGCGTAGTCGTTTGATTTTACGAATACCCTAAGATTACTTCATAATCAAAGTGTTCTGACTCTCTTCTCCCTCTACAGACCTAACATGTTAATTGATTCGCAAC
This sequence comes from Glyphodes pyloalis, assembly GCA_037074685.1. Taxonomy (NCBI): domain Eukaryota; kingdom Metazoa; phylum Arthropoda; class Insecta; order Lepidoptera; family Crambidae; genus Glyphodes; species Glyphodes pyloalis. The sequence continues at coordinate 7,360,159 of JAYKKO010000015.1, read as the reverse complement.
CTATTTATAATTACATTATCTTTAAAATCATGCATAGCTGAACTGTACATTTCTTAAATTGTGACTTGGCTTTTCAGCATCATGTCGTAAACGGAAAATCTTACTAATAAATCGGATTATACGGAAAAATTAAGTACTCATACATAATACGATTATTTTACAATGTTGGGTCATTCGACTCCGCGCTGTCTCTTTAGGTACCTAAGATTATATTATCCAGTTTTTGCGTTGGTAACAGAAGCTGGTTTATAAATGAAGGGTCCAGGGCAATAATGATGAATGTCCAAAATATTTAAATCTTTGTGATCAACGTCATTCGGTCACTTCATACATGCAGCTAGTAATTTTGTTTACTAACTAGCCAATATCGCTTCCAGTCCTGACATAAAACCGTTTCTGATATTCGACTACACGTCTAGAACGCTCAGTGTCCCAGGTATTCACGGCAATAAGGCTGAATTTTGGATGACGTTTATTAACTTAACACCTAAATATCTCAAAACGAAAAAGAAAGGACGTTTATCATTATTGCAGACCCTTCAAATGTAAGTGCACATACCTCGTTGATAGTCTGGTCTTCTATGACGTAGAGCGCACAGTCCGTCTCACGGATGAGGCGCTCGTCGTGGGACACGATCACGACGCCTCCTTTGTAGTCATTAATGGCCTCCGCAAGGGCGTCTATACTCTCAATGTCCAAATTGTTCGTAGGCTCATCCTATAGCAAAATACATCAATAAAATAAATAAATATTGGACATCACATACATTGCTCTGATTCTGTAATAAGTAGCTAAAGCACTTGTGTTACAGAAATCAGAAAAACAACGACACCCAGACCCGAGACAATATGGAAAAGTTCGTTTCCCATATTTACCCGACCGGGGATCGAACCCGGAACCTCAGAGACGGCGCGACGCCAAAGTCCTGCACGCTTGTGTCTCTTGGCTACGGAGGTCGTCAATACCGTTACCGCGTGTGTAAAATCCGCCAGTTGGCAATACGTGCCGGTGGTGCTGTGGTAGTTAAAGCTGAGCCGAGTTTCCCATAGCATCACCATTAACGGCGATAAGGTCCAATCGGGGGGTTTTAGTGGGTACTCCTGCCCTTCTCAGGGCGGGGAGTCCCACACACACCATTACTTCCCTCGAGTGACGGTATACAGTACATCAATGTATTTCCCCTCGTTAAAATAAAAAAAAAAGGTGGCAATACGTGGGCGTGAGGTTCAACTGCTAAGTGATTGGTTATTTAATTATCATGGTGACATCTTTTTTTTTCTTTTTTATGTTGCACTTCAAGATTGACCTCATCCCACCTGATGTTAAGTGGTAATGAGGTTCTTTTTTTTTTTTTTCGGGGAGAAATGCGTGACGCACCGTACCGCCACTCGAGGGAGAGGGGCGGCGTGTGTGGGACTCTCCTGCCCTGGGTAGGCCTACCCACTAAAACTCCCCGATGGACCTCATCGCCCTAAACGGTGCTGTGGGAAGCAGTAAAACCATTACCACCACAGCGCCGCCCGGCGGAATGGCCGCTTACGCGGCCCCGTCTCCTCCCCCCTGGATGGTTGGGGGGGTAAGCAGGGATAGCCGATCCACTGAGCTATCCCTACGTCGCATTTGAGACCGTAGGTGCAAACCCGACTGGGGTGCCCTCACACCACCAGCCGGCTGGTCTCCATGTGGTAACATGGCGCGGTCGTATTGCCGCCGTGCCCGTAGTCGCCGTCTTCTGCGGTAAGCGGGGGCGGACGGGTCGTCCTCACGCTCTCTTTCGGCTGCTTCCTTCTGCGACATTACATCTTCGCAGAAGTAAGCAACCGCGCTCCACGCGGTATTGCTCCCGAGCATGGACTCGACCACAACCGGGAGCGAAAGATTCGGCCCTATGGCCGCTATAAGGGCAGCGCGCTGCTGCGACCACGCCGTGCACGCACTCAGCGTGTGGGCTGCACTGTCAATGTTAAGTGGTAATGAGGTCCTAGCTTAAGGGCGACAAGTACAGCATAATAAATCTGTTACTGGACTTGTCGCCCTTACCTTGAAGGCTTGACCCCTAGGGTCCAACTACTACGTGATTGGTTATAGTTCACATGACATCGACAGATATGTTACCATGACATTTAAATCATTAATGAATATTAACAGTTGGACCCCACGTCTACGTATTTTGCCATCTAGTGGTTTTTCCATGCGGGACCACCCTCATTGTTACAAGAAGGTTTGTAAGACAAAAACAATGTTGGGAATTCACCGTGATTGAACACAGTAGTTATAAATAATAATAAAATATATCCGACAGTAATAACACATACAGTAAGTTAGTAAACTAACCCAGTAAACGAAAAAAACATAGAAAGAAAGAAAAGAAAGAAAGGACGCAAAGACTCACAGGCGCGGACCAATCACAGCGCCTCTTTCATCCCTTTCTATGAAATGACTTAACTAACCCTACTTATGTGTCGACCCAAACGCATTAACATTAAAGTTTTATTTCAATACTTTATTGCTATATTACGTATTGCTTGTTGGTTATTGGTTATTGGTGCAGACATTCGATTGGAGCTGCTAGTATAACGGAAATTCTTCCATGTTGTTTCGTGCACTGAACCTAAGCACATTGTAATATGTAAACCAGAACCAAGGTCAGCGAGCGAGGGGAAACGATCTGCGCTCACCAATATAACGACGTCCGGCGCCATCAGCGTGAGCTCCGCCAGGGCCACCCTCGCCTTCTGTCCGCCGCTGAGGTCCTTCATCTTGATGGTGTGCGCGTGGCTCGCGAGCCCGAACGTGCCTAACGCTTTGCGCGCCTTCTCGTACTGCAGCCCGAACAGCCGCTGCAGGTACTCCGCCGGGGACTCCTCCGCCGTCAAGTGCTCTCCGGAGTGCTGGTCGAACCGACCTATCCTCTAGGAAACAATAGCAATGGCAGCTATGTAAGGTTTTCCATATGGTTTCATTTTTATATTCGCTTAATAAAGACGTAAATTGTACTTAATTGGCTACTTGACAGTGTTAACAATAAAATATGAAAAGTGTTAGGTATGTTAGCTTATTAGTTAAGTAATCATTTTACATTTTTACTTTTTAATTCAAAGCATAGTTAGTATTTTATTTTTGCAAAATAAATTTTAGTTTTTTTATCTGTGGAACAAAAGAACCGAAACGGAAACCACCATTGCAATTCGGAAATGACAGCTGTCGGCGAAAATTATTTATTTTAATGTGGCGAAACAATGATTATTTTACCGATTAAATTGAATTATTGTATCTCTAATCGTATAAAGAATTTATTGAAACATTTTCCGTTTATCTTAATTAAGTCGTTCCTATGCGTATCGGTTCATTGTCTAGGACGTTGACGTCATAATTGCAGCAGTGACGCGACTAGGCGTTTTCGCGCACTTTTTAAAAGTGTTACACAAAATCTTATTTTTCTCTGGTTATTTAGATTATTTCCAGATAAATCGAATTGCTTGGGATATAAAATGAGCAGGCGCACATTTTACAATACTTTTTCAAAAACTGTCAAGTAGCCAATTATGTCTGTAAAACTAATTTCTTTAAAATTGTCCGTTCAATAAAGTGTATCTATCTATCTATTTAATCGATGGATGGGATGTGTACTGGCTAATCGAATGAGATACTTTTCAGTATCTGTCGAAACACGAATCCTTTATAGATAATTCTATGAAAATAGTAAACCTGTGACGTCACAATCTTACTAATCAACACACTGACTATTAAATAGTTTTAGAACATTTTAAAGATAATTTGCAAAAAAAAACGAAGTTCTCTTTTACGGCATTGACCTTAAAATGATTTCTGATCGCTGTCAATTGGTAAAATACTTGAAAATTGGCCTGACAAGTGGTCAATTTGAACGGCTTGTGTAGATCACTCATATGAAAATAGTCTGCATAGGTATAGGTAACATAACGTGCGTAGGGTAAGTAAATAAATAACTGCAACATAAAATCACATATTAACTGGTCTCAAACTAATGTTTTCGGAAGTATTCTAACTGGTCAATCCAGCTATACACCTAGACCCAAGCCGACAGACCCAAAAAGTTCGTTTCCGCAATTCGAGCCTCCCGCGAATCGAACTGCGCCTTTCATACTTAGTGCGCTTATTTTAACCACTTCGCTGCATATAGCGTGAAACAGCGCAAATCCAAACTTACCAGCCTGTGGTTTCTAATTAGTTCTCCGCGGATAGGGCTCAGTTCACCGACAAGAAGCTTGAGGAAGGTGGACTTGCCCACTCCATTGGGGCCCACTATGGCGATACGGGAGTTCAGATCTATACCAAAGTCTACGCCCTTGAACAGCGGCTTCTGCCCGGCGAAGAAGAAGTCCACATCTGTCAAGAAATAATTTGTAAAGGCAAACATTTTCATTCATTACTACTACATGGTATGTCATTGAACTACGAACCGCTCCAGTGTCGTATCCAATGAGATGTAATCATCTTTGACTTCGCTTAGTTTTATGTTTGAACTAGTTACCTAGTTTTTTTTTTTATTAAACAAGTGTATTTGTGTATGAATGTGCTACGCCCTGCCTAAGCCCTGCAGTGGGGCATTGTTGAGCTGGAGTAAAATTTCACCTTTAATGTTTACTTTTATTTTATTCTGTTTTTTGGCATTTGAAAAAACAAATTTTGATAAACACACTTTAATATACCTACGGTAAGCGAAAATTTAAAACATACAATTCTATAGAATTAGTTATTCTATTCTATAGAATAAGTTTAGCTTTCATTTGTAAAAAAAAAACTACTGAGTTTCTTGCCGGTATGTTCTCCTTAGTTATAGGTTCCGAACCGGAGGTAGCTTCATTTGCTTTATATAGAGACTATTCATAAGTATTACTAATGTAATCTATGTGAATTAAAATGATTGACTTTGACTTGGTCGTCAGGGGTGAAAACCACTTCGAATTAAATAGTCGTCGTTATAGTTCTATGGACTACAAATTGGCGCGATTTTTTTCAGCTAAACATTATGTACCAAAACCCGCTTTTTAAATCAGTCGCGGTAAAAAACTATCAGTGCGGCCTCTTCCATTAGCTTTTTTCAGTTACAAAATCAAGCAGTAAAAATCCGCGGCAGTTCATCTGTAGTGCGGCCTAAGCGTTAGTTATCACCCACGTAGGTACGTAGATGACGTAGGGCATAGCGATTTATCGCTTAAACCGGAGCAGCCCTACTGGTGAAATACCTTACCTTACAAAAAACCGCAGCCAAATAATTATCACTTCTGTGTTGTTGTGTTCCTGCGTGTGAGTAAGGTTTCCAGAGCTCCTGGGGGTGCTACATTAGTAGCAGGGGTCAAGCCTTGAAGGTAAGGGCGACAAGTCCAGTAACAGATTTATTACGCTGTACTTGTCGCCCTTAAGCTAGGACCTCATTACCACTTAACATCAGGTGGGATGTCGATATACGTACCGTGTAGGCCAAGTATAGGCGGCTGCAGCGGCGGCGGATCGGGGAAGGAGAACTTGACGATGTACTCCTTGGGCCGCTGCAGCAGCGCCACTGGCGCCGCACCCTCCGTCTCGTCCTCGCGCTGCGACTTGCTGCGGTTCTTCTCCTGCTTGCGGGTCAGGGCGTCCTTCTGTTTCTTTTCCTATAACACCAAAGCTGATGAGATCAGACTACTATTTTTTTTTATATTGCACTTCAAGATCAACCTCATTGTTCCATCAAATTTCATGCAAATCTATTCAGTACTTTTTACATGAAAGATTGTACGAATTAAATTAAATTTTAGGCCACTACGGGAGCTTTTAGATACTTATTAAAGGAGAACTTTTTCCGTAGATTTTAGTTTAGTTTTCTAATTTTGGTCTAATTTTCGTAAATAAATACAAATTGATGACGATACAACGTATCAAACTTCAGTGGAAGGGTGTATTCACGTCACTTTTATTAAAAAACTGACGTCGCGCCAATATTTTCTTACCCTTCTAACCTTTCTTTTAGACTAACGCACCTTGATTGATTTTTAACCGACTTCAAAAAAAAGGCAGAGGTTGTCAATTCAGCCGTATTTTTTTTATATGTGTTTTCGGGCATAACTCTGTGGTTTGTGAACCGATTTTGATTTTTTTTTTCATTTGGGTTTGATATTTCATTTTCGAAAGTCACGAGATATTGAAATTTGTCAACCGCCACTTGACTGGGACCCCTAAATAGCCAACACCAAATTCAGTCCAATCTCGCATGGTCTCGTTAATATTAAACACTTTATGACAATTCAAATGGCTTACAGACAAATTTGGCGTCAATTATCAAAAAACTCTTAAACTAACTTATATTATATTATAAATTTATTTATATTATAAATTTGTCTGTAAGCCATTAGGTCTGTGGGCAAAAACACGTTATCTAAAATAATAATATATGAAATGTATAACAATTCAAATACATACTGCTTGCTTCTTCGACTGTCCGTGCGCCTTCAAGTCTTTTAATCTCTTCTCTTGCTTCTCATATTCCTTGATCATCTCCTTCCGCTTTTGTGCGTACATCTTCTTGAACATAGAGTAGTTTCCTTTGTAGTAGAACAATTTCTGCTGATCTAAATGAATGATTTCGTTGCACACGTTATCCAAGAAAGACTGGTCGTGAGATACTACCAGTAAAGTCTTCTTCCAGCCCTGCAGGTAGCTGTGAACAGGTAATTAGTGTTGTTTTTTAAGTTATATAATTGGAATAGTGTCACATAAAGAATAAACAATATTTGAAGATAGCCAGTATGTTACAAGTCTGGTTAAAGTGCCAAGATGTCGGGTTTTTTTTTAATCAGTCAGCGGGTGGCACTGACGAACGAATTCCTTACCATCCGAACAAAAACAATATATACTTAATTTTGTTAATTAACGTCTAATTATATCGTTATTGTTTATGTTTTTATGAGAAACTAGCTGTGCCGCGACTTCGTTCGCGTGGACTACATCCTTTCACGGTCGGTTTTACCCCTATCTCCCCTAATATTTGAAACAAAAAGTAGTATTTATTTTATTAGAGCTATATTTGTGCCAACTTTCTTATCTCTAACTTAAAAAATAAACATTTTCCCATATAAACATTCAAAGGTGGCATAACCACCCCCCCCCCCCCTTACTTTCTAACAAAAAGTAGCCTATGTCCGTTCTTGAGGTTCAACGTATACCTATGCCAAATTTCATCAAAATCGGTTGAGAGGTTTAAGCGGGAAAGCGTGACAGACAGACAGACAGACAGAGTTACTTTCGCATTTATAATATTAGTAGGGAGTAGGGATTATATGCAATACTCACTTGTCTAACCAAATGACGGCGTTCAAGTCCAAATGATTGGTAGGCTCGTCGAGGAGTAGTAGCGTAGGTTCAATGTACAGTGCCCTGTCAAATACATCAATAAATCAGTCCTACTTATAATATTAAAAGAAAACGTTTTTTGTATGGATGTAGGTATCGATTTTAATTCCGCTTCAGCGCAAACCCTACTAAATGGATTTTGAGTGAAATATAGTAGCTAGACCAAATAGACAATTAGATAGTAGAGTAACGAATAGCCTTTTTAATCTGAAATGATGCGAAAGAAATCATATAAATCAAAATGTTAAACAATAGGTCATTCATGATTAGACGTATCTATAAGGGGTGAGAGTAATCTGCGGTCTCCCGAAAGCTCGGTGATGATGATAAAGTTCCGCAGCCATCATCGATAGTCAGGTAGGAAAAATAACATGAGGTGAGGGTTACAGAACCAAAAAATAAATAGGTTTGTATTTGCAAATGACGTTTCAATTTAAAACGTAACATAACCAGTATAAAAAAGAAATCAGAGGAGAAAAATTGAAAGCTCTGAGGCGGCTAATGTTTAAATCATCACCGACCTAGCGAGAGAGACTCTCATTCGCCACCCGCCGGAGAAGTTCTTGGTGGCGCGGTTCTGCATCTCGCGGCTGAAGCCGAGCCCGGCCAGGATGCGACGCGCGCGAGGCTCCGCAGAGTCCGCGCCTATGGCCTTCAGCTCCGCGTACACCTGACAACATCACCACCAAATTTGTTATCCACTAGCCCTCGAATTTGTCCTTTGTTCTTTGTCCCAACGTTATTATATTCTTTTTTTCTTTAATTATCTTTTGATGAGTGTAGTCAAAATGAAGTATGTTTTGATGTAGGTAAGCTGTCTAGTCCCCACAAGAGGCACCTATTCACAAGCATGACGTAGGTGCCAGCCATCGCTTCACTCAAGCATATCTAAAGGAATTTAACTCGTCACATAGCGCCACCACCTCAACGACATTATAGTGAGCATGACCTCTCCATTTCCCTACAACAATCGTGTTTCATAGAAATTTACCTCATTCAGTCTTTCTTGTTTTTTCATATTTCCTTTTTCTATTTCAGCTTCCAGTTCCTTGCATTCGTTAAGCAATTCTGTCAAAAAATAAATGATAAGTATTATTGTTTGCTATAATTTTCATAGAGTCCTTTGAATACCAATCTAAGGACCTTTTTTAATTTTTGTGACAAAAGTATCAAGAAATATTTCAAAAACATTTTTTTTTTTGGTATTCATGAGAATTGTCAATTTGGAAAACTTTGATCGCAAAATCTAAAAACTAGAAACATCAAGCTTCAAAATGCTTATTTTAAAATTTCAGTGCGACCATTTTCAAGGGAAGTACAGCCAGTTGAAAAACGTCAAACAATTTGGCTTCATTTCTTTCTAAATATGATAAGTTGGTGTTAAATCCACTCACCAGTTCTCTTAACGTCCGATTCCAAGATGGTGTCCACCGCGCTCATGTCGCTAGCAGTGACCTCTTGCTCGCACAGCAGTATGTCTATGTGAGGTGGGAGCGGGAAGGCGCGCTGGGCCAGGTGCCGCAGGAGCGTGGTCTTCCCGTGCCCGTTCGGCCCGACCAACCCGTAGTGCCGGCCGTTCGCGATCAACAGATTCGCGTTCACGAACAAGTCTTTGCCTTTAGCGGCGATCGAGAAGTTCTCTACTTTTATGTCGACCGCATTCTCTAACGCCGCCATTTGACCTGTAGTAATAATGATTAATATATTAATAATTAATTATTTTATCATCACAATATAGCTAAAAGACAAAACTAAAATGTATAAATAAATGCGCTAGACAATCACACCAATCACCTGGTCTCAAACTAAGGTTTTCCCTTGTACTATGAGTACCAGACGACAACTTTGATATTTTATTAACTATTTTGTGAGAATGTGACGTTTGTAATAGAAGATCCTATACTACAGATTGTCACCCCTAGTGAAATTAGTAGGTATTTGTATCAATTAGTTAAAATATATAGGCAAAAATTAAAATAAATAAGTAAATTTGGACCACATAACATACATTGCTCTAATTCTATGGTAAGTAGCTAAAGCACTTGTGTTGCAGAAATCAGAAACAACAACGGTACCACAATGCCAAGACAATATATAAAAATTCGTAGGTAGTCTAAAATGGGCATTTAAAAGCGTAGTACCTATAATAATGTAATATTTAAAATCACAGTTTCCCATTTATTGGGACGCGATTAGTACCTTTTTTTTTTTTTGGGGGGGGAAATGCATTGGCGCACCGTACCGCTGCGTTGGGGAAGGCAGCGGCGTGTGTGGGACTCCTACCTACCTCCTACCCGTGAGACTACCCACTAAAACCCCCCCGCACCTCTCATCGCCTAATGACGGCGCCATGGGAATATAGATTATCTATAGCTGCCACAGCGCCGTCGGCGGAATAGCTGCCCCTATGGGGCGGCTCCATCTAGTCCCCCACGCTTGTTGGGGGAATGGCGGGAACGGCCAAAGGTGCTAAACCGTTCTCGTTCGCCTTCGAAAGACCGTGCAAGGCCAGCCGAGGTGTCCCCACACCCGTGGCCGGCCGGTCCCTGCTAAGCAACTGCGTCAATTCGACGCCTCCCGCGTAGTCTTCTCCGTCTTCGATGGGGTGGGGCGAGTGGATCCGCCTCTCGCTCTCTCTCCGCGGCCTCTTTCTGTGACATTACGCGCTCGCAGAAGGTGGTGGTTGCTGACCATGCCTCCTCACTTCCAAGCATGGCTTCGATCATGCTTGGGAGTGAGAAATCTCGCCCGACAGTAGTGGCTAATTCGACCCGCTCCATCTCCCAGGCTGGACACACACTGAGAGTGTGGTCCGCCGTATCATTCTCCGCACCGCAAGCGTGGCACAGTGGCAACTCCTCCCGTCCAATTTTGTGCAGGTATTGACCGAAGCACCTAGTACCTACCAACCAACTCATCAAAATACAATATCGAATCATACTCCCGCAGTTTTGTATACTTACCTAATAAAATTAGCAAGTTTCGAAATGATAAGGGATCCTAAGGGATCGTACCCCAACTATGTTATCAGTTAAACTGGGATAGGGTCTTCACCCCCCACGTAGCAATATACTTACTTTAGGGGATTGAATGGCTTTTTCATATGCCTGCTCAGTATGGTTGTGGCTTGATTTGGCGCAATTGGCTACTTCACAGTGTTAACAATAAAATATGAAAAGTGTTAGATATGTTAGCTTATTAGTTAAGTAATCATTTTGCATTTTTACTTTTTAAATAAAAGCATAGTTAGTATTTTATTTTTGCAAAATAAATTTTAGTTTTTTTATCTGTGGAACAAAAGAACCGAAACGGAAACCACCATTGCAATTGCAATTCGGAAATGACAGCTGTCGGCGAAAATTATTTATTTTAATGTGGCGAAACAATGATTATTTTACCGATTAAATTGAATTATTGTGTCTCTAATCGTATAAAGAATTTATTTAAACATTTTCCGTTTATCTTAATTAAGTCGTTCCTATGCGTATCGGTTCGTTGTATATGACGTTGACGTCATAATTGCTACAATGACGCGACTAGGCGTTTACGCGCGCTTTTTAAATGTGTTACACAAAATCTTATTTTTCTCTGGTTATTTAGATTATTTCCAGATAAATCGAATTGCTTGGGATATAAAATGAACGGGCGCACATTTTACAATACTTTTTCAAAAACTGTCAAGTAGCCAATTTCTACGTTTTCTATATATTTGCAACAATACTCAAGAGTTGTACAACAGTTATAATACGATGGGTCACTGAGGAAGATGGGACGTCTGAACAAATACTATGGGCAGTCACTGAGGGGGAAATAGGTATAAAAATAATAAAAAAAAATGGGTGACATATGTTACTTCCCAAGCTACTCTTCATACTATAGTGTAAACATAGTGTAGCGTGTTCCGGTGCCTGATTGAACGAAACAAAACGAAACACACACAAAAAACTCTCAAACGTCACCTGCAGACTTCTGCGCTTGGCTCACAGTGAAGTTGGCGTCCAAATCGCTATGACCTTGGCCTCCTTTCTTGGTCAGCATTTCCACTTGCTTCTCATATTCTTGCTGTTTTTTTAATTTTTTCTTCTCTTTATGACTTAACTTCTTCTCTACTGGCTCAGGCGATTCTTTTTCACGTAGGTCTGCAACCTTTAAAAAAAAACAGTTTTTAAATACATAACTTGACTTATTCAATGTTTGTTTTTCTATTTATTTTTCAGTAGTGGGTTTTTGTGTTGCACGAAATTTTCTATCAAAAGATATTTTTATGTCAGATAAAAATAAATCTATAGTGTGAGCTAGATTTTCTATTTCAGTCAAATTGCTCCCAAAAATATTAATGTCGAACATAGGTATAGTTGTATACTAGTGTTATATATGTTGTATTGTAGTGTATTAGTTATACACTAAGGTATCTGTGAGTTACTTTCTTTGCATTTATAGTTATAATTGATATTATTGAGTAGCGTTGATAGAGGGCTAAAAGCCCACCAGAACCGTGTACAGAAGAGTGTACTTAAAGAGTCTCCTTGGAATATTACTCAGCGAATATTGATTATGTCAGTTTCAAATATATCATTCAGTGTTCGTTTTGAGGACCAACTTTGGTCAATGAATGCTACATCCAGCTTGCAATGCTTTATAATATAAATGAGCCAAGAATGTGGAGCTTTTCAATAAATACATGAACAACTTATTAGTGGTTGTTTGGATCTGTAGATAATTGTATGGGCGTATTTTATGCGTCCTTTATGGTGTTCCGCTAATATACTGTTGTGATCTGTGTAACTGTAAATGCAACATGTTAACATCATAAATATATTATGTTCAGTAGGTAATCGATAGAACACTAAATACGAAGAAAGGCATTGCGACTGGTAAACTAATCAAGTTGTGAAGTGTATTACCCAAAAGGAATGGATATTGTACAACTCTTAAAAAAACCAGTAATTTTGCAACTACCTGTGTAATATATCCTTATACATGTAAACAGCATAGGATCCATAGGAAGCGAATTGCTTGCAAAAAGAAACAGTTTTTGTGACTTTTGTCCTTGAATATCTTAGGTGGCGGACACTGGATTTAAAGAGACTATTGACACAACTTTTAAAACACGATAATAAAGATCTATGCAAAATATTACCTTACTATCTTTCATTCAGAGATTGAACCCCTTACAATAAACGCGACTTCGATCTGTTTTTTCTATTGAGCTCATGAGCATAATAAAGATAGATTTTATTAAGTATTTAACAGTACAGAAACGATACACTTTTTATTCAAACATTTGTTTCATAAAACTTCTAACTAACTTTCAGTAATCTTCCCATTCAATATTTGTTTAAGAACTAAATTATGTTTAAAGTCAATCTACCTTGTCGTCAGCTTCTTGAGATGCATCCTCACCATCGTCTTCGTGAACTTCCTTGGTCTTCTTTTTATCCTATAAGTATACAAACAGTTATACAAACCTGCATATCGACATTACATTTTTCCGTAAGGTCCAATTTGGATTGAAATAATATGAAATAGCAGACAAAATTAATCTTTATGGCAAACGGTAGATACGCAGTATTGCACGCGTGTCGACAATATAGTACTAACTTGTAAACAGCTCGAATGGCCCTCTTTTGCAATTGCATAATACCACCATAAATAACCATCAAGAGTTTTCAAGTACCTGTCTATTAATTTTTCTTTAATGTCGCATGGATGTTTAGTTATTAATTTACATAAAGAGATTTATAATAAATTATGTAGCTAAATAGATGAGACATTAGATAAACATGAACCAAAAATTTTATCCAGAAATAACACAATTGCAAGCCAACAGCTACAAGTAATTTCTCTTACTATTTTCTTTCCTAATATTAAGAACTGTCTTTTTTGCACATAAGAATTTCTATTATCTACCTTAGACTTCTGAGGCTCCTCGACAGGTTCTGGATCTTTGATTTCGAACTTCTTTAATTCTGCCTCTATATCATCAATGTTATTTTTCTTCCTCTTGCTTTTTCCTGTAAAAGATTTTAAAAACAAACAATCACTATTACATATTGAAACCAATTCAAAAAAATAAAATCTTGGGACATCTTAACCAAATCCAATGTTCCCAGAAGTTAAAAGTTGCATTTTATAGAGCACTTATTTCGACATCTCATAATTTATTTTTAAAACAATTTAAATTTAATGCCTCCTTTCAAAATTTACATGGGAAAATGTTTATTTTTTAAGTTAGAGATATGAAAGTTGGCACGAATATAGCTCTATATTATAAAATATAGACTTCTTTTTGTTTCGAATTTTAGGGGAGATAGGAGTAAAACCGACCATGAGGAGGGAAGACTACCTGTAGTCCACAGCTAGTCTTTCTTATAAAACAGTCTGGTCTATCTATTATGATAAAAACATATTTCCAACATACCTTTGTTTTTAAGTACTAGCTCCGGAAGTTCATCTTGATTATCATCTGATGGTACACTGATTTCTTTATCACTTTCCTCTTCAGGCAAATCTTCTTTACCTATATAGAGAAAATCATTCATTTTACATGTGTAAATCAATTCTATCTTTAAAAATTCCCCATATTTTTTCTGTAGTTTATCTTAGTTTAACCATTGAAATCATTTCAAAACATAGTTAGAATAATCTGCATGGTCACATGAATCATACAATATTTTATTTTATTACAGTCAATGAAATCTAACATTGTGAGATATTTAAAAGTAACTGCAATCATATTGTTTAAATCTCTTACTTGACCCCAACCGATTAACTAAATTACTTTTTTTTAAAGTCACTTAGGGGTCACTGTTTTGAAGGTGTCTAATTAGACCCTACCAAAATTGTGATTTTTGTTACAAAGGATCATTATCACAATTTGGTCACAAATTATTATTTACCTTTTTTGTTCTTGGACTTGGCACCAGATTTAGAACTTTTTGTAGCTGCTGGTTGAGGATCCGGCTCAGGCTCTGGTTCCGGTTCTTCGTCATTTTCATCAGATGATTCAGCTGCTATACTTTTCTTTTTAGTTTTGGCTGAAATAAAAAAGTATAATAAGATTTAAGCAATCTATTCCGCAACTCAATGATAGAGGCACCTAATTTGCCAGTGTATAATCATACAAAGCAATAAGTATGCTAACAATATTTTTAAACATTATGATTAAATATAAAAACTATCAAAGACGTATCATGGTTAACTCTTACAGTTGAACATTTGTTTTACTTCGCAATTGTGCATAGGGTGAATTACTTTTGACTACACAGGAACAGTTTGAACTACACAAGAACACCAAAAGTGGTCAGAACTATTAGAAGATAAAACGTTGTTGTTGAAAGGAAATACACTTATCCCACTTCTGAAACAGAGATTTCCATGGCAATTTCCAATTGAGTCAGCTGACATCACATTATAACACATGCCCCAGTCTAACTAACAATTGTATACCAATAATTCAAAATTAAAAGCATTCTAAAAACCATAATTGAAGGTGTTACTGGTCAGCAAGTTAAATAACAACTCACTTTTTTTTTTTGAAACTGGTTTAGCTACTTCATCTTCTGAAACTTCTTTGAGCTCTATATCACTGCCTCCATCTGACCAATCATCATCCTTTTTGCCTTTTCCTACAATAAATGAAAGTCATATTAACATAAGAATAAATAATAAAATAGAGAAAACATTTAATGAGCATTAATGAATTAATTTTGTCTATTCTTTGCATCTAAGTTTTTTTTTATTCATTATCATTCTCACAATTTAATGTGAGGATGTCCAGTGCCACCCCTGAAACTAAATTAATGTATATTATTGTATACACATCTGCTATGGATAGTCTTATTTCTGAACATGTGTGGAATAAAAATCACATAGGTATAACATAGTGACCTATATTAAAAAAAAAGTCGAAGTTCTGTAGTGTCTATGAATCATTGTCTTCAAGTACAGAAATTAGGACCCATGGCACATGATTACACTTTAAAGTAATTTTAAGATATTTTTTTAGAACTATTTACGCATCCCCGGTGTGAGTCTGTTACTTATGGAATTGTTTAGGAGAATAATCCAAAACTTTTAGACCATTAAAAAATTATGACATTTCAAGATTAAGACAAAATTTATATTGCATTCACTACAAAGTCAACTTTTATCCTAATTTCAATGAACCACTTAATTTTTTTTGTCAGTGCCAGTCTTGCACTGGATGTGCAATATTAGAATAAAAAGTATTCATTTACAGCTTAAAAGTTTCCCCTTTATTAATAGTATGAAAACAAAGTCTTTAAATTTATGGGAAAGTGTTTTTTTCAGAAATGGGGCAAGATAATTGTTTTTATTTTGTAGGATGACCATGTCCTAGTAATGCACGAGTTCTTAAAAACAGCTTATGAAACAAACCTTTTTTCTTCTTATTTGTCTTAGTGGCTGACTTAGATGTAGTACTGGTTGCATTGCTCACTATTGATTTGCTATCATCTTCATCTTCAGATATCTCCCCTCCTTTCTTTTTGTTCTTGCCTTTAATAGTAAAAAATACCTAGATATGTTAAAGTTCCTTCATAAACACTGCAAACAACTTAGTTCATGTACTCTTCACATAATAATTAAAAAATCAACTTCTCATGTACAACAACCTTTTCATAAAACATGTTAGCATTTTAGCTGTCAGAAATAAATAATAATAATTATTATTATTTTTATACATTAACAGTGTGTACAAAAAATCTTGTTGATCAGAATTACCAATTTTTACATGGCTCTAATTGCAATACATATATCTGGGTGCTTACCTTTTTTTTGGGATTTCTTAGCAGCTGGCTTCGGCGTATCTTCATCATCAGATGCCAGAGCTTTCTTAGGAACATCGTCTTCGCTATCACTCCAATCTCCAGCATTTCCTTTACCTTTCTTTTTACCCTTTCCTTTACTTTTAGAGGTTATATCTTGCGACTCATTGGCAACCTTTTTTTCTTCAAAATCATCCTCGAAATCTTGGTTTTTCTTATTTCCCTTTTTTTTAGACATGTCGTTATTCTTTTAGATATGTTTTTTTACAATGCTTATTAAAAAAAATCTGAGCCAACTCACCGAAGAAAGTTAAAATTTCAAAGCTGGCTGTCACACTAATTTAACGAGAAGTCATATGAACCAAACGTCAGTTTACATGTCAGAATAATTCACATAGATTATAGATAAAAGATAATAATTTAAACCTCAGTGATGTAAACCGATTAATATGCTAGAAATAGAAATATATTTATTTGCATAAAAAATGGTACAAAAGGTGTTAAAAATAAAATAAAAGCACAAACATGTTTTATTACTTACCTACATTTTATTAAAAAGCTATTGATGTATGACTGACCCACGAAACAAAAAAATACCGATAATACATTAAGTTTACATATGTACCTTAAAACTCATGAAATAAGTCCTGCTGTAAATCCATCGAGAAACTAGGGCTTCTTGCTCGTTGTGCGATGTGTAAATCTGATAGTTTTATTTTATGAATAAATCATATTGGACAACATCACATACATTGCTCTGATTCTATGGTAAGTAGCTAAAGCACTTGTGTTACAGAAATCAGAAACAACGACGGTACCACAACAGCCAGGCCCGAGACAATACAGAAAAGTTCTTTTCCCATATTGACCCGCCCGGGGATCGAACCCGGATCCTCAGAGATGACGCGACACCATAGTCCGGCACGCTCGCCGGACATACGTTTCTACCTAGGTACTTGGTTGTAGCGGCCAGCGATCAAGGGGATGTTCTATCTGTTTAACGTCCTAGTTGTTAGGAGTCACCTTCTTACGATAAAAATATTCTGTCAATACATATTTGAAGCGTCTCTGTTGCCGTTATCATTGTCTAGCAATAAACCCTTTATAAGAGCGGCCCTCTTAAATATTTTATATTTATTTTGATTTTACAGTATTTGTTATTTTAACGGCAGATATAATAAATCGTAAAAAATCAACTGTTTAACTGCGTAAAAACCTTTTAACAATTTTAAATTGATTTAGAGACTACTTGCTTCCCAAAAAAAGGAAAATACAATAAATAGAACTGGCATAAAATAATCTAGCAAAGTCAAAACCAAAGAAAGAAACAATAAACTATACTGAAAGAAGTGAAAAAAGAAATCGAGAGTTTCAGATTTTTTCTATTCTACCTAGTGCAAATTTAAATAATGAAGAGCGATTTTTTACTTTTGCGATTCCTGATTTTAGTAATTCTTATTTACGAGTTTGTAGGCACATCGACAGCAGAACATGTAAAAAAAAGCGTCGACGACAGCAGAGACGATAATGGTGACGATGATGAATCTAAAGATGAATCAATGAACATACCTTCAGAAACCGAAACTGTTAATGCGACTTGTACTAGACGACAAAACAGTCAAATGCATGAGATCATGCCAGCTAAACTTAAACAGTTTCCATTTATGGCAGCGCTCATGTCTCATCAGCACGAATACTTGTGTTCCGGCGCGGTAGTCTCCAATGGTATGATACTTACAACCGCGTTATGTACTCTACAACCCATAAGCTACGCTTTGCTCAATACTACTAAAGATAAGAAGGATGATAATGTAGTAATGTTGCACGTGACAAAGAGCGAAAAATTTCCTACATATACCGGTGCAGATTCTCCAAAAGACGTCGGCCTCATTTACACAGCAAAACATAACAACACTGTGGCTTCAAAGATTAAACTGAGTAATTATACCAGTAAACGGGGTATCTTGGATTTGGAGGCCATAGGATTCGGTTTGAATGCCGAAGTCGGCCAAACGAGAGAATTGCAATATGTTGGTTTAGAGCATAGATCAGCGTATGATCCTAGTGACGTACTGAAAGCATATTTCGACTGTGTTGATACCAAAATTTTAACTTGTTACAAAGACACTGGTGGACCAGTAATCTTTGATAACGAAATTATTGGAATTGTGATAAAAGGCCAAGAGGATTGTACTAAGGAAATGTCTTCAATATATGCTACCAACAAAAGAATGGCCGATATTTTGCCTACATATACATTCAAAGCCTGGTTGGATGAAAGAATTAAAAAGAACGAAGAACAAGAACAAATTTCCCTAGCGACTTATCCTTTGAAACCCATCCTTCGTCAGAGAATGGTTCACCGCATGGCAGAAATGTCTGCAGTTGGAAAAATTTCACTTGATTCTTATGTAATTCTATTTTTATTTATTGCCTTGTGGTGAACGGGGATTCCGTCGATATAACATAGTTTGGTTTGAATGCTTATGTAAAAATAAATTTTCAGTGATATAATACATTTTAGACCTAATTTTCTTATGTCTTTTATTATATTTTAAAGTGTTAAGTCGAATTATACGACCATTAAAAACGATCCTGCTAATAACAGATAGGTACGAAAACTTATTTTCCTACATGATTTAAGACGAATGAAGATTTTAAGAGAGGTAAGGCATAGCGATTTATCGCTCGAACTGGAGCAGCCTGACTGGTGAAATACCTCCACCTTACAGAAGACCGCAGCCAAATATCAATCACTTCTGTGTTGTTGTGTTTCTGCGTGTGAGTAAGGTTTCCAGAGCTCCTGGGGTGCTACATTAGTAGCAGGGGTCAAGCCTTCAAGGTAAGGGCGACAAGTCCAGTAACAGATTTATTATGCTGTACTTGTTACCCTTAAGCTAGGATCTCATTACCACTTAACATCAGGCGGGGTGAGGTCAATCTTGAAGTGCAATATATAAAAAAAAATGCAGGGCCGGCAGAACACTGAGAGCAGGCTACCGGAAATACAAACCCATGTAAAATGAGGAAATGCACCTTTAAAGAGCTTTCAAGGAGCTGTACATATTGCACGCCGTGGCGTATAAAACGACGGCCGACGTTGCTAGCACATTTAAAACAGTGATGCAGTAAGATATGATAATAATATATTGTACCTTAATTGATATTTTATGAGATATGCCGCGGACAACGGTAGGTGATGTATCCATAGCTGTCGCACCTCAATCTTCGAACATCAAGTTCTGAATCCTGCGTTGCTCAAAGCCCTCAACTCGCTCTGCGTACGACATCAGCATACTGCTTCCTCTACCTACACGTAGACAGATTCGTCTGCAGATGGCATCGACAGACGCGCCCGCCGACTTGTAGACGGTGTGATTTGCTCGTCTTTGGTAGGTATTTGATATCATCAGAGGAGCAAATCACGTGTAGAGTGGGTGATTGACTTAATTGGCAATGCCACCTGAATCTGTCTACGTTTATAGGAGGCATACCGCGTATCGTGTCGTCCACGCTTCTTTGAACTTTGTAGAGTAGTGAGTAATTCTAACGAGATTAAAGCGACAAATCTATTAAAAGTATACTAACAAGCATAGCTGGGCATTAACTCGTTAATCCGTTAATTAACGAAGTTAACATTTTGAGTAACGGATTAACTTTTAAGTTAACTTTAAAAACTGTTAACGGACTCATTAACTTCCGTTAATAATCCAGAAGTCCGTTAATCGTTAATCCAATGCCTAATTTTCACCGCAAGTGCCATGCGAGAAAGCTGCGAAGAGATTCAAGTCAAGTCAGTTCATTTATTTATGTAGGTTACAAGTAAGACTCATGAGTCTTTAATTGTGCATGCATCGTCAAAACCAAAATTAAAGCTACAGCTGGTTCGGAACTTAATTCTTCCGAAGAGAATCCGGCAAGAAACTCAGTAGTTATCCTAATCTTTACAAAATTTCGAGCTAGAGAACTTAAAACTATGGTGTGTAAGCGAGCAGACAATCATGTCCATATATGTTCATCTTTTAAATATTCATCAAGTTAGTAGTATCCTTTTGGCATTAAACTTGATTTAATATGTAAAATAATTTAACGGGTCAAAACGCGACACCATTTTTATTTAGTAGTTAATACGAACTACTTACTGCTCGTCGTTTCGGTTAGGTTGCACCATCCGTTAAATTATTTTAAATGTTTAAAATGGAACGCGAAAGTCTTAAAAATTTATGTTGATTTAATATGAACCTTAAATTTGTGTACAGGAGGGTTAATAATGCATTGCGGTAACTTGTTGAATATTTTTATACTTAATCTTACGAATGTTCTACTGGTTTTACGAAGCCTATGGTTTGAAATAGCGAGCTTATGTTTATTTCTTGTATTGAAACTATGTATATCGCATTTCTTATAAAACAAATGAAGATTTTTAAGTACATACATAATGCAGTCAAAGATGAATTGGGAGGCTACGGTTAAAATATTAATGTCTTCAAATAATTATTTAAGTGAATCACGCTATCTAAGGCTGTATATAGATCGAATAGCTCTCTTCTGTAATACAAATATGATTTGTATGTCAGAAGCTGACCCCACAGCAATAGACCGTATGAGATTAAACTATGAAAATAGCCATTAATTTTGTTCATTTGATTTCAACATGTCAATAATCATAGCTGGGCACCGTTAATCAAACGGTTAACTTCGTTAATCTGTTACTAAAAAAATATTTTATTAGCTACTACATTTTTCCAGACATAAATTTTCATAAATTTGACACTGAGTCGACAAATCATCTCGTCGACTTAGCTTCCTGTGTCATCAAAAAGTATGCAGATGCACGGCTAACATTTATTTCAAAAACCACACGCAATCCCAAGGAATATGTACGAAAAATTTACTCTAAGTTAAATTCACTTCAAAAACCAGTAGTTACTTGTTAATAATAAAATTAAAAATAAATATAAAGATAACTACTACCAACTATTTCGATTCTGTAAAATTTTGCCAGCTAGTTTAAAACATAAATACCTACTCCTTATCAACAACCAGGAGCGTCGGGAGCACATGACACCGCCGCAGCACAGCCACCAGACGCGGGCGGTTTCGCGTGGCAGCTACGTTGTGCCCAGAGTCCACAACTACTATGGAGACCGTACACTGGACAAACGCTTGCCATACTTGCTGAACGCGCTGCCACCCGAAATTGCGCGACTATCATCTAATGAATATAAATATAAAATTAAAAGATACTTTTTAGAAAAAATATAAAATAACTTTTATAAATAATAATTATAATATTTGTAAATTTTTAATATTAGTTAATAATTCGTAAATAATGTTCTGTTTTGTTTTTGTTTAGTTTAGTTTCGCACTCGCAGACAACCACTCAAAAGTGGTTTGCGAGGCCTTTGATTTTAATTTAAGTATTATTAAATTAATAATAATAAATAAATAAATAATACTTTTGATATTGTATGTTACAAACAATTTGCTAAGTTTACTACAGTCATACTTGCATGTCAGAATTCAAAAAGTAAGCGTTAATGGAACTAACTCTTCTGGTACCCCTTTATCTATGGGAGTACCCCAGGGTTCAATATTGGGACCATTACTTTTTCTTAGTAGTATTTGCTGATGATACCTCACTGATTTTCAAAGTTGACAGACAAAAAAATCATTTGACGATGTAAATAATAGCCTATCTCAAATACTAGAATGGTTCACAATAAATAATCTCTTACTTAATACTAAGAAAACTAAATGTGTTAAAATTTAAATGCCAAATGTCAAACAAGAGAAAACAAATATATTTATTAGCGGTGTGCCCTTAGACTAAAGTATTTCTGGGCATTACTATTGATTCAAAATTACAGTGGGGTTCACAATTTGCTACCCTGTCAGGGAGACTTAGTTCTGCTGCATATGCGGTCAGGAAAATACGTAGTTTGACCGATGTTGAAACGGCAAGATTGGTTTATTTTAGTTACTTTCATAGCGTTATGTCGTATGGTATTTTACTATGGGGATCTGCAGCCGATGTGCGGACTATATTCGTATTGCAAAAGAAAGCCATACGCGCTATACGGTCTTAAAACAAGGGACTCTATTAAATATATTTAAAAAAAAACACATTTTAACAGTAGCTTCACAATACATTTTTTAATTGTATTGTTATGTACGCAAAAACTTACATTCCTTCATTAAGAAGTCAGAATATCATAACTTTAACACGAGGAATAAACACAAACTTGCTTTTTCACATCTAACACTTCATAAAATTAGTAATTCTTTTGTGGGGTTAAGTCTGAAGATTTTAAATAAGCTGCCAGAAAAAATCACTGCATTACCTATGCATAGATTTAAGTATCTGATCAAAAATTTACTAATGAAAAAAAGGATATTTTAAAATAGAAGATTATATTAATGACAAAAATGTTTGGACTTGATAGTATTAATTATGTAAACTAGTCATGAGCTATGTTGTTTATATTATATGTTTTTTTGCATGTTACCATTTTTGTAAGTTTTTGAAAGGAGTAACTATCGAGTTTCTTGCCGGTTCTTATCAATAGAAGCAACATTCCGAACACGGTGGTAGTAGGTATAATCTGAATATTCATAAATGCTTTTGTAAAAGTTTACACGAATAAAGACATTTTCTATTTCTATTTAATAAAGTATTATTCATCTAGTATTTTATTTTATTCCGCAAGATATTTATTCCCAGTATGTTGAATTAAGAAATATTTATTTTTATTTCGACAATTAAATAAAGTATTATTAATTACAGAACATATTATTAAAATATATTTATTTTTATCGAGATCGATAACAGCGATTGCCTTGGTGCACCCCCCGCACCGCAAGCAGTGAACTGCGTTTCTAAGAAAAAAAGTCATATACGCTCTCCACTGGTTCTGTCCTCCGTGGATTTATGAATGCTGCAGCATAGTAGACTCTTTCTACAGTAGGTAAACTAACGCCCCGACCGAACGATAACTGATAGGGCTATCAGTGAATTTAAGTTGAACCAGTGAAAAGAAGTGTAGGTACTCATTCTTATTCTAAGAACAAGTAGGCATGATTGGCATAATGTTATGTCATTTTGGGATGTAAAACCGGTATAAGCAAGCATATAAAACCACTGAATGATATTGCCAATACATATCTTTCTATGCCAGCAACTTCTGTGAAGTCGGAGAGGGTGTTTTCAGCAATGGGCAACATCTGACGCTGATGTTATGCTTTTTAAATGAAAACTTTAAAATCAACAAATAGTAAAAAAATACATTTTTTGTCACAATAGTAACTCTGGGCGCATGTTCAGACTTCATACATATATTTTTTGTTTTTTTGTTAAATAAATATTAAAATTATAATTTTGTATATTTTTGTAATGTTTTGCAGTGTCCATTAAATATTATAATATGGTAAATTTTTGATTTAGAAGAGAATTTAAAAAAATAATAAAATTATGCACAATCTCCGGTGATTCACCGGTTATCAATCGGCTATGTCAAATTCACCGGTGATTTTCTCCGGTGCTATAATTTCGCTCCGGTGCAAAACCCTAACTGAGGTGACTCTGAAAGATTGTGAATATTTGTCAGTGTGTGCGTGCGACGCGCGTCTTAGTACCGTCGTTATTTCCGATTTCTGTAACACAAGTGCTTTAGCTACTTACCACAGATCAGAGCAATGTATTTGATGTTGTTCAATATTTATTTATTTTATCTTGTTATATTTATTTTACTAGATGAAGTAGGGACAACGGGCTAAATTTTTATTTTTTAATCAAATGTCCGCTGTCAAAATAAATCTTGTTGTCACCCTATTAGAAAGGGACACACGCCTGTGGTAGCTATCTCGTTCGGCTCGTTTTTTGGCTGCGAGTACTCGGTCCTGTTTATATATTAAGTCCATGTGAATAGCACACCGCACTCGTATTTTAAGCCAATTAGCAGCTGACGCACTGAATTCAATTAGTTTTGACGTTTGTTAAGACCGCGACAAAATTTACTCTTAAATGAGACTCGGTTAAGAAGAGAAAAAAGTCTGAAACTTAATTCCTTATCTGTGGACACAGAAACGTCAAAAGAAAATGTATGAACAAAAATATAGTAGGTACTTAAACCCTGCGCTGAGGATAATAACATTTTTAATGCAACAATTTGTTAAGATAATATAATATTACGTAGGTTTCTAACCAACTGTTGAACATTTGTAAAAAATAATTAGAAAGTCGAATAAGATTTAAATGAATAATCAAGACGAAGTTGGAGTAAGTCATTGTTCTATCATTGTTTTCTTTATTTAATGATCTAACGATTTAGATTTGTGTATAACTTAATTAAATAAAAAATTTAAGACTGGAGGAAACCCTTACATACCTTCTGCAAGAAAGAGTATCCACAAGAACGACTATTACAAATTCTCAAATTCTGAGGCTATGGGCCGATACGGAGTCAATTCGAGACGTGAAATACAAACAGTCAGAACTTCACCACACAACAATCGAGGGACTGACGAGGTTGATAATGTTATGAGGTCTGTATTAATGAATATTTTGTGTTGAAAATATATTTTTTACTCTATAATATGGTAATCTTTTACTAATATTTCATTAATAAGTTTCATGAATAATAAATTTCAGTAAGTTTGACCGCCAAAGAAGTCCAGTGCCAGTGAGACAGAAGAATACCCATAAAAAAGATAGGAGGAATTCACTAAATAGTTCTGAACCAGACTTTTCAGATGATGAAGAATCTGAAAGGTATGTTTATTGATTCTAATCTAAAAATGTATGGGAACATTGATTTCATCCTAAATTCATTAAACATTAAAGCACTTTTGCAAAGGAGGTGGAGTTGTAGCATTTCATGCCAAGTATAAGATCTAAGATTGCATGAGTGCCATTCATGGGAGATCAGAAATAAGTCAAAAATTTAGCTGATTGGCTAAAAATAAGACTGCATTTTTCAAAATGGATAAAGTATTTTTTGTTTTTCAAATTCTGTTTATCCCAGAATGCAGATCTGGATGAATGTCCTAAAATATTTAGTCATTGAATGTTTTGATTCATCTTGATATACTATTAAATTATTGAACTATTAAAATTAGATTTATGTAAATATTTTAAAGTAACAGAAATTTTTTATCTTCCCTAGCATAAAAAAAAATCTTATTCATAAACTTTTGCTAGTGCGGCGTAAAGCACTATAAAAATCATGAAAATTGATTTATTTAACTCTTTGATTATTACTAACTACTGAATAAATAACACTTTCAATATTATGTAGTTGGCACTATAAGGGTTAATGCATGCAGAGGCTAATTATTAATAGTTTTAGGTTTCTATATTTTTCTGTACGCTTTGCAAATCTTGAATATTTTCATATTGATATTAGCATTACCACCTCATGACAGCATGTTACTATTTACTAAAACAGTCACATCTACTATCTATCCATATGCACTTATCTTTCTGTGCTTACTTATTCTTTTTGCCCATCATATTAGGCCAGAAGTTTGTGACAATATGACATTTAGTGACTAAAATGAGCTGGTAATGTCTTTTATTGCAGCAATTTACTTGCAAAATCTTTACCTGCAAATCTTCCATCATATTATTGCAGCAATGACTTTGCACATCAATCACTGCCAAGTGACTTTTTCAAAGCGCACAACAATACCTCACTTTCTGAGAGTAGGACACAAACACAAATAAACAAAAGCAGTGAATCTAATGGAGAATATTCAACATCTACATCCTTTGAAGATTATTTAAAAAAAAATAAAAGCCCAGAAGAAAGGGGAAAATCATATCAACAAATTGTATGGTCTTTAACTATTGCAGTCTGCAGTATTGCAACTGGATTATATTATAGTGGTTTTCTATATTTAAACCAAGAAACAAATAATAATTACGATGAGTTTACCTTTTTTAAAGACATGAATGATTTGGGCGAAAAATACAAGATCAATGATAATTCAATTTTAGAAGTCCAAAGTGGTAAGTTTAATCGGAGTCAGTAAATGGTTTTGGTAGGTAATATTATTGCAAGTTTCTATAAATCTTAACAAACATTTTTATTTTAGGAATATCTACAATATCAGAACGAAATGATACAGGTTCTTTCGTATTTGTTTACAATGGAGAATCAGATAACTTCGATTCTTTAAAATTCAGCAACTTTATGCAAGAAATTGCATTAACAGCTGCACGTTATCTACGTAAGTAGGAATCCACCTCTGCAGTGACACTTTTGTGGCATAAAATTTATGTGTGTGAGTGCGATAGCAAGAGCCTTGCGACTCCTTTCGCCATCACTGCTCAAAACTGCCAATTCACAACTAACCCTGGTTTTTAATATCCACTTGACACAATAATTTTGACTAGCCGACTAAGCTTGCATATCCACCAGAAATGTATGAGAATACATAGAAAGGAAAGGATGAAGCAGTAACTAGACATTGTTTAAACTAATGCTGTAAGGCACCATTATGTGTTTTTGACCATACTTCATCATAGCCCTTCTGTAAAGTTATCCTGTGATACTGTGTTAACCTTACAGTTCTTATTTAAATTAAATTGACGAAACAAATTACAGGAAACAATACTGTCCACAATCAACCAACAATTATTCACAGTTCCGAGTTAACCATGCAAAGCCACAGTGAATTAATGAAGAAATATCGTCAGGAAATAGCGAAAACCGGCGTCATGCTCATAAACGATGTGGACAGAATACCATCGAGCCTTGCAATGGCTTTTCATTATTTCTGTGACGAATATAATCCTTTGGTTGCAAAAAGTGCAATATTTTTCACACTAAATATAGCTAACTGTTCTAATTTACCAGGTAAGACATTTTCAAATTATACTATTCTAATCTTTATTTAGTTCAAATCAACTAGTTACAATCAAATTAGTAGAAATCAAAAGGTGACAATAATTACAGCCTAGAATTCAATTGTGTCAAATAAACTAACATGGGTGACTTATTTTAATTCACCAAATGGTACTGTTTTAGAAATAAACTAAGTATTCACCGGAAAAATAGAGTCCGATATTATTTATATTTTGTACAGTTTGTCATTATTTTCTGCTTGGTAGTTCATCTGTGTGGGATGTTTTACGTCAAATTTCTCACATTAACAGGCCTAGCATACGCAATATGTCAAATTTATCGCATGAGACGACAAAAGTTTCGATACGGTTGATTGGCTAATAGCACTCCGCACTCGTATTTTCAGCCAATCAGCAGCTGATGCACTGACTTCAAAAAGTTTGGAAAGAAACAACTCTCCAGCAATTTAATTACTAATACAATACGAGTAAATAGGTATCTGCTTGCTTAAAGTTAATCACTAAGACTCGGTCAGAGCGGCAACATCGCAGTTCCCAGGGCATTAAAGGGCCCGGTTTGCAATCCCTATTAGGGACGCCTTCTTATTCATTGTCATCAAACTGTCTTGTTTAATACAGTTTTTTTTTTCAGAACAAAAATCATCACACATTTATGTGGAAAAATGTCTTGCAAACGCATGGAACACAGTACCGAAAGATAATATTAAACCCTTGCTAGCTCGGGTTGTGAATGTAGTGATTGACGTATCAAATTGAAATTGTCAGTATTTCTTTTAATTGAACTGGTTATTTATTACGGAAAGGAAACAGGAGAAAAACAAATAATGATAACAAAACAAAAATCTAATTATGTTGGTACACTCGCCGTCAGATTTATGCAATAAAGTAGGTAAACTTGTACACTGCGTTAACAAGATGCAAATTTTTTAGGTATAGGTAATCTGTTTCATTTACTTTTTAAAACCGCAGACAAAACACTGTAGAACATTAGTGTAACAGAACAGGTTGTATTTTAATATGTAAGTATGTGGTCGCCATCAGTTAAATTATAGCTGACCAAATACTTACGACGAGTTCCAAACACAACAAGTTACATATCATTAACATCTTAACGCCCGCTGTCCCCATTGGCTGTACCTATGTTGATAATTCGGAAAAAACTTAAAGTTGTTTTATGAGAAATTATATATCTGAAGTATTTATTAATTTTTATTCTTGCCGTGTTGAATTGAGCACGTTTTTACAAAAAATAAAAATACAACGTATTTTTCTTTACTTCCCCTTGTCCCCATCAAAAGGAACAACGGTAAAATGCAAGTAAAAAAAATACACGGAAGTTCGTGAAAACGCTAACAGGAGATACATTTTTTTAATTCACTGGCACGTTGCCTCCCTTGTCCCATAATAATATTATACGGTACGTTATTAGGTACCTTAGGTTATTAGGTGCTAATTCTGTTGGCACAAGCTAATCCAACGTAAATTAAATTTTAGTACAGTCATATTCTATTTTCTATTCGTTACAATTAAAATTTAAAATTTCATTATGACAAATTTAAATTTAACATTTAGTTTATTTTAGTTATGAAGAATAGCACAAAAATTTGTGGTCAGTTGTACCAACTTAACTGTTAAGTTAATAGACGATTTGATGATGGTCAAATTATTTAAAATGTCTGCCCAATAACTCTCATAATACAAAATTAAACACTAAAGTAACGAAGGTGGTGAAGAGGTTCTAAAATTAAAGTATCCTCGTATTTGATTTCGTTAATTCCATCAGAACACATATTATTATGTTCTATCAATATCAGCATAACTGAATTATGAAACTTACGCAGACAGATAAAACATTAGGCATGCACAGCCAATGTCAGTACATACCTTGTGAGTGTTTTATAAATTTGTACAAGAATTAATCCTTTTGTAAGCTTCAATAGAAATAAATTATTGTTATAACAAAGAGTTTTATTAAAAACAAGCTGTCCTATAATTATTGGCACAATATTATGATTATTAAGTGCATACCAGTATAATCGTCAACTGACAATTAATTGATAACTACGACCAGAAACTGCAACCAAAATGGTCTTCCAGAGAACCGCACTCAAACTCACAGCAGACATTTTGTATTGGGTTCAATAGATTAGTTTCAATATGTAGGTTGCTTGCTGGTTACTACGATCCTACATAGTACCTACATGGTATTTATGGTAACGACCTTGATGGCGTAGTGGCTAAGGTAGGCGACCAAAGCGCAAAAGGTCCCAGGTTCGATGCCCGGTCACGTCAATTAGGAAAACGAACTTTTCTAAATTGACTTGGTCTGGGTATGCTGGGATGACGACCCCAGTTGGTATCCGTCGTCTGGTGCTCATAGCACAAGGGGAAACCTTAGTTTGAGACCAGATGATTGGTGTGATTTTCTGGCGCATTCATTATTTAATATGTTTTCTTGGAATGCATAGTCAGCTTCTTAATTTTTTAAGAAATTACGAAGCCATTACAGCATTTCATTTGATATATGTTACTGATAAAATGAAATGTGGCCAGTCGCTTTTTAACATTAGCTATAAATAAATCATTTGCATAATAGGTATAGCCAATCTATACTAATATTATAAAGAAGAAAGATTTGTACCTATTTTTGTATGTTTGTAATGAATAGGCTCAAAAAGTACTGGGCCGATTTAAAAAATTCTTTCACCAATAGAATGCTACATTCTTCCAATTTGACATAGGCTACAAAATTAGGGATCCTTGGTAAAATTTGAAAAATTTCAACAGAAAAGCGGGAAAAAT
Organism: Glyphodes pyloalis; assembly: GCA_037074685.1. NCBI lineage: Eukaryota > Metazoa > Arthropoda > Insecta > Lepidoptera > Crambidae > Glyphodes > Glyphodes pyloalis. The sequence continues at coordinate 7,330,329 of JAYKKO010000015.1, read as the reverse complement.
TCTCTAAGGCGAAACGAAGTTCGCCGGGACCGCTATGCTATATAATATGTAAAGTTTTGTGGTGTTGTTACTCCCCCCACAGTGTTCGGGGGGAGACTGGCCCAAATACTTAATCTGGGTCTCGTCCCTGAATTTCGGCTCCATTATGGCCGCGGCCAGGGCCACAATTTTGGCCGGCACCTGGCGCAGTCTTTTTAGCACAGAGGCCGAGTGCCACCGTGCTAAATTCCTTCTCCGTAAGCGGAGGGCAGTATCCTAAGACGGGGACCTGACTACCAAACCGACCTATTGCCGGAGGAACGAAGCCGGGGTCGCTGTCCGGGAATAAACCCCGAACTACGCTATTGAGCAACCCTGGCTCGAGGGTCTCAGTTGGGTGCAGCTGGTTGCGTGCAGCCCAGTTCGGTCTCCCCCACGGATCCCGATCGAGACCCTCCAACATCTCAGTCCGAGCGCGGTCCTTGGCCGCCCCTTTCTCTAACTTGAAGGCCCGCTTAGCCTTCAGGTATAAGTCGTACAACCGCGCCTGATTAGCGAGGTCGCGGTTGGCTCGGCGCCTGCTGCGAGTAATAGCCCTTCTGGCCGCGACCGTATTGGCTTGAAGATTGGAAGCTCCCCCACAAGAACGACGGGAGGCGGACGACGGAACGACGGGGGGGGGGCGGACGACAGGATCATTCTTCTGTCTGGTGCTACTCAACAATGAACATAGTTGATACATATTTGATTGTGGGACCATGAAAGATAATTGAAAATTCTTAGTTATTAAGTTTTATATTTATATTCTTCAATATAGTGCACTTTGATCTGATGTATTCAAGTCAGGAGCATCATTAAGATCATCTAGGCTGTCTGGTTCCAATTCATTATTATTTCTCGCAGGTGAATATGCTGTCTGTAACTCTTCTTCTTCATCCTCATCATGAGATTCTTCTGATTCGTCAGATTCATCATTGCCTATAATATTTAATAACAAAAATTATAAGAATAAAGAACTTTGGACTGGCCTTAAAAATTAAAAGAAAAATCTCAATGTAAAAGCAATTGTAATACCTTCTTCTTCATCAGTATCAGCCTCCTCCTCCATTGGTTCAGGATCTGTTTTGCCAAGTGGTGCACGTTTCATATATTGCTGGCCAATCGAACTCAGCTGTAAGTGAAAAAAATTTGATTCTAATCAAATATGCATTTTTATAAGAAATATGGAAGATACAATAGATATCATATAAGGGAATCATGAATAAATATATGTTATAAATAATAACCAAATGAATAATCTAAATCCAAACCAATTTCAAATATGGAAAATAATAATCTAATTTTTAAGCATAATATTCGCTTAGTCTATTCAAGTCATCCTGTAAATCAGAGCAATCCTGAGCTGATATTATTTTCTTGTAAATCTTTGTATCATCAGCATACATTAAAAATTTTGCATACTTGATGTGATGTCGTACAGGTAACAGGCGTATAATAATGGTCCAACTATGGACCCCTGGGGCACTCCCGATAATATAGTGACATAGTTGGAACGGTAACCACCTATCACAACCGCTTGACTTCTATTTTGTAGATACGACTCGAACCATCTAAGGAGACATCCCTTTATTCCTAGTTCCCCGAGCTTTCTTAGTAATATAACGTGATCCACTCTATCAAATGCCTTCTCAAAATCCGTGTATATCACGTCTGTCTGCGAGGCGCCGTCCATGCCGTTTAAAACATCATCTGTGAATATGGCTAAGTTCGTATTGGTTGACCTTTTTTTGAGGAAACCGTGCGTAACACGTTCCAGCAATTTACTAAGCACATTCAGTATCGAAATAGTACGGTAGTTCGGTACCTGACTCCGACTGCCCTTCTTGTGGATAGGGACAATGTGAGCGGTTTTCCAGAGGCTGGGAAAGTAACCATTTTTCAGGCATTTGTTGAATATTAAAGCAATCGGGGTTGCTAATTATTTGGAACAGAAATAGAAAAAGGACGGAGGAATGTTGTCACTACCTGCACCTTTTTTAATGTCAAGTTTTTTAAGTAAATTATTTATGTGTGAAGGGGTTATTTCTATAATATTTATGTTAGTGTCAAACGAAGAATCATTTGATGCAGCGGGATAGTAAGATGCGGGTGGTTTGAAATCCTTTTGAAAAAAGTCATTGAATGCATTACATATGTCGAGTTCATTATTATAAGTATTGTTGTTATATTTCATTGAGTTAGGGTAACCGGACTTGCTATTCCTCTGTGACTTAACGTAAGACCAAAACAATTTAATGCTTTCATATATCCTTCACCCGCAAAGTAAAGCCAATAAAATTTGAATACAGCATCAATAGCTCAGTTCTGCAAGAAGTAAAACAGATTAGAGATCGTGGTGTTTTAATGGACTCTAAACTAACCTTCACAGACCATATAGAATACATAACATCAAAAGCCTTTAAAGCTCTAGGATTTGTTTTGCGGGTGAGCAGACCCTTTTCAGATACACAATGTTTGAAAGTCTTATAGTACACATATGTAAGGAGCATCCTCGAATACTGCAGTAATATCTGGAACCCTCAGTATGTAACAAATACTCGAAGCATTGAAAAAAAAAAAAAAAATCTTAAACATCTACATTACCGGAATTGTCGTACGCACTCTAGCTATGTTGAGTCATGTACTTTTTATCGCCTGCTGACACTTGAGGATAGACGTTGTCTTCTCGACATGACCTTTTTACATAAAATATGCAATAGCCAAATAGACAGCACGGATTTAGTATCCAGAACATTATCTTTGAGTGCTCCCGCAACCCGAACTAGACCAAACTATTCAGCTATAAATCGGTGCATAGTAATTACGCTCAAAATTCTGTCATACGTCATATTCAGAAAAAGTACAATGTTGGGTTTGCTTCATTGGATTTGTTCTGTTCTTCACTACATTCATATAAAAAGACATTATCAGTATATTGACAAACTGAAACACTTTTAAACTGTTCTAATAATTTATTATTTTTTATTACTTTATCATTTATATGTATGTAACATTCATTATTACTTATTATAATATTCATATATTTCTAATTATATATATATATATATATATAATATATGTGTGAGCGTCTGTGTGTATATATAATACATAGACTTATCTATTTTTGATACCCATTATTTATGTAAGAACATACGTATTTACATGTGTGCAAGCAACTTATGTCCGTTCGTCGCTTTGTCATAAAAATATAACACAAATGTAATTAAAATCCGTAATTAGCTGTAAGATTAGCATTAAGATTCATGTTAATAATTTAGTAAGAGCTGTGGATTTTGTGCAAAATAAAATAATACAAAATTAAAATGTCCTTTACATTGAGAAAATCATGTCTTGTGTAGGTACTTTAAAATTTTATCGACTATCCTCACCTTTCTATTTTAAAAGGTAAGTTTAAACTGCAACAAGTAGGTAACATTTTGCTTACATACCCAATGTTGATTTGCTTGTTCTAAAGCTGTGAGTTCAGCTTCTTCATCACAAGGACTGTCCGCATTAAACCACTTGGAATCAACTAAACGAGGAGTTAGAACTGGGAAAGGAATATTCATCTTAATAATCCACTAAAATTAAAATTGTTTACTATGTACATACGTGATACGTTTAAGAATGTTCATTCATACGCCTGTCAATTTTGTTGTTTCTAAGTGTTGTGCCTTGGTTGATTGCTTGGTTGTGCCACAACTCGATTCAGAAATATAATACGCTATTGAATATGTTAAATCGGAACGAATAAAAGTAACGCGACTGAAACATAGATTATTATTAAATTTATTAAGTTATTAGCAATTAAATTCAATAATAACAATATTAAAATTTAATTTAGGTAATTTTGAGTCAAGCTCTTCTATCATCAGTGCTATTTTTTTATTAATCTGATTTAACTCTAAGATTTTGTTTTTCCGTCTGCGATCTTACTATTCAAATAACAACTGCTGACACACTCCAAGGCAGTTAAACATTAAAAAAAAGCAACTTACAACTGACACCAACTGACACAGATAAACTGACTGAATGTTGTTTGTTTGTTGATTAATTTGTGACCTGTGTTTGTTGCGACGCGAGAGTCTAAAAGCAGAAAGATAAATAATTAAAAGGATCGTAATAGGTAAGGTGTTATCAAAAATCTATTAAGATATACATGGACAAGATCTTTTTTGGTGTAGATGTTATTTGTTTGTTTTAATTTTTTGAGTGCTTTTAAAAAAATCTAGTCGTTTCGGGCGGTGTGTGTACATAATCAAACATTAAAATATTAATGAGATTTAATCACGTTACTTAAATGTTTTCTTTTGTTGCATTAGTTATTATAAAACCATTTTAAAATATTCCTCAATAGATTTGCCGTAAGAATAGGATAGGATTTGGTTTGTTTATAAAAATGAACGGGATCAAATTACGAAATGGCTTCCGTTGCATGCTAGGTACATTAAATTTACGCTGTACCACGGTCGTTTAATAATTACAGCTAGTTGCGTTTCACACCTTGAAGTTGCCACTATTTAAAATAAATTACTAATGCCCGGTTTCTAATATTTGAAAAACGATCCGTTTTAGTTATGGATGGACATAAATTATACGAGGCGTAAGCTTAAACCGTTCCAATAAAGAACGACTGGAACTGGAAGTTAAATCCTTCCCGATGGCTTGCTACTAATGGATAGGATAGTCATTTTGGACACGTTATGAATAGTAAAATATTGGAACTGGGAATTAGTAAGTATCTACACATTTATAATTTTTTTTATAGATTTAAATAAAACCTAACCACAAATAAAATCACATTTTAGGTAACATTAATCAAAGTGTAATGCATGCTAGGCATAACCATCTACACCATAAGGACACATGGGGCTCGTACCCAGGGCGCCCATTCTCATGGGGTCCCAAAAGACCAACAATTTGATTTTCAAATTTGGGCACATTACACTATTTTTTGGAGGATATAAAGTCCATTATTGTAACCAAAAAAACAGCAGTATTTTTGTATCATTAATGACAAATTATATCAAACTGTATTTAATTACCTACAAATGGTCAGACTTAATTAAAAAAGTGAGTATAATAAGCTTTTTCTACCTTCTAAAATGGCCCAAAATTCTTTTGTGTTGCACAATAATTTCACTTAGTTACACATGGAGTAAGTAAAGAAATAAGCAAATTTAATTGAATAACTTATTTCATGTATATAGCAGATGATCATTTATGCGTATCTATGCCCTCAATAATATTTTTGGTTAAACTTGGCCAAATTAACCACAAAAACTGGATTCCAACATATGACATAGTTTTCCAACCACAAACAACGTTAAAAGTAAAACAATTAGTTTTAGCTTAACATGTGTAAGATTAAGAAATCAATGTTATGATTACTATTTTCGCCATTATTTTTGCAATTAACTAAGCAGCAGGTTTTATGACGCATGTTTATTAATTAAAAACGTAAATTTCGCTGGTAAAAAGTGTCAGCTGGTCCTCCGAAAGTTCCTTTTTTGGCCATAACGCGCACTGCGATCGTTTCGGGGTCCTTCATCTTGTACTTCACACCCAGTGAACACTCTGATTTTAATTAAGTGTATTAAAGTAACATCAGAAATGATACCACTTAAAGGAAAATGACAAATGGTGTTGCACCCTTATGTATTATAATAAAATGTTATTATTTTAGAACTCCTGTGCCAGGTTCTAGATCTGCGGCTCAGCCAGTGACTTCATGGTAAGCCAAATTTATTACAATAGAATAGAATTAACAACAGATGACGCTAGTAAATGTGTTTGTCATTAGTTTTTTGGCAAAATAGTATAGTTCAATAAATTTAATACGAAGTGTAGTTTCGTTCGAAAAAAGAAATATTTAGAGAATTAGACGGAGAAAATAAAAAGGCCATCATCTGTAGTCAGTTAGGAAAAAATAAAATATTGAAGTAGATCTCGAACACCAAGGACCTGTTTCAATATGAAGTTGGTTAATAACCTGCGCTCTAATTCCATCTCTGTATGTTGTCTTTTAATGTCTAAAATTAAAATTGTTGTCTAAAGGCGTACTTTAAAAATAAATTATTTTAGGTCAGAAGAGTTATAAAAAAAGAAAAACAAACAAGCTAATGGAGGAGATTGTAAGGAAACTTGTCTCCTTGGAACAGAAAAAAAAACTTAATGCACCCCAGGAAAAGAAAGTTAGATTTTTATTGCCTGACGCTCCCCCTAGAAAACCGAGGTAATAAGTTCTTATTTTTTCTCAAATTATTGCTATTTTAGCACTGAGTGCATTTACATTTTGAGTTATAAATTCTGTTCTCTAAAAGGAAAATATTATTTTCAGGAAAAGCCGTTCGCCTAAGCGAATAGCATGCCCGTTATTTCAAGGAACACCGGAAGTTTTACCTCCTCGCAATCTTCAGCCTTGGGACCTTAGTAAAAAAAGTATGATATTTATGTGTATTAATCAGGGATGTTACGGAGCTTCGGTTCCGGTTCCGTTAAGTCGGAAGTTCCGATTACTTTTATACTTTCGGTTCCGACTCCGGCTCCGATATTTTTTAATCGGAGGTTTGAATCGGAGGTCGAAGCATAGATAGCGGGCGAGTGCGGCGGCGTGTGCCGACCGACTGTTATGATTCGGAATTACCAGCAAAAGCTAGACATAGTAGTAATGTGCAATCAGTTTTGTCAAACATATTATTAAGTAGTGATGAAGAAGACGATGATAATACCACACTTGATAAAAGTCCAGTTTTTGATAAATTTGTCTTCGTAAAAAAAATACTAAATGAGTTCAATAAAGAAAAACGTATTAGTATTAGTGATGATCCGTTATTATCCGGTGGATACCAAATTCCAGCCCTGCAATCAATTGCTCGTCAATTTTTGTCGTGTCCACCAAGCTCGGTAGCGAGCGAGCAACTTTTTAGTGGCGCTGGCCTAATCTACGACCCCTTAAGAACTAGGTTAGAGGTACACAAAGCTTCCAAGCTTTTGTTCATAAAATATAATATGCTACTTTTAGAGTCTAATAGTATTAATTGACTTAAAAGTAGCGTATTATATTTTATGATTTTTAATACGATTTAAATTTTTTTTTAAAGCTTTTGTTCGTTAGTATAATATAAACTAATATATGCTACTTTGGAGTTTGGGTTTAAATTCATTCTATTTAAACTTGTTGTTTATTTGGAAATACGCCAATTTTGCTCATTTTTATGTTTTATGTTACAAATGAAACTTGTAATAAAAAAAAAATACTACATAATGTTTTATTTGTCTTTAAATAATAATTCTCTCTCATGTCACCCTGCTTCCGATTCCGATTCCGACTCCGATTCCGATTCCGATAAAGCAAATTTAAAAACTCCGATTCCGGCTTCGGTTCCGATAAAACTACTTCCGTTACATCCCTGGTATTAATATACCATAATAATAACCATAATATACCATATTTTTGTTTACTGATTAACCCAAATTTAAAAATTTAAATTTTATTTTTAGAAATCAATGATGAGGCTAGCGGTGCACTTCGTAAAATCGAACCAGACAATGGTATGTGAATTGATGATGCTGATATTTTTATATTTTGATTTGCAATTAGTAACCAACTTTATATTTACAATAATGTTACTTGTAGATACTGTACCAGTTGATGTGGACATAGCATCATTGCCGGTGTGCCAAACGCCGGTTAAAACTCCGCCCAACACGTGAGTTTCTGATTTCAAATCAGAGTATGTAAGTTAAGTGTTTTAAGTATCGACCCAGGGATATATTTTACAAGTTTTCTTTTTGCTATAGGTTAGAAGTTGGCACATTGGCGCCGGCGTCTGAAATTTTGAGGGTGGAAAACCTACCGGCCAACTACCAGATAGTAAATAGCGCAGTGCAGCTAGTAGAATTTCCAGGTGAGTTTGCTTTTTAGGGTTCCGTACCCAAAAGATAAAAAAAGGGACCCTTTTACTGAGACTTGGCTGTCTGTCTGTCCGTCAGTCTGTCTGTCAATAAGAGCGTGTCAGAACTGTGATGGCTAGAAAGTTTTTGTTGCTGCTGTAACAACAAATCCAAAATAAAATAATTGTTTAAGAGGAGCTCCCATGCAACAAATGTGATTTGAATGCTGTTTTTTGCTGAATATTCATTAAAAGTTTTGTTACACGCTTAAAATATTCACACATTTATTTAAAATAAATCATTGTGTCTAATGTTGTACGGAACCTTCGTGACATGAGCGAGAGGTCCAATAACTCTGTTTCGTCCGACACGCATATACAATGTGTCAGCCTTTAGCATTCACTATGTAAACCACTCTGAACGTATAGGGAACTCTCCACTCTAAGGGACCTACATACACTTTCATAGATATTGACACTAGCCTGATAATTATAAATCAATCCTATTATTTCTCTTCTAGTTTCTCCGGACAAGTCAATAAAGTCTGCGGTCTCACAGCCTCTTGCTCCTCCTCCGTTGTCAGTTTCACCAATGCAAAGTAAGATAAATAAATTACATTATATCATTAGGCCTGATCATACATTTAGAGTAACCTCAGTAAGCAACAGCTTTATTGTAATTACTAGACTGGCCAATTTCAAACATAATAATCCTTGGTAAGATGAGAATTTGGAATGATCTCAAATTTAAAACAGATTAAATAATAAATAAATAAATATTAGACAACATCACATAATTGCTCTGATTCTGTGGTAAGTAGCTAAAGCACTTGTATTACAGAAATCAGAAACAACGACGGTACCACAACACCCAGATCCGAGACAGAAAAGTTTGTTTCCCATATTGACCCGACCGGGGGTCGAACCCGGGACCTCAGCGATGGCGCGGCGCCAAAGTCCGGCCCGCTTGCCTCAAAATAATTAAGATAATTTATACACCATTATTTTTTATTTACCATAAAAAAAATAATCACGAATGTAGACAAAGGTCTTAATTGTAAATGTGCAAACCGATTATTTTTTCGATTAAAAATTACAGAGTTATTACGTTTTGTTTTTTACTGAAATTAACTAAAAATGTGTGGACATCCGTCTTTTTAATCAATGAAACTATTGGCACGCAACATATCAATGAAATACGCACGACATCTTGTCTCACTATCGCAGGTTACTTCCCTTTCTCAAAGAAAAACAAGTTCCCATGGCATCGGAATAAGGTTGAGAGTGCACTGACAACGCCCACTCAGCTGAGTTCCCCGAAAAGCCCTTCCGCGCGTAAGCGTAATAATAATCAAATTAGTCGAAACACTTTCATTTTTGTAATCAAACTCTCCTTTAATACTTTTTCTGGCTTAGGAAAGACAAAATTACGTTTTAGTTATTAGGTATCTTATTTATTTGTCGAAAATATCACGTTTTCATAACTAGGTAGCTACTAACCTACAATTGAAACGAATTTTGGCGTATTTAAAGAGCTATTTATTGTGTACCTACATTACTTTTGTATTGTCCTAAAATGTACACAACATCTACCTACACGGATTTTAATAATTGTTCAAAATTTTTACCTTCATTATCAATGCACAGACGCGCCCTTTTATGTCAGTTTCCTTTTACGGAAATAAGCACATTTTGTTATTGTCGCACTTGGTTAAAAGCATCTAAAATTCGCTGTTTTAACACTTCAACAGTGTTTGGTTCACTGACTGACATAAACATCTTACTTAATAAAAAAATCGACTCCAACCCGCGTAAACAGGCATTCATTCGAAAACGATACATTGGCGTTAGATTTGTTTAACAACCAATTACACAAAGCAATCGTTGGCGCTCGGTCCACATACGTCGGCTCTTGTACTTTTTGGTAATAGGTAGTATGAGTGCATGCCGGCCGAATGTATTCTTTTCCTGGTGGAGTACTGAGCATATGCCAAACTGACGAGCGGCATCATTGGTGCTTCCTTGCGGGTCTTCTTCGAAGTACGCAACCACGTCGTCGTACAAGTGTTGTGAGAGCGCCGGTCTTCCTCGTCCTTGTGCATGTCTACTCACGTAAAACCAACTGGTGTGGCCTGATCCACAAGAATTCTCAGTCCAGTGATTTATTTCGCGCGCGCGTGTCATGTGACGTAAAATAGGTCACGGTCAACGGTCAAGACGAAACTAGTATGTTGCGCGGGCGCAGGGGTTGCGCCGTTGCGCCCGAGCCGTGCCTCGGCCCCGCCGCGTCTCCGCCTCGTTTTGAGTCGTGTGTGTGCGTAAACAGGGAAACGATGCGATTATTCAATGAAAACGTAGTATTAATGCGTTTTAAAGAGATAAATTACTTAGTCCGTTTTTTTATTTATAAATATATAAATGCAATAAGTAACTGATACTGTGGTTAAAATTTTTCTGGTAAATAAAAAATATTCCTGTATATTGATAAAGATCAATTTATTAAGTTAATTTATTTACGTTTCTTAACAAATAATTGTACTTAATTAAAAAAAAATACTTCAGATTTACTGCATACAAGTCATGAAGAAACGGAAAAGAAAATACTGCCGATCCCGACGTGTGGTGTCGATGACGTCAACAAGGACATACATATCCCCATCCCAGTATCGGAAAGATTGGATCTTCCCCCCATGGACGAGATGGTGCCTGAACTTTTGGAAGTTACCTGCTTTGAGAGATTTGGCAAGTGAAGACATGTTGCACTTTGATTGGTCTAGTGATCCACATGTCTTTACTGGCAAGAAATATTTAGAGGGAGTCCTGGTCCAACGTTTCTTACGAAAAGATTGTCAACAATACTAGTTTTTCAAAAATTTGGGACCCAGTGTTTTTAGACTTGATTGTGCGAGAGACGAATAAGCACGCAGATGGTTTAAAAAATAATCCTAATTTAAAGACTCACGCCGTTTTAAAAAATTTGGGTACCTATTACGGCTTCGCAGCCTGGTCCCGATCCCAGTCGAGGCGGAATATTGGCGACCACGCCTTAACTACCTTATACTTGGAAAGTTTGAGGCAATTATGAAGTTTAGTCGCTTCAAATTAATGAAAAAATGTCCTCACTTTGTTGACAATTCAACAGCATTTTCCATAAATACATGTAATAAGTTGTTTAAAATTCGGCCCGTAATTGACCATTTGAACGAAAAGTTTAGCTCTTTGTATTTACCCGAGCAAAATATTTCAATTGATGAGTCGCTGATGCTCTGGAAAGGTAGATTGCCCTTTGCACAGCTGATAAACACAAAAGCGGCACGAGTGGGTATAAAGAGCTACGAGCTCTGTGAGTCCAAAACCGGTTATATGTGGAAAATGCTGTTATATGCCGGCATACCGCAAGATATCTTTGGGACCTTTCCCAAGGATATCGTAGTAGAGGATGGTAAAGACTCAGGGGGGGTTTGTAGAATGCGAAGAGTCTGAGGGCGCTACGTCAAAAATCGTTTTTGACCTGATTCGTCCATTACTAAATCTGGGTCACAGTTTAGTAATGGACAACTTTTATGCATATATTACCTATACTCGCTTTTGCCCGCGACTTCGTCCGCGTGGCGTGTTATAAAAGCGAGATCTTTGTGTGTGTGGGAGAAAGGTTCAAAAATGCTTAATTTTATTATTTTTAAATGAGGTTATAGTAGGTACCTACTGTATTAGTAGCTCGGTTGAATAATTTATTGTTGTTAATTTTTAGATTTTTAGTTATGATAATTTTGTTTTCATAATTTAGGAAAATACGATCAGAGGAGGCTAACCCTAAAGTACCTATAGGCTTTCGTCTGGAATTCAAAGGTCAGAATGTGAATGTCAGTCGGTATGGAAGTAAAAGTTTGACCACTTGAAAACTAAAAATCGCGACGTTTCTTGGTTGCCACTACCGCCAGCTATAAATTTCAAGCCTTTAACTCGCTTCCCGTTCCTAGGGGAATTTTTAACTTCGCATTTACTAAGGTATATTATATGCATATCAAATTTCAAGCTTCTTACATAAGCAGTGATAATTTTTCGAAATACAGCCATAACTAAACTTTATATTTACTAAGATATGCATGATAGATTGAAAACATCCATCTTACGCGGTTAAGATTTATTCATACAAAAGTATTTTCCCGCTAGCTCCCGTTCCCGTGGAAATTTTGCAATATCCTGTTGCAACTAAGCTTTAAGTTTACTACGATACCTGCATGCCAAATTTCAAGCGTCTGACTTAAGCGGTTTAGATTTTGTATACAAAAGTATTTTCCCGCTAATTCCCGTTCCCGTGGGAATTTCGTGAATTCCTTTCTTAGTGCACCTCTACGGTACTTAAGCTACGTCCCTTCCAAATTTCAAGTGCCTACGTTTAGCCGTTTAGGCTCTCCGTTAATATGTCAGTCAGTCAGTTTCTCCTTTTATATATTTAGATTAGATTAGAAAAACATGGCAAATTTATTTTTAGGGAAGAAAATGATATTTCTACTTGATCCAAGTGCATGGAACGGTTATTGTTTTCTTTTCACGCTTTATTTGATATTATGCTTAAGGTGGTTATGGAGCAGTCTAAGTCGACTCAGCAGGGTTGTGGGCGAGGCCGAAGATGTTTGGGCGGCAGAAGTAGAGCGCGTACACGTGGTGGTGCCAGGTCTCAATACCTTAATTTTGGAAATTTTATTGCTTTACTTTTTATTTTATTACGATTTGTGCCATTGAAGTTTTGCGATAGTAAATTTAGAATTAACGCATAATTTTATTCATTAAAATATTGTATTTAAGTTATACCATTTAAATATTTACTAATTATATAATGTTACTATTTTAGACCTTCCGTGCCAGGGCCTAGATCGTCTGCAACTGAGCCAGTGATATCAAGGTACGCCAAATTTAATTGAATTGGATAGAAAAGAATTACCAATAGACAATGCTAGTTAATGCTTCTGCCATTCAATCGATTTAATACTAAGTGTCGTTTCGTTAGATAAAATAAATATTTAGGAATGAGAGCCTTCCGCTCCGCAAGCATGGTGAAGATAAAAACGCCATATCTGTGGTCAGGAAAAAATACATTATTGAAGTATTTCTCTAACACCAAGGACCTGTTTAAGACCCGCGTTAAGTCCATTGCTGTATGTAGGTAATCTTTCGTGTAATCGTAAAAGTGTTTATAGGCGTACTTTAAAAATATATTATTTTAGGTCACAAGAGTTAAAAAATAATAAAACGAACAAGCTGATGGAGAAGAATGCTAGGAAACCAGAACAGAAAAAAAAACTTTATGCACCCCAAGAAAAGAAAGTTAGATGTTTATTTCCTGAAGCCCCTCCTAGAAGAGCGCGGTAAGAAGCTCTTATGTTTTCACAAATTATTGCTATTTTAGCATTGAATGAATTTTCATTTTGAGTTATAAATTCTGTTCTCTAAAACGAAAATATTATTTTCAGGAAATGCCGTGCACCTAAGCGAATACCTTGCCCATTAGTTCCAGGAACACCAGAAGTTTTAGCTCCTCGCAAACTTCAGTCTCGGGAACTTAAAAAAAAAAGTAAATGATATTTATGTGTATTAATGTACCATATTTTTATTTCTGATTAATCAAATAAAATTATAATTTTATTTTTAGACATCTATGATGAGGCTTAGCAGTTCATTTCGTTACATAGAACTCTAGTTCTTTTTCGTTTTGATTTGCAATTAATAAACCAACTTTATATTTACAATAATGTTACTTGTAGATACTGTACCAGTTGATGTGGACATAGCATCATTGCCGGTGTGCCAAACCCCGGTTATAACTCCGCCCAACATGTGAGTTTCTGATTTCAAATCAGTGTAAGTTAAGGGTATTCAGTTTCGAGTGAGAGCTTTCCTCTCTCCCGCAAGCTCGGTGGAGATAAAAACGCCATCTGCGGCCATCATCTGTAGTCAGTTAGGAAAAAAAATATTGAAGTAGATATCAAACACCGAGGACTTGTTTGAACGTGACCCTCGTTTCTGCGCATAAACTAATTCCATCTCTGTATGTCATTTTTCAATGAATAAAATTAAAGGTATTTCTATAGGTGTACTTTAAAAATATATTCTTTTAGAACAGATGGATAGAGAAGAAGGGTAAGAAACTTCTCTCCCCGGAACAGAAAAAAAAACTTTACGCACCCCAGGAAAATAAAGTTTCTACATTATTATTGCCTGATGCCCCTGAAGCCCCTCCTAGTAAAGCGAGGTAAGAACTATTATTTTTTTCCAAATTATTGCTTTTTTCACGTTGAGTGAATTTAAATTATGAGTTATAAATTCTGTTCTCTAAAACGAATACATCATTTTCAGGAGAATCCGTGCCCCTAAGCGAATATCTTGCAAATTATGTCCAGGAACATCGGAAGTTTTACCTCCCAGCAAACTTAGGAAAAAAAGTAAATGATATTTATGTGTATTATTGTATCATGTTTTATTTCTGATTAATACAAATTTAAAAATGAATTCTTTTTATTAGAAATCGATGATGACGCTTATTAAATATAAATATAAATATTTTGATTTGCAATAAGTAATAAACCAACTTTATATTTACAATAATGTTACTTGTAGATACTGTACCAGTTGATGTGGACATAGCATCATTGCCGGTGTGCCAAACGCCGGTTACAACTCCGCCCAACACGTGAGTTTCTGATTTCAAATCAGAGTATGTAAGTTAAGTGTTATAAGTATCGACCCAGGGATATCTCAAACTCAAACTCAAATATTTCTTTATTCAAGTAGGTTACATGTAACACTTTTGAATCGTCATTGAATACAATGCAAAGTGATATATTTTACAAGTTTTCTTTTCGCTATAGGTTAGAAGTGGTCACATTCGCGCCGTCATCAGGAATTTTGAGGGTGGAAGACCTACCGGCCAAATACCAGATAGTAAATAGCGAAGTGCAGCTAGTAGGATTTCCAGGTGAGTTTGCTTTTTAAGGTTCCGTACCCAAAGGATAAAAACGGGACCCTATTACTAAGACTTGGCTGTCTGTCGATCACCAAGAACGTGTCAGAACCGTGATGACTAGTAAGTTTTTGTTGTTGCAGCAACAGCACAGCAGCTATAACAACAAATAGCAAAACAAAATAAAATAAGAGGGGGGGAGTTAACGTGCCTTTCTAGTCTAAAAATATGCACAGAATATTTAGTTATAGTAAGTCTAGTCTAATGTTGAATAGATAATAAATAATAATGAATGGTACAGTCCAATAACTCCGTCTCGTCCGACACGCATATATAATGTGTCAGCCTTTAGCATTCACTATTTAAACCACTCTGAACGAATAGGGACCTCTCTAAGGGGCCTACATACACTTTCATAGATATTGACAATGGCCTGATAATAATAAATCAATCCTATTATTTCTCTTCTAGTTTCTCCGGACAAGTCAATAAAATCTGCGGTCTCGAAGCCTCCTACACTGTTGTTAATTTCACCAATGCCAAGTAAGCTTAAATATCCGTCTGCAACTGAGCCAGTGATATCAAGGTACGCCAAATTTAATTGAATTGGATAGAAAATAATTACCAATAGACAATAGACAATGCTAGTTAATGCTTTTGCCATTCATTCGATTTTATATTAAGTGTCGTTTCGTTAGATAAAATAAATATTTAGGGATGAGAGCCTTCCGCCCCGCAAGCATGGTGAAGATAAAAAGGCCATATCTGTAGTCAGGAAAAAATACATTATTGAAGTATTTCTCTAACACCAAGGACCTGTTTGAACGTGACCCGCGTTAAGTCCATTGCTGTATGTAGGTAATCTTTCGTGTAATCGTAAAAGTGTTTATAGACGTACTTTAAAATTATATTATTTTAGGTCACAAGAGTTAAAAAGTAGATAATAAAACGAACAAGCTGATGGAGAAGAATGCTAGGAAACCAGAACAGAATAAAAAACCGCAAGCTTGGTTAAGATAAAAATACCATCATCTGTAGTCAGTTAGGGAAAAATATTGAAGTAGATATCAAACACCAAGCACCTGTTTAAACGTGACCCTCGTTTCTGCGCATAAGCTAATTCCATCTCTGTATGTAATTTTTCATTGTATAAAATTAAAAGTGTTTATAAGTTTATTTTAAAAATATATTATTTTAGGACAGAGCAGTTAAAAAAATATAGAAAAAATAAAAGGATGGAGAAACTTCTCTCCCTGGAACAGAAAAAAAAATTAGATGAAAAGCAAGTTTCTACATTTTTAATGCCTGACGCTCGTCCTAGTAAAGCGAGGTAAGAACTATATTTTTTTCCAAATTATTGCTTTTTTTCACGTTGAGTGAATTTAAATTATGAGTTATAAATTCTCTTCTTTAAAACGACTTTATAATTTTCAGGAAATGCCATTTGCCTAAGCGAATAGCTTGCCCATTAGTTCCAGGAACACCGGAAGTTTCACCTCCCTGCAAACTTCAGCCTTGGGAACTTAATAAAAAACGTATGATATTTATGTGTATCTTTTAATATATTTTTATTTCTGATTAATCTAAATTTAAAAATGATATCTACCTTTATTTTTGGAAATCAATGATGAGGCTAGCGGTATATTTCGTTACATAGAACCAGATTATGGTATTTGAATTGATGAAGCTTATATTATAATAAATAAATAATAATAAAAAATGTGCCAGACAATTACACCAATTACCTGGTCTTATACTATGTTTTTTCTTGTACTATGAGCACCAGCCGGATACTAACTGGGGGCGTAATCCGAGTACACCCAGAACCAAGTCAATATTTTGTTTGCAACACTTTCAATTCTTATCAATTTCCAAGTTTTCTGCCACACACCCAAAAGTGAGCAACGATATCTCGGTAGCCGGGTGCACTGGCGCCACGGTGTCGCATATCTCGGAACATCGCGCCACGCCGCGAACTCCCGGGTGCACTAGGATTGTACATTTTGGTGATCTACATTTTCTTTCACAGTCACAGTGAAACATTGTTTTAGCTATGCGTGAAATATGGAGGCGAAACGCAAATGACGGAATATGGTTTTTCTTATATTTATTTCTACTCATACTTCAGAGGCGTGGTGCATATTTACGAGACTAGGTTTTACAACAAGGTATACCTATTTATATATTTGCTTTCAAGTACGACAACCACGTTGATATAAAAATACCCGTTTTGTCATTTGTGTAAAAACAGAATGGGCAATGTGAATAAACCGCTTGAAACGTAATGCAATAAAATAGTAAATATAAATAGATAATGGTACGGAACCTTCGTGACATGAGCTGATAACACTCTGAACAAATGGGGAACTCTTCACTCTAAGGGACCTACATACACCTTCATAGATATTAGCAATGGCCTGATAATAATAAATCAATCCAATTTTTTCTCTTCTAGTTTCTCCAGACAAGTCAATAAAGTCTGCGGTCTCAAAGACTCCTACTCCTCCTCCGTTGTCAGAGTCAACAATGCAAAGTAAGCTTAAAAAAGTACTGTCTTAAGGCCTTATCATATATTTATAGTAATCTGAGCTCAGAAAGCAACAGCTTTATTGTAATTACCAGACTGGCCAATTTCAAACATAATAATCCTTGCTAAGATGAGAATTTGTATTATTAATAATCTCAAATTTAAAACAGATTGTAAAGACAGTTTATAAATTGATAGAGATAAATGTATAAAATTTAATTTAACTTGGTTTATTAACAAATAATTATAATAAAAAAAAATACTTCAGATTTACTGCATGTAAGTTATGAAGAAATGGAAAAGGAAATACTGGAGCAAGATTTTGATAGTGGTGTCGATGACGTCAACGAGGACATCCATATCCCCATCCCAGTATCGGAAAGATTGGATCTTCCCATCATGGACGAGACGTTGCCTGAACTTTGGGACGTTATCGAGGCTGAAGATAGAGAGGACGACACTGCTTTGAGAGATTTGGCAAGTGAAGACATGTTACACTTTGATTGGTCTAGTGTCTTAACTGCGAGAAATATTTAGAGGGAGTCTTGGCCCAACGTTTGTAACGAAGGGATTGTCACGAATACATTTTTTTTTTTCAAATAGTTTAGGATTTTGAAACTTGTTTGTGCGAGAGTCGGAACGAATGAGTACGCAGATAATTTAAAAAACAATCCTAGTTTAAAGGACCACGATGCAATTAAAAATTGGGTACCTATTACGGCCGCTGAATTGTGGATATATTTCTGATTTATCATGCTTCACAGACTGGTCTGGAATATCGCCTATATTCTCACTTTCTGAAGTAACTCGGTAATTGTGATCCTCTGGGATCACGCCTTAACTACCTTATACTTGGGAAGTTTGAGGCAATTATGAAGTTTAGTCACTTCAAATTAATAAAAAGGTGTCTCCATTTTGTTGACAATTCAACTGCATTTTCCACAAATACACGTAATAAGTTTGTTGTTTAAAATCCGGCCCGTAATTGACCATTTGATCGAAAAGTTTAGCTCTTTGTATTTACCCGAGCAAAATATTTCTATTGTTGAGTCGCTGATGTTCTGGAAAGGTAGATTGTCCTTTGCGTAGATGATAAACAAAAAAGCGTCACGAGAAAAAAATTACAAATTAAAGTTAAAGCCACATAGGGTCCTTGACTATAAGGGTGTATTTCTACATGATCCAAGTGCATAAAACGGCAATTTTTTTCACGCTTTGTTTAATATTATGCTTAAGGTGGTTATGGAGCAGTCTAAGTCGACTCAGCAGGGTTGTGAGCAAGACCCAGGATGTTTGGGCGTCGGAAAGAGAGCACGTACACGTGGTGGAGTCAGGTCTGTAATACCTTAATTTTGTGCTATTGAAGTTTTGCGATAGTTAATTTAGAATTAAGTACATATTTTTTTTTCATGAATATTGTATTTAAATTCCTACGTTTAAATATTTACTAATAATAAAATGCAATTATTTTAGAAGTCCCGTGGCAGGTCCTAGATTGTCTGCTGCTGAGCCAAGGTAAGCCAAATTTAATTCAAGTGCATTAAATAGAATTAACAATAAATGATGCTAGTTAATACGTTTGCCATACGTTTTTTGTCATAATTAACCGACTTCAAAAAAAAGGAGCAGGTTCTCAATTCAACCGTATATATTTTTTGTATAAGTAGTTCAATAAATTTTATACTAAGTGTCGTTCAGTTCGAAAAAATAAATACTTAGGGATGAGAGACTTCCGCCGCAAGCTCGGTGTAGATAAAAAGGCCATCAATGTAGTCAGTTAGGAAAAAATATTTTATTAAAGTAGATCTCCAACACCAAGGACCTGTTTGAACGTGACCCGCGTTAATTCCATTCCTGTATGTAATCTTTCAATGCATATAATTAAAAGGGTTTATAGGTGTACTTTAAAAAATAATTATTTTAGGTCAGAAAAGTTAAAAAAAAATAAAACGAACAGGCTGATAGAAGACAAGGCGTGGAAACTTCTTACCCCGGAACAGAAAAAAAAATTAGATGAAAAGCAAGTTGGTACTTTTTTAATGCCTGACGCTCCTCCTAGTAAAGCGAGGTAAGAACTATTTTTTTTTCAAATTAGTGCTATTTTCGCGATTAGTGAATTCACATTTTGAGTTTTAAATTCTGTTCTCTAAAACGAATATACCATTTTCAGGAGAAGACGTGCCCCTAAGCGAATACCCTGCCAATTATTTCCAGGAACATCGGAAGCTTCGACTCCCCGAAATCTTAAGAAAAAAAGTACTTATATGATATTAATGTGTATTCATGTATCATATTATAATTTCTGATTAACACAAATTTAAAAATTATAATTTTATTTTTAGATATCGATGATGAGGCTGGCGGTACATTGCGTAACATAGAGCCAGACAATGGTATGTGAATTTATGACGCTGATATTTTGATTTGCAATTAGTAATAAACCAACTTTATATTTACAATAATGTTACTTGTAGATACTGTACCAGTTGATGTGGACATAGCATCATTGCCGGTGTGCCAAACGCCGGTTACAACTCCGCCCAACATGTGAGTTTCTGATTTCAAATCAGTGTAAGTTAAGGGTATTCAGTTTCGAGTGAGAGCTTTCCTCTCTCCCGCAAGCTCGGTGGAGATAAAAAGGTCATCTGCGGCCATCATCTGTAGTCAGTTAGGAAAAAAAATTATTGAAGTAGATATCAAACACCGAGGACTTGTTTGAACGTGACCCTCGTTTCTGCGCATAAACTAATTCCATCTCTGTATGTAATTTTTCAATGAATAAAATTAAAGGTATTTCTATAGGTGTACTTTAAAAATATATTCTTTTAGAACAGATGGATAGAGAAGAAGGGTAAGAAACTTCTCTCCCCGGAACAGAAAAAAAAACTTTACGCACCCCAGGAAAATAAAGTTTCTACATTATTATTGCCTGATGCCCCTGAAGCCCCTCCTAGTAAAGCGAGGTAAGAACTATTATTTTTTTCCAAATTATTGCTATTTTCACGTTGAGTGAATTTAGATTATAAGTTATAAATTCTGTTCTCTAAAACGAATACATCATTTTCAGGAGAATCCGTGCCCCTAAGCGAATATCTTGCAAATTATGTCCAGGAACGTCGGAAGTTTCACCTCCCAGCAAACTTAAGAAAAAAAGTATATGATATTTATGTGTATTATTGTATCATATTTTTATTTCTGATTAATATAAATTTAAAAATGAATTATTTTTATTAGAAATCGATGATGACGCTTATTAAATATAAATATAAATATTTTGATTTGCAATAAGTAATAAACCAACTTTATATTTACAATAATGTTACTTGTAGATACTGTACCAGTTGATGTGGACATAGCATCATTGCCGGTGTGCCAAACGCCGGTTACAACTCCGCCCAACACGTGAGTTTCTGATTTCAAATCAGAGTATGTAAGTTAAGTGTTATAAGTATCGACCCAGGGATATCTCAAACTCAAATATTTCTTTATTCAAGTAGGTTACATGTAACACTTTTGAATCGTCATTGAATACAATGCAAAGTGATATATTTTACAAGTTTTCTTTTTGCTATAGGTTAGAAGTGGTCACATACGCGCCGTCATCAGGAATTTTGAGGGTGGAAGACCTACCGGCCAACTACCAGATAGTAAATAGCGAAGTGCAGCTAGTAGGATTTCCAGGTGAGTTTGCTTTTTAGGGTTCCGTACCCAAAGAATAAAAATGGGACCCTTTTTATTTAAAACAGACTGTAATGATAAATGTATATAGTTAATTTAAATATGTTTCTTAACAAATAATTGTAATAAAAAAAATACTTTAGATTCACTACATGCAAGTTATGAAGAAATGGAAAATGAAACACTGGAGCAAGATTATGATAGTGATGTCGAAGACGTCGGCGAGGACATCCATACCCCCATGCCAGTCTCGGAAAGATTGGATCTTCCACCCATGGACGAGATGGTGCCTGAACTTTGGGACGTTATCGAGGCTCAAGATAGAGAGGACGACACTGCTTTGAGAGATTTGGCAAGTGAAGACATGTTGCACTTTGATTGGTCTAGTGATCCACATGTCTTTACTGGCAAGCGAGAAATATTTAGAGGAAGATCTGGCCCAACATTTGCAACGGAAAGATTGTCACCATTACAAATTTTTCAAAAAATTTGGGACCCAGAGTTTTTAGACCTGATTGTGCGAGAGACGAATAAGTACGCAGATAATTTTAAAAACAATCCTAATTTAAAGGACCACGCCGTAATTAAACAGTGGGTACCTATTACGGCCGCTGAATTGTGGATATTTTTCGGAGTTATCATGCTTCACAGCCTGGTTCCGATCCCAGTCGAGGCAGAATATTGGCGACCGCGCCTTAACTACCTTAAACTTGGGAAGTTTGAGGTGATTATGAAGTTCAGACGCTTCAAATTAATAAAGAGGTGTCTCCACTTTGTTGACAATTCAACAGCATTTTCCACAAATACATGTAATAAGTTGTTTAAAATTCGGCCTGTAATTGACCATTTAAACGAAAAGTTTAGCTCTTTGTATTTACCCGAGCAAAATATTTCAATTGATGAGTCGCTGATGCACTGGAAAGGTAGATTGCCCTTTGCACAGCTGATAAACACAAAAGCGGCACGAGTGGGTATAAAGAGCTACGAGCTCTGTGAGTCCAAAACCGGTTATATGTGGAAAATGCTGTTATATGCCGGCAAACCGCAAGATATCCTTGAGAAAGACGTAGTAGAGGATGGTAAAGACTCAGGGGGGGTTGTACAATCAGAAGAGCCTGAGGGCGCTACGTCAAAAATAGTTTTTGACCTGGTTCGTCCATTACTAAATCTGGGCCACACTTTAGTAATGGACAACTTTTATAATAGTCCGCTTTTATCAAGAACGTTAAAAGCTCGCCAGACAGACACAGTGGGCACACTACGTCTCAGCAGAGAGTTTGTGCCATGCAGTTTACGAAGCAAAACTAAAATAAATATGACCAGGGGGGAAGTGGCTTTTAGCCAGACTAAGGACTTGACTATTGTAGTCTGGAAAGACTTCAAAGTCATGGCCCTTATTTCAACGTTCCATCCCGTGCAAGTGGAAGGGAAAGAAAAATATGGCAAATTTAAATTTAAGCCACAGGCGGTCCTTGACTATAACCTTTTAATGGGGGGGATCGATAAAAAAGACCAACTTTTACAGGCCTTTCCCGTGGAAAGAATACGCAACCTAGTGTGGTACAAAAAATTGTTTCGCCGACTTCTAAATGTATCGATATTGAATTCCCATATCCTTTTTAATACTGGTGGGACAAAGTTATCATCGAGGGAATTCCGGACCCGACTTGCGGACGAAATCGTGATACGTTTCCGACCACTTATTCTGTCGACTTCAACAGTGATACCAGTCACGTCACATTTCCCAATAAAAAACGCTAAAACTAAGGCCCGTTGCAAATTTTGTCCTTCCAAGAATTTAAATTGTCGGACAGTTTGGAAGTGCGAAGCATGTAATTTGAGCTTATGTTTGCCAAATTGTTTTAAGGACTATCACGTGTCCAAAAACATTTAAAGGCAAAAAAATTTTTTGTATCAATGTAAGATAGGTGGATGTGTTGAGATTTCTATTAGTACGCCTGTAAATAGATAATAATCAATAATCAATAATTTATTTGCAAGAATACAATTTTTACATTTTGATGGTATGTTTATAAAAGGTATGTTAGTATTCTGCCTGCAAGCAGACGTGCAAATCTATGTTTTAAACGGTAGGTAAGTCCTGTTATAATTTTTCAAGAAGATGACGTCCAAAACTACAATACATTTATACAGATAAAATAAAATAATAAAAATATATTAAAAACACATTAAAATTGGTCATTAAGATATTCATTGACCGAATAATAGCATTTCGATAGTAGCCAAGCATGTAACTTTCTTTTTAATGCTGGTATTGGCAGGTTTTTAAGATGTCCCGGCAATTTATTAAAAACCTTTATTGCCATGCAATAGGAACTATTCTGAAATAATTTTAGTCTAACATTAGGCAGTAATATTCGATTAGCATTACAAAATAGTTCGAATGTTGTTGTACAAAAATACACATCTGTTTAATATATAAGCAAGGTATTGGTAGAATTTCTAGTTGTTTAAATAAAGGTTTACAAGTCTCTAGAAAATGTGCTCTACAGATCGCCCTAATGCATTTCTTTTGCGCTATTAGTGCCCTGTTTATATCTACTGAGTTGCCCCACAACAAGGTACCATAGTTAAGAAGATTAGATTATCGTATGTCGCGTATTTTCGTGCTCCCTTAGCAGTAGGGGGATTTTTGCGTTTCCGATTCGTGTCGGGTCGGTTTTCAAAGTACATTAGGTTACCAAGTCCCAGTAATAATCCGAGCCTAGGTTTGAGTCCCGTTAGGGGACGCATTCCGTATTTTGCTTAAACCATAATAAAGGTGAAAGTCTTCTGCGCTTCCCCGAAAGTTCGGTAAAAATGATAAAACTTCGCATCCATAATCGACAGTCAAATAGGAAAAAATATTATTTGTGACTATTATGGGACAAATATTCATGACCGGGGTCGACTATGGCCACCTTAAGGTGCATTGTAATTTTTAGTAATAATTAAAAACAAGATAGTGCTATCTTGTTTTATCTTTATTATTAGAAGAGTGTCTATTTTCTCTACTCTACAACAAAAACAAAAGGAATACAATGATTTAAAAAATATAAAGTATTTTCTTCAGTTAAAAAAAAAGTGGCCATATTTCCGACAGAGAAGGTAAATATGTCCATGCATATTTGGTGGAACACAGGGTACTGTTGTTACATTTGGTGATTTGTGTAAATTAAGCTAACAACCTTTTCGTCTATATTAAATATAATAATAATAATAAATTTTATTTCAGACCAATAGATCCATACAATCTTGTTAGTAAAAAACCAATTAAAATTATGTTAATAAAAAGAAAAATAAAAATAATAATAGTACGGATTGCTTAAAATTAGATGGCGTGTGCTCATAAGCTATGTTTTGTGAATCCTTCCTTGTGTAACCGAATCCAGTGCTTAAAGATAGGACACGATGGCTTGTCTTTAAAAACTCTCAGGATGCTGTTGGTACTCTGCCGTACCCTCGCAAGCAATGAGGCAGTCCGTTTTCGAATGATGCCGAAAAAGTCATCAACTCGCGCATCCGAAAACATGGTTGATGCACTGCAGTACCTGGGGAGCCCCATCAGCATCCTGAAAGCATTATTGTACTGCACTCGAAGAGCGTTATAGGTCTTCAGTGTATAGTCGCACCACAGACTACATGTATAGAAGGTCTGACAGAATGCTTTGAAAAGGGTAATTTTGACCTCCTTGGTGCATCTAACAAATCTGCGAGCGATCATATTACATCGGACTGCCAACGCTCTTCTCTCTCGCTCTATATCACAATTATCTGTCATGTCTTCAGTAACAATATGTCCTAAGTACTTAAATTGTGAGACTCTTTTTAATTCGGTATTTAAAAATATGCATTCCGGTTTTGTCAATACTAGCTGACCCGACAGATATTGTCTTTTTTTTGTCGAGGGAGAAATGCCTATCGCTCCGGCGTCGTCACTGCGGTGAAAAGAGAGTGGTGTGTCGGACTCGCATCGCCTAAAATCCCCTCGGTAGTTAACGACCTATAGACCAATTTAATTCACATTTTCCTACGAAAGGTATTTATAAAAGTCGAAAAAGACTTTTTGAATTACATGATATTATTAATCACAACAGTACCGATATTAATATAATAGAATGTATTAGAAACTATTCAAAACTTTTTAGAAGGTTTGCGCAGTAGCTAAATCGAATTTCTTGAAGAAAAAAATTAAGAAATCTTCAAATAAAATAAAGGCCACTTGGAACATTATTAACAAAAATAAAATTTAAGAAAACAAGTTCTCTCTTAAAATTAACGAAAATACAACTGGTTCTGATAATGAAGTCGCCAATGCATTTGAAACATATTTCTCGAAAATTCCGACAGTTACTACTAGTGGAATAAATTCTAACCCGCATCTTGCTCAATCTCTCTTCCAGTCTAATGTACGTGAATGTCTAACCTCCTTCAGCTCCACTCACATTAATCATCATGCAATTGTTAAAACATTTCATGATTTAAACATTTAAAAGATTGAGGATTAATGGGGGATTTCTTTAGAGATAATAAAAAGTATTATTACTATTATTGCCCCGCACCTAGCTTACATATTTAATAAGTGCATTGATCTGGGTCAGTTTCCTAATCTAATTAAATTTTGTAAAAATCATACACCTTTTTAAGCCAGGGGTACAAAAAGTAGCTTACGACCCATCTCCATACTGCCAGCACTTAGTAAGATCTTTGAAAAAAAATATATTCAATCAATTAATAACACATTTTAATGAAAACGATCTACTACATCACAAACAATTTGGCTTCACCAAGGGTAGATCGACCACTGATGCCGGAGTGGCACTGATCAAACATATTGGATGCGTGGGAGAGAAAGTAAGATGTCATTGGTATTTTTTGCGACTTGTCAAAAGCGTTTGATTGTGTCCAATCATGAAACTTTGCTTTTGAAATTACAACATTATGGTGCCTCAAGTCCTGCAATATCTTTAATCCACTCTTAACTACTTAACTATTACTCGCCAACACAATACAAAAAGTTAGTGTTAACGGAATCAATTCTTCTGGCGCACAACTAGTCATGGGAGTGCCCCAGGGTTCTATATTAGGACCTCTTCTCTCTTTTAGATAAATTATCTGCCTCCCTTTTACAAAAGTCTATGTTTGTAAATGATGCATCTCTGATTATCAAAGTTTCAAACTCAAACTCAAATATTTCTTTATTCAAGTAGGTTACATGTAACACTTTTGAATCGTCATTGAATACAATGCAAAGTGATTCTACTTCCGGTTCGGAACCTATATCTACCGAGAAGACACCGGTAAGAAACTCAGCAGATAAGTTACAGTAGCAGTATCTAACTTATAGCTATGTGTAGAACACGTTGGACCAAGTCATATACTTTTATTTTGCTGAGTGAAAAAAGCATTAAGTATTATTTTATTTTAAGAGGTAAGCTGGAGCAGACCAGTCCCCAAAGGTGGCACCTGTTCACAAGCATGACGTATGTGCCAGCCATCGCTTCACTAAACCATATTGAAGGGAATGTATCGACCCGCCACATAGCGCCACCACCCCAGTGACATTTTAGTGAGCATGACTAACTCCCAACTCCCTTTGGAAAGTAATTACAATTTAAGTCATCATACCAACTATAGGACCCGGAGCACGAAGTAGTAACCTACCTACATCTTATTCTGTTAATTTGAGACTACTTAATAATTCGTGATAGCCATGTCTATCGTACAAAATTACCAATAACAATGTCATTTTGTCAAATGAAAATTAAAAATATCGACATGTCACATAATAAAAATAAACGAAAATAATAATCTATGTCTACTTATAGTATAAAATTAACAATGTCATTTTGTGAAATAAAAAATTAAATTATCGAAACTGGCGCTTAATTAAAAAGACATAAAAACGTTTCAAAACATGTGCTGTCACGTTAATTAATATCAGGCCAAGTTAACAGGCATAAGCAATTTATGAAGGTTGCCGCAGGACGGTCACCTCGGCCGTGCTAGAGGGGGGCCGCTTCCTCGTCGGCTTTAGTTCGGCGTCTGTTCGTGTGCTGGAGGAGCAGCCCCTCCGGTGCTTTAAGTGCCTGGGCACTGGGCACACTCGCCCCATGTGCCCGTCTCCCGCCCAGCGAGACGGGAATTGTTTCCGCTGCGGGCAGGCAGGCCACAAAGCCGCTGCCTGCAGCGAAAAGAAGGCACACTGTTCGGTGTGTGCCGATAGCGGGCGCCCAGCTGGGCACATCATGGGGGGCAGGAACTGCAGACCTCCCCCCAAAAAAGGGAAGATAGCAGCAGTGGCCCGGACCCGGCCGACCGCTGCAGCAGCAGCTGTTGTGGAGGAAGTTCAGATGTCCGATTAATAATGGCCCAACTGAACTTCCTCCAGACGAACGCCAACCACTGCCGCTCAGCGCAGGACCTGTTGTCCCAAGCTGTAGCGGAGTGGTTGGTTGACGTGGTAGTGGTGGCCGAGCCGTACTCGGTCCCCAATGGTTGGCTGGGGGACCGCGACGGCACGGTGGCCATCTTTAGGCGGTCCTCGTCTTCTTCTCCCCCTCTTTCACATCTTGAGAGGGGTGAGGGCTATGTGGGGGCTCTTTGGGGGGACATCGCGATTCTCGGGGTGTACTTTTCACCAAATCGTGCACTCCCGGAATTCGAGAGCTTCCTGGGCGTTCTCCAGGAGGCAGTCGGTCGTCTAGTCTCGTTTGGTCGTCAGGTCATGGTCGTTGGAGACTTTAATGCCAAGGCCGTGACCTGGGGAAACCCGGCTGCCTCCTGTAATAGGCGAGGGCAGCTGTTAGACCTCTGGGCCATTTCGGCCGGTTTGTCGCTCCTCAACCGGGGGGCTACACATACTTGCGTGCGGCAGCAGGGGGGGTCCGTGGTGGACATCTCGTTCGCCACCCCTGCACTTGCCGCACGCGTCCGCGATTGGCGGGTTGATCCGGCCGAGACTCTCTCCGACCACAAATATGTGCGTTTTGAGATCTCGGCCGGCGTCCAGCGTCGTAATCGGCCGGCTTCTTCGTCGCCCCACTTTCCCAGGTGGGCTCTCACCCGCCTGGACAAGGCCGTGGCCAGGGAGGCAGCTATACTCCAAGATTGGTTCTCGCCTCCTTTGGCCGGTCCTAATGTGGACGAGTCGGCGGCCTATCTGCGCGACTCCTTGACCGAGGTGTGTAACTCGTGCATGCCTCGGTCCCGTCGTCCGCCCCCCCGACGCGCTTGTTTCTGGTGGTCGGGGGAGCTTGCTAATCTTCGGGCCAATACCACCGCGGCCCGAAGGGCCTACGCTCGGAGCAGGCGCCGGGCAAACCGTGACCTCGCGTATGAGGCACGGCTATATGAGGTGTACCTGGAGGCCAAACGCATATTCAAGGCCGAAATAGGGGCGGCCAAGGACAGGGCTCGGGCTGAAATGTTGGAGGGTCTCGATCGAGATCCGTGGGGGAGACCGTACCGGGCTGCACGCAATCAGTTGCGCCCAATTGGTCCCCCACTGACCGAGACCCTCGAGCCGGGGTTGCTCAACCGCGTAGTCCGGACTTTGTTCCCGGACAGCGACCCTAGCTTCGTTCCTCCGGCGATGGGCCTATCTGGTGGCCAGGGCCCCGTTCCTGAATTGTGCCCTCCGCTCACTGAGGAGGAGTTTAGCACGGCGGCACTAGGCCTCCGTGCTAAAAAGACTGCGCCGGGACCGGACGGGGTGCCGGCTAAAATCGTGGCCCTGGCCGCGGCAACGATGGAGCCGAAATTTAGGGAACTCCTCGACTCATGTTTTAGAGTCGAGAAGTTCCCAAAAATCTGGAAGGAGGGGTGCTTGTGTCTCCTGCGGAAAGAGGGGCGACCGCAGGATTCGCCGTCTGCATACCGGCCCATCGTGCTCTTGGATGAGGCCGGAAAAATGTTTGAAAAGATTGTGGCGGCGCGGGTGAACAAACATCTCCAAGAAGCCGGCCCGGACTTGTCGGACGCCCAGTTTGGGTTCCGGACAGGGCGGTCAACTATCGACGCCCTGTCCAGGCTGAAGGCGGTCGTGGCGCAGTCTCGGGAGAGGGGGGAGGGCGTCTTGGCGGTGTCTTTTGACATCGCCAACGCTTTTAACACCCTCCCCCATACGACAATTATGGCGGCGCTCCAGCATCACCGTCTTCCTCGATACTTGGTGGGCCTTATAGGCGATTACCTCGAAGATCGGTCTGTGACTTGCGTGGACAGGGAAGGCAATTTGTGCAGGTTCGACGTTCGGGCTGGTGTTCCACAGGGGTCGGTGTTGGGCCCGCTCCTGTGGAACATGGGATTCGATTGGGTCCTTCGGGGCGCCCTTCTCTCGGGCACGGGTGTAATTTGTTACGCCGACGACACCCTCCTGACTGCCCGAGGGAAGGATTTCGGGGCAGCGGCCCGTCTTGCGGCGGCGGGGGGAACACTGATTGCGCAGCGCATCCAGCGTCTTGGTCTACGGGTGGCGCTGGAGAAGACCGAGGCCATTTTCTTCCCGGGGCCTCGGCAGCGCTGTCCCCCCGACGCCCACATCGTCGTTGGGGGTATGCGAGTTTTGGTTGGGGCTCAGATGAAATATCTGGGCCTCGTCCTCGACGCGAAGTGGCAGTTTGGCCCACATTTTCGGGCCCTGTCACTTCGCCTCCTTCGGGCCGCTGACGCCCTTTCTTGGCTCATGCCGAACGTCGGGGGGCCAAGGGTCAAATGCCGGCGTCTTTATGCCGGCATTCTCCGAAGTATGGCCCTGTATGGCTCTCCGATATGGGCCGAATCTCTGCACCGAGCAGAAAATGTGCGGAGTCTGCGCCGCCCTCAGAGGGCTATAGCACAACGGGTCGCGCGGGCTTATCGCACCGTTGGCTTCGCCGCCGCGTGTGCGATGGCCAGCACGCCGCCCTGGGAACTGGAAGCCCAGGCGCTGGCAGCGGCCTACAGTTGGCAGGCCGCTAAGAAGGCCTCCGGGGAGCACTTCTACCCGGAGGACCTGACGCGCGTCCGGCGGGAGGCCCGGGACGATATGGTCCGGGCCTGGGCCCATAGCCTGCAGGAGTGTTCAGCGGGTAGGTGGACGTTGGATGCGCTCGGGCCAGTCATTCTTCGCTGGCTCGAGCGCAAGTCGGGTTTCCTTGCCTTTCGTTTGGTGCAGGTGCTGTCCGGCCACGGCTGTTTTGGGCAGTACCTGCACCGCATCGGCCGCGAGGGGTCTCCGTCGTGCCACCATTGCGGCGCGGCGGAGGACACAGTGGGGCACACACTACTAGTGTGCCCCGCTTGGGATGCGCAGCGCGCGGCTTTGCGCGCTTCAGTGGGGCCGAATCTCTCACTCCCCAGCATAGTCGAGGCCATGCTCGGGAGTGAGACGGCATGGGCCGGGATGGCCTCCTTCTGCGAAGACGTCATGTCGCAGAAGGAGGCCGCAGAGCGGGAGCGGGAGGACGATCCATCCGCTCCCGCCTGCCGCCGAAGAAGGCGGCTTAGGGCGCGGCGCCAATTTGACCGCGCCCAGTTACCGCGTGGGGGCCGGCCGGCTGATGGTGTGAGGGCACCTCAGCCGGCATTGCACCGGTCTCCACAGCGAGGTGGGGATGGTCCCGTTGGACCGGCCATCCCCAGTCTCCCCCCGAACACCGTGGGGGGAGCAGACGGAGCCGCTTAAGCGGCTTTTCCGCCGGCGGCGCTGTGGAAGCAAAGGCTGAGCCGATTTCCCACAGCGCCGCCACTTAGGCGATGAGGGTCCAACCGGGGGGTTTAGTGGGTAGTCCTGCCCTTTTCAGGGCAGGGAGTCCCACACACGCCGTCACCCTCCCTCGGGGTGACGGTACGGTGCGTCAAGGCATTCCCCCCGTCAAAAAAAAAAAAAAAAAAAAAAAAAAAAAAAAGGACGGTCACCTCGCTACCCCACAGTTGATCTGTATAAAAATTGGAATGTACTAACAGTAAGACAGTCGTTCATTCTTCAAACAATTCTAAAAAAGCATTCTCCTGCAATTTGATCCTGAATTGAATAAGGGTAAACGTAGGAAGGGTAAAGTCTGCGGTATTGAGTCCTTCAAAACTTCCACCGCTCGCAACTTCTTTTGTTTCCTTGGCAGTTACCTCTATAATAAATTGAATGTCAGTCTCAACATATATTCTCTTCCAAAACAAGCATGCAAGGTAACTGTCTCAAATTTCCTCAAAACGTTGGACTATACATCTACTGAGGCTTTACTTACTCCCTTGGTTTGACTGTTGTAGTTTATTTGTTTCTTTGTTTCTCCTAATCTATAACTTCTCGCATCGCTTCGTTCCATACAGCAACTGTAACACACACACACACACACACACAATAATAAGTTGGCGTTCCCTTGTGTTTTTTCTTTTTTTGTTTTTGTTTATTTTATAATTATTGTTTTACTTACCTTTTAGATCTAGTTTACTGACCAACTTTGCTGTTCTAAGTGACACTTCATACCAAAGTTACTTTTCACCTAAACATAGTCACTGGTCACATGTTGGTTTTATGTTTAAGTTTGGTTTTCCATCACTACCCACTTTATTTATTTATAATGTATTACACCTCAGTCCACTAAATAATTGTTTTTGTAAGGGGGTCCTGGTGACCTGTGTCACAGGTTTCTTCGGAAACCTACTTCAGGCACCAGTCTCACACAACAACATAGGTTCTAACTCATTCTTACTGATGCATTATATTAACATTACCACCATTGTTATCCTTCTTGTGTTGAGAAATTAAATAAATATATTATTATTATTATTATGTTTGTTTTTTCCAATATCTCGGGACTACAGAGTCCCGGACTTTTGGGAGGCGTGCATGGGGCCGAAGCCAACACGTAGAGGCCCTTTAAAAAACAAGTATAATCTAAATGTAATGTGACACCGACCGACGATTATCCCTGTATACACTATAAAATGCAGCCAAGGACAACCCCCGGTCAGTGCAGGACTATGGAATGGAGTGGAAGAACAAAGAATCTGGGCTATTGGGTTGAGGTGCTAATGGACTGGGTATCCGGGACTATGGGAAGGACTATGGCACCTGCCCGATCTATGTTTAAAAACACGATTAAAATGGGCAGGTGGTGACTCGCCATCTCACTGTCATGGGCCCCCCATTGGTCGCCCACTCAAGGCACGAAGCAGGAGCGACGGGGGGCAACATTGTGTGAGCGGCTCAGGGTGTGGAGAGGTGTGCACCGCTTTCTACCCAGTGGCTTACGCCACTGTGCCAACTCGCGACTTAGGCATCTTTCACTTCCACCCTGCGAGCATATAGCTCTGACGCCCCACTCTGGACGGCCGGCTAAGGCAAGCCAGAGGTGAGAGTCCTGCGGCCCCTGTGGGGTCCACTCCCACCGGCCAACTAAGGCAAGCGGAGGAAGGGGCCTGGTCGACTCTCAGGGCCACGGGTCCCAAGGGGTGTCAATCCCATTCAGTCCGCCACAAGCTGCCCTGGGGAGACTGACTGCACTGATAGAGAGTTGTCGCTCTTCATGGTGCGAAGATCACCAACTCTCACCAGCGGGCGATGGGCTCGTCACTTCCCTTTATTATTATTATTATTATGACGATGTAAATAATACGCTCTCACAAGTTTTGCATTGGTTTACTACTAATAACCTCGTCCTTAATGCAAAAAAGACTAAATGCATTAAATTTTCAATGCCTAATGTTAGGTAAATTAACTGATATAGTTATGGACAATGAACAAATCGAAGTCATAAATTCAACAACTTTTTTAGGAATCACTGTAGATTCACTCCTTAGGTTTCCGTAGAATACCAGCGTCGTGGTGCGCACAGCGTCACCACGACATATGCTGAACGGAGACCTTTTAGGTACCTACCATGTTAGTTGATACCAACCACATTGTTTAATTTACCTATGTATTAATAGTACCTAATAAATATATTTCTTTCTTTCTTTCACTGTAGAAGCTAAAAGAAAGTAGAACTATGAAAATAGCTGAAATAAACTAGTCTCGCCGTTTCAACATCAGTAAGATGCTTAGTTTTTCTGATTGCATATGCAGCACTATATATATATATATATATATATCCTATATAAGCTATAATCCTCACTAACCTTTAGCTATAACGCCGAAACTAAAATGCGACTATTTTTTTTACATATACGACTATTTATGACTATTTCAGGAGTATTTTTTGGCGTTGTCAAAATTCGTTTTCATTAAAATTTCAAATATGAGGATTCCAGCTTGAAGCACACCGCGAATCAAGTCGTGGGGCCGCGGAGGAAAAGGAGGATGCGGTATTGCGTTTGCCGGCCTATTCTCCGCAGCCGGTGGGTCGCGGGTCTCTGTCTGGCTCCAGACTGGCTAATGGGTCTGGTCAAACAAAAATTTCAATAGAGAATACGGATTTAAGTATCATCCGCATGGAATCCAGTGATTGACAAATGTTTATCGCGGTTAGAACGATCAAAAGCAATTCGCATATACTGTCATTGTATTTCGAAGTATATGTTCGATTACCCTCTCCCAAAAACGACCCGAGCCGAGGTCCGAGCCCCGCTATGGGGCACCCTCCGGCAGTTGTTTAAATTTTTTGGGGTGAGAGCCTTCCGTTCCCCCGCAAGCCTGGTGAAGATGAAAAGGCCATCTGCGGCCATCATCTATAGTCAGTAAGGAAAAACAAAAAAAGTGTTTCGAAGTGATGAAATTTTGTTATGCGAGAATCTGAGGGTCGATGAAGATATCCAAGCTCCCTCGAATAGACGAAGACGGGCAAGATCAGTCAGCTCGTGACCACGGTTGGTTCAACCGAACCGAAACGTCGGGCAATAAGTAGAACGTGTTAACTTACAAAGAAAATGGTGTCGCGTCTTGACCCGTTAACTTCTTTTAAATGTTTAAAATGGAACGTGAAAGTCTTAAATTCTTTAAAATATAACTCTTTTCTCTTTCTTTCTACGATACAATTGCATTTTACGAAA
Source organism: Glyphodes pyloalis (assembly GCA_037074685.1). Lineage (NCBI taxonomy): Eukaryota > Metazoa > Arthropoda > Insecta > Lepidoptera > Crambidae > Glyphodes > Glyphodes pyloalis. The sequence continues at coordinate 7,296,281 of JAYKKO010000015.1, read as the reverse complement.
TAGACAAACATATTAACTGAGACTCATTTATGGTATAGGTAAATATGTTAATAGCTTAGATATGTAGGAACAGTCGACGTCAGATATACCTATCGGAGCAGACAAAGTAACCAAATACTTCTGAACAGTTAAAATGACAAAAAGTTCCATACACCACAAGTTACCATTAATATCTGACCATTCATTACTTCAATAATTTCGATGGGCACTCCCACCGAAGTTTCTAGAAAGGAGTTTTCCACTGCCCCTGCATCTAGTAAGGGGCTTTGTGCAAGGGAGGACGTGTCGTGCTCTTTATGAGTAGTGTGTGATTATGCAAGCACCGGCGTCGTTAAAACGGACTTCCAACATGGTGCTCTGCCTCTAGCAGCATACATGTGCGTGCAGCCAGCAATATGGGCGTTCGCTGTTGGGGTTCTCGGTGGTAATTCTGATCCGAGTCTTCCATGACCGCACCATGTAGCGGAGGCGGTTAGAGTGGAATAGATCTAGCTACACAGACACTCGGGAGCCGGTGATGTTCCACCGAATATAAATAAATCGGTTACGCTGGTTGGAACCGACTGGGTTGGGTGTAACGCATTTCATGGTGCGTATTATATTCCCTGTTTATGTCAAAAAAAGGCGATTAAAAGATTTAATGTTAAATAAGTATAACGTGACCATACGTCCCGCTTTAGGCAGGACAGTCCCGCTTTCAGGCAGTCTGTCCCGGTGTCCCCCGCGAGGCCGAAATTGTCCCGCTTTTGCAAACAGATCAAACTAATTTAAAATGCATTTTTTTCTCCACTTAACTAAAAACTGAACCGATATTTTAAAACAAATTTGATCCGTCTATAAATATAAAAATAGAATCTAATTTCATGCCAGTTGAGTTGATTATTTTGAGTTAATATATCTTCTATAATAATAAACTTGTAAAACACTAAATGCTTTTTATTACATGATTCCGCAAATGTCCCGCTTTGACAAAAAAAAATTAATGGTCAGGTTAGTTATATAGCCAATATTTGTGGACAACTTGATCATCACCGTTTATTCAGGTAGAATTTCTAGATAAATCCCTATACTTAGTCATACAAACTAGGAGTATTTAAATTTAGGTATCCAGTGCAAATTAGCCATTTAGGGCCTCCATATACTTTGGCTAATCTAGACTGATGATTACATCGGTGAGGTTTGATATATCTTCTAGTCTCCGGGCCGGTGATTAGACTTTTCATTAATTTTATATTGTTTCCACTCAGGGTACCATCCGAAAGTTGTTGAAGAAGTGGAACGTATTCTGGCTTCGATAACTCATTGGAAATACGAAACATCTAAAAAACAAAACCAAATTAATATGTATAACGGATCATAATAAGAAGATTCGTAAAACTATTTACTAAAATCGATATTTTTGTAGTCTTTTACTTAAAATAAAAAAATTAAATACTCACAACTAATTTCAATTGGTTGTCACTTAGGGGTGTCGTTATAGGTCCTAGTAATAAAACGCTACTATTTCTTTCGAGACTATCTGGATCAACAGAGATTAATTCATCACTTCCGTTACTTTTTATCTCATCGTTAACTATTAAAAACATATGTTCATGAGTTACTATTTTACGATCATAGGAATTAAAATTTTGCATTAAATTTATAGGAACGAACTCATTCGATAATGGTTGATATTTTTTCGGATTACTTTTCGTTGATGCTCTACTCTTTTTACAACAAAGGGTTTTCAGTTGTGAAACGAGAACATCAAAAAGTAGTTCTTTCTTCTCATCCTCTTCAGCATTTTTTTGATCTTTGTCCATTTCAATTGGTCGACTGTATAAAATGTTGGATAATTTTTGAATTGCATTGTAGTTTACATCACCGTTAGATTTTATGCTGTAAGGGTCAACCTGCTTGTTTTCTAAACGGAAAACAGCTAATTGTGGTTTTCCCTTTTCGGTGACGGTTCGAAACCGTTTTTTATTACTACCGTTCTCATTTTCAAATTCATTAAACATTTCTCGAGGCCTTGTTTCTACGAAATCCGTTTTTATTTTGCTATCTCTTATTAATTTTGAATCAAATGCTAACTTCACGATGTCATTCAGATCATATTCATTTTTTTTAGGTTGATCGTTTAGTAATTTTATTAGTTCTTCGTCTGATAATTTCGACAAAAGATAAGTTACTTCATTATCTGTAAAAGAAATTATTAATTTATGTTAAATACCTATTTACCAACATGCTTTATAATTTCATAAATTTCCCGTTACATACCGGTGCTTTTTATAACAGAGGTTTTCGGTAATAATTTTTCATTGGGTAAGTATCCTTTAGAAACAATAAAATCAGCAACATCATTGTTCGCATTACTATTATCCATGAAGTAAGAGTGCTTGTTTATCATCGACATTGAATTGATAAATTGTATTTGTACAGATATCTAAAAAATTAAAGAAGTTAGACACTAAAACTATTCTCTACCGCAGTTTTTCGAACTTACATTATGAAATGAAATCATATCTGAACGTTTCCGCGACTGTACATATGGGAATAATATCTTCATGTTTATATCTAGGCAACTAGCTGTGCCCGCGACTTCGTTCGCGTGAACTACAGGGTTTTTTTTCATAAAATATATCTACTTTCATGGTCGCTGTTATCCCTATCTCCCCTTATATTCAAAACCAAAGTAGTCCATATTTTAATCCAAGTTTTGAAGTTTGAGTTTTGAAACTAATATTTTTCCAAAATAATTTTTAGCCTATGTTAGGTACTCTTCGACAATGCAGTTTTCGAATGGTAAAAGAATTTTTAAAAAAGGTCCAGTAATTTTTGAGCCTATCAACAAAGTTTTCCTCTTTATAATATTACAAACAAACAAACAAATCTTTCCTCTTTATAATATTAGTGTTTGAAAGTTATCCGGGTACGTACCGATATTAAGAAAACGGATGTTAAAGAAAAATAACAACTTGTTAACATGATGAAAGTCAGATGAAAATATAACAAGGAAATGTAAATTACACGGATGAATTACAATTTCTGATCAAGCTGCAAATTCAGCCATGAATAGCAGATCGTAAATGTTTTGTTTTCATCTGCGATAAGAATAGATGTAGGTACATACGTTGTGGGCTTTTACCCAAAACGATTTTATTTACAAACAAAGATAAGAAAGGATTTGTTAGGATTATACTATGTATTCTTTTTAGCTTATACTATCGGAGACCTTTCTATCAGCTCAAAAAGCAGCACCTATTCCGTCGAGGAAGCTAGATGCTTTATGTTAGGTATAAGTAGGTATGTGCAGGAGAAGTGATTGTCAAGTAGGTAGGTAATATTGAAGGAGAATGGTGTAATAATCATAACATTATGCCAATCATGCCTACTTGTTCTTAGAATAAGAATGAGTAGGTACACTTCTTTCCACTGGTTCAACTTAAGCAGGATTTAGTTGATCTAATCTTACTCGGTTCCCTCCCCCGCTGGGCTCAGTAACCCTGTGGGCCGGTCCGTTGAGGCTGGCCTTGCCACCCAGTCTCCGATATCCCGAGCTGGGCCTCGAAGAGCAGGTGGCACTCTGCGGTCTCAAGGGCGGCGAGGATCGCGAAGGAAGAGCAGGACCTCAGTGTTTCGTTGCCAGCCTCCCTGTCCTTCGCCACTCGGAATTGACGCGCTGCCGCGCGGGGTGGTAACCGCGTAGTGGTGGGGCCGTGGAAGAAGAGGAGTATGCGGTACTGTGCTTGCTGGCCTCCATATCCTCCGCAGCCAGGGGGTCTCGGAACTCAATCTGGCTCTCGAAGGGAGAGTCTCGGGTTTAAAAAATAGCGATTTTCATATGGCAACAAAAATAAATGACATCTGTCAACTGAAATTTCGATTTGGTTTGGATTTAAAAATTACTTAAAAAAGTGGTGAAAATGTCGAAGAAACCTCTTCGATCGCTAGCAAAAAATATTGTTTTTAATGTTTATCAAAGAATACTTCATGAACAAGGTGAAGAACAAGCATAATAATCGATATTGAGCCATATGCAAGCGTTGACTGCTTAGTGTCAATAACACATCTTTATACTTTGGTTTATTGCATTTTTCGTGTGCATTAAGTAACAGACATTATATTGTGAAGTGCCAATCTATAAAGGACTATTTTAATGGAGCGACATGACATAAAGATACACAGATTTAAGTATTTGGAGCGTATGTAAAAATAGAGACGCCGATGATAAGCTAGATGTGGTTTATTTAGATACATCTAAACCGCGTACGAGGTTACAACCTCGTACGCGGTTTATGTTCAGTGAACAAACGCTGGCAAAATAAAGATATTGCGGGTCCATCTAAAAGTTTTTCGGCAAGGCCCAGATAGATCATTGTATCTATATGCTAGTGGAGAAAATGGTTTTGTGCCAAACTATTGTTTGGTGTATTGGTCGAAGAGTACATCTGCTGATGATGATGATCCATGATATGAATAAAGGTAACCTTACAAAATGGGTTCCAGAGAAGTTGATTCCCAACCTTATAAAACCTTTTCTAATTGTTATGGACAATGCCAAGTACCGTTATGTACAATTAAACAAACCGCCTACACAAGCCGACCGTATTGCTGTTATAAAAATCACAAAGTTGCTGGTAGGAATGTCAATAGACCTGCAAGTGATATAAATAAGCTTTCTCTCAAATAAGGAACGGTGAATGGTGAAAAAAATTGTCCTACATCATTGGATAAATTTGTATATTTGCACTAGCTGACCCGACAGACGTTGTCCTGTCCTAATGACGACTATTTAATTCGAATTGGTTTTCACCCACAATTATTTAATTAAAAAAAGTATCAAAACGCTTTACTCCAATTTCCCCAGTATTGCTAGCGTCAATTTCTTTTCTCCCTTTTTGCTCTCAGATCCTGGTAGACTAGTAGCATATTACCTATAATTTAGCTCTTTCTTTAAAATACGAAGCTATGACTGAAATAATTTCTGTTCTAAGTTCTAAGAAAAAAACAGAATAAATAATGTAAAACGGAAAAATCGTTATTTCTGTAAATTTTGTTCCTGATATAAATTGCTTAATAAAACAATTTAAAATATTACAAGTATGTAAGTATTTTAATTACTTTAAAGTTTTTGATTCACTGGTAATTCTCCGACGATTCTCCGGTTCTCTATGCCCCGGTGCAAAGCCACAGCCATAATCACTATCCACAATTGGCTACTTGACAGTTTTTGAAAAAGTATTGTAAAATGTGCGCCCGTTCATTTTATATCCCAAGCAATTCGATTTATCTGGAAATAATCTAAATAACCAGAGAAAAATAAGATTTTGTGTAACACATTTAAAAAGCGCGCGAAAACGCCTAGTCGCGTCGCTGTTCCAATTATGACGTCAACGTCGTTGACAACGAACCGATACGCATAGGAACGACTTAATTAAGATAAACGGAAAATGTTTCAATAAATTCTTTATACGATTAGAGACACAATAATTCAATTTAATCGGTAAAATAATCATTGTTTCGCCACATTAAAATAAATATTTTTCGCCGACAGCTGTCATTTCCGTATTGCAATGGTGGTTTCCGTTTCGGTTCTTTTGTTCCACAGATAAAAAAACTAAAATTTATTTTGCAAAAATAAAATACTAACTATGCTTTTAATTAAAAAGTAAAAATGTAAAATGATTACTTAACTAATAAGCTAACATATCTAACACTTTTCATATTTTATTGTTAACACTGTCAAGTAGCCAATTGTCATTATTGTCAGTCAAGTCAACGAACCAAACGATGTAAACAAACAAATTTCTTTTCTCATTGTTAAATCAACAAGATAACCTAAGTTTTAATAGAATTTACTTGAAATCTAAGCAACTCCCATCTCAATCTTCAAATTGGTTACTTTTCATTATGACTGAAACGTAGGTAGGTACATACATAATCTGATAAATAACCGTCAACACAATTTTTAGAACCCACGCCACCTACGTTGTTTTGAACAAAAACATATTTGTTTTGGTTGGTTTTCCACTGTTTTTACGTGTTTGTAGTTCGAAAATCAAGTAAAAGTCTTCAATAATTTCCATCTTTTCATGGTCATGTTGGAAAGATCTTAGTGTAATGTCAAGAAAGAAGGCTTCAGTGGAATGTCCTCAAGATAATGAAATCAAAAGGTGTGATTGGTTGACTAAAGACCGCCTTTATATAGAATACCATGATTTAGAATGGGGTAAACCTGAACATAATGGGCAAAGATTGTTTGAAATGTTGTGTTTAGAAGGCCAACAGGCTGGTCTGTCTTGGATTACTATACTGAAAAAAAGGGATAATTATAGAAAACATTTTCAAAACTTCGATCCATTCAAAATATCAAAATATACAGATAAGGATATTAAAAGACTGCAAACTGAATCTGGCATTGTAAGACATAAAGGTAAGATTGAAGCTATAATAAACAATTCTAAATGTTTCATTGAAATGGAAAAAAACAAAGAAGATTTCTCACAATTCATCTGGAGTTTCGTTAATAATTCACCAGTGTTAAATGACTGGTCTCATTCCAAGGATGTACCATCTGAAACAGCAGAATCTATAGCTCTCTCTAAAGCGTTAAAGAAAAGAGGGTTTAAATTTATAGGGCCTACTGTTTGTTATGCATTCATGCAAGCATGTGGTTTGGTTAATGATCATATAGTTAGTTGTTATTTGAGAAAACATTAAAAGAATTAAGTGAGTTACATGCTTGTTTTCTTAACCAACTTAAAAAAAAAGGAGGAGCTTCTCAATTCGACCGTATACATACATATATATTTTTTATTTTTTTGTTTGCAGACTACTTCCATAAGCGTTGCATGCCCCATTCATTAAATTACTCACAACATGCGATGTAGCAACAAATACAAACCTATCTTACCTACCCATCGAGCAAGATTCAATTACTTTGTTACTTATATATTGCTTGTGTTTGGTTTTGGATTGGCAAACCAGTACTTTTATTTTGTTATGCTCAAAGCATTTTGTGGCTCACTTGTTCGATTTCGGTAGTTATTGTGTTAAACTGAATAACACACCTTTGAACGAATATACAAAAACTATAATTTATATTTCGGCCTTAGAAGTTGTATTATTTCAAAATAAAAAAAAATCAATTATTTTTAATTTCCCTAATTAAATTAAACTGGGTATGTAACATCCTTTTTAAATTTTAAGGTTTTGTAATATTCGTCAAGAATTTAAAATTTTGTCATCAAAACATGTCTTCTTCTGCTATAATATTAGATGTCTGTGATTTAAAACTTGGCTACTTCTTTAAATTGCATGGACCTATTATAATAAACTGTAAGTCCATGTTCAATTGTATGTGGAGACACAATGTGGTGGAGACTTAGAATAAGGAAAGTATAGAAACTAGTGTTGCCGTCGATTCGATTGTATATCGATTATAATCGATTATTCCAAAAGAGGCCTAAATAATCTAATAATCGATTATATCGATACTATCGATTGTCATATCGATTATTTGAGGGGGGGATAATCGATAATCCGGCAACACTAATAGAAAACGTATCATGACAGAAAAAAAAGGCGGGAACTTTCGTAGCGGAAAGTTTGATTTTCTTTGCTGGAGTTTTCAAATTTTATTTTCGCCTGATAAATCACTTTCAATCCTCTGGAAATGTCTACGGAGAGTGGCGGAATGGGTGCCACTAAGAAAAAAGGCTACAAACGACATAAAATTAGTGATACTTCACCTGATTTGTCTGATGAGGAGCAGCCAAATTATGCGGCGTACAGGATTAGTCTAATCATATTAGAACATACCCTGAGAACTCTACCAATACAACTTTTTCAGTATTTTTGGAAAGTACCAGAGACGAGGGCAAGTTGGGTAATAAAGGTCCAATTTATTTGAACAACATATTTAGCCGATTTATTAAAGTTGTAAAGCAACTCAGAAGAATTAATGCCAATAAATACGCAGCTACGTTTGACAATGCAAAAAATGCCAATGCACTCTTAAGTAATACAAATTTTCTACAGAACCATGAGCTCAAAGCCTACATTCCAGCATCCATTGCTGAATCAATTGGTGTAATCAGGTTTGTCCCAACAGAACTCTCCAATAAGCATCTTTTCGACAAGTTAGTTTCCTCTCAAGAAATACTTGGTGTCCGGAGGTTTACAAAGAAAACGCCTGAAGGTATAGTGCCTCTACAGACAGTTTCAGTAATAATTGCCGGTAACATCTTACCAGACCTGGTAACTTATGAACTATGCGCTTTACGAGTTGAACCCTACATACGGCCAGTACTACAATGTTTTAAATGTCTAGGATATGGGCACATGTAACATGTAACATTTTAAGAGAGGTAGGGCATAGCGATTTATCGCTCGAACTGGAGCAGCCCGACTGGTGAAATACCTCCACCTTACAGAAGACCGCAGCCAAATAACAATCACTTCTGTGTTGTTGTGTTCCTGCGTGTGAGTAAGGTTTCCAGAGCTCCGGGGGGGTGCTACATTAGTAGCAGGGGTAGCCTTCAAGGTAAGGGCGACAAGTCCAGTAACAGATGTATTATGCTGTACATGTCGCCCTTAAGCTAGGACCTCATTACCACTTAACATCAGGTGGGATGAGGTCAATCTTGAAGTGCAATATAAAAAAAAAAAAATGTCCAAATTTTGTAAAAAAATGACTGTTCAATTTGTGGAGGATTTGTGGAGAGATACTGCGTTGTCTGTAGCGCGGACTCTCACTCTCGCCTCGGTCGTCTTGGTCTGTCCATCGGGAATTACCGAAAACACTAACGCGTCACATTTCTGATTGATTCCTCAGTTGTCACAGCTTTCGCTCGTGTTACTACTGCTCCTGCTTTCGTTATCGATACTTCCTGGTACTCTACAACTCTCGCTCGCTTACTGGACTCTGATTCTCCCTGTGACTGATTGACCTGTGCTACTGTTTCGAACTTTGATTACCTTGTGCCTGATTGACCTGTGCTTGTGTTTCGGATTTTGATTACCTTGTGATTTGGACAGTTGTACTGCAACATGAGCTATTCTCTGAGTGAATACGCAGAGATGCATTATTTTTACGGAGTTGCTCAAGGAAATGGTCGTTTAGCGGCAAGGTTTTATCGTGAGCGACTAGAGCAGCAAGGAGAAGAACGGGAGCATTACCCAGATCATAGAGTGTTCATAAATACACACAATACGTTGATGGCCGGACGAGTTCCTGGACGTGGTTCATCTCAGGAAGGAGTGCCCAGAGTGGATCCAGATGTCAGGAATGAAGTCTTGGAACAAGTTCAAAGAGATCCATCTACTAGTACCAGAGCAATAATGAGAAGGACTGGGGTACCACGAACCTCAGTTATAAGGATACTGAAGTCAGGTGAGTTAATTTTATTAAAACTCCTAATTACGCCACCATATTGCATGCGTGTTCCATGCCGAATGAACGGCGAGTGATCGGTTAATTTTATTGTTACTTGTGACGGGCAAAATCCATTGTTTGGTAAAACTGAAAAACTATCTGCGAGGCCTGTCATTACAATTTCCTTTTTTTGTTTTTCCAGAGAGATACCACGCTTTCCATATTCAACGAGTGCAACAATTGCAACCTGCAGATTATGCAAAACGACTAACTTTCTGCCAAACAATGTTAGAAAAAACTGCACAGGATCCTCATTATTTTGATAAAATCCTATGGACAGACGAATCAAGATTTGAAAGAATCGGAGTTTTCAACATTCATAATTACCACAGTTGGGCCGTTGAAAACCCACACATGGTAAGGGCATCAAATTTTCAAACAAGATTCAGCATTAATTTGTGGTCGGGAATTCTCAACGGGGAACTTATAGGGCCTTTTGAATTGCCTGCCAGGTTAAACGGAGCCCAATATTTAGCCTTTTTAGAAAATAACTTAAATGACTTATTGGAGGATGTGAACTTACTAACAAGAAGATACATGATTTTTCAAAATGATGGTGCTCCTTGCCACTATTCAAGAGTGGTAAGGGAGCACCTTAATCGAACATCCCCAAGAAGGTGGATTGGGCGTGGCGGACCGATTCATTGGCCTGCACGTTCCCTTGATTTAAACCCATAGATTTTTTTCTCTGGGGTTATTACAAAAAGTTGGTTTATGCACAAGAAACGACCACCGAAGCAGAGTTTAAGACCAGCAGAAATGAAAATCAGAGAAAATACAAGCGCCTTCAGAAGATTGAAGCAAAATTATTTAAGACGTTGTAGGCTATGTATTGAAGCGGGAGGAAGACATTTTGAAAACTTACTGTGAAATAAATTTACTTATAAAATTTGTAATTGTTTTATTTATTATCCTTGAAATAATCAAAATAAATTAGATATCGATAATTCCGCATTTCCAATAATAAATTTAAGGACATTTTCACCTTTGTACATTTGAAGGCAGATTTCGGCTAATAAAGGCCTATTTGATAAACATTTAAACTTTTTTGCTGTTACCGATCATTTCCGGGGGAACATCACGACCCGGCTACAATACATCCGCCAAATAGTATTAGTAATTAAATAATGATTTACATGTAACTTTGATCATACATATCTTGATTAATCTATTTTATTATATTTTTTATCTATTTAGGTCAGTCTAATGTATTCAAGTATGATGTCTTAGTATTTAATAGTTGTTATTATGATTTGTAACCGGTAAGTTAAGAGGGGGTAATTGTACGATATAAAATGAAGTGTAACGTTCAGTTGACAGACATTCCTTGTTTTTTCGATTTGTAACGGGGTAACCCTGCCCGAATAAATAACAGTGATTGTGACATTGTGTAATTATTTCCACCCTGACCTCTGTTTACACGTCAGAAGTGGGATTTCTGAGTCAAAATGTCTGGCCCGTACGTTCACGGCCTAGGACAGCGGAAAAGAAGACACAGCGACTCCGAATCCACGACCACAGAAGATGAAGGAGAAATGTGCAATCGGGAACAGGTACAAAGTGCAGATTTTTTTTTTCTACCCGATCAGCACGTAACCGACCGGCCATCGTACAAAAAACGCCGCGTCACGCCAACAGACGCCGAATTGATACCGAAATACCGTCCAGAGGATCAAAACAACAACGTAATAGGATGGTTACATAAAATTGATCAGCTTGGTGATATTTATGCATGGAATAACAAGGATCGACAGTTTATCATGCAATTACGCCTACGGGGATCTGCGAGAGACTGGTATGAAGATTTAGAAGATTATAATCTTACTTGGAAGCAGTGGAAAACAGCCTTGCAAACAGCGTTTCCTCGATCTACAGATTTTGTCGATAAGCTTGAACAGATGTTAGCAAGATCAAAAGAAGACTGTGAATCAATGACAAAATACTATCATGAAAAATTGTCTTTACTTAGGAAGTGCAAAATTGGAGGTAACGATGCAATTTCATGTATTATTAGAGGACTACCGGCAGAGCTTCGAAACAACGCAAAGGCTTATAAATGCGAAACGCCTGAGCAACTCTATTTTGGATATTTATCATCGTTGGAAAACTTCAAGCGTGTGGATGCAGCGTATACATCACGAAAGTCTACATGGAAGAAAGGCAATGCGAATTCTTCTACTGGAGGTGCCGGACCATCAACACAACTCGCGCCGAGGGTATGCTTCGTGTGTCGGCGCACGGGACATGAGGCGCGGGACTGCCGGTTGCAGCAGCGCTGCGAGACGTGCCGCCGCCTGGGACATACGACGGCATCCTGCTGGCATGCAACAAGCTCGTCACGTCCACAAGCACAACAGGTGAATAATGTTTTACATATTACCTATGATATCTATTTAGATATTTATAAGCGAAATGTGATGGTAAATGGTGTACAATTGCTTGCATATATCGACACTGGTAGTAAACTTAACATTCTTACAATTAGTATGGCAGAAAACTTGCAACTTGAAATTTGGCCGTCAGCTACAGTAATGAAAGGTTTTGGAGGAAGTTGTGTTCAATCATTAGGCAGATGTGAAATTGCAGTATTAATTGATGGTATGGTTTTGAAGGGGGACACGGAACTGACAAATTGTAGTATGGCCGAGATAGATTTGATAATTGGACAGAAAATGATAAATCAGGAAAATGTTAGCTTGGTTACTACAGCCACCTCTGCAAATTTTGTTCCTTCCAATAATGTTATGGATGTGTTGTCAGAATCAGCTTTTCAACAAAATGAAGATGAAATTAATACTAAATTCCCTGTTTACCTAAAACATGAAACCACGATTCCTAAACATAGTTACGCATTTGTTGAAACCTATATAGACTTTGAAAATAGTGATCAGGAGGAGGTTATGTTTCTAACTCATCCAGTCTGCTTTGAATTGGGGAATATGTCGTATTTTATTCCTGAAGCTATAATTAGGTCAAGTCAGCCCTTTCTACGAATTATTAATTTAGGGGATGAAAACATTGTTTGGACAAGTAATACATTAGTAGCAAGGGTAGAATTAATAAAATGTGAAGATTTTAATATGGGTCCGAATGTTTGCATGGTGAGTAAAGGCGAGCTAAGTAGGTCTCACATCACACAGTCTGATATTGATGTAGGGGATCTAAACGAGTCCGAAATGACAAAATTATTAGAGCTGCTTAATAGATACGTCGAATCATTTGCTAGAGATACGAAACATTTAGGCTGTACAAATTTGATTGAGATGCATATTCAGACTAATACAAATCAGCCCGTTTACTGCAAACCTTACAGACTATCTCACAAAGAAAATGAAATAGTTGACGAGAAAATCAAAGACTTATTAGATGCAGGCATAATTAGAGAGTCATTTTCAGAGTACGCGAGTCCAGTGGTGTTAGTGAAGAAAAAGTGTGGTGATTATAGACTTTGTGTCGATTATAGGGCCCTAAATGCGCGAACGGTTAAGGACCGCTACCCTTTACCTCATATCGAAGACCAAGTGACTCGTTTATCTGGGAAATGTTTCTTTACTGCTCTAGATCTAGCTCAAGGCTACTACCAGGTACCAATCAGTAAAGAGTCTGTAGGCAAAACTGCATTTGTTACACCGTCAGGGCAGTATGAGTTTTTGAAAATGCCGTTCGGTTTAGCTAACGCACCTGCTGTTTTTTCACGACTTATTCAGATGACCTTAGCAAAAGTTTACAAAGATATAGCTCTTTATTTAGATGACGTCATGATACCAACTTTTAGCGTCGAAGAGGGGCTAAAATTATTAGAACAAGTTTTGCAGTTACTTTCAGAAGCAAACCTAAAACTTAACTTGAAGAAGTGTTCTTTTTTGAAATCAACCGCCACATATTTAGGTCATGAAATTACTGCAGGAACTATACAACCCGGACTAGCTAAAGTTAAGTGTGTTGCTGAATACAAACGGCCAAGAAACGTCCATGAAATAAGACAGTTTATAGGTTTAACGTCATATTTTCGAAAATTCATTAAGGGCTTCGCTGAAATTGCTCGTCCGCTCACAGAACTCACAAAAAAGGGAGTTGAATGGCACTGGGGCTCAGACCAAGATAACGCTTTCGAAACACTAAAAAGCAGATTGGTGGAGAGACCAGTTTTGGGACTATATAATAAGGATGCCAAAACGGAGCTTCATACAGATGCCAGTAGGATAGGTCTAGGTGGGGTTCTTTTACAGTACCAGTCAGATGGAAGTTTAAAACCAATCGCCTATTTTAGTAGGGTAACTTCTAGCGAGGAAAAGAATTACCACAGCTATGAGCTCGAGACGCTTGCGGTGGTAGAGTCTCTCAAACGGTTTCGTATTTATCTAACTGGGATACCTGTTAAAGTTGTCACGGATTGTGCTGCTCTGAGAACTACCTTAGTTAAGAAAGACCTAATCCCTCGTATTGCCCGCTGGTGGCTCACTATCCAAGATTTCGATTTAGAAATAGAATATAGACCTGGTAAACGTATGCAGCACGTAGACGCGCTTAGTAGAAACCCGACTTCGCTTCCAGTACTTATTATAGATAACTCTGATTGGTTGATGACTCTACAAATGCAGGATGAAAATATTCAGAATATTTTATCACAACTACGTGACCCAGAAGTGCGTTCAGATATAAAAGATAATTATGTAGAAAAAGATGGTATCTTGTTTCGGAAGGCTTTGGCAGGTGAAAGATTCGTGATTCCAAAATTAGCTAAATATGGTTTGTTACAAAAGATGCACGATCAAATAGGACACCCGGGATTTGAAAAATGTGAGAATTCTATTAAGTCACAATTCTGGTTTCCCAAAATGACTCGTTTTATTCGGAAGTATATTAACTCATGTTTACAATGCGCATTTGGCAAAGGGAACCATGGTAGACTGGAGGGGGAGCTAAATCCGATTCCTAAGGTAGCCGTTCCAATGCATACATTACATGCAGACCATTTAGGTCCGTTTGTTAAAACGCGAAGAGGAAATGCGTATGTCTTGGTAGTTATAGATTCTTTTACAAAATTTGTATTTGCAAAAGCGGCTAAAAATTGTAGTTCAATAGAAAGTATTCGGATAATGAAAGAAATTTTCACTCAGTTTGGAAACCCCACCAGAGTAGTTACTGATCGCGGAAAGGCATTCACAAGTCGCTATTTCAAACAATTTTCACAAGAGATGCAGTTCAAACACATTTTAAATGCTATTGCAAGTCCCCGCTCAAATGGTCAGGTAGAACGGGTTAATCGCACTTTACTAAATGGCCTCAACACTATGTCTGAAAGTGAATGTACGTGGGACAATAAACTAGCTGACGTTGTTTGGGGTATTAACAACACTCCCAATTCTACTACAGGCATCGCACCTTTTAATCTCATGTTCGGACACACGAATACTCGATTTCCGGCTTTCCCAGTCGACACACCTCCAGATTCTGACGCTCAACGACAAAATCTGGAAGCCAGAAGGGAATCTGCTAAGCTGCGTATCGATAGGAATATGACACTCATGAAAAGTCGGTTCGATAAAAGGCATAAGAAATGTACAAAATATAAAATTGGGCAACTTGTATTATGGAAAGGAGGGGTAGCTAGAGACACCACTGTTAGGGTCACAAGGAAACTCGATGGATTATATACAGGGCCATATAAAGTAAGTAAAGCCAATAATGTATTAAATCGTTACACCATAACTAGTATCAAGGGCATGAAAGGTTATAGACGGTTTAGTGCAGTTGTTACAGGTGAATCCCTCCGGCCTTATAAAACAACTATTTCAGACGATGACACATCTAGTAGTGACCACGAAGTAGATCGCGATGACTTGATCGATCTTTTAGAAAGTTAAACTGTTTCAAGTAGGTATGTGCACTCCTATAGACTGAACCTATCAATTTTGTGTAGTAGCGGATCGTTTAACGCTTGTAAATATGTGTAAATAAAATCATTGACAGACTAGGAAAATCAATTGTGTTATTGCAATAGTGATTTATTCAGGGGTTAAGTGGAACTAAATATATATAGTAATAGTAAGTAGGTATATAACAAAAAGAGTATATTTAGATTTGTCAGTATGGCATAAAGATGGAAACCAGATAATGTTTAATTACATAATTATAGTAGTTAAATGGAAAATTGCTATAACAACATGACGTGTGTGTAGGTACCTTAGAATTGTGAATATAAACACAATCTATTCACCACTAAGAACTGTTTAATGTCAAAGCAAAACTATTTATTCTTGTCAATTAAAATTGTATATAATTACAATAAGTATATTCACAATAAAGAATGAATGAGTAAATTAATTACCTAATTAGTCATTTTAAGAACAGTTATGTGCTAAATTGACAGATGAGCTGTGTGATAGAAAATAATTCCTGTGTGATTAATTCTATACCTATTTACATTATACACAATACTGTGTGAGTTATCCTTCTTAAACTGGCTGTGTGATCAAAATCTATTAAACAAAATCTGAGTTAGATGACTGTGTGACTAAATACTATTTTTTTTCAAGAATGGCTGTGTGATCAAATTCTAAAAGAAAAACTAAATTGTCGATATTGAACTGTGTGACTAAATATACCTATTCCAAGAATAGCTGTGTGATGAAATTAAAAAAGAAACTGTGTTAGATATTAACTGTGTGACTAAATAGTATACTTTCAAGAACGGCTGTGTGATCGAATTCTATTAAACAAAGCCCTAAATATTTAACTGTGTGACTCAACCGATTTTTGGCTGAAATAAAAATAGGGTGTATAAACAGACAAGTTGGTATACTTAAACTCTATTATGGTTTTATTTCAGAAAACTACTGTGTATAATTTTTGTTTTCAGAATTCCACATTCAATTATGAGAAAAACGACGGTCGTGGGACACGACCAGTGCAGGATGGCCGAGTGTTACCGATCATTTCCGGGGGAACATCACGACCCGGCTACAATACATCCGCCAAATAGTATTAGTAATTAAATAATGATTTACATGTAACTTTGATCATACATATCTTGATTAATCTATTTTATTATATTTTTTATCTATTTAGGTCAGTCTAATGTATTCAAGTATGATGTCTTAGTATTTAATAGTTGTTATTATGATTTGTAACCGGTAAGTTAAGAGGGGGTAATTGTACGATATAAAATGAAGTGTAACGTTCAGTTGACAGACATTCCTTGTTTTTTCGATTTGTAACGGGGTAACCCTGCCCGAATAAATAACAGTGATTGTGACATTGTGTAATTATTTCCACCCTGACCTCTGTTTACATTGCTCACAAATACATGTAGTTTAGTCCAACCACGGATCAGAAGATCCCAATATTATTTTGCTTGCAGTTTACTTTATTGATTTTCGCCCTGGCCATAATGCATGCACAGATTCAAAATGAATTTTAAAATATGTCTGTTGGTATCGATTAGTACTACTATTCTGGAAAATTTGCAATACGAATAAATTAGTAGCAGACATACATAGGCATTAAATAAAGCATGAAGTAAATAGTTACGAATGTAACAAGTAGGTATATAAATGAAATCCTGTTTATTACTAGAAAGTGATTTCCAATTTTAGGCCATCACTATCTATACGGCTAATAAAAATAGTCTTATCCCTTTTTTTTAAATTAAATGTCTTTTTAATTTGGTTACGTTGCTTGGCTCAAGTTTGTAGCCAATCCATAGATTTTCTATCTGCAGATGCAAAATCCTATACAAGCTTTGAGTGGTTTTTATTTCAGTCACTCTTGGTGGCGCTGCATGACTAGATGTGAATAAGACAGCTACCTCCCAATAGCGGTTTTTAGTACTACATCCAGGAATATAATATATCTAAGGGTGGAGATCTGTGAAGATTCAACTTTTCACCGGAGACCATTATTAACACTTGTCTATGGCATTACCGTCGATTCGATTGAATATCGATTATGCAAAAGAGGCCCAAATAATCTAATAATCGATATGACAATGGTTTTTGAAACTTTTAGTTTCGGATCCCACAAACATGGTTCTGTTTGCAGAATCTCAAGAAAACTAATAACTTTTTCGTTACTCCACTCCGTCCCCATAGTACGTATTTCGAGACTAAAACGTGAGATTTTATGGCAAATCCGTCGTAAAAAAACAATTACGTCCGCTCCCGTTGCGCTCTCGATGCACACTGACAATACGTACTGTGGCCGCTCCATCGCATCAATAATCGCGTTAATCTCTTTGATGTTCCGACACTTAAGCTATCGCCTAACGCCAAATGGCATTGTTAATGCCGTTGTCAAATTATCCCGTAAAGTTGTGGCTACACCTATGGTGAACGTCCATTATCGCGATAAATAATGGCATTTCTCGTTAGTGTGGCCCCAGCATAAAAATCTGATTTACATCTGGCAGCTTTATAAAGTTAAGATAGGGATAAGAAAACCAGATTATATCTTCTCGTGTTTTTAATAAAATCAATACTTTTAATAAAAAGTGACCTAAAAAAATTGTCTAATATTGTGACTAACAAAAATAATACATGCATGTTAGTCAATATACTTATTTTATTTATTTTTAAAATACCTATTACTAGTACCTCCACATTTCTCAACCATCCAAGGTGAGGTCGATAAAATTAACGTTATTCAAATGTCAAAATCGAATAAAATGTTCGCGTTATGGTAAAGAGTTATATCTCCACAAATGTCTTCTATTGACGCAATTTATCAAATGCGTAAGAGATTAATAAATTTTAGGCCTAGCATGCACAATTAGTCAAATTTCTCGCATGACACGAAAACATTTCTATGGCGTTGATAGGGTGATAGTATACCGTACTCGTTTGAGCTAATCAGCAGTTGACGCATTGATTTTGACATTTCATAAGAGCGTGATAAAATTTACTCGCGTGACCCATGCTAGGCCTGTTTGTGTAAACGTAGGTACAGTCAGAATTTTATATTTTATAAATTCTATCGCGCTTTTTTTTTTGTTAATGTAAGCATAAAACGAACAAAATATTGCAGCAATCCTGAAATTGAGAATAAGAAATAAATATCGTATGAGATGTTATAAATCTCCTCGATTTTTCGAGTTCTATTTTTATTAGTGCCCATCCCTAGTTAATGACGTTTGAACCGGTTTACCGAGTTGACCACGCCAACTTCCTCCTTTTCGTATGATCGCCACTTTGGTGTACTTCATAACCTATTTCACACGTCTCGTTAATACCATAGCCGACATAATTATGGCGGAACCACGTGAAAGAACTTTCATCATGATTAAACCCGACGGTGTTCAGCGAGGTCTCGTCGGTACCATCATCGAGCGCTTTGAAAAAAAAGGTTTCAAGTTAGTTGCACTTAAATTCGTCTGGCCATCGGAAGAACTGCTTCAGAAACACTACAGCGATTTAGCTTCGCGTCCATTCTTCCCCGGACTTGTCAAATACATGAGCTCCGGCCCTGTTGTACCCATGGTATGGGAAGGATTAAATGTAGTTAAGACTGGCCGTCAAATGCTGGGAGCTACTAAT
This sequence comes from Glyphodes pyloalis, assembly GCA_037074685.1. NCBI lineage: Eukaryota > Metazoa > Arthropoda > Insecta > Lepidoptera > Crambidae > Glyphodes > Glyphodes pyloalis. Next base: position 7,277,330 of record JAYKKO010000015.1, on the reverse strand, counting down.
CCTGCTGATTCTCAACCCGGCACTATTCGTGGGGATCTCTGCATTCAAGTTGGCCGCAATATTATTCACGGATCTGATGCTGTAGAATCTGCTAACAAAGAAATTGCCCTGTGGTTCACTGAAAAGGAACTCGTTGGATGGACCCCAGCTGATGAAAACTGGGTTTACGAATAAAAAGTGTTAACAAAAGTGATCGCAATTTTATTTGTACTCACCCTGTGAACTAGATTATGTCAATAATTTAAGAGAATGTGAAATTAAATTGATCAATCAATACTAATGTCGTTATGTTTTACTTTATCTATCTTTCTTCACCACGATCGCCATTAAATCGACTGAATTTTACTTCCTGTACTTCTCTGTTCTCATAGGTAATGTGAATACTTACTCGAGACATGCCTTAATCTTTGAATAAAAATGTTTTAAAAATGAATGATTCTTACATATCTTCAAAAAACTTTTAATAACTTAATTGTGTTCTGGATGTCGACTTAATTAGAATCCTTTTCTTTGTTTCATACTAGAGTACTTGACCAGCCTTAAGTATCTCATTGTATTTTGTTTTAAGCTACAAAACGTTGTATTTAATGCAAGCTGCTGCCATTCTTTGCTTCATTTATTTATACAATTTTTCGATTATGTACTGTTTTATTTAAAAAAGGTCAATGTCAATTCAAGGTTGTGTGTGAAGTTGTAGTTATAATTTTATTGCCTTTCATGTAACTTTACAACGTAAAATGAAATCTAAGACACTGCCTGGTTGGAGTGTAGCAAAGGGTGTGCAAGGCGTTTGGGACTTAGCAAAATTTTCACGATAAATATAAAGCTTCATATTCTTCAAATGTTAGTGTTTAATTGTATAAAAAGGCTTTAGCTGGAAAGTTATAAATGAAATATTGCGCCTTTTTTTCCGCTAAACCGTGAGTCGACGAGAAAAAGTTATAGGCATAAAAATAACTTAAAATTAAGCCCTTTATACGATAAAACACTAACATTCTAATAGAGAAGTTTTTATGTTTTCCATGAATTTTTTTTTAATCTGGTGGTAACTCCAATTGCACTTTCTGACTAAACCGTGAGTCGGAGAGAAAAACTTACAAGTATAAAAAGAGCTTAAAATAAGCCTCTTTATATGATAAAACACTAACATTTGAAGAATACGAAGTTTCATATTTTACGTGAAAATTTTTTTGCACACCCTTTGCTACACTCCAACCCACTGCTTTAAAAACTACATTTGGTCATTTATTTCATACCGAAATAATATATGCTAATTTATGTCCATTTCTATCATTTAAGTATATAACCTGTTGGGAATAGTAAACAATGAAACTAAAAATCAGTCTAGACAAAATTTTACTATACTACGATCCATAATCTATAAATTTCATTCTATGTGGCTTACAAAATAGGTATCATTTTGATGCTGAAGCTTTTTTGGATGAGCTGTACTTGCCGAAAATTGATGTGTGTAGTTCTTTGACAACTTAAAAAATGTACAAATATCTTTAATTAATTTAATTGAAAGTCATGCACTTCACTCTGTACATGTAAGTACACCGCATATACCATAAATAATAACTTAATTAAAGAGTCATTGGATATGCTAAAATACTAGATCACATAGGCTTCTAAATTAACTTCTGAACCACATATTTACAAGTGTGAAATATTCTAGTTTACATATTATTACTGCTCACAGATTGTTGCCCATTCATTCATATTTACAAGACTTCAATTCAGAAATTATATTGTCTGGCCAGAATTTACGCTACCTATTTGCAGTCAATTAACAATTACATATTTGAAAACATTCTACCCTTCCTGCTACAAAAAACGTCAGGTTCGACAGGAGAGTATTTTATACAAAACTAAATTGATTCTTTTTTGCAGTGATACAGTTAATTTGATTGTAAATCAACTTACATGTATAGCACAATGCTAGATAAATAAAGTAGATGGCCAAACATTTTCAACAAAATTATTTTGTGACATTTCTCATGTTATGTAGTTAATTTACTACTAGCTGTGCCGGCGACTTCGTTCGCGTGGATTACATGAGTTTGAATGTATTTTTTCTTACATTATTCCCTATTTCATCAGCTACCTGCCAATAAAAGTTCCATCAAAATCGGTCCAGCCATTTTAGAAATTAGTTTCCCCTGACTCGAAGCCCGTCTATAACGAACACTAGCAAAAAACGGCTAAAAATAACGTTTTTTGTATGGTATGGCCCCCCTTGAATATTTATTTTATTTTAATTAATTTATTTATTTTAAAGAAAATATAAATTCAAATATTCTGTATATATTTCAAGCGTCCAGCAGCAACAGTTTCAATTAACATCGAGCAAAAAATTTGAAAAAAAAAATAACGTTTGTTGTACGGGAGCCCCACTTAAATAATGATTTTATTTTGTTTTTAGTATTGATCGTTATAGAGACAATAGAAATAAACAATCCGCCAAAATTTTAACTCTCTAGCTATCACGGTTCTTGAGATACAGCCTGGTGACAGACAGGGAGGGTCGGGCGCACGAACGGTTGGACATACAGCGAAGTCTTAGTTATAGGGTCCCATTTTACCCTTTGGGTACGGATCCCTAAGAATGGAATAATTTCTGCCGTTTTCCCAACATTTCCCTATACTGCTCTGCTCCTATTGATTGTAGCGTGATGAAAAGTATACAATAACCTGCCCAGGAGTAAGAAGAATAATTGTACCAAATTTCGACAAAATCCGTAGAGTAGTTTTTGTTTCTATAAAGAACAAACAGACAAAAAGACAGACATATTTTTTTCTGAAAGCATCAGTATCTATTACTATTTACTAATTAGCCGCTGAGAGTTATTTTGGAAATATATTTAATGTACAGAATTGATCTCTCTACAGATTTATTATAAGTATAGATTTATTATACATTGGCCATTTATTTACAACATATTATAAATAAAAACATTTAAACTTTACCAAATTATAAAATGGTAAGCTCCCTCTTAATCTTAAACCCTTTCAAATGAATTGATTTTCTAAATGGCAAATGATATTAATTTGAAAAGGTGTAATCCCGTAAGAGAAAATCTTGAGGGTTGGAACTGAAGCAAAAATGAACAGTTTTTATTCACTAATGAATAAAAGGTACAGTTGGCAATTTTTTTACACCATAATTCCCAACTAGTATTATATTTTGTAATTAGTACTAAATTGGCAGTGTTCGCTGTTAACATTATACTTGTCTCTTTATAAATTGGAACCATTTACATTTTTTAGAATTTAGACTTTGGTGATATACAAATTATTTACACGATTTGTTTCTCAATGACAATTAAATTAAGTTAGGTCTCATGTGTGTAATTTGGGTGGGATATAATAACTGAAAAGAAGTCTTAGGCTCATAGGGTCTCTGTGCGGTGCTCCACGTCGACGGCAGGCTGTGGCTTCTGTTCCACGCTCTGTTGACTTGTCTGTTGCTCTTGTTGATTTTGTTGTATTCTCGATGGCAGTGGAGCGGTTTGTCCTATAGAAACATTAGGTTTTCATTCACATTCATTGCAATGTTAGTTAACCTTCAAAGGTACATGTGTTCAGTCAAATGAATCAACTTTTCTACATTAGCTACCACATGGAACTTTCAATGTGAGCAATTATTACAGCATGTTTAAACTTATACTCGGGAGGATTAACGTCAAGTGATGCGGAAAACTGGTCCTCAATATCAATTTACGATGGCCATGAACATTTAGTTCGATGCTAGGCGTGATGATGACTTACCGTATTTGTCGTGGATGCCCCGATGCCGCTTGAGCGCGAAGCGGTCGGCGAAGGCGGCGGTGCATATGTCGCACTTGAACGGCTTCTCACCCGAGTGCACCTTCGCGTGATTCTTAAGGTGAGCCGCCTGGCTGAACGCTGACCCGCATGTTTCACATCTGTGTACAAAATAATTATCGTTAAACAATAAGGACGCGACGACCTCCGTAGCGGGGCCGGACGTTGGCGTCGCGCCATCTCTTGAGGTCCCGGGTTCGATTCACGGTGGGGTCAATATGAGAAACGAACTTATCTCGGGTCTGGGTATTGGGCTACAGTCTTTGTTTCTGATTTCTGTAACACGAGTGCTTAAGCTACTTACCACAGAATAAGAGCAATGTATGTGATGTTGTCTAACATTTGTTTATTTATAACAAGATGCGTTTGAATAACCTAGAACAATTTTCAAGGTTGTTAAACGTCAGCATAGGCTGAACTAAAAAGGTTTCATAAAGAAGGGCCAAGTGCGAGACGTACTGGCGCACCATTGGTTCCTTATAAAAAAATAGGTGTTAACAAACAAAATACAAAGTGATCTGGTAACCCAAACACGAAAGAATGTCGTGATTTATTCTAATGTTTCTTGTGAATTGAATGTAATATTATTGATGAAGATATATGTGTTCGTAAAAGTAACTATTAATGTACTTAGTCTACATTTATTATGTCTCGTCTTTAAAATATTACGGTTACGCCTTTTTATTTAACAGGGTGGATGTAGTACAACAATCACATAAAGGCATGAAGTCATTATATCAGCTCATTTATTACATAGCCTGCAAAAAAGAAGCAAAGGGGAACTAGGTCACTGTATTATTTATTACTATCCACATCACTTACTTGTACGGTTTCTCTCCAGTATGGATACGTCTGTGGTTCCATAACGTTGCATGTCTCGCAAAACCTTTGTCACATACCTGCACAAAAAAGCATAATTTGCAATTGTTCGTATTTTATTTAAAGTTAATTCATTAATCTGGTTACGCATTTTAAACCTTAATTAGAAAGCATGTATGGTAGTTTAATTTTTAAACATTAAAATGTTTCAAAAGGGTCGTCTCTCGTCGTTTAGCTGTGGAACAGTGCTCCACAAATGTGGACTCATTCCGTTCCATACAAAATTTCCATTTCGGGCGCCAATGCGGAGACAAAGATCACGGTCGAGCCTAAATAAGTCTTATTATTTATTACAAGCTGCGCCCGCGACTTCGATCGCGTGACTAAATAAATTATTACATCAGCTATTTACCATAAAAGTAAAATTTCAGAGATTAGCCAGAACAAACAGACAAGACAGACAAATATTGTTATTTTGGTATATATACTGTGTATATGTTTATATGCATGTAGTAAAAAGCGGTTATTTTTATTGTAATATTAGATAGACATAGACAGACTAATAGGTGATGACTAGATCAATCTTCAATAACAAGGACAGATTCCTGTTCCAGTCTGAATTTTTTAACATATATAATTTTTACTTATTATGTCTAGTGATACCAAGATTTGTTAGCTTGAAAATATCTGACAGTGAGATCGGTAACTAGGTGTTGGAGTTAAAAATATGACAGTTCCACATATTTGGATGACACAAAACGATACATTCTTACATGCGCAGATAACACAATATTTGCTAATTTCGTTTAAAATCATGATTTAAAATGATGATATTCGTAATTTCGTAGATGACATAGTACAATAATCGTATCATCATATAAATAAAACTAAACTCAGTAATACTGAAACATACTTCACAAACATACGGCTTTTCTCCCGAATGCGTTCTCTCGTGATTCTTCAAATGTGGTGACTGGGAGAACTGCATACCACATGTATTGCACCTATAAACACAAATCACATTAATTGTGCCCAAAATTCGATACTTATAGGGTCATAGTATATGCCTTAATATGAATGTGTTGGGAATCTCAATACTCCATTGCAATCAAAAACGGTTTAAGGTCAAATTGAAAATATAACATGGCTAAATAAATGTATCCTACATGACAACATGTACAGTCATGACTCAAAATTAGATATTTCGAGTAAAAGCGATATAAAGTTCAAAACCTCGTAGCACGAAAATTGTTTTCATTATTTTAATAATAAAACCATTAACTTAAAACTTTTCCTTCTTTTCAATTATATACGTAAACCCCAGTAGTTTTGGTGCTAAAATTATTTGAACTTTCAAATCGCTTTTGCTCTAAATATCATATTTTGAGTTGAATGTAAAAGTAGTCATGTGCGCTATGTACATCAATCGAAAGTTTACTTTGACTTCTCAAACTTCCATTACATTTTTAAACAGATCCAAGACAAGTTGCATGCCTCTCTTTTTTATTGGTTGCATTTGGTGAGTGTGCAGAGATTTTTCATAACTTGATACAAATGATGAAATAAATGTTATTATTACCTATATGGTTTTTCTCCTGTGTGTATTCTTGAATGGTTTTTCAAATACACAGCCTTCGCAAATGCTATCCCACAAATGCCACATTTAAAATTTTTCTCTCCTGAATGCAATTTTTTGTGAGACCATAGTGAAGAATATCTTGAGAATGAGCCTCCACAAATATTACAGTGGAAAGGTTTTTCTAAATTAGACTGGTTTAGTTTATTTTTATTTCCGCCTACGAAAATTATGCCTGAGCCATTACAGTTCTGGCATTTCGTTACTGCAGCTAGGTTTCTTTTCTTCACAGGATGATGACCGGGCACTGTAACAAAACTTATTTGTTTTATCTTTCTTGCACACCATATCAGCACTTTATTAAAAGATAATTTTAAAACCTCAAATATTCCAGACTCAAATACTGACGCAAATACAAATCTGGATTAGTTCAAAATATTTTAATCCCAACATGTTTTACTTACTAGTTTTTTGTTGTTGTTGCGTTTGTTGCTGATTTGTTTGTGCGTTGGTTAGAGGATCAGTTGTCTGCTGCACACCACTGACGCCGCTCACTTCGTATTTTACGTTATCTTCTGATGCGACATATATTTGTGTCGTATTCACTTGCAAAAAATACATTAATTGATTAAAAAAAAAACAACCACCACTATAAAATTTTATTTACAACCAGCGGCTCTGCATGGCTCGCCCCCTTACTATCCCATTTTTCCCACATTTTACATTGATTCTTCACTCCTATTAGTTGCAGCGTGATGTTACACAGCTTAAATCCTTCCTCAATAAATGGACTATCAAATATACTAAATCAAACCAGTAGTTCCTGAGATAAGTATTTTCAAACAAACAAACAAGCTTTGTAATATTAGTCTAATACTAGCCGTGCTCGCGACATCGTTCGAGTGGACTACAGGTTTTTTACACTTTCAGGGGCGGTATTACCCCCCTCCCCCCTTATTTTTAAAACAAAAAGTAGCCTATGTCTGTTCTAAAGGTTCAACATATAACTATACCAAATTTCATCAAAATCGGTTTAGTGGTTTAGGCATGAAAACAAAACGGAAGGACAGACAGAATTACTTTTACATTTATAATATTAGTATGAATTATAGTATATCTATAGTAGATAATTTCTTGGACTTTGAAAAAGTAAAGTAAAACTTATGGTGTATTAGTAAGTCTTATTGAAGTTAAACTAATCAATCAAATAGTAGTAGGATATGAAATAACTGTTAAAAGATGAATATTAATAAAATGTTTTTATATGAATTACTTTGAGTATTCCTCTGTTCTACAGAATCTTGTGCAATACAGTTTTCACATCTTATTAACTTGGGTCCTTTTCTTTTAGGATTGTTCGGAATAGGTCCACCACATGTTATGCACTTTTGATTTTTATCAAGTATTGCTGTCACTGGTTTTGCTGAAATAAGGAATAAATTATACATTACTACATGTATTACAAACTTTAAAACTTTATGTATCATTGGATTCATTTCTCAATCCTAAAATATTGTATTTGATTAAAAAAAAAACTAGCTGTAGCCAATGTCTTTGTTCTTATTTTTTTTCTCAATATCCTACATGTCTACTATATCATGTATCTTTTTACCAAATATTATTCGAAAATCCATTCAGTAGCTTTTGTGGGTAAAGTATAAAATACATGAACACATTCTTACAAAAGTTAATTAATAATAATGTTAGTCAGAGTGCACTTATTCCTTTTGCCTCCATTGCCTTGTTCTGAAATATGTATATGGGACTATCAAAAGTATACCAATTTAAAGATAAAAATGTAGTGCTAGTTCATTTTCGTGTTCAAGATAAAAAAAATGTACCTATGTGGTTACCAAACAAAATAACTATCAAAAGTTGTACTAACTATCTTGTATTTGCACATGTTGTATCTGTTGATCATTAGGATCTGAAGACAGTATCTGGATATGAGGAGGCATTGTAGCTTCATTGTTAGTGGTAACACCAGTTGCTACTACTGTTATATTATTATCTGAAAAAAAAAAAGTAAGAAAATAAGTGACGCGGTTTGTAGTACGTAGAAATATTACTCTACCTTCAAATTTTTAATGCTTATGCTAAAATTAAATGTCTCTAAACAATTCTGGACAAAACAGATTTTTGTAATTTTTAATGTTTCATGCCACACCAATGAACATTTAATATTTTAAAGACATAGAAAAACTTTATCTCCCCATGCGAACCGAGATACAAAATAAATATCTTAAATATTTAGTCACAATAGAGTTTCATGTCAGCAAACACAACCTAATAAATAGTAATAAATGCAAATTCAAAGTGTGTATAAAATTATCAAATATTGAATATTATATTCAATATTTTATAATAATGATTTAAAATATTACTTTTAATATGGTTTTTACAATTAATTGAAATCTTGAGCTGACAAAATTTTACCATATTGGAATATATTATAACTCATTTTATGATTTAAAAGTGATAATCATTTGGTACATTTTAGTAATGTATCATCATGAAATATAATAATTATACCTGTATCTTGTGCATGTATCCTTTTGTGGGCATTAAGAAGAGCAAGATGACCAAACATAAGCCCACAAACGTCACATTTAAAGCTTATGTTTGAAATAGTATTCTGAATTCCATTTGGCGCAATTTGCATTTGATTGACAAGAGCATAGTTGTAGGAAAATGGTTGAGCTATGTAACATGTCTTATCATCACTGGTAGTTAATTGAGCTATGTTCACACCGCCAGTCACACCGGCTGTGCCACCTGTTGTCCCAGTACCAATTTTTCCAATCATGTTAACATTAGTTGTATAGCAAAATGTGGGAAACTCCTGTAAATATAAAAATAATACAATACAAAAACTGAAACATAATAGTATTTATAAAAATATTCAATGAATATTGAACCTTTACATACAACAATCAATTTATTTATTAACCTATATGAAAATGCTATTGGTAGATTTTTTATTATAATGTTGAGAGATAATGCTCTATGAAATTTAAATTGGCTGATTGTCTCTTTCCAAAGGTTGGTGTGCGCATCCAGTGAAGGGCTTAACTCATTAAAAAAAGTTAAATATTTGCTATTCTTTTAAAAAGGCTCCCAAAGGAAATCTTCAAATTTATTATTAACTTAAAAATGATAAATATAGGCATATAGAATAATATATATAAATTATAAACACGCGGGCTTAGTCGATATGAAAATGTTTTAGTTTATGACTGAAGTTACCTGTTGTTGCTGTGTTTGGGCCTGAGGGTTCTTTTGCTGAACATTTTCAATATTTTTGCCTTGTGCTTTCTGAGTAGGATGTTCCTGATACTGCAACGTCGGTACCGTGCCGGTTTGCACGGCGTTTGTTGTAAACATTGTTGATAATTTTGATCCTACTTCATATCAAACACTTTTCATTAGCCACACAAGTCTAAAACTGCAACACCACAAAATAAACCGTTTTAAAGATTGTACCATTCTTCTTGTTATCAAACAGCAAAAGCGCGGCTGATTTACTGTAAGCACGGGGTTAGACAAGAAAGAGAAACTCCAAAACACAAAGTGTGAAGGTAACGGGAAACGTTTCTTATCAGTCTACTCTGCTCGTAAAAAGATCATTCGCTATGAAGCCTTGTCTCCTGAATAGTCGATATGTGTAAGAAAAGGATGACGGAATAGATTTGTACGCGCTTGGAGTAAACGGAACGGACGCCATTGCACTCTCGAGGATGAACATCAAACGGGACGCCTAGATTTGACCACAAAATTACTGAACACTATTTAATTTCATAAGTAAGCTTACCATTACGTTTCAATTATAATTTTTAATTATATCGTTAATTACACTAGTTTTACCACGCAAATATTCAAATGCTAATATTTTCTGTCTCACTTTACTACACATCAATTCTCCATCTCATGAAAGAAATGAAATGGCGATATAAATAAAATGGCGTCTGTGCGAAACAATGTTGCTTTAGTAAAAAATTCAAAATGACGTGTAAACCATGGACTAACCATTGACGTTTTTCGTTTAAATTTATGAGTACCTACCTACCTCACACTAAACAAGAAAAAAGACGCCTGGAAATACTTAAAATAAAAACGTGCCTACCTAAACCATCAATGCGTTACCTAAAATGGCTATCATTTCCTAGGGTTGTCAAAACCAAGCAATCGTAGGAAATAGAAATGTATCTAATGAAATCGAAACTAATTTTTTGCTTTATTTATTCACTTGTTTGCATATATTTATATATATTATTTTGTTATATATATATATATATATATATATATATACATATATTATATTGTTTAATTATTATATTTATTTATCATGAACCTATGTATGAATATTCTATTCTCGTGTGTAATTTTCTGCTATTTATGATTATTAATTTTGTTGTTATCCATACTCACATTTTTACTGTTACCGCACCCATAAACGTACTATCTGCATGACCCAACGGTTGACTGGTAGAGAATGCTCCTAGCATTAAGTCCACCTTTTGTACTTTTTTTGTGCAATAAAGTTTCTAAATAAATGAATAAAATACTTTAAGAGAAATATTTGGTTGTTAGTTGGTTTGCATCTAACAGGTTCTGATTAAAACTAATGGACCTTTAAAAGCTCGTTTATAAAGGTCCATCAGAAATTCAACGTTGTAAAGCTACACTATCCCCGAGTGACATATTTAATAACAATTAGATATCTTCAATAAAATTACAATAATAATGGATATTTTAAACTGGCACAATTTATACCAATTATTTTTGTAATTATTATAAACTATTCGAAAAATATGAAGAATTAAATGTAAAATAAAAATGTATGTCAAAAAGGTCACTTGGTCGCAGCTCACCATTGAACTCCCCCTACTCGGGTAACTGGGCAGAATCGACAAGTAAATAGAGTACCTAATTAATATACTTGGAATATATCTATGTTAACACTTTCAATGCTCATCAATTTTCATGTTTCTGCCACACGCCTAAAACTGAGCAACGAGTATGTATAGGACTCGGTAGCCGGGTGCACGGGCGCCGCGGTGACGCACAGCATCGGGGAATATTGGGACCTTTGCTATTTTTAATATATATTAATGACCTGCCATTCTTTACCAATGATTTATGTGAGATAGTATTATTTGCCGATGACACTTCTCTAATGTTCAAAATTAATAGACAAAATGAAAATGTTGATGACATTAATTTAGCTCTCAGCCAGGTACTCAATTGGTTTAAAACTAACAACCTTTTACTTAATGCCAATAAAACAAAATGCGTAAAGTTTTCAATGCCGAATGTAAAGCAGGTCAACACTATAATAAAAATTAATGAGGAACAAATTGAACTCATTAACTCTACTATATTTCTTGGCATAAACTTAGATTCTAAATTACAATGGTCTCCTCACATAACTTCTCTGGCTGGAAGACTGAGTTCGGCGGCATATGCTGTTAGGAAGATAAGGCAACTGACTGATGTGGAGACGGCAAGATTGGTTTATTTTAGCTATTTTCACAGCGTCATGTCGTATGGTCTGCTCTTATGGGGATCTGCGGCCGACCTACACAGACTATTTTCGTGTTACAAAAGAGGGCCATCCGAGCCATTTACAAGCTAACACCACGTGACTCGCTGCGAGAATTATTCAAGGAAATCAACATCCTAACAGTCGCATCTCAATACATTTTTGACTGTCTAATGTATGTATACAAAAACTTGCATACTTTTCCTAAAAAATCTGACACTCATAGCATCAACACTAGAAATAAACACAAGCTTGCTGTCCCTAAACGTAGACTTCATAAGATTGGTAATTCATTTGTTGGTTTAAGTATAACTTTTTTTAATAAATTACCTCAAGTTATTGTTGATTTACCATTGAATAAATTTAAGCTAATTGTTAAAGGTTGTCTTTTGAAAAAAGGGTACTACAGAGTAGAAGACTATATTAATGACAAAGAAGTGTGGACCACTAACTAGTCTGTTCGCCCTCACATGAAAAATTTCACTAATTATATTTACTAATTGTATTTCTATTTATACAAACTCAGCAAGAGGTACCTATTTCTTTACGTATTTGTCAACTCGCAAGTTGGCAAAATTCTTATTAAGCACGAATGTGCATTAGGACCTGCAGTTTGTTTAATTTAAATATATATATTTTTTAATTTTTCTTATTACTTTGAATCAATGAATTATTTTTTACAATTTACTACATTATTTTATCTAATTACTACACTGTATGTCTTAGTGCAAAACTAGTTATAAGTTCAGCTATATTTGTAATATGAACGACAGAGTTTCTTGCCGGGATCTTCTCTGTAAGTTATAGGTTCCGAACCGGAGGTAGCGTCATTTGCATTATATAGACGTTTCATAAATATTACTGGTGTAATTTACATGAATAAAAGAATATTGAATTTGAATTTGAATTTGAATTTGAACATCGCGCCACGCCGAGAACTCGCCTCCCGGGTCCACAAGGGTTGTACATTTTCGCAAAGAAAATGTAGTCTTTTACAGTTATATGGAAACTTTATTTTGGCTGTGCATAAAACATGGAGGCGATTCGTAAGCGGATTGTAGTTTTTCTTATATTTATTTCTACTCATACTTCAAAGGCGTGGTGCATATTTACGCGATAAGGTTTTACAACAAGGTACGTTAAAGTATATTAAGATGCAACAAGCGGCACCACGCTTTCCCGAAAAAGTAGCAAAGATAGAATTAATTATAAATTTTATGGTTACACAATTGAGATATACCTATAATCGCGGCAAATGAAAGTAAGACTCAAATTTTTGCAGGTGTAATTTTATACTTCAATCTTATGGACATTAGGATGAACTTTCTATGAAATACTTTCAAAGCGCGCGCCTCGTGTTCTTATTTTCAATGGTTGATTTTTTGTAAGGAGTTATATTAAAATATATTAATAAAGACTTGTTCTGACATTTGTTTAAAAACTTAGTTAAAAACAGAATGGACAGTGTTAAAAAAACACTTGACACGTAAAACAATAAAATAGTAAATTTTAAGACTAACTACTTTCATGTTGTCTTAATCCCGCAGGTGCACTTTAAAACAGTTGTAAAAACAATTGTATCAGTTGCACACCTGATCTTTGGTGACACTAATAAATGAATCATACAATTATAATAAAGGATCATCCTCTTTGTCGGCTAGCTGCGGCGCGAACTACAATAACAAATTGCAAATAATAGATACTTGACCATAAAACTTGGAACCATAAAATAAACTCCATAATTATTCTATTTTTTTTTTTTCAATTAGTGTGTTTATAATAGGAACGCCGAAATTTGACAATAAGGTAAGTTAAAAGGGCACCGCTCAGCACGTGCACAGCATCGACCGAATCTTTTGTTCTAATTGTTAACCGGGATTACTAGTGACAAACAATACAGGTTGTAATTCTACATTCATTTTTTAATCTCTGGTATGTCTGGACCAGGTAGATTACAAAGGTCATAAAATTTATTTGTTGAACAATAACAATGACTATTTTATGATGCTAAAATGCAGTCCGTTTATTTTTAGAAAAAAACATTGCAAAGGGTTTGAGCACAATCTAACATTTTATTTATTGTAAACATCACCTTTAAATTATTTACTTCACGGATAATTGAAAAATTCATTAAAATAAAACAAATATAGTAAGTTCTTACATCTTTAAAAAACATTATTTGAACTGTGAATATTTTAGACAACCCTTGCTCTTGCTACTTTCGAGAGAACAATAGGACCCGGCTAGCGGGTGCTGGGCGTGCGCATAGGCGATGTATAGCTAGCTATAGGCCGACTCGGGAGCCGGGTTCTGGGCGTCTGGCGAAAATACAGTAGAACCCGGGAGCCGGGTTTTGGACATTGTAAGTGTATATGATTACAATTTTTCAGAGTCCAGTGCTGCCACATTTGAACTTACCTTGATCAAGCCTTTGATAAGCCTTGACATTATTTTATGAACTACTGGTTACAGTTAAAAGTAAGACCGTTAAGGTTATTTACGCACATTTGCAAAAAATGGCTACTTAAGCGGTTTAACTATGTTGCTAAATTCATTACAATACGGCCGCGGCGTGTGGTGCGTTAACGTGCCTTAAAAATGCATGATCGATCAGACATACAAAGTTCATGTTTTTCTTGAAAGCTTTATTCTTTGGCAATCTTTGAAAAACAACATCATTCTATTTAAATGTAACACAACCCTAGTAACAAACCCAAATGTATGTAAACAACAAAATACAAATGAAATATGTAAATGAATATTATCTTCGTCAATAAAATGTGACCAAAAATCAACACTCGAACACAAATTCAAGGTAGGGTTTTTTTTTGCTTTTCAATCTGAATGATTTGAGAGGTTTCTTGCTATGAAATGGGTTATTAACTTTTAAAGCTAAAGTTAAGGTTGATTTTTGTTTTTCTTGCACCACACATGGCAATACCACATCAAATGATTTTGATTCTCAGTTTACTTACAGTACAATGTGTTTTTAACTGATTATCGCCTAATTAAGTCCCAAAACTCAATTTTCCAAAAAGTAAATCTTTTGACAACACAACTAGGTAGGTAGGTACTTAACACAAACCCATTTTTTGCACGCCACATGGTGGGATGGATTCCAGCTCTCTTATACACCTGATCTGGAATCTCGAAAGCATTGAATTTTATGACTGAATATGATTCAGAAGACCTAATATAAAATAAAAATAGAATTCATCTTTAACAGAATTTTCAACAGATCACTACGATTATTTAAAAAAAAAAATTGTATGGAGCTGACACAATAAAAATGATATATCCGGTCCCGCTTAATTGGCCCCAATTTTGGATTTTTATGATATACTACATTAAACGGCCAAAGGTGCGAAACATTTTTTAAAAATAGTCGGACAGTATTTATTTGTTTTTTGTGTCTTGAGTGTTGAAAGTTAACCCAATTTGGGTACTTGACAGTTTTTAAAAAAGTATTGTAAAACGTGCGCCCGTTTATTTTATATCCCAAACAATTCGATTTATCTGTAAAAAATGTAAATAACCATGAATAATAAGATTTTGTGTAACACATTTAAAAAGCGCGCGAAAACGCCAAGTCACGTCACTGTTGCAATTATTATTATGCATGGACCCAATGATATTTATGGACCTAATATAATAAACTAAGTCCATGCAATTATGACGTTAACCGACATCGAACCGATAGGCATAGGAACGACTTAATTTAGATAAACGGAAAATGTTTAAATAAATTCTTATTACCAATATTGGGACCTCTGTTGTTCCTTATTTATATTAACGACCTTCCTTACTTTGCGAAGGATCTCTGCGAGATTGTGTTATTTGCTGATGACACTTCTCTCATCTTCAAAGTTGATAGATGTAAAGAATCATTTGAAGATGTAAATAGTTCTCTCTCACAAGTGCTACATTGGTTCACGAATAATAATCTCCTGCTTAACACTAAGAAAACGAAATGTGTCAAATTTACAATGCCGAATGTTAAAAAAGTCAACATCAAATTGTCTATGAATGGTGAACCTATTGAAATAATTAATTCTACAGTATTTCTCGGCATCACATTAGACTCTAAATTGCAATGGGGACCCCATATTGTTGCCCTGGCAGGAAGGCTTAGTTCAGCTGCATACGCTGTAAGAAAAATTCGTAATTTGACTGATATTGAGACGGCAAGACTAGTTTATTTCAGTTACTTCCATAGTGTTATGTCATACGGTCTCCTTTTGTGGGGAACAGCTGCTGACATTCAGACTATTTTTGTTTTACAGAAGAGGGCTATCCGCGCCATATATGGTCTTAAATCACGGGATTCTCTCAGAGACTTATTTAAAGAAATTAACATACTTACCGTTGCATCTCAATACATTTTTGATTGTATTATGTATGTACGCAAAAATTATAATCTACTTTTTAAAAAATCTGACTTCCATAACTTTAACACTAGAAATAAACACAAGCTTGCTGTTCCATATCTAAGACTACATAAGATAAGTAATTCCTTTGTGGGTTTAAGCGTTAAATTATTTAACAAGTTACCTGAAAATGTTATCCAGTTGCCCATGCATAGATTTAAGTCTCATGTTAAAAATTGTTTAATAAAAAAGGGCTACTACAAAATTGATGATTATTTAAATGACAAAAATGTATGGGTCTAGAATAACTTAATTCTTTGAAATCTTACTATAGCTTTGTATACTTTATTTAAGTACCTAGTTTAAGGACGCATTGTTATATTTGAAAAGAGTAAGTGTCGAGTTTCTTGCCGGTTCTTCTCGACATGATCAACATTCCGAACACGGCGGTAGAATACTTTATTTGTACTGACTATTCATAAGTGCTTTTGTAAAGCTTACATGAATAAAGATATTTTCTATTTTCTATTTTTTCTATTTTCTAATGGAATGTATAATAAATTTGTACAATGGAATATAAGTGTCATTATTTGAAAGAAGGGCCGTTATGGAGCGCGGTACAGATTGAGAACAACCATAAATTTGAATTAACTCATCCATCAGCACAAGGCGCTGAATGCCGAAAGATGAGCAGTCAAAGAAAATGTGGACCAAAGTTTGCTCTTTTTGTGAGTTACACAATTCACATAATGGACTCTGCACCAATTTTAAACGGAAAAGATGATAGTTCAAATGACAATGACCAAAACGGAGCCTTAAGATGCTGACATAAAACTTCCTAGGCAAGTAAGTAGAACTTTTACAAAACCATGGTCTAGTACTAATGGGGACATTGAATGTTGCACACCACATGCCCTTATTTTCAATCTGAACAGTGAAATTCCAATGTTTTTTCCAAATATCTACAGACCTTTTCTTTAGAAGGGAGACTATATCAGTCCAAGGAATAGAAATATTAAAGTGATTACTAGAATCAGGAATATTGTGTCCATAATTGGTGATGGTTCGGGCTAAGAAATCAGCCCTCTCATTACCAACGACACCAACATGAGAAGGCACCCACA
Organism: Glyphodes pyloalis; assembly: GCA_037074685.1. Taxonomy (NCBI): domain Eukaryota; kingdom Metazoa; phylum Arthropoda; class Insecta; order Lepidoptera; family Crambidae; genus Glyphodes; species Glyphodes pyloalis. The sequence goes on along the minus strand of JAYKKO010000015.1, from coordinate 7,260,074 downwards.
TAAATTTGACAGTTATATTTTCTTTGAGTAAATCAAGCCAATCATGTTTGACTTGAGAAATTAAATAGTTAGTATCCGCATGAAATCTATTATTTTAAAGATTTTGTAGAACACTCATGCTATTGCTAACCACTAGCCAATGACAACATCCATTGTTTTTTTGCTTTATGTGCTTTAGTGCAGCAAGTATAGCTACAGCCTCAGCTGTGAATATACTTGTGTTCATATTTATTTTGTGACCTGTGCCTGTTTTAAAAAAATAGCAAAGGATACACTGTTTTCAGTTTTGGAGCCATCTGTATATACAAATCTATAGCCCATAAACTCTAAAAATTTACTATGTACATCTTCTTTAGTTGACAGATTATGATCAATAATAATATCAATTGCAGGGAATTTACTATCAAACTCTCCTTGATAGCATGGAAGTAGAATTGTTCTATGAATTTGTAAAGTGTCAAGGAAATTTATAAATTGGTGAAACCCTGAAGTATATACAAAGGATTGCGACCAGAAGAATTTATGAATGAATGTTTTAAATTTACAAACAGGTGATTATTATTTTTACTATACAATTTTAGTAAGAATCTTTCCTTCTGATAAGAGAATCTTATGCTCAAAGGGGGCAGATTACATTCCACTTGCATTACATTAATGGGAGTACTTTTAAATGCTCCAGTAATGAGCCTTAAGTTTTTGTTTTGGATTTTATCTAGGGCATCTACTAACCTACGATCACCAGCAAAACAAAGAAAACCATATTCGAAATGACTACGAATCAATGATTTGTATAAAAGTAACAAAACTTTGGGATCAGCTCCCCAAGACGTTCTACACAATAATTTTAAAAAATTAAACACCCTATTAGCTCTTGTACTAATTAATTCAACATACTTTTTCCAAGCCATATTATGAGTAAAAATTATCCCTAAGAACCTAACTTCACTAGAGACAGGAATGGGGATATTGTTATAATGTACAGGAGGAATTGAGTTGTTCAATTTAGAAAATACAACTATTTTTGATTTTAATGGATTTATGTCAAGATTCAAATAAGAGAAATATGCACACAAACCTTTCAAAGATTTGTTTAATAATTGACTAATATTTGTTAAATTATTTCCAGATGCATAAACAACTAAGTCATCAGCAAATTGAAGATTTTTAACTTCTGAACCCAAAATCATATTTAATCGACGAATATACAAAATAAAAATTAATGGAGATAATATGCCACCTTGACATACGCCAACAGAAGCAAGCCTTGGACCATATAACTGACCATTATATTTAATGTAAACTTCCCTTTCTGTTAAAAATTTATGGATCCATTGAATTATTTTTTTTGGAATTGCAATTGTATTTAGTTCTTTACACAGTATGTCAATATTGACGCTATTAAATGCACCTGCAACATCAAAGAATACAGCTGCCAGAGTATTTCTTTCATTAAAACTGTTTTGGATATCCAGCTGCAGCTGACAAATACTTTCACGAGCTGATGTCCCTCTTCGAAAGCCAAATTGATTAGATGGTAATATATTATTCTGTTCAATATAGAATTCCAACCTTTGTTTTATAAGCTGTTCAAATACTTTGCCTACACACGAAGTAAGAGCAATAGGTCGATAGGAATCAGGACTTGAGTGCTGTTTGTCCGGTTTTATAATGGGTAGGTACTAAACAATCAGACTTCCAAGTTTGCGGAATTTCATTTAACTGCCATAGATTATTTAATATGTTAAGAAACACTTGCAAACCCTTTTCGCTCAACTTTTTAAACATAATGTAAGGCAGACCATCCAGACCAAAGGCACTATCTTTCCTTGAGAAAATAGCTCTTGCATTGTAAATGGTTTGGTTAAGAAGTTATTTACAGAATTAGTTTCATTAACTGAAGAGAAATTATATTGATTATTTACAAAGTCCGGTGTATATTTTTGTAGAAAATCTTGAACCCAACTGGCATCCCCATTTTTATAAGTAAATGTGTTATTGAATTTTCGCATATATTTCCAAATTCTCGACAGCGGCGTACATCGGTTAAAAGAGTTGCACAATTGAACCCAACTATTTGTTCTTTCAGTTTTTAATGTTAGTTTTTTAATAGCTTGTAATCTTTTAAATGAAATGTAATTTTCATCCGAAGGATTATTTTTAAATTTAACATATGCAGATTTAGAGTTTTGAACTGCTTCGGAACATTTTTTATTCCACCAAGGAAGAGAGTAATTTTTTGAGAACTTTCCACGAGTGTTTTTATTCAAAGAATTATCAGTAGGGGATCTTGGTGAATTATTATATGGAAGCGAGTTGTCTATTGCTGAATTGAGAATATCACAAAATAGACTATATGCCCTTAATGGAGCATAGTTATCTGTCTGAAAATCAGAGAGCTGAAAATCTACATTTTGTTCATACATTTTCCAATCGACCATTTTGAAGTTTGGGTAGTTTGGCAAATGTATGCTACTATTATTTACAGAGTTAATATTTACAGAATGATTTAAAAACACTTTTATAATTACAGGAAGATGATAACTTCCAAGAGGATCATTATGCAAAGACCAATCACAAAAGAGTCCAAGAGATGAGGAAACGAATGTCAAATCCAAAGCATTTGGTCGCCACGTCAAAGAACCCACTGTAGTTGGTTCACCAGAGTTTAACAACACCAAATTTTTATCATCGATAATGTCTAAAACATCCCTGCCTCTTATATTATCTGAATGACATCCCCATGCTGTGTGATGTGCATTAAAATCACCAGCGAAGATCATAGGTTCGGGAACAGAATCTATCAAAGATTTAAAATTATTTTTATTAAATGGTGGATTACAATTCGGAGGACAATAAAAGCTAACAATACTAATTTCTTTTTTATTTATGGTAATTCGAACACAAATATTTTGCAGAGAACTATCAGAATATGTGTTTATATTTTTGTAATTTATACTGTTATGTATTAAGATGGCAACTCCATTATGTTTGTTGCCTATATCATTTCTTTCTATTTTGTATCCTTTTATATTAAAAACTTTAATAGGTGTTAACCAGGTTTCGGAAATAATAGCAATATGTATTTTATTGTGGTAAAGAAATTGTGTTAGTAAAAGTTTATTGCTAATTATGCTTTGAGCGTTCCACTGAATAATGTTAAGATCCATTATTTGTTTGGGGCAAAGGAGGTATTTCTAAATGTTTGTTTGAGGCTTTCTTTTATAGATGTGGAATTAATTGGAGTTTCTTTTTGATTTGTCACTAGTTTGGTTATTGTTTGAGTTAAAATGTTCATGAAAATATCTGATTTAGTCAAGTTCTGTATTTGTGTTCCTATATTAGAAATGGTTAGTTAGGGGAATGCATTTTCATTAAATAATTCGGAATACTTTGTAGACAGAGACTTGATTTTAGTTTCTTCTATTTTCATTTTTTTTTTGGGGACATAAATTTGAAATTGCAATATGATTACCACCGCAGTTGCAACACTTAGCGTTTTTGGGATCTTCTTTACACTCCTTATAGTGGTGGTTTTGCGTGCAAATGGAACATACAACCGAGTTTCGACAAAACTTAGCAATGTGCCCAAATTTCATGCATTGCAGACATTGCTTGACTGGAGGAACGTAAACTCTTACCTCATGCCTCCATGAGTCAAGATAAACATATTGAGGAAGTTCAGTAGAGGCAAACGTAACCGCGACTATCTGGGTGGGCTGGTATTTGACATCACCGCCCTCGCTCCTGACACGTCGCATGAAACGCCTCACCTGTATCACGTTCCTGCTGCTGCCAATCAGAGTAAAAATCCGTTTATTAGACAACTCGGTAGGGACAGAGGAAACAACCCCTGTCACCTCAGTATCCCTAGCTGGAATTGACGCCCTTAGACCTAACTCTTCGAGCAATTTTTTATTTTGAAGGAACACGTTTGCGTTGTTAGAAAGATCAAAGGTGATACCAATTTTATATTTATTCATTGACTTTAAATGTAAGATTCCTGTGACGCAATGCTTGCGAATTGCATGAGACAGGGCCAGTCTATCCTTGTCTGTAAAAGATTTATCATCTGCGCGGTTCAAAAACACGATGTACTCTGATTTTTTACTGTTTTCTGGGTACTTCCTTGAATACCCAGGAACCTTAAAGATTTTATATCTATTGCTTCGTTCATCTTGGTCAGAATCCGAAGTGAAGTCCGTGCTTGGATTTGACCGCACATCAGGGGGGTCAGATTTTTTCCTTTTCTTTACACCTCCCATCTCCTCTAGAGAACTGTACAAACTTTACAACTATCTATATACACTATTTTTTGTTTACTTTACAAAGAAATATACAAAAACCACTGAGTTTAGATTTTTACAAAAACAAATTAAATTTGGGCGCCTTTCACGTTCGAGGTTCCCGCGCTTCCTCCTGTCATTTCCGAATTGCAATGGTGGTTTCCGTTTCGGTTCTTTTGTTCCACAGATAAAAAAAGTAATTTTTTTTTTGCAAAAATAAAATACTAGCTACGCTTTTAATCAAAAAATAAAAATGAAAAATTATTACTTAACTAATAAGCTAACTTATCTAACACTTTTCATATTTCATTGTTAACACTGTCAAGTAGCCAAATCAACTATGACCAAAATAATACATTAGATTGGAATAATATGGTCCATAACACTATCAGAGGTGCGAAATTTTTAAAACATTTTTGACGATCAACAAAAACTACTGATATAAGCGGACTCGCTGCGGAACTCATACGTAGATTATTTTACAAATTATTACTTCCGGTAAACATGTCGATACCGTTAAATTCAAAGAGCATGCGTACAAAACCGCTGAAAGGTACGTGCCATTATATAATTGGTACTATGTGTCTGCAATCGTGCACAAACTGCTCTACTTCATAGAGCTGACATTACCAACTGTAATGCGATTGGGAACCTTTCTGAAGAGGATTGTTTAGTAGACATGTCTGTGGGACATCGGCTTAAATGAAACCAAATTACATTTTTTATTAATAAGATTCATTACTTTATCTATTTGTGTTCACTTTACGCTAGATAGCGTATAACTTACAAAAGAAAACTCCATAAGTACACTCAAATATGTCTCTCAGTCCAATAAATCTCTTGTGATACGAAATACAGTGTCTACTTCCTAATCATGATTTTTTTTCTTCAAAATACTCCAAAACTTTATGATTATCACTGTTTTTATTTCTCTGTAATACATTTATGATGTGTGTAAGTCTTTTGGACCAGTTTTGGCAAGTTTCCTGCTTAATTTTTATAAGAAGATTGTGATCCGGGCACCAAAAATTACTTATTTTATAATCAACCAAAGCATCTCGTAATTTAGTTAACATGTAAAGCACTAGGTACGAAATAGATTTTTTTCTCCAAAATAAATCAGCACCGTTTGCAACAGCTTCCCATAAAAATAATGTTTTAATATAGTAACTTGCTATTTGCGTGAAACCTTGAACATCACGAAGCAATTTCAAAAGTCTTAAAACACTTTTCAAATTGTTTTTCTTTTGAATCACAAGTCTTTCTTGAAATGGAAAACTTAGTCTCCAGCTAAAACTGTCTGAGGATGGTTTCGGTACAGTAAAGTATTCTTTCTTATCTTTAAACTGAGGTTTTGAAAAATCTACTCTACAGTTGAGAGATATTTTAGGAAGTTCAAATGCAAAAGTTGGCACCAAATCTATGTCAATGATGTTGTTTCCTTGATAGATCGTCAAATTATTTGCGGGTCCAGCAAGTTTTGAAACGATGCCGAAACACTTGTTATCGACTTCGAGAATATGTTTACCGTCTTCAATAGGCAATTTTGTCAGTGCAGTATCAACCACACTTTGCATCCAAGATCGGAACTTGCATACTGACAGGCGATGATAACTGTCACACCACATTGCAGTTTTTTTAAACCCCTTCTCGGCGGTTGTATGATTTTTATATAGTCTCCGAAACTCTGAGGGCATGATTATGTGCGTATAATCATATTGGGTATCAGTGCAATCAAGTAATACTTTATCACAGTCGATAGGTATTTTTAACACCACATTAATATCAAACTCTGTAGGGTGGCCCACGCGTAAACCATCAAAATAGCTTCCCATGTATGCAAGCTTCGGTTTCATACTATTAAATAACACGTCAGAATCCCGCATTAACTTTAAAACTTTTTCCAATACTGAATACAGAATGATATTGTTCTTTAACTTCTCTTTCTTATTTATTCTAACGTATTTTCGGTTGATGTCTTGAAAAATATCCTCCAATGATGCAGGTTGGTTTGGTTTTCGTATAGGTGACATACTCCTAAAATAAAAATAAGAACTTTTAACAAAATTGCGACTGGTTTGCTGGGTATGCAGCCTTGTTTTTTAACGCAAAAAAAGATTACTTCATCTTAAGCCTTTGGGCCCTTGGATTACGTTACTTAAATTTTACTAAGGTTTTATAAAAGACACAAAAATACATAGTTTTTTCGGATCTACATTTGACGTTCGAGGTCCATTTTGTTCATGAGCCAATGAACAATACAAAGTGTGATTAATTTTTCACGTTGCATATTCGCTCGGCCCGAACTTCGTAAAGGTTTCATTTGTAACTTTTGTACTACGTACTGTCAATAAGGCTAAAAAGAAAAACTCATCGCTTTCGCTCTTTGCCCTTATGTAGGTACTCCTCTCGACTCGACATATGAGAAAGCAAAGACGAAAAAGTCTAAACGTGCTGTAGACCGAAGGCACACATATTTTTCTGACCCCCTGTACTATAACTGGCCGTTTCAATCGAACTGTTGGTTACAGCAGCTTCTAATTTCTTATACTAAAAGTAAGCTAAATATTTAGTAAATTCACTAAATCAAAGCAATAAATGTTCGTATTGGGCCAGACTGTTACTCGTTCAGATTTGTTTCCGAATGAGTAACAGCATTCACAATCCAGTGTTCGAATTATTTTGTAAAAATTAAAAATAAATATTAATTTATTTTAGAATAATAATGTTATTTTTCTTTACCTTATACTTTTAGTAGAGCCAAACCAAAACTGCCATAGTAAAACATCTTAAACATCTCTTAATAAAATGAGGAAATCCCCGAACCAGAAACAGTGTTTTATTTTTTATTGTTGAAGCAATTTGTTGCACAATGATTGATAAGAATTTAAACTTTTTTTAGGCATGATAGCCTAGCATGCGCCACGCGAGTCAATTTGATCGAGCTCTTAAGAAATGTCAAAATCAATGCGTCAACTGCTGATTGGCTGAAAATACGAGTTCGGTGAACTATCACCCAATCAACAGGAAATAAACTTTTGTCGTCTCATGCGAGAAATTTGATGTATTGCGCATGCTAGGCCTGTATGACACGGTACGCAACGTATAAACCAAGAGCTAAGGCCTTTCAGACAAAAGTTATTTTAATATTTTGCATTTTTGGATTTATTGAGGAAGGCTACAAATCGTTTCAATTCGATCCAGCTGTTTTTGAGATTCGCGTTCAAACAAACAAATAAACGCTTTAGATTAGGAAGCCTTCAAGTAAACAGTTCAATACGTAACGCAATTTGAGGGGCGGAAGGGGGTCTTTCAACAGGATACGTAACATTTCTTCTTATTTAGAATAAAAACATAGAAAATTAAAACTCCCAAATTGGCAACCCTTTTCCTGTCTCTACGGTTTACGGGATATCCCTGGATTGTAGTATTAGTGTGGTCATCATTTTTATTTTTATCTCGCAAGTCGGGAAACTTTTTCATTTATATTTCACGGGGAATCGCTGGATTGTACGTCATTTGTTCATTTAATTATTTACAAAGGAGAGAGCAATGTACCCTCACTTTAGGGGGCAATAACTTTCCAGCCGCCTGGGGTACCACACGACTGGACTTGAAAAACTGTGTAGAGTCACACTTCGGACTTCGCCGGATTTTGCCGAGGAACTTCACAAGTAGTATTGGAGGAGGCATTACAAATGAAACCTTTCCGAAGTTCGGGTCGAAATCGCGAGCGAATTAGCAACGTGAAAAATTATTCAAACTTTGTATCATCCATTGACTCATGAAAAAATGGTCCTCGAACTAGGGTTGCCAACATTTCATCAGCGAAATATAGTATATTCCAAAATAAGGTGTAAAAAAATATAGTACATTTAAAAAAATATAGTATTTTATGGGAAAAACAAAAAAGAGACAAATATATATTTGTTAATTATTTATTTTTATAAAAACTATTTGGTTATTATTTGGTTGTTAGTTTTTTCGGTGTTGAAAATATAGTATTTTAACGTACTATATATTTTTTCAACAGTATATAGTACGCAGACCCGAAATATAGTACAATACTATATATTATAGTACGGTTGGCAACCCTACCTCGAACGTCAAATGTAGATTCGAAAAAATTACACGATGTAGATTGTATGAAATTTCGCCTATTTTATTCTAAAATTATAAAGAGAAACAATGTGTTGTGTCTCTAATAAAACCTTAATAAAACTTAAGTAACGTAACCCAAGGTGTAAAAAAATTGTAATGTAATATAAATAGAAATACATTTATTTGCATAAAATAAAAGCACAAACATATTTTACCAACATTGGCGTGCAAATCCCTTGGTGATATTTAGATCACCTAACTAACTGTATATAAAATAAAATTAAAGATCTAACCTATTTTTTGAATGGTTAAAAAATTCACTCATTGTATAGAAATTATTTTCTTTAAGCCACATTGATAGTTTATGCTTAAATAATCTATTAGGCAGTACTTTTAGTTCACTAGGTATCTTATTAAATATTTTTACACACATAGTGTCACATTGCCGTAGATAGAAACTCAAGTTTGGACTACTATTGTAAACTAATTTATGAGGGTCGCGTGTACTTCTGAAACTACTTTTTTTAACTAGATAGCTATGACATTTAACAAAGTTGGCTAACTCTAAAATATACATACATGGAACGGGCAAGATATTTAAAGATTTAAAAAGTGGTCTACAAGATTCTCGAGGAGTTTTTCCACACATCGCTCGAATACATTTCTTTTGTGCAATAAAAAGCTTATCTAAATCGACTGAAAAAACAAGTGTAATGTAAAACAAGGCTCTCAGGGGCGCCGAAGACTTAAAATTAATTCTTTTCTGAATTTTTCTTAACAAGTAGGTAAAAATAAGATTCAGAAAAACTCTGCACCTGCACATGTGAATTGCGGCGCATCTTATTAAATGCGGGCGACTATGACGTCGCGTAATCTTTGAGGTGCCGGGCTCGATCCCTGGTCAAACTCAATATGGAAAATTTCGTTTTCCATCAGTCCCATCAGTCTCAGGTCTGGGTGTTGTGGTGCTGTCATTGTTTCTGATTTCTGAAACACAAGTGCTTACCCTACTTACCAAAGATTCAGAGTAATGTATGTGAGGTTGTCTAATATTTATATATTTATTTAATTATCTTGGAAGAAACGAAATAATTTAAAATAATTTAACGGGTCAAAACGCGACACCATTTTCATTTAGTAGTTAATACGAACTACTTACTGCCCGACGTTTCGGTTAGGTTGCACCAACCGTGGTCACGAGCTGACTGATGTTTAAAATGGAACGCGAAAGTCTTAAAATTTATAGAAACTAAATAAATTTTAAAACTTAAATGTTTTAATTTTAGTTGTTGTCATATTTTTATGAATTAATCTTAAATAATAAAATTTAAAGGAAAATCATCTTACATTCTGAGTAACATTTAACAGCTATTTTCAATGGAAAAGGATTAAATTTTGCCATCATGAATTGTTCAAAAAAATGTTCCACAGAGAATCAGAAACGCAGTTTGACTGGACTTCAATTTTATTGAGTCAAATTTGGTACAGTATTTAATATTATATATATAAAGAAAATATATAAAGTTATTATTTCTGTTGTTCACACATTCATCCCTTACACTCAAAGTTTTGCAATAATTTACTAATCAATATTAAAAAATATCCTAAGTTATAAGTACTGGCTTTTTTGATGTAACTCAAAAAAAAAAAAGTGTTTTAACCGTAATAGTCAGGATTATCACCTTTTAAGTAGTAATTAGCATGTTATGTACTTACATTGTGGAGCAATAGCAGTTTCAAGTGTATTTTCAGGGTTGGTATTGCTGTTTGTGATCACAATTTCCTTGAAATGGTCAATTGCTTCTTGAACACTTCTAAATTGTACATGAGGTATTTCAACAACTGTCTTCTGAACTTCTTTTTTTACACTTTGATCTGTAAAAATTATGATAAATGTTTACTTTGTTTAATGTGTAAGAAATCAAATGAAAGAAATAAATTATGTACGGTTGACAGCATGTCAAAGATTTGATATTAGATCTTAATTGCAGTACTTAAGAGTGGTGCAAAGTCCTGACGTGCTTAGTATAACATGCTTTTCATCATACATTTATTTATAACTAGCAACCCGGTTTAGCACATATGTAATTTAAATACTAAGAAATATTGGCTTTTCTATTCTTTATTGCAAATAAAAACCTTCCTCTTGAATCACTCTACCTATTAAAAAAAAACACATTCAAATCTATTGCATAGTTAAATTGCATAGTTTTAATGATTTAAGCATACATAGGGATATAGTGACAGAAAAAGTGACTTTGATTTATACTATGTAGTGATTAAAAATAATGTTTTATCAATCCTATTACTAACCTCCATTTTCTTTTGGTGTTACATATGCATGTTCCATTTTAATTAATTTTCTTGTTTTGCCCACATACTTCAAATTTTTTTCAGGTAACTTGTCAAACAATGGATCTAAGCTCTCTGGGGCATGATCTTCTTCAAAAAACATGTAAGTTCCTAGTGGGACTTCATATGTACCTAAAATGTAATTAAATTAATCATAATTCAGCTGCATCAGCTTTCAGTTATTAATTAAAAATAATATTTAAAATAAATATTTTTATGGAAACTGACTTCGCCCCCATTTCTCTAGGACTCCATTATCAGATCATGGCTTTTTCATCATTGTACCACCATTTATTGAATTAGTTTTTTCAACAAAAACAGAATCATTTAAATGGTTCATAAACAAGGAAGTTAACAGCAAAAACACTATAAAAAACACAAATTAAATATCCAATTAATTGAGAAACCACATCTCATAACCTATTATAATAAGTTATTAAATTTCACCTAGTTTTTAATTCCTAAAATATATAAAACATGTGCTTCAAGGTTTGGGGTGTAGCAATGGGTGGGTAAGGCATTAAAGTCTGTTTATTTTTGACATTTTTTACAAAAGAAATATGGAAATGTTTGTATTCTATAGGTTAGAGAGGCTTTAATTAATTGATTTAGAATTATAAATTTTTCGTTCGAACTTTATTCCAACCGTTTAAAAATTTATTATTTCGACATCATAATACTTAAAGATAAATACAATTGTATTTAACACGAAAAATATTGTCTCTATTATCGAATTACCAGAGAAAAAAGTATCGTCCACTTGCGCAATAGGATTTTCATTTACGCCTAATATATTTATGTTTCTATACTGTTTGATGTTAACACTGTCTTCGAATTCTGCGTAAACTAATATTTCTTCTTCCTCATCTGAGTATGTTGTAGTATTTGCCATAGGAATGTAGCAACAATAGAGAAACAATGTTTTACTTGTTAGGTATGTCTGGTCGGACAACGGACAACTGTGTTCCACTCTGTACAGCTATCAGAGATGTTAATAAATATTATCACTACTCAATAAAAAAACTTAAGCAACGACTACACCACTAATATCATCAATTTAAGTAATGCAAAAACTTCGCAAATAGCAAACATTTGTATGCTTTAAATATTAGAAACAGAAAATTTTTATCTCCCCTTGCCGTGCGGGTACGGCGTATAGTACTATAAATAAAAATAATAAAATCGATTTGTATGCTTTGTTTGACAGTTGACACTTTATTTCCTTGCTACTGTCTGTGACACAATGGGAATGTAAGTTTATGGAGAGGCCCTACCCAACCAACAGATACGATTTTTAACATGAACAAATATGAGGCATTTAGAATACAGAGCACTAATATAACTCTGTTTTTTTATTTCTACTATAAAGTTGTCCTTGATATCATAATGATTGAAATGATTTTATGATATTTTATTAATAAGAAAAATAAAATTAAAACAATAATAATAGAAAACTGAACAGTACTTAAACTGAACTTGATTTTTAAAGTATCTTGTAGAACGTGAAACTTCCTTTACCTATCAGGGAATCTGAGTCCCTTCCCATTTTCAAATCAAGAGTAAAGACTTTCTTTCTTTCTCTTTACTAAATCCGAACTTGTATCCTTTATCAAAGAATTTAAATAATGCTAAGCTTTTTTGGTAATTAATTTAATTTCATATATTTATTTCTATTTGTTTATATCATAAATACTTTATGGAAATTTATATATTTATTTATTATATAGGTATTTATTTGTTTATTATAGTTTTATTTATCTTTACGTATTTTTTTTATATTTTTATCTTGTTATGGTATTTATATTGATATTTTCTGTTAGTATTTTTCTCAAGCATTTTGCACGGCTGTACCCGTTTCTCGATGTCGACTATTTCCTCTACCTAAAGGTTGTCGGGAAGAGATTGCTCTCTAGCAATAAGACCGCCTATATTGCACTTAATTATGTCTGTAAAACCAATTTCTGTAAATTTTCTGTGCAATAAAGTGTATCTATCTATCTATCTAAAAGTTGTATGTAATACAAACAATGAAACGTTGTCATAAGGAAATCGTTTAATCAGTCCAGCGTCATAGTTATCAGTGTCGCAACAATATTTTCAATGACAACACGGGAAAATAATTTGGGGAGCAGTTTTTAATCTGTGCATCATCTGAAAGCACGAGAGTTGGTGACGAAGAAATTTTTGTAAAATAACTAATAAATTAATTATTTAATACCAGTGTTAATTAATTTGCAACATGTCAGACTGGGATACAGTTACTATTCTACGCAAAAAACCACCCAAAGCGTCCGCTTTGAAAACTGAGCAAGCCGTAAACGCCGCACGTCGTCAAGGTTTACCAGTTGAAACTCAACAAAAATATGGTGCAGGAACTAATAAACAACACGTTACTACTAAAAATACAGCTAAGTTGGACAGAGAAACCGAAGAATTGCGCCATGAGAAAATACCGCTCGACTTGGGAAAACTTATAATGCAAGGACGACAGGCCAAAGGAATGAGTCAAAAAGATTTAGCCACAAAAATCTGCGAAAAACCTCAAATTGTGAACGATTATGAAGCCGGCCGTGGAATACCAAATAACATTGTGCTTGGCAAGATTGAAAGGGCAATTGGAATAAAACTTCGCGGAAAGGAACGTGGCCAATCACTACAGCCTCCTGGAGAAAAGAAATAACGGATTCCCTAGGAGGCGAAGACTATACTCCGAATATTTATTGCATAATAAATTCTCATTATTGCTGTTGATAAGGGTTTCAGTGTGTATTAGGCCAACATTAATGAAAATGATTTAAGCATTTATTTCCTCTGGAATATTCTGTTTTCGATTCTATTACGACATTTTATGAGTGTTACCACCTAAAAAAAAGTAACTTGAAATGTCGGCAAAACTAAAATGTCTTAAGAGCTTTATGTGATATGCAATAAAAATAGTTGATATTGGAACATCTATTTGTCATTTATGCCTATAGTAAATAAGGTTGTGATGTACATATTTTTATCAAATCTCTGTAGGCAATAAATTTTTATGTTTTAAGTAATTTTATATGAAGCCTGTTCATTTGCATTGAGTAATTATTAGATATCTGGCGTTGACTCACTATTTTCCTGTCCTTAAAACTCATAAGGCTAACACTCGCGGCAGAGGTGAACTGCGGTGTTATTTGTAAAGTAAAAGTTACTTTAGTGTAAATAATTTCCGCAGTCTAGCTGTTGTATGCACCGAGAGGGTCGAGATGCACTCTCCCATAAATTAATTTGATGGCGTGATTCCACCGAAAAATTGTTACTAACTCAATATTCTACGACCAACACAATGCCAACTCTTGTTCAATAAACTCTGCTATAAATGTGGGCAATATTTGTACGGTGTGATTCAGTTGCAGCTGGTGTGTTGAGATTGGAAGGATTTAGGCTCTATTTAAAATTTGATATGATTTTCTAGGGTCGTACAGGCTTACCAAGGGCAACGTGATTTAATTTTATCGCGCTTTTAACAAACTGTAAAATTGATTGATTTTAGTCATTGCGTCAGCTGCTGATTGGCTGAAAATATCGTGTCGTGCTATTAGCCCATCAACAGTATTTAAACTTTTGTCGTATTGCGCATGCTAGGCCTATTACAAATTGTAGTGTGTAGTTTTCTAATTGTTCACAGTACAAACAATGATACAATCGAGATTATTGTTTTAATGACATTTATTGCTATACCTATATAGTATTGGATGTAGTTTCTATGACTATCGACACTATTTGCATCCAATCAGTAGTATTTGTTATTTTATAAAATCGTACCATCACTCGTTTTCAAAGTTGGCCATGGCTTATTGAAGAAATTAATCCACACCATGGCTAGGGATAATCGATGTTAGAAAAAAAATGATGTTGACATCGATATCATAATCAAAAGCGAAACATCGATTTTCGATATTTATCATAAACCGAAGCTCGATGTTCGATAACATCGACAATTTTTTTGTTTTTTCACCAAAGTAAAATAAGGTGAAATCGAGCGATTTCTTTTTCCTAGTGTTTTAATATTAATTCGTCTAATGTAATAATGACATTGTGCCGATTAATGGAGTGCGTTCGCTCACCCAAGAAACATAAAATTATGTTAAAGTGAGAGACTGAGTGAGACGGCGAAGATCGAACGAAGGGAACGGCTGGTGAATGAACTCTTTATAAATGATATTATAATATGGATGCGTTTAGATATTAAACACACATGTATTAATGGATCTATCGTGCGTGAATAAACATCGATGATCAATTTCGCTAACATCGATGTTAAAAAATCGATGTTCATCAAATACAACATCGATCTTCATCAAACATCGATGATCATCGATCATCTCTACCATGGACATTTAAACCAAAAAAAAAAGAAAAAATTAAAAAATAAAACATCACGAATTGTCTGTCAGTTAAGGTTCATTATTGGTCTGTGGTATTGACAGGGTTGCCAATCTGTGGGGAATTCCCCAAACTGCGGGGAATCTCAAGATGGTTGGGGATTTATTGGGGATTGGCATTATGTGGGGAAAATGCGGGAATTTTCGATCGGAGAATATTTCGTCATTTATTATTTCATCAAAATCGGTTGAGAGGTTTAAGCGGGAAAGCGTAACAGACAGACAGACAGAGTTACTTTCGCATTTAAAATATTAGTAGGGATAACCATAGCTGGGCATTAACTCGTTAATCCGTTAATCGTTAATTAACGAAGTTAACATTTTGAGTAACGGATTAACTTTTAAGTTAACTTGAAAAACTGTTAACGGTCTCATTAACTTCCGTTAATAATATTGAAGTCCGTTAATCGTTAATCCAATGTCTGCTATCCACCGCATGGCACCGCGAGTGAAATACTAGTTCGAGTAAGAAAGCTGCGAATAGATTCATTTTTACTCACAACGGAACGGAGCAGGTGTATGCGTTTAGGGTGAGCTATGTTTGTGTGTGCGTTTGTGCAAATTAATGTTGCCACCTATCTTCTAAACTAGTGAATGAATGATCCGATTTTCATGCGGTTTTCAATAACGGGTTTGTGTTTGGTGAGTTCATGTTCTTAGATAGGTGTCATGGCTTTAACTCACTAGAGGGCGCCAACTCACTAGAGGGCGCCGCCATATTAGTGTAAAACAATGTTTCAATATAATCAAAACGAAATGTCCCATTCAAATTCAGTTTTCAGAAATGGTAGTTTAAATGCATGTTCCCAAATAATAAAAATTACGTCTATAACTCACTAGAGGGCGCTACAATATTAGTGCAAAATAATATGGCAATAATATTAAAACGAATTATTCGATTTCAAAAAATATAATAGTTTTTCTAGTGACGTATAATTATTGAAGAACTGTAGATGTTTAACATAAAATACACTTATGAGTATGATTAATTTTTTGTTGAAATTTCACATGGGCTGCGGCAGCCCCTGACGGATATTCCTCGGTTATGTATCAATATGGTAAAATTATTATCGCTACATTTACTCGTAAGTATATCTCCGAGAAACATAGGGTCTACTCCCAAAAACGAAACGAACAAACGAAAGGTTTCGTTTTTGAAGATTGATCAAAAGTTAGGGAATTAAAACGTGGTTTTTGATTTGTATAAATTATATTTTGTTTTTTGATTACGCTTTATTCGCATTCGAAGTGAGTTGGTTGCGATTATGAGCAATAAAAATTGTTAAACGTCATCGGATCCGACATATTTCGTTTTCGAGAGTAGACGCCTAGACACGTCAGGAAAAAACTGTAAACATCGATATTCATTGTTTAGGTACTTATAGTATATCTATTACCAATTACCCGAGATATCAACCCTTTTTTTAGAAAGTATTTTTACGTCCATTATAATATTTCGTTACATAATAATTGGGTTAAAGTGGGGGTTGTATTTCTCCGCGCGAAAAAAACGGCGCCGGGCCCCGACGGGATCCCTGCTAAAGTTGTGGCTCTGGCTCTGGCAGAGATGGAGCCCAGGTTCCGGGACCTCTTCGACACTTGCCTTAGGGTTGGGAGGTTCCCGGAGGTGTGGAAAGAGGGGCAGCTGATCCTCTTGAAAAAAGAGGGACGCCCATCAAACAGCCCTCTTGCTTACCGGCCAATCGTCCTGCTGGATGAGGTCGGTAAGCTCTTCGAAAAAATTGTTGCGGCGAGGATCAACTGCCACCTCAGGGAGCGGGGGCCGGATCTGTCCGACGCCCAATTCGGGTTCCGAGCGGGGCGCTCAACCACAGACGCGTTGGCGCGACTACAGGGGGTAGTTTGGGAAGCCTGGGATGCGGGGGAGGGAGTTTTAGCTGTGTCACTGGACATAGCTAATGCCTTTAACTCCATCCCCCACTCCACAATCTTGGTCGCCCTAAGGTACCACCGGGTACCCCAATATCTGGTGCGTCTCCTCGGCAATTACTTGTCGGGCAGGAAAGTTGCCTATGTCGGCAAAGACGGTGTCCTCCGGCGTGCAAATGTTGGGTCCGGTGTTCCACAGGGGTCTGTCTTAGGGCCCCTCTTGTGGAACATCGGCTTCGATTGGGTCCTGCGGGGTGTCCTCCTCACGGGCATGAGCGTCATCTGCTATGCAGATGACACTCTTGTCACAGTTCGAGGGAGGACTTATGGCGAGGTCGCGCGCCGTGCAGCTGCTGGCGGTACACGGGTGGCAGAACGCATCGATCGTCTGGGGCTACGAGTTGCGCTCGAGAAGACCGAGGCCATCTACTTTTTCGGGCCTCGGTAGCGCCGTCCTCCCCCAGATGCTAACATCGTCGTCGGGGGAGTGACCGTCAGGGTGGGGGCCCAGATGAAATATTTGGGCCTAGTACTTGATGCGCGCTGGACCTTCGAGCCCCATCTGAAGGGATTGTCCCAACGCCTCATCGGGGCGGCTGGTGCGTTTGGGCGTCTGCTCCCAAACTTGGGCGGGCCAAGGGCCAAATGCCGGCGGCTCTACGCCGGCGTTCTTAGGAGTATAGCCCTTTACGGCGCAGCCATCTGGGCGGACGCCCTTTTCCGGCGGGGGAATACAGCCCACCTGCGGAGGCCACAAAGGGCTATTGCCCAGCGAGTGGCCCAGTCTTACCGCACGGTGGGCTTCGACGCGGCATGTGTCTTGGCCGGCACGACGCCTTGGGCCCTCGACGCAGGGGTACAGGCCCAAGTCTATTGGAAGTGTGCGGAGAGGAGGGCGCGGGGAGAGCGTCCCTCCCCAACTGAGGTGGCAGCGATCCGGCGCGAGGAGCACGAAGAGATGGTCCAGCGGTGGAAGATGGGTCTCGAAGAGCTACGACCCAGGGGGCGAGTTATTGACGCCGTTGGTCCGGTGTTGCAGGAGTGGTTGAACCGGGGCCACGGGTACCTGTCCTTCAGATTGGTGCAAGTCCTGACCGGGCATGGTTGCTTCGGTCAGTACCTGCACCAAATTGGGCGAGAAGAATCGCCGCTGTGCCACTCTTGCGGCGCGGTGGCAGACACAGCGGACCACACACTGGCCGTGTGTCCAGCCTGGGCGACTGAGCGGGCCGATCTGGCCGCTATTGTTGGGACCGATCTCTCGCTCCCAAGCATTGTTACAGCCATGCTTGGGAGCGAGGAGGCCTGGACGGCAGTTGCCACCTTCAGCGAGACAGCAATCTCGCGCAAGGAGGCGTCGGAGAGGGAGCGAGAGGACGACCCCCTTGCCCCCCCACATCGGAGACGCCGAAGATTACGCGCGAGGCGTCATTTTGACGCCCTTGCGATTGCTAGCGGGGACCAGCCGGCCGCGGGTGTGGGGACACCCCGGCCGGCCTTGCACGGTTTTCCGCAGATGCGCGGGAACGGTTTAGCAGCTTCGGCCGTTCCCGCCAATCCCCCGACCATCCTGGGGGGAGCTGGTGACGCCGCCCCGTAGGGGCAGCAATTCCGCCGACGGCGCTGTGGTAGTCATGGATCGCCCGGTATCCCATGGCGCCGTCAATAGGCGATGAGAAGGTGGGGGGAGTTTTTAGTTCGGGTAGTCCCCGCCCCTTGTTCTATTTCTGGGCGGGGGAGTCCCACACACGTCGCTGCCGTCCCCACGGCAGTGGTATGGTACGAAAAGATGGCATTCTCTCCCCCTTAAAAAAAAAAAAGAGGGGGTTGTATTTTATTCCCGATTTTTACTGTCGTGGGTTTTGTTTCAAATTTTTAATGTACATTTGATTTCGTCGGTGTTTAGTTAGAATGACGACTGCTGTGTTTGTTTTAAAGAAGGGAGCGTACAAGTATTACGGAACGCATTGTTTAAGATCCCCCCCCCCCCCTACTCTACGTAACGCACCGTAACATTTTTCAGTAATCCCCTCCCTCTTTTTTCAAAAAAAGACGACCACACTAATACAATCGGGGACTACCCGTTCAAACCGTAGGGAAACTAAAAGGGTTCCAAATGGGAGTTTCTTAACTTATTTTTTTATTGAAATGCATTGTAGCGTTTTACTAAATTACTGTCAGTGATCCTATCATGGGAGACATGAAATCGGATTCTAGGTTTGGTCCATTTTGATTATATTTTAACGGATTAACGATTAACGTTATCTTGCGTTAATTCGTCCGAAATGTAACGCTTTAACGTTTAACGAAGCTAACTTTTTTAGTAACGGATTAACGATTAACGAAGTTAACTGTTTGATTAACGGTGCCCAGCTATGGGGATAACAACATTTTTTTTAATCATTAAGTATGCTCAAGTACTTATGATATGACGGCACATCCCTTCCTTTTCTTCTTTATTAAATGTTTTGTTTTGTGACTGATAAATGAATGATTGAACATGTAATGCATGCATTGGCTTCATTCGCTGTTGTTTGTAGTTAATTAGTAGATCCAAGTTTTAAAAAGTTGTGTTTGTTTCTGTCAAAGTAGCGATTTTACGAGCATTTTATAAAAAAAAAATTTGAGGGGAATTTGTGGGGAATCAGCGGATTTTTATCCCCAAATTTGGGGAATTCGATCAGGATTTTTGGGGATTTGGATGAATTGGCATTGGCAACCCGGGGTATTGATAACCTCAAACTTAAACAAAACGGTAATTTTCATTTATTTTGTAAATGTACTGCAAATACTGCAATTGAAACTGATATTAAAAAAATATATTTTTGTTTTGATGAAAGTAAATAAATCTAACTGGAGAGACTATGGCGTTTTCATTTGGAGCTTCAACAACTACTCAGAGTACTCCGTTTGGAGCCCCATCTAAACGTAAGTTTACGTTTACTTCATAGATAAATTCTATTGAACTAGGAGTTTTAACGTGGTTCCGAAGTTTTAGCTCAAAGTTTGAACCTTCGGACATGATCATGTGTACCAAGATCTCTAAAGTACTTAGTTTATAAGCTAAGCATTTGCAAATTAGTCATAAAGTTAATTATAAAGCTTATTTGGTTTAAAAAATCGGGACATCATAAAGTCCTGGGGAAGAAGAAGTCAAAACACTGGCTAAAACAAACTTTATAGTAAGTTGTTGTGGCACGATTGGATAATTATATACCCATATTAAGAAATGAGAAATAAAAAACTGTTATAGTTAAATAAAGTGTGTCTTAATTGGTTTAAATTTAATAATATGATGGATAATTTAATTTTGACACTGTCTTGTCTCTTTGTATTGTTATACCTAGTTTATATGTAATATTAGTTTTGTAATTACTGTTTTCCAGAATCTTAATTCCAAAATAAATTATAATTAAGTTCTTTTGAGGTAGGTATATTCTAGTAATTAGTTAAAATTTGAAGTACTGGGCTATTTTCCAATGGTTATATTTGTTTGTATTTTTCTATTAGAAATGTCTCATGTAGGCAAGCTATTAATTAGGTAGTATGACATTGTTTTGAGGATTGCTTTATAGAAAATATCTTTATTCATGTAAGCTTCACAAAAGCACTTATGAATAGTCAGTACAAATAAAGTATTCTACCGCCGTGTTCGGAATGTTGATCATGTCGAGAAGAACCGGCAAGAAACTCGACACTTACTCTTTTCAAATATAATGTGGAATTATGGAACCTGCATTGAACCGGTTGCTTGGCTTAATAAAAAAATGTAAACAATTTCAGCAAGCTTTTCTTTTGGAAGTACAAACACAGCAACTACAGCTAGCGCTGGATTCGGCTTCGGAACTTCCACATCTTCATCTGGATTTGGATCATTTGGAACCACTAGTACAGGTAATATTACATTAAAAATATGAATTCCTCTCTCTCCCTCCCTCCCCTCCCTCTCTAATTAACATTCCAATATTAGAAAAAATAAAGATTTATTTGTTTTTTTATTTTTCATGTTTTCGTTAAAAACCCTCCTGTTCCTGAGGGAATAGTTCCTCAAATTGGTGATTTAGTTGTTTTATCTAACAAAAACTTGGGAATAGATCTAGAGGGTTCTTTAGTGGGTACAGACTGCATAGTGTCAAATATAAGCAAACAACATCTCAACAAAGAAAAAATAAATATAATTGGTACAATATAAAAATAAAACATCAAATTTTGATTTCAACTGTAAGAATGTATCTTAACTGACAGATTATACCAAGATTACAAAAATTTCCATTATAATGTAAATTTTTAAATGGCCTTGTTATTGTGGTGACACAAAACAACCATACCTTGAAACAGTGCAGGTTGATTTGGTTAAAAAACTTGTTCAAAATTATCCTAAATTGTAAAATTGTATCTCAGTTCAAATTTTCATCCCTCATTTGACTTGTCAGAAACTCAATCTCTGGAAAACTAGGTTATAAACTTTGCTCATGTAATTACAGTAAAAGCTCCTTATTCGCGGGGGTTATGTTTCACAAATATGCCGCGAATATGGAAACCGTGAATATAGAATGGCTATTTGTATGGTATTGTAGGAGATACATTCCAGAGTTCCATTTATATTACTTTATTTCAATCAAAATGGTCAGTTTGCCATAGAAAAATAAGATTAAAAATAGAATTAGTCAATTTGCACAAAACAATGTACCTACTTTCATTCATCTTCCAAGTTGCATGCTATGGGAAAGCCATAAACCTTCGCCAAGGTTTTTTAAGATAACTTTTTCAGTGCATAAAAAACGTTGAGTTTCGCTCATTTCATTTACTCAAAACCTACTAGATCCGCGAATATGAAATTTTTCACCGCGAATAAGGAAATTTTGTCACAATTTTTAAACCCGCGAATAGTGAAAACGCGAATACAGGAACCGCGAATATGGAGCTTTTACTGTATATGCCAATCGACTATGTTCGGCTGGATAGCCAGATGGCATTTTTGGTATCCGGTATCTAGCAAAACTGCTATCGCATCTCTAGTTTTTATGTGTTTGCAGCGGCTCCATTTGGGGGGTTGGGTACAACAGCAGCTACCACTGCACCAACTCTGTTTGGGGGCACAGGATTTGGAACAACTCCAGCTAAACCTGCCACTGGTATGAAATTTTTTATTTAATTTGTAATTGGTTTGATTTTTTGTGGTCTATCATTCTTAATACTTTGTGTTTCAAGTTATATTTGAAATTATATTTCTAATGATTGATTTCACTCATTATACAGCCTTTTTCAAGATTTGTGTGTGTTTGTGTTTCCAGGATTTGGAACAGGTGCTTTTGGTACTAATACATTTGGAACTGGCACTACATTTGGTACTGGGACTTCTACATTTGGTACTGCAGCACCAACATTCGGAACTGGCACTTCTACATTTGGTAGTGCAGCACCAACATTTGGCTCCAATACTTTCGGTGGAACTAGCTTTGGAACAGGCTCAACATTTGGTTCAACATTTGGTACCAAACCAGCAACAACAGGTTTTGGTGGATTCGGAACAACTCTTGGGACTACTCCTGCATTTGGACAGCCACAGGTAATTAGTATTAATTGTTTGTGTGATTTTTTTTGTTTTGGTTGATTAATTATTGGCACTATAGATTAAATTACGAATAATTAACTAAAAAAAAAAACTATACCCTGCACATTCTGAAGTTCTTTAAAATTATGACCAGTTGTGTTATTCTGCATAGCCATAACGACATTTATGGTAGGATGTACGAA
Organism: Glyphodes pyloalis; assembly: GCA_037074685.1. Classification (NCBI taxonomy): domain Eukaryota; kingdom Metazoa; phylum Arthropoda; class Insecta; order Lepidoptera; family Crambidae; genus Glyphodes; species Glyphodes pyloalis. The sequence continues at coordinate 7,237,273 of JAYKKO010000015.1, read as the reverse complement.
TAAGTAATGTATGATATAATATTATTATGTCCAACTATAGCTGCAATAATATATTAAATAATAAACATATTTTAAATAATAAACACTGTATTGCCGCCCCTAGAAAAATGGTCTTTATCCATATAAATAAAATTTATTGAGGAGAGATCCTTGACTTTCCTCGATAAATACACTTCGAATCAGTAGTTCCCAAGATAAGAGCGTTCCAACAAACATAGGCATCTCTGGTGTATTATGGGCCTGGTTTGAAAAAGTGGGAGAGCTGTATGAAAACTACATATTTTAAATATATTTAAATCCGGAATGTCAGTTAATAATATGTTTGTATTATTAGCAACAACAACAGCAACAGCAGCAGCCGGGCCCCGCCTCTGCACACGAGGCGCTTGTGGCAGCTGTGTTCAATTGTAGCGTATTCGGAGACGAAAGAGACCAAGTGCTCGCAAAGTGGAACCTGTTACAAGCTCAGTGGGGAATCGGTGAGTTATACTGTGATTACGTTTAAGTAAGTTGCCGTATGGTGATGGTATGAGAATACATATGTCACCACCCCTTCACTGTCCCAGGGAGTCGTAGAAGCCGACTTAGGGAAAAACGCACATAACATCCAGTGCGAGAGAAGGAAAACTCGAGATTAAACCCTGTACCAACTCGTCTAGCCAGCGTGGTACCAGTAGGCTATTAACGTTCAATAACGGCAAAACTAAAAACCAGGCCCCGAGACCCCGGCGGCCCCGCAGTCCGTGGCTACGGTAGCGGCCACGATAACGGCGGGGCCAGAGATGCTAAGAATCCCCGGCAGAGATCGAGCTACCACCCCCGCCGACAATTGGCCCTGGTAACATACAACGTGCGCATATTGAGGTTGGATGAGAAGCTAGTCGAGCTGGAAGAAGAGATGAACAAGTTGCGCTGGGACGTCATTGGTTTATCGGAGATTCGAAAGAGGGAGAGGATACGATAACCTTGCAGCCCGGTCACTTGTTATACTACCGGGAGGGAGAACAGAAGTCCCAAGGTGGTGTTGGGTTTATCATCCACAAGTCACTTATCAACAACATTGTGTCCGTTGGAAGTGTGTCGAATAGAGCTGCGTGCTTCGTACTCAGAATATCAAACAACTTAAGAACAACAAAGCGCCGGGTGAGGATGGGATTACTACAGAGCTTCTGAAAGCGGGCGGAACGCCAGTACTAAAAGTCCCTCAGAAGCTAATTAATTCCTCCTTGCTCGATGGGAAAACGCCGGGGGCATGAAACAGGGGTGTTGTGGTCCTGTTCTTCAAGAAAGGTGACAAAACCTTACTGAAGAACTACCTACAGGCCTGCTGTATAACACTGCTGAGCCACGTCTATAAGTTGTTCTCGAGAGTTATCACGAATCGTCTCGAACCTAGGCTTGATGACTTCCAGCCTACCGAACAAGCCGGTTTCCGAAAAGGCTATAGTACCATAGACCACATACACACGCTGCGGTAGATTGTACAGAAGACTGAGGAATGTAATCGGCCACTGTGCTTAGCGTTTGTGGACTATGAGAAAGCCTTCGATTCCGTCGAACCATGGGCGGTTCTTAGATCTCTCCAGCGATGCCGTATAGACAATCGGTACGTCGAGGTGCTGAAGTGTTCGTACAATAACGCCCCCATGTCAGTCCGAGTACAGGAGCATTGCACTAAGGAAATTCCCATAAAAAGAGGGGTAAGACAGGGATCTCCCTGTCATATGTTGTCATATCCACGAAACTGTTTACAGCTGCTATGGAAGATACCTTCAAGCTTCTGGAATGGCAAGGACTTGGCATTAACATCAACGGTGAGTACATCACTCACCTTCGATTTGCCGACGATATAGTGGTCATGACAGAACCGTTGGAAGATCTAGAACAAATGCTCGGTAGCCTCAATATAGTGTCTCAACAAGTGGGTCTTAAAATGAACATGGATAAAACAAAAGTCATGTGTAATGTCCATATTGCAACCTTCGCACCGACTGTTGGGAACTTTACTCTTGAAATTGTAGACGAATATATTTACCTAGGACAGGCAGTCCGATTAGGTAAGTCCAATTTTAAGAGAGAGGTCAGTAGACGGATCCAACTCAGCTGGGTAGCGTAAACGTAAACTACGAAATGTCTTCTCGGCCAACATCCCTCAGTGCCTTAAAACAAAGGTGTAGGTACAACCAGTGTGTGCTACCAGTGATCACTTACGGCTCTGAGACGTGGTGCTTCACAAATAACTTTTTAGAAGGCTCAAAGTCGCTCAGCGAGCTATCTATGCTTGGCATTTCTCTACGTGACCGAATCAGGAATGAGGAGATCCGTAGACGAACTAAAGTTGCTGACATAGCTCGTAGGTTTAGTAAGCTGAAGTGGCAATGAGTGGAGACCACGTACCACCAAGCGCAGTGTGGGACGGCCACCTACGACCGACGACCTAGTGAAAATTGTCTCGTTGGATGCAGGTGGCAATGGACCGGTCGCGCTGGAAATCAGTTGGAGAGGCATATGTTCAGCAGTGGACAGAAATAGGCTTTAGCCTATCATTTCAATGATGAATGATGAAGTCATGTGAAACTAAACAATACTATGTTTTAGTACTCTTTTTTTTTTAAAAGGGGCGTTGCACAATTTATAATGAATATAATTTTTACGACGCCTTATCTTCGCCGAGCATTCGGGGTTTGGAAAGCTCTAGTTTTTACACGATTTACACTGATTTTAATCACTTCGTTGTGGTTTAGTTTCCATAGTATTAGTAGTTCAAAAGATAAATACCTACCTCAATTCTATTTTTATTTGATGAGTATTTTAAAACTTCGTTATGTTTTACAATAATTGAATAATTGAGGTATGATGGATGACATACTGTAACGCCAATTTCGCGATTGACCCACATAGATAGATCATATTTAATGAATGTTATGTGATCATGACATTTACTATTTATTCCAAAAACACTGAGATAATAATTAATGTAATTTGCATTATCCAAACTTCGGGTTTAAATTAAAGATAAAGTTTCTAATTTTATTTAAAATTATCAGACCACTAAAATAAATTCGTTCATTTATTTCGACATGGCGTCCGAAAATATTCTAAGGCATTTTTTTTCAGGTCAGGCATACTATAGCCGCAATGCACCAGCACTAGAATTAAATGAACAAAACCCATTGTGTCGATTTAAAGCTGTTGGCTATTCGAGATTGGGTGGGCGTGAGGACAAAGACGGACATGTCGCCATGCTCTTCAGCAAGCCTGAACAGGATATAAAGTAAGTTAAAACAATATTAAAACAGTAAAAATACCAAATATTTTTAATTACCGTTTCATGTTAATTACGGTTTGTTTTATATCTAATGGTTGTAAAGAAAAGATCGAGTTCTAGCGGTAAGAAACCGCCTAAAACGTGCGATTTTTTGGTCTATGTTACCAATTTCTGTTAATTTTTTGTGCGAAAATGTGTATTTGTCTTGTTTTTATGTAATCATTTTTGTTTCGTTCATGTTAATCGTCAATTTTATGACGATATCGTTGTATTAAGCTTAAAGTATAACATTGCAAATTATACATTCTTGTTATTTCTTAAAATAAGTGAATCTTTTATTTACAGGAATAACCAACAAGCCCTAACAACATCCTTGTTTGGATTACTGGGAAGTAAACCGAATCTCACTGTGAACATAGATGCAGTTAAAGCTGTTTCAGAAAATAAAAGCCAGGTATCTTTAATATTGCCGTGTAAACGAACTGAGTTAGCAGTGAAAATTTAATTTGACATAATTCAATCCAGGGGAAAATTAAATCTCAGAACCATTGATCAAAGATTTTGTCCACAGTTCCATGCAAAATACAATTTTTTATTGATTTCTCCGTTAAGTCATGGTCATAAGGTTCAGTTTGAGGTGGTAACTATTTTCCCATTGCCCGTTTAAGGGTTAAAACATCTAAGCAAACAGACAGCCGAAGGAAGTATGTAGGTACTAAGTTTATACTTTATACTAAGTAGGTACTAGCGACCCGCCGCGGCGCCGCTACTTCGCAAGCGTACTTTATGTCCCCGCTTTTTACACATTTTCCACTGATTCACTCCTATTGAGTGCAGCGTAAAGCCTTCCTTGACAAATGGGACTATCCAATACAAACACATACCTATTATTTTAATTCAAATCAGTAGTTCCTGAGATTAGCGCGTTGAAAGAAACTCTTCAGCTTTATAGTATTAGTAAAAATGATTAAAACAATACAACTGATTAAAAACAACTGCACGTGACTTGGAACTTAAGCTAAGACGGGCTCTAGAGGAAATACAAGAATTGAAGAAGGATAACGACCAGCTCCTCTATGAACGTGAAGAAAATGAAAAAGAATCTCTGGCAATTATAACCCATAACACTCAACTCAAAAGTGAACTGGTGGAGCTTCATGCCCATTTGGGAAACACACTAAATCAACGAGACCAACTTCTTGAAACAGTCAGAAACTTCGATCAGTGCTCAGAAACCTACGAGCGGACTCTGGAGCGTATCCATGAGCTTGAGGTGGCTTTGCGTGAGGCCAACAGGACCATCCAAGATTTTGAAGATAGCAAAAGGTGCGAAGAATTCTTACAAACTCAAAGCCTCTACGAAGAGTTGGTTCGGTCACCTGCTGGGCATATCATCACTGCTAGTCAAAATTCATATTGTGAGAATAGTGTAATTAATACAAATAGTAGAAAGAAAATCCGTAAATATATAAAAATTAATAAGTATATTAAGAAAACTCAAAAATTAATTAAGCGTCAAAAATGTCAATATATAAATATTAAATTGAGAAAGCAACGTCTTGATTTATTTGATAGCATTGAATTGTATAGTAAAAAACTTGATCAAAGTAGGCTGAAGTACGAAACAGACATAAAAGCATTGCAGGCTGACATTTTGCAACTGCATAAGTCACTTGATAGAATGACAGGCAAATATAAGGCTGCCCAGGTACAAATCAGTGAACATATTGTAGCTACCAGCTGTCTTGTTCACCAATGCAGCAGTAACTCAGTTGCTGGTTCTTCAGATCAGTCCTTGGTTTCCACCATCCCAGAAATGACAAAACCATGCACATTATTACCTAACTGTAATAATAATGTGCTGCTGTACTCAGATAAAATAGGAGTTGGTTATGGGCCACTTTTAAACAAAAAATTAAATTGTAAATTATTAAATCACTGCATGCCAGATTGTTCACTTCATCAAATATGTCAAAAAGTTGTTAATAGTGACCATAATGAGAATTCAGTTGTTATCCTAATGTTAGGAAATGGGCTGAATATTTGTAAAAAAGACATTCTTAAAAACTTTTCCATACTGATTGGATTAGATGTGAAAAAAATAATTTTATGTGCATTACCATATTCTGAATACTATACAACTGACCAAAATAATAGTATTCATTTATTGAATACTTTAATTTATAATTTAACATATAGTCATAGCGACAAGTGTGTCTTTTTTGACACAAATAAATTTATTAATAATAAGTTACTTTTGACTGGCAAAACTTTTTCTTTGCCTTATAAAATAAAAAGGGAACTAGCTACATTGTTAGCATATAATGTTAATTTTTTTTTTACAAAGACTTTGGAACTTATTCCAAATAATTTAAATTCCAATCTCAGACAAAAGAGGACAACTCTTGCAATAAATTAACAAAGGATAAGCCCTATTATCTTAACATTGTACATCAAAATATTCAGGGTCTTTCCGGCAAAGAACTAGAATTAGAGTTATTTTTAAATAAAAAAAATATCCATGTACTATGTATCACTGAACATTGGTTGAGACACCATGAAATGATTTTGAATATTGAAAATTTTAAAGTTAGTAGTTCCTTTTCAAGAAAGTTTGCTATTAGAGGTGGCTCACTGATCTTAATAAATAAGTCAATTAAATTCAAAGAACGCAAAGACATTGTGTCACTCTCATTGGAACGTACTATTGAACTTGCATGTGCAGAGCTGGAACAGTACATAATATTAAGTGTTTATAGGCCTCCATCTAGTAATTACGTTTTATTTGAGTCTATAATGGAACAAGCCTTGAGAAAAATTTGCGATTCGAATAAAAAAGTTGTTGTATGTGGAGATTTTAACATTAATATATTAGACACCTCCCAAAACTCTAGTAGGTTTCAGAATCTTTTTCAATCATTTAATTTATATAATCTTTTTAATGAACCTACACGAGTTACCCCCACTTCGGCCTCATGCATTGACAATATTTTTAGTAACTGTAGTGCAATGGAAAAATCCATCATACATTTTATTAACTCGGATCATAGTGGTCAGATAGCTGCATTCGAACACCATAATGTATCAAAACCTTCACTTGTTGTTTGTAGACCGATTACCACGAGACGTGTCGAAAAGTTTAAAATGAACATTTCCAATAAAGTACCTCTAATTAAATTTGATACTGCAAGTAGTGTTGATTGTTTATATGAAAAGTTATTTTATGTAGTTAATAATGAATTCAATGATGTTTTTACTAAAAAAAACATAAAAATCAACACATCCAAAACTAAATTCAGTGATTGGGCCACACTAGGCATACTGAAAAGTAGACGCAGACTTTTCGAACTGTACGAAATAAAAGCGCATTCTAATGACCCATTAATTATAGAATATGTTAGAAATTATTCAAAGTTATTCAAAAAGATATGCGCTATTGCAAAGTCCAACTTTTTGAAGACAAAAATACTAAGAGCCACAAATAAAAGCAAAGCTACATGGCAAATAATTAATAAAGAGACTTGTAATAATAAAACACAAGATCACAAGTTTACTCTTAAAGTCAATGACGTCACTCTTAATTCTGATACGGAAGTGGCAATGGCATTTGAAACATTCTTTTCGAATGTACCGATTGCGACAACATGTGGATTACCCTCAAACCCATATCTTGCAAATACCCTCCTTAAAACTCATGTGGATGAGTGTAAAATTCCATTTCGCTTTGAGTATATTAACTTTCAGGATGTTATCAAGGCTTTTAAGGAGTTAAATATGAAAAAGACTGAAGATTTGTGGGGACTCTCGACAGATATACTAAAACATATAATAAACTGTACTGCCCCACACTTAGTCTTAATATTTAATAAATGCATTGATGATGGTATTTTTCCAAACTTAATGAAATTTAGCAAAATTATACCATTATTCAAATCGGGCGATAAAATTAATCCATCAAATTTTAGACCAATATCAATTTTACCTGCATTCAGTAAAATTTTTGAAAAAATTATGTTCCAGCAGCTGTTGTCCCATTTTTCAATTAACAACTTAATGCATAAAAATCAATATGGATTTTCAAAAGGCAAATCCACAACTGATGCAGGAGTAGCACTCATTAAGCATGTGTTTGATGCGTGGGAGAGCAGACGAGATGCGGTTGGGGTTTTCTGCGATTTATCAAAGGCGTTTGATTGCGTTGATCATCAAACGCTGATAATGAAGCTACAGCATTATGGTGTTTCGAAAAATTCATTAAGTTTGATTCTGTCATATCTATCGGACAGAACACAGAAAGTCAATGTAAATGGAGTCAATTCATCCGGTGCCCCCTTAAGCATGGGAGTTCCCCAAGGCTCCATATTAGGACCTTTGCTTTTTTTGATATACGTAAATGATCTCCCTTTTTTTACGAAAAACTTGTGTGATACAGTTTTATTTGCGGATGATACATCGTTAATTTTTAAAATTAATCGACAGCAACAAAATTTTGATGATGTTAATAATGCCCTCTCTAAAGTTACACAATGGTTTGGAACAAACAATCTATCACTTAATGCCAAGAAAACCAAGTGTGTAAAGTTCTCAATGCCCAATGTGAGACAAGTTAATGCTGTGATTAAAATGAGTGATGAGCCTATAGAGGTTATCAACTCGACAGTATTCCTTGGCATCACTTTGGACTCCAAGCTTCAATGGTATCCTCACATAGTTACTCTGGCGGCAAGACTTAGCTCAGCCGCGTATGCAGTGAGGAAAATAAGGGATTTGACTGATGTGGAAACAGCTAGATTGGTTTATTTTAGCTATTTTCACAGCGTAATGTCTTATGGTCTGCTCTTATGGGGGTCTGCAGCCGATATTGAGACTATTTTTGTCCTACAGAAGAGGGCTATAAGATCTATCTACAGGCTTGGACCACGTGACTCGCTGCGAATGCGATTTAAGGAGATAAACATCTTAACAGTCGCATCACAATATATTCTCGACTGTGTAATGCATGTTCACAAAAATTTGAACAACATTCCTAAAAAATCTGATGTACATAGCTTTAATACCAGGAATAAACATAAGCTTGCTGTTCCAAATCGTAGACTCCACAAAACTGGTAATTCATTTATTGGATTAAGCATAAAATTGTTTAATAAATTGCCGCAAATTCTTGTTGACTTACCTATACACAAGTTTAAGTTACAGATAAAAAATTTACTTATAAAGAAAGGCTATTATAAAGTAGATGATTTCCTTAACGATAAAGATATATGGCCTAACACTATTTAACTTGCCTGCACATGTTATTAAATATGTAGATATTTATTTTTCTTTTCTTAAAATTTAATTTCGTTGACATCATGATAATGCAATCTTTTATTTTACATAATGACATTGATATTGTTAAAAATATCTATTATGGACATAAAATGTATATTTGTGAATTATGTATAATTATGAACTAGGTATAATAGATTTATTTCTTTTTTTTTAATCTAAATCAAAATGTAGGTTACTACTTCGTGCGCCGGGTCCTATAGTTGTTTGATGAATTTATTTTAGATAATAAATACTTACAAATTATGGGGAGATGGAGTAGTCATGCTCACTAAAATGTCACTGGGGTGGTGGCGCTATGTGGCGGGTCGTTACATTCCCTACAATATGGTTGAGTGAAGCGATGGCTGGCACATACGTCATGCTTGTGAACAGGTGCCACCTTTGGGGACTGGTCTGCTCCAGCTTACCTCTCGAAAGTAAAAACTTACTTGAGTACTTATTTGTTTCATCACTCATCTAAACCAAAACTATATGACTTGGCCCAAAGTGAGCTACACATAGCAATAAGTTAGATACTGATACTGTAAATGATCTGCTGAGTTTCTTACCGGTGTCTTCTCGGTAGATATAGGTTCCGAACCGGAAGTAGAATCACTTTGCATTGTATTCAATGACGATTCAAAAGTGTTATTTGTAACCTACTTGAATAAAGAAATATTTGAGTTTGAGTTTGAGTTTGAATAAAAAACATGAGTGTATATTCATGGTGTGTGTGAGAGCGAGTATAAGAGCGAATAGGTGTTTTTTTTCTACATAAAGTTTCAAAAATGTAAATTTTTCTGTACAATATTTCTAAATCGATTGGTGTTGTAGGACGCAGGAATTGGGAAGACCCGCGAATGGTATGGAATGGGTGGTTTATCTAGGTGTATGTTGGTAAATAGGTACCTTATTTGTTATTTAAATGTGTGTTGTTTGTTGCCTAGGTGGTTATTTTCGTGGTGGACAAGAATGCGGGCGGGTCACACGTGTCTGCGGCGGAGCTGAGCGCTTTCCTCAACGGGCCGAGTGCTCGGGCGGCCCTCTCTGGCGCCGGCTGCACGGCGGTGACGCCCGTCACGCGTCCAACGCCGCAGATGCTGCAGCACTACCTTCAGACGCCGCCGCCTGGTAATCCAGCATAGTTCTTACTTTTTTTTCTCTTCGGTGTTATTGTGTTCCTGCATGTGAGTAAGGTTACCAAAGCTCCTAGGGGTTGCTACATTAGTAGCAGGGTAAGGCTTTAAGGTAAGAGCGACAAGTCTAGTAACAGCTTTATTATGCTGTACTTGTCGCCCTAAAGCTAGGATCTCATTACCACTTAACATCAGGTGGGATGACGTCGGTCTTGAAGTGCAATATAAAAAAAAGGTGGAACAAACAGTGGCGTGTCGAGCTCGCACCGTCTATAATCCCTTGGTTGCTGACGCTACGCAGTTGTAGGGGAGTCGAAATCCCTTCTTTAAAAATAACGAATATCGGACTGTGTTTCCCATGATGTGCTGTTGACTGTACAATGTTGTTACTTATTTTTGAAAAGTAGCTTTATTGGAAAAGTAATTAAATAAGAATAAAAATAGATTAAATAAAATCAATTTTGAATTATTAATATTAATACACATTGAATTACTTTCACGAGAGAAATAAATCTATTTTTTCAACAGGTATGGACATGCGGTTATGGAAACAAGCACAAGCTGATAATCCAGATCCTGAAAACTACATTCCTGTCCCCATCATTGGATTTTCTGAGGTATGATAACTAAATAACACAATATAAAATTAAAATTTAATTTCAAATAGCAGGCCACAGTCAAAAGAAGGGGATGATGATGAGGCGACAACAGGGATGCTGATTCTGTGAAAAAAAAACAATGTACTATTAATGCCCGGTTTCATAATTTTACGATTCGTAATGTGTCAAAAATGAGTATCCGTTTTTCTCCAGCCGATTTCGAGACGTTAAATAATACCGTTCCGTACAGCTGTTATCAGTCGCCCGTCACTGGTCAGTATAATTTATTACTATCCGTAACGAGAATGGATAGTTTTTCCAATATTGGAACCGGGCATTAGTCTGTCAATAAGGTTCTTTATTTACAATAAAAAAGTACTTTTTGCAAATACAAATAAATACAAATTTATAATGATAGGCTCATCAAGTTCAGTGGAGAGATGAGTAGGTATGTCACAATTCGTAAAAACTGTGCGAAGAAGTGACGTCGCTCTAAATTTTAATTTTATAAATCGTAAAAAAATTTGGTTTTTGTTGTTTGTATAATTATTAGTAATCCTGGTTCTCGGAAAAGGTTTTTTTACTACTGAACTAAACTGAAGATAGGTACCGCCACGGAATCTTGATGCGTACTGCCTTTAAGTTGATATTGGATTCTTGACAAAATTTTATTTGTAGCTATTACCTAGCTACAAATAAAATTTTGTGCAAAACTTGCATGCAGAAGAAACCAATGTTGCCCGTTATTGGATTACCTCAGTAGCACAATAGGTAAAATAGTAGCGTAGCGAAGCCGGAAGTGTGATATTCCAGCCTCGATTTTCGATTAGGTTAATTCAAGAAAATAAAATTTTATAAATTGTCTTGGGCCGCGGGTGTGCTGGGTTGACTCAAAGTCAAAGTCAAAGTCAATATTTTTTTATTCACATAGATTACATTAGTAATACTTATGAATAGTCTCTATATAAAGCAAATGAAGCTACCTCCGGTTGGGAACCTATAACTAAAGAGAAGATACCGGCAAGAAACTCAGTAGTTTTTTTTTACAAATGAAAGCTACACTTATTACTAATTTTGCACTAAGACACACAGTTAGTTTGTCAATTGTAAAATAAAAATTTTAAATCAATTATTAAAATAATAATAATAATAATAATAAAGCAAAGGTATTTGTAAATTAAATTAACTGTATGACTCACATGCGTCATCGAGGCCCAATTCTGACATTGATTGAGAAAATGCGTTACATATATATTTGTAAAATAATATAAAACACGTAGGTACAGGCGAGCACACTAGTCACTGATCCACACGTTCCTGTCATTCAAATACTCTTCCACTTTGTAGTAGCCTTTCTTCAAAAGACAACGTTTGACAAATGTCTTAAATTTGTACAAAGGTAACTCAACAATAACTTGAGGGAGTTTATTAAACATTTTTATGCTTAAAGCAACAAATGAATTACCTATTTTATGTAGTCTACGCTTAGGAACAGCAAGCTTATTTTTATTTCTGGTGTTAATGCTATGATTGTCTGATTTTTTAGGAAATGTATGCAAGTTTTTGTATACATGCATTAAACAGTCGAGAATGTATTGAGATGCGACTGTTAAGATGTTAATTTCCTTAAACAATTCTCTCAGCGAGTCACGTGGTCCTAGCTTGTACATGGCTCGGATGGCCCTCTTTTGTAAAACAAATATAGTTTGAATATCGGCCGCAGATCCCCATAATAGCAGACCGTAAGACATGACGCTGTGAAAATAGCTAAAATAAACCAATCTTGCTGTTTCCATATCTGTTAGGTACCTTATCTTTCTGACCGCATAAGCAGCCGAACTCAGTCTTCCAGCCAGGTTAGATATGTGGGGAGACCACTGTAATTTTGAGTCTAAAGTTATGCCAAGAAATACTGTCGAGTTAATAACTTCGATATGTTCATCATTCATTTTTATTATAGTATTGACCTGCTTTACGTTAGGCATTGAAAACTTAACACATTTTGTTTTCTTGGCATTTAGTAAAAGATTATTGGATGTAAACCAATGAAGTATTTGATTCAGGGCATCATTAATCTTATCAGCATTGTCACTCTGTCTATTAGTTTTAAAAATAAGAGATGTATCATCAGCAAATAATACTATCTCACATAAGTATTTTGTATAAAAGGGCAGGTCATTGATATAAATTAAAAATAGTAATGGTCCCAATATCGAGCCCTGGGGCACTCCCATGAACAGAGGAGCGCCAGAAGAGTTTGATCCATTTACGCTAACTTTTTGAGTACGGTCAGACAGATAGGATTGAATAAGACTAAGTGATTTGTTCAAAACACCATAATGCCGCAGCTTCAATTTCAATGTTTGATGATCTACACAATCAAACGCTTTTGATAAATCACAAAATACACCTACGACATCCTGCTTTTTATCCCATGCATCAAACACATGCTTGATGAGAGCCACTCCCGCATCAGTTGTAGATTTTCCCTTAGTAAATCCATATTGATTATCATGAAATAACCTGTTAACTGAGAAATGACAAAGCATCTGATTAAATATAATTTTTTCAAAAATTTTACTAAATGCGGGTAAAATTGATATGGGTCTAAAATTCGATGGGTCACTTTTATCGCCGCTTTTAAATAAAGGTATTATTTTACTAACTTTCATTAAATTTGGAAACTGACCATCATCGATACATTTATTAAATATAAAAGCCAGTTGAGGAGCAACAGCATGTATGATATTTTTCAACACTTCTACTGAAATACCCCACAAATCCTCAGTTTTTTTCATATTAAGCTCCTTAAAAGCTTTCAAAATAGTTTTATAATTAACATAATCAAAGTTGAAGGGAGTTGTGCACTCATCCACGTGCGATTTGAGCAGGGACTCAGCAAGGCACGGATTTGAGGATAAGCCATTTGTTGTTGTGACCGGGATATTGGAAAAGAAAGATTCAAAAGCGTTTGCTATTTCAGCATCTTTTTCGAGAATACTATCATTAACTTTAAGAGAGAACTTGTGAGTATGTATGTTGTTTTTACAAGTCTCTTTGTTAATAATTTGCCAAGTTACTTTACTTTTATTTGTAGCCTTCTTTATTTTATTCTTGAGAAAATTTGACTTTGCTATCGCACAAACCTTCTTAAACAATTTCGAATATTTTCTAACATATTCTACTACTGAAGAGTCATTAGAATTAGCTTTTAAATCATATAGTTCAAATAATCTACGTCTACTTTTGTATATACCTGACGTAGCCCAGTCACTAAATGTTGTTTTTGAACTATTTATTTTTATAGTTTTTTGAGTAAAAACATTGTTAAATGCTTTTTCGACAGTGTGAAATAATTTTCCATAACAATGATCACTGCTGTTATTTGATTTGAAGTTTAGCAGAGACACTTTTTCGCATACATTTGTTTTAAATTTTTGTACACGATTTGCGGTGATAGGTCTACAAGTAACATATGAAGATTGAGGGGCACGATGATGTTCGAACACAGCTAATTGACCGCTATGGTCGGAGTTAATAAAATTTATAATATATTTTGAAATGCTACTACAGTTGCAGAATATATTATCGAGACAAGTAGCCGATGTGGCGGTGACACGTGTGGGTTCGTTATAAAGTTGAGTTAAGTTATATGATTTAAACAAATTCAAGAACCGAGTGGAATTCTGTGAATTATCAAGGATGTTAACATTAAAATCGCCACATACAACTATTTTTTTATTCGAAATGCATACTTTTCTTAGGGCGTCTTCCATAATATTCTCAAATAATACGTAATTAGCGGATGGTGGTCTATACACACACATAATAATATATTTCTCAAGCTCTAAACATGAAAGTTCAATAGTTCGTTCGACTGAAAGTTCTACTACATCCTTACGTTCCTTAAATATGACATTATTTTGAACTAAAATCAGAGATCCACCTCTAATAGCAGAAACTCTTGTAAAATAGCTACCAACTTTAAAATTATCAATGCTAAGAATTACCTCATATTTTCTCAGCCAATGTTCAGTGAGACATAATATATGTACATTCTGTTTATTTAAAAATAATTCTAATTCTAACTCTTTGCCAGAAACACCCTGTATATTTTGGTGCACAATGTTAAGAAAGTTGAGTTTTTCCTTTGTTATTTTATTGCCAGAGTTTTTCTCTATTGTCTGAAGTTTAAATTTAAATTAATTGGAACAGATTCCAAAGGTCTACTAAATATAATATTAATATTATAAGCTAACAATGTAGCCAATCGAAATTTGAATTTATTAGGCAAATAAAAGCTTTTGCCAGTCAATATTAAATTATAATTAATAAATTTGTTTGTGTCAAAAAACACAAAGTTGTCACTATGACTACATGTCAAATTGTAAAGTAATGTATTCAATAAGTGAATACTGTTATTTTGATTAGAAGTGTAATGTTTTGAAAAAGGGAAGGCACACAATATAATTTTTTTGACAATTAAACCCTTTAGAAAAGAAAAGCTTTTCAGTATATCTTTTTTACTAGTATTTAAGCCATTACCCATCATTATAATAATTATTGAATTCTTATTATAATTATAACTTCCCACTTGCTCACAAATTTTACTAAGTGGGGCGTCAGGCATACATATATTAGTGACACTGCAATGTATCATTCCACTCAAAAGAGGCCCATAGCCAACTCCAATTTTGTCAGAAAACACTAAAACATTCTTGGTACTGGGTGTTGATAAAGTACATTTTTGGGGTTCACTTATTGTGTCTGACAAAAGCTGAACACTGCCATCCACCAGGTGCTGGTCAGAAGGGTCAGCACTCTGGCTATAGCTGCATGGGTCTGGGAACTGATTTGTGGCCAATATTAGTTCATTTATTTGAACTTGAGCCAGTTTATAATTATCTGTCATTCTCTTAAGAGACTCATGCAGCCGTGAGATGTCAGCCTGCAACTCTTGTGTATCATTGTTATACTTTAATCTACTGTTTTCTAATTTTTTACTGTATAATTCAAGACTGTCAAATAAGTCCAAACGTTGTTTTCTCAAAATAATGTTTTTTTGGAAGCATTTACCACGTTTTATTAATTTTTCGGTTCTTCTAATGAATTTACTTAATCTAATGTATTTCTTTAATTTATTTCTACCACCTATTACATTTGTACTTATTTCAACACAATTATTTTTACTTTGAATGATTTCATGCCCACCCGGAGACCCAAGCAACTCCTCATTCAGGCTATGGGTGTGAATAGCCTCTTGACACCGTTGGTCTTCCTGATAGTCAAAAATGGTTCTGTTGGCAGCTTGCAGTTCCACCTCGAGCTCATGGACACGTCCTAGGGTTTGCTCATAGGTTTTACAGCACTGATCGAACCCATTGACAGTATGAAGAAGTTGGTCCCGCTGAGCTAATACTTCCACGAGTTGAGCATGAAGGTTGGAGAGTTCATTCTTGAGTTGTGTGTTACGATTTAATAATTTTAAAAATTCTTTTTCATTTTCGTCATGTGCAAGAAGGAGTTGGCTATTCTCTTAGACTCGTATTAGTATCCGTCGTTTGGTAGATACTCAAGTAAAGGGAAAGCATTTTGGTAGGTGTGATTGTGTGGCGGTTTATTTATAAATGATTAATCCACCAGATCAAATTCCGTGCGCGGTGCCAGGCCGAGGAGGCTGGTCTGCAAGCGAGCTGGCTGCGGCGCGCCAGCGACACGCTCGGCGAGCTGCGCACGCGCCGCGCCGCCTCCGCCGCGCACCTTGCGCAGCTAGCCGCGCGTCTGCACGGCCTGAGGCATACTCTACTGCAGGTATATTACTGGTCTGCAAGCGAGCTGGCTGCGGCGCGCCAGCGACACGCTCGGCGAGCTGCGCACGCGCCGCGCCGCCTCCGCCGCGCACCTTGCGCAGCTAGCCGCGCGTCTGCACGGCCTGAGGCATACTCTACTGCAGGTATATTACTGGTCTGCAAGCGAGCTGGCTGCGGCGCGCCAGCGACACGCTCGGCGAGCTGCGCACGCGCCGCGCCGCCTCCGCCGCGCACCTTGCGCAGCTAGCCGCGCGTCTGCACGGCCTGAGGCATACTCTACTGCAGGTATATTACTGGTCTGCAAGCGAGCTGGCTGCGGCGCGCCAGCGACACGCTCGGCGAGCTGCGCACGCGCCGTGCCTTGCGCAGTTAGCTTAAAGTGGTCTAGAAGAAAATATTTTCTGGTGATAAGCCCAACCAAACAGAAGAAAACAGAACTGTCTGTAAAGGCCATTTCTGTTTTGTGCAATAAAGTATATCTATCTTAACTAAACGGTGATATGATATGATGGTTGGGGAACATAATGGCGTAGGTACAGAAGAGAGAGTACGTACACGAGGAATATCATCTAAGCAAACGTACGTTATACCTACATGTAATGCTTATAATGTAAGCGAAAAGATTTCTGAAGTAGTCAGTTTTTGATATTTTCATATCTAATTTAATCCAATAAGCGAGGTTGTATGCTATCTCACTGAACTAAAGGACTTTGAACTGGTACCTACTTATTATTACAGAGATACACAATAGGAAAATTCAATAGTCACAAATAAATAAAGCAAGCAGTGTGTGAACTCTGGCTTTCCCGCACGAGATATAAACATGCAAATGTTTATTGTGATGTGCATGATAAAAAACTATTTCGTGTGAGCTTTGTTAAAGAATGAGCGTTGTCTCTTCAATTGCAGTGCCCTTACAGGGTCTTTAGTGATATTTATTTAAGATAACACTTTGTAAACGCTACACCTAGATGCAATAAAATATTGAGTATTAAATGATTTATCTAGAGTCATGCTCTGATGTTACAATTTACTAAATCGTATTACCTTTTGTAGGTGATAGCGGTTCAAGAGAGCGTTGGTCGTGTGGGGGCGGCACTAAGCCCTGAGGAGGAAGCAACGCGCGCCCGCCTTCACGAGCTAGCATCACAGCTGGCTGCGCCCCCACTTTATAACGTGAGTATATCGACGGCCAGGGGGACTATTCCCAAAAACGAAATATGTCGGATCCGATGACGAATATAAATTTTTCATTCTCATAATCTCTACCAATTCACTTCGAATTTCATAATGATTCGATTGATTGATTGACGCATCACACACAGCCAGGACGCAATGCCTGATCCGGTAGAACCGGTACACCAGGGGGCATAAATTTTTTGTAAGGTAGGACACGGTCTAGGATGGGATAGGACGATCGGCTAGCCGCAACCGGCCGACCACAACCAGCCCAGTATTCACCGTTACAACCAGTATAGCATATTGGGTAAGACAGGTAGGTAAATTTATAGGACTGAGCGTTGATGAGGTGGGTTGTCTAGCCTTTGATGCTTTGTTTTCAACGTTTCGTAGGTTTTATTGGGTTCGGTCGTTTTTAATATACTGCAATCCGTTTCGCTGTCAGTTTCTTCAATTTCGAATATATTTTCTGCTTCTCTATTAATATTTTGTCAGTTTGGTTTTGTCCTTCGTTAGTTCCTTCCATTGTGCTCGGGTTTTGTCATAATATTTTAGTGTCTTGCAAAAATGATTTTTTCCATGTAAATATTGGTCTTCCTACTTTTCGTCTGTTAGTTTTAAACTTCATAGCTGCGTGAAGCAAGTGTTGGTGTTTTCGTCTCAATATGTGACCATAATAGCAAATTCTGAGTAGTTTTATTCTTTTAGTTATGGTTTTTCCTTGCAGTAGTTGTTTTATTTTATTGTTTCTGGGTAATTCTCTGGACTGATTTAACATGTCTTTTAGGATAACACGTACGTATATTCTCAGAGTCGCTCTGTTTGTTGGCTTTTGTTATCGCTGTCGCTTTCAGCCCGTACGTCATGGTTGGTTCAATTCATTTTGTACAGCCTTGCAGTTTGCCATTTCATTTTGGTTTTCTTTATAAGGGAAATGAATATTTTTGAGTTTTTAATGCCTTGTTTACATCAAGCTCTCGCTGTATTTTTCCTGTCTTGGGCTGCGGTAATGTATGCTCCGAGGTAACGAATCTCTAGCTATGAATCGAATATATACCCGCTATATCTCTACCTATATAGCGCAGATTTAATTTATTTTCTGGATTTCGAATTAAGATTTTAGTTTTAGATTCGTTAATTTCTAGTCCAACTGTGTGCAAAAGCTTCCTAATTTTTTTAAATATCATGCTTAGTTCGTCTAGTTTGTTACCGACTATAATCATGTCGGCTGCAAACGATAAAAACATCGAAAGAGAGATTTGGTTATCATGGTCGAGTTTGAGCGATGTTATTTCTTCTTCTAGCGTTCTAAGGACGTCGTCTATTACTAATGTAAAAAGTCTCGATGACACGGGGCATCCCTGTTTTACTCCTTTACCTTTCTTAATAAGCTTGGTTTTTTGACCGCATCATCTTATTTGTGTAAATTTATTCTCACAGGCCTTTAGTAGGTATTCTATTAGTAAAAGTTTTGTTTGTTCGAACAAAATATTATTTATGCAAATCAAAACCAACGTTTTAACTCCCAAACTTTTGATTAATCTTCAAAAAGGAAACCTTTCGTTTGTTCGTTTTGTTTTTGGTAGTAGACTCCCAGATTTAGCTTCGTCAGAGAATTGGGATGTTGACACTAATCATAAATAATTTTAATGTAGTAAAAGAGGAGTTTTAGAAACATCAACCATATTGCAAATTATAATTATATTATACCTACAAATGCTCCGAATATTTTTAATAGTCAGGGTGTTGATATGCATTGTAGTGACATCACATTGCCTTTTGACAGGTGTTTAAAAGTATCTCAATTGATTTAGCCAGTCAACATTGCTATTACTGCAATTCAGCAAGGAGCAAGCAGTAAGGAACAACAGTGTTGTTCCTTACTAGTATTTTCAAATACACAAATCAAGCG
Source organism: Glyphodes pyloalis (assembly GCA_037074685.1). Classification (NCBI taxonomy): domain Eukaryota; kingdom Metazoa; phylum Arthropoda; class Insecta; order Lepidoptera; family Crambidae; genus Glyphodes; species Glyphodes pyloalis. The sequence continues at coordinate 7,218,059 of JAYKKO010000015.1, read as the reverse complement.
TGTGTCCGTGTCACATGCTTGCCCTAACCCAATAAAAAGTATAGTGCACGGTTTTAATGCCTACCGTATCATCATTTGAAGTTTATCATATCACGATGTTAGACAGCTGGTTAATCAGTTTTATATTGACATATACTTTAATGTCGAAAGCGAAGTATTCCATTGAGGAAACAGGACACCTCACCGCATTGCATCGTATCACCATGTCGTCAACGTAATAATAAAATTGTAACACCCAAAAAGAACTGCTAGTTCTTTAAAAAGTAACACACTGGACTTACTAACAACTTTTGTTTTGCGTTTTTTACTTCACGAAATTACAGAGCGATATTTAAATGGCATGATTTCTCAATTTTGGAATTGCCTTGAGTATATGTTGTCATTTTTACTTTTCGTTTATCTTAAAATCTGAAATATGTGTAAATGTATTTTTTGTAATGCGTAATATAATGGAGCTTCGTCATAGCGTCATATTGTCTAGATTTGCTTATCATGCTGGCTTTGCCATATTGAGTAACTGAACATGCGTCCATGACTTGAAATTACATTTGTTGTACCACGCATGGTGAATGGAAAATTTTCTTGTTATCTTCTAGGAAATAATATTCCTAGCGTTTGCGTGATAAAATCTAAATCGTATGGATAAAGTTTCTGTGGTATCTCCTGAAGTCATCCATTTGTGAACAATAAGATAAATACATGCAATAAAATCCATACTTTTCATGGTTGCATTCCCTTGACAACCAAGACACACAAAAGTTGTTGAGTATTTTACACTTCATTACATGTTTTTGCTCTGTTTATTTTTATTAAACATACTTTCACAAGCTGACTTTCGATTTTATCTATACTTATAATAAATCTGTAGAGAGGTCCATTCTGTACATTAAATATATTTCCAAAATAACTATCAGGGGGATAATTAGTGATCGATACTGATGCCAAACATGTCTATCTGTCTGTTTGTTCTTTATAGAAACAAAAACTATTCGACGGATTTTAACGAAATTTGGTACAATTATTTTTCATACTCCTGGGCAGGTTATTGTATACTTTTCATCACGCTACAATCAATAGGAGCAGAGCAGTGAAGGGAAATGTCGGGAAAACGGGAGAAATTACGGGAGAAATTTAACATTAAAAAGACTGAGGATTTATGGGGGATTTCTTTAGAGATAATAAAAAGTATTATTACTACTATTGCCCCTCATCTAGCTTACATATTTAATAAGTGCATAGATCTGGGTCAGTTTCCCAATCTAATGAAATTTAGTTAAATCATTCCCCTTTTTAAGTCAGGGGTAAAAAGTGACCCTTCTAACTTTCGACCCATCTCCATACTACCAGCACTCAGTAAAATCTTTGAGAAAATTATATACAATCAATTAATAACACATTTTAATGAAAACGATCTACTACACAACAAACAATTTGGCTTCACCAAAGGTAGATCGACCACTGATGCCGGAGTGGCACTCGTCAAACATATATTGGATGCGTGGGAGAGAAAGCAGGATGTCATTGGTATTTTCTGCGACTTGTCAAAGGCGTTTGATTGTGTCAATCATGAAACCTTGCTTTTGAAGTTGCAACATTACGGTGTCTCAAGTCCTGCAATATCTTTAATCCAATCTTATTTAACTGGCAGAATACAAAAAGTTAATGTTAACGGAATCATTTCTTCTGGCGCACCACTAGTCATGGGAGTGCCCCAGGGTTCTATATTAGGACCTCTTCTCTTTTTGATTTATATAAATGATCTTCCTCACTTTGCCAAAAGTCTATGTGAGATTGTGTTGTTTGCAGATGATACATCTCTGATTTTCAAAGTTGACAGGCATAAGCAATCCTATGACGATGTAAATAATACGCTCTCACAAGTTTTGCATTGGTTTACTACAAATAACCTCGTCCTCAATGCAAAAAAGACTAAATGCATTAAATTTACAATGCCAAATGTAAGGCAAATAAAAACGGATATAGTTATGAATAATGAACAAATCGAAGTCATAAATACAACAACTTTTTTAGGAATCACTATAGATTCCAGGCTACAATGGGGTCCTCATATATGTGCTCTGGCAGGAAGACTTAGTTCTGCCGCATATGCAGTTAGAAAAATTAGGCATCTTACTGATGTTGAAACGGCGAGACTAGTTTATTTCAGCTATTTTCATAGTTTAATGTCATACGGTCTATTGCTGTGGGGCTCAGCTTCTGACATACAAACTATATTTGTATTACAGAAGAGAGCTATTCGATCTATATACGGCCTTAGATCGCGTGATTCACTTAAAGAATTATTTAAAGAAATTAATATTTTAACTGTGGCCTCCCAATTCATCTTTGATTGCATCATGTATGTACGTAAAAATCTTCATTTGTTCTATAAGAAATCCGACACACATAATTTTAACACAAGAAATAAACATAAGCTCGCTATTTCAAACCATAGGCTTCGTAAAACCAGTAGAACATTCGTGGGATTAAGTATAAAAATATTCAACAAGTTACCGCAATGTATTGTTGACTTACCTATGCATAGATTTAAGATCCATATTAAATCATGTTTAATGCGAAAAGGATACTATAAACTTGATGAATATTTAAACGATAAACATATATGGACATGATTGTCTGTTCGCTCGCACACCATAGTTTTAAGTTCTCTAGCTCTAAACATTGTAAAGATTAGGATAACTACTGAGTTTCTTGCCGGATTCTTCTCGGTAGGATTAGGTTCCGAACCGGCTATAGCTTCAATTTTGGTTTGTATTCATTCTGACGATGCATAAGTGTTACTTGTAACCTACATGAATAAATGAATTGACTTTTGACTTTTCCATTCTTAGGTATCAGTACCGAAAGGGTAAAAACGGGACCCTATTACTTAGACTTACTTCGCTGTATGTCCGTCCGTTCGTACGTTCGTCCGCCGTCTGTCCGTCTTTCTGTCTGTCCGTCACCAGGCTATATCTCAAGAACCGTGAAAGCTAGAGAGTTGAAATTTTCACGGATTATGTATTTTGCTGCTATAACGATAAATACCAAAAATAAAACAAAATAATTATTCAAGTAGGGCTCCCGTACAACAAAAGTGTTTTTTTTTCAATTTTGTGCTCAATATTAATAGAAACTGTTTTTGGACGCTTGAAATATTAAGCTTAGAATATATGAATGTATATTTTATTAAAAAATAAATAAATAAATATTCAAGGGGGGCTCCCATTCAAAAATCGTTATTTTTAGTCGTTTTTTGCTCGATATGAGTTATAGACAGACTTCAAGTCAGGGGAAACTAAAAAAAAGGTTTTAATATTGTGTCTAATGTTGAATAAATAATGGTACGGAAACCTTCGAGCGCGACTCCGACTCGCACTTCGTTAGGTTTTTTAAGCCGGTTGTTAGCAGCTATAACGGTTAAAGCTACACAGAAATCATACCTATATGCGGAGTCCCCTAATGACAGCTATCCTACGACAGCATTATTATGTCTAGATCTTTTATGGTTGACTCATAACACGTGAAACTCCCTATAGCTTAGCAGTCCGGAGCTTTCTGATTATATTTGTCTACTCTTATATTAATAAAACTCTAATTTAAAAAGTTTCCATTGTTGCCAATTTAATTTTAAAAAATCATAGAATGGATTTAAATGATTATTTTATGGTTATAGGTTTCCTATAGTAACAATAAAATTGCATTACCATTTTGTTCATCTGCAATATATCTCGTCTTCTGGTGAAACCTGTAATATCACGTCCGCAGCAAGTTCACGTATGTTTGTTTTAATACATAATTCAAGCATTCGGCTACATATATATATATATATATGTTGAGGATGCTTGAGGCACAGACTCTGAACATATTAGGCATTACTAGTATTGAATCAAATCTGTATATTTAGGTAATATATTATTTATTAAGCAGTGTATGACATTCAAACAAACATTTTTTTTATATTTCAAATACAAGTAATAGATGATAACTTATCTTTGCATTTGCATTGAAAATGGTGATAAATATCAAATAAGATTATTCTATTGTAAAATAATTAGGATAATGTATGTGTTGTTGTACTTTTTATAAAACTCACTATTTAGCCAATGTGTACTTTATTCGAGTCTTGAAAACGTTTAATGTTATTGAAGATTGTACCGGATTATAATATTCGTTTTCGATATAAGTATTGACTGATATGTAAGGATAGACGACTTATCAGTGTATAGGCTCTTAGATTACGATATCAGATGACCTTGTCTGGCTAAACTGCACTCGCCCTACGCGTGTTTTATTTTATCAACATTTTATCTCCAGACGCCAGACATTTTTTTACACCTATAAATAAATGTAATTGTGTTACTTATGTCAACTATACATGCTACTTTTGTGTTGGTTATTCAAACACTATAAGTTTATTAATTACTCTCGAAAACGCCGGTGTTTATGATAATGATAGATCGACCTGTTCTATCTTTAAAATAGTACTTACTGCTCATTCTCATAATTAAGGTGACATAATTTCACTCAAAATCAATGTCCAATTTCATTGTTACAGAATTTTAATAAAATTGCACACATTTTGCTTAAGAGTTTTAAATTAAAAACCTATGTTTAATATTTATATTAATTTGATCCAGCACAATTATCTTATGATATTGTACATCTCATTAACTTTTGATCCGTAAATAATACCTTTTGTTATATAATATACTAGCTTCGCGACTTCGTCCGCGTGGACTTCCTTTTAGTAGCTTAAGAGGTACGTACTCCCCTGCTACCACTTCCTTTCGTGTTTGTTAATTTCAACTTGTGTGATGGGACCACCTGACAACTCTTAAAGAGTTAAACTCTACGGGATAACTTGTAGTTTCATTTGATAACTTATCTGTGTCAAAGGAATTATAAACTGATATTTCGCTTTTTTACTTCGACTAAGATTTTGCGCCGCAGCCGGCCGCCCGGTTCGCCGGCAATCGCGCTTCGCGCACTCATTTGTTAACGCCTAATTATTAAAATCGTCATATTTTAGACAATTTACACTAAATCTTTATAAAATGTACCCTATGTGTTATTCTAATGTATGAGCTATAATATTGTCAAGTTTTATTAAAATCCATCCAGTAGTTTTTGAGTGAAAGAGTAACAAACATCCATCCATCCATACATATACACAAACTTTCGCCTTTATAATATTAGTAGTGCTTACGAGACCATCTGCTGTCTTAGCCGGAACTTTGCTTTGCACTTGTTATTTTAACAAATCATGTAATATTCTATATTTAAACTTTTGTCAAATATTTAATGTGTATTAAGTAACATTAATGTAAACTAAATGGACTTTGAATATTTGATCCGTACGCGTAGCCATGAGACAAGTTTATCTTTATTCTCTAGTCTTATACAAGTAAGAATATGTTTGCACAAAATCTGGTTGTTACTTGTTTTGTGTTTAGTTGAAGCTCAACTCATTATAACTGGTAACACAATAAATAAGAAATGAGGTACATATTATTCTCGTGGACACTGTTTGACTGATAAAAGTGTAGCTATTTCGTTTAAAAATAGCAGAAATACTTCCTAAGATTGAAAATGTATGTGAACAATGTGGCGGGCGGCTCAACGACGAAATTTGGAAAGTTCTGTGGTAAATAATATTGGGTTAAAATTATTATCTGAGTCATTATAACCTTATAGATGGTGGCGAAATTTACCTGCGTATTGTAATGATATTGTTTCATTTGCTCATTGAATAAAAATTTGATTAAAAAAAATTCTAAACTATACCTGCTGACATTGACGTACCCAGGGGTTGGGCCGAAGAGGGTAGCTGTCCCCTCCCGTAATTAAGTCACGGAGCCTTATGTGCTAACTTTTTAATAAAACGCACAGTGAACCTCATGTCAATGCTTTATGTAGTGTGATAGTGTGTATGATAAATCAGCCCTGGACAAGCTGACCTAAAAATCTGATCCCGCCCCACATACCCTTCAGGCTAAATGCTGGATACGCCCATGCCTGCTAGACTGATTTTTCGGGGTCGAAACGTTTTGCATACTTAATCTCATGAAAATCGTTGGAGCCAATTCCGATATTCAGATTGAAAATACACATTAAAAGGATTACTCATTTAAAAGTATGGGTAGTGAAATATTATACATATAACTTTACAATAGATATAATTTATTTTAGAGTCCCTATTGGACAAGTAACACGTTAGCTACTCGACAAGGAATTATGCAGACTTCAATTTAGTTGTTTTGGCTTAACGGTAAAGTATGTGTCACATAACGTTAGAGTAATTAAAATAGCATTAGCTTTAATGCGGTTGTAGTACTACTAATGAGGATACTAAATTAGGACGACTAAGTACTAGCTGTGGACGCGTGTGGCAGTAACGACGTAGGCGAGGTTATCAGTTCGGCCGCTTCTAACCAGTCGGGCAGGTGGTTACCGCCGGTGACGAGCCTGCTTCCGTGATCAATGATAGATTAATTGTTCTAGTACTTACGCATTCTAGTCGACTTTTACAGTTGTAAAGCAATTAAGATAATGCCTGGACGCGTGACCCCTAGTTAGGATCGGCTGATCTGATGATGTAGGCAAACCGTTACCTTCTACTACTTTGCCGCTAGTTAGGAGGGCTGATTGGTTAAAGTTTGGATACCGAAAATAGAATACAGCGGTGCAAACGACAATTAATATAGGTGTATTGTATTTGATTACTTTATTACCAGTGGCCTCGTTGAAAAGCATGTAGAGCCATCCCATGCCTCCCTTCCTCTGATACAGGCTGAATTTTTATATTCCTAATTGTTATTTTAATGCAATTCATTTGATCCAATTTTTTTTAAATAAGTATTAGTCATACAGTCAAAAGATTAAACAAAAAGATTCCTAATCTAATTTTGATAAGTCGACCATCAAACCAGGTGTACCGACTTTTGTTCGTGAGCATATATCCGGAAACCGATTATGCTACAATTCATGAAAACTAGTTGATTACCAATATGAGATATGCAGCAAGCAGTCTGATCTAGTTATAGTTTTAAAGAGAGGTTATAGTGTAGTGAGGTTAGGGTGATAGCGATTAATGATATAGGGGCTCGTTTCTGCACGTAATGTCTAAGTCAGGTCGTTTCTATTTGTACTAGCATAAGATTGTAAATGTTACGTTTGTTTCAGGGTCGTCTGAACGAATTGCTCTGTGCCGTGAGGTTGCAGCGCAGTGCGAGCGCGGGCGCTTCGCAAGAGCGCTACCATTTGGACCCTGGTAAGTTTTTGTTATAAGAATAAAACACAATGAAATATCTTTCTGGCCATCTATTGCAGCAAACAAACACCTACCGAATGATAATAGTGAAGCGGATTAAAAATTGGTTTTTACTCAATTTGTTGTGTGAAAATATGCGACACGTATTTTTACATTTTCCACCTAATAAAAAAATAAAGGCATTGTCCTAAGATGTCAGTGGTCACATTAGGTACATAATTAAAAGGTTTTTACAACAACAATAATAAATGAAGGGTTCACTGCGATAATGATTAAAAAACGTTGCTTTTTGTTTTGGGGTTTAAGTTTAAAACGTTGTCCATAACTTAGCCTTATTGGCGTGAATATCTGGGACACTAAGCATTTTAGATGGGTAGTCAAATACCACAAATATTTTGTCTCAGAACTGGAAGCGATATTGCCTAGTTTGTAAACGAGATTACTAGCTGCATATATGAAGTGATCGAATGGCGTTGATCACTTAGATTAAAACAATTTGGACATTAATCATTATTGCCATGGACACTTTAAATGTATACTTTTTGGACTACATCACATACATTGCTCTGATTCTATGGTAAGTAGCTTAAGTACTTGTGTAACAAACCGAAACGATGACGGTACCACAACACTCAGACCCGAGACAATATAGAAAAGTTAGTTTCCCATATTATCCCGACTGGAGATCCAACCCGGGACCGCCGGGGCGTGACGCCAAAGTCCGGCCCGCTCTCCTCTCGGCTACGGAGGTCATCTTACTTTTGAAGCCTTTGAAACACGAACTAAGCGGACGCTACGCTCTCGCTTTCCCGTGATCGATTGTAGAGTACGGCTTTGCAACTATTCAAACTCTAACTCAAACTCAAATATTTCTTTATTAAAGTAGGTTACATGTAACACTTTTGAATCGTCATTGAATACAATGCAAAGTGATTCTACTTCCGGTTCGCAGCCTATATCTACCGAGAAGACACCGGTAAGAAACTCAGCAGATCAGTTACAGTAGCAGTATCTAACTTATTGCTATGTGTAGCTAACTTTGGACCAAGTCATATAGTTTTGTTTTGATGAGTGATGAAACAATTAAGTACTCAAGTAAGTATTTACTTTCGAGAGGTAAGCTGGAGCAGACCAGTCTCCAAAGGTGGCACCTGTTCACAAGCATGACGTATGTGCCAGCCATCGCTTCATCGCAATCCAATTTGAACAAGGCGACGTTTGTCCAGGTGCACAAGAGGACGTGAAGCAGTTCCTAACGCTGCAGCAGCGCGGCATGGCTCATCTCCTGGACACGGCGCGCAGCGACCTCGCTGCCCTCAACACCATCACGGAGGGCATGTCGCGCCTCGTGCGCGCCTAGCGACGCCTCCCCTGAGCGCCGGAGAACACTAGTGACTGGTATGGGACGTTTATTATGGGGTATCATACGCTAGTGACAAGCGCGTACAAATAAAACGTGTTGCGGTGACAGGTGTACGTCGGCGAGTGTTTGGTTACCGTCTTACTCTTACTCATTGAAGCGGAATATCACATTCGTGTGGAGTCTTGTATTTCTAAAGACTGAACATGGTCCGGTATGTAAGCCTGACCTTTCAAAGCCAAGAATTGTAAAGCAGATAAAAAAATATGAATCGTTGTCGAATAATTTGAAAATACTTTTATAGTCTTTTGTAATGAATCGTATCATTATATTGGCACTTTTATTCAGGGAAGCATTTCCCTGGGCCAAAACCATTAATACAGAATAAACAATTTATAATAATAAAAGAAAAGCACACCTTTTGTAACATATAAAAAAAAATTGGCGAGATTGAAATTTAATTGATTTGGGGGAAGATTTTTTTTTTTTCGAAAACACACATGTAATTTGTGATAATTTGCTCCTATTTTTTTGCATGATAAATGCAAAAGTTTGTTTTATTTAGAATTTATTCTCGCGACCAGAATAGTAAGTTTCCTATGTTATGATAAAAGCTAGGAAAAATATTTGTGAACTTTAAAATAAATGTATGTACCTATGTTAAAATATTCAAAATAAAAATTTGAAATATAATATTTTTATGTTGTCACTGTACAAACAACCTACACCATTTTAGTTTCATGATAATCGAAGTTGTAAATTGAGTGAGGTCAAAAGTAATAAGCTATGACAATAAATGAATCTTTTTGGTGGATTCTATGAACATCCGTAGCGACACTTAGCATATTTCCGGTGGAAATGCGACGGGATCCTGTCTCACATCTCACATATAATAGCACCGCCAGTGGCGCCAGTGTAAATTTTGTAGCAGCCATCAAACTGGTTACTCAACTAAATAGACGACACAGGATGAAGTACCCGCATTGAGCCAAATTCATGATCCTGGTGGTGAGACTCTAGTGGGACAATTATTTGGCCTAACATTATGTAAGCGTTATTTCGATATATTAATCAACTTTTACGCAAAAAAATCCATTCACATTTTTTTGCGTAAAAGAGTAACATCAAACATAATTATCTATTAAAGTTTACGCCGTTTTATTAAATTTGAGAACTATTATCATGTTTGTAATACTAGAGAGGTAAAAGATAAAAAGACGCGAGGAAAATGCTCAGACAATATGATCGTATTAACGAACCTACATTTAAAATAGTGGGACATACATATATCAAACATCATCCTGAAAATGTCTCGTTTAAAAATTTGGCTAGATTTTATTCCAGGCACACTTTCTACCAATTAAGGTTTTTTTATTCTCTTCGGTTTTGGCATTGCGTCAATCAAAAATTGATTGATTGCTGCCAGGTTGGTTATTCAATGTTAAAAATGTTATCTTTGTACTAAACAAAAACACGCGAAGAATTATCAGATGATTGATTTATCATCAACCAAAATGAAACTGTGCATTTGATTAATGCATGTTTTTATTATCAAACTAATAGCCTGTGTACTAGGTACTAATCACAAACGCTTGTTGTTATTATTTTTATTTTAGAAATTACCAATAGATAGATAGATACATGATTAGAAAGATTTATAATTATATTTCAAAATGACCAAAGCACGTGACAACATGTTCAGTTTATGGTTCCGTAGCTGCCAGTGCCTACATCCTATCATAGCTTATATTTTAAACGAGTAAGTTTCCATGGCTGGATGGATGTTTGATCTTTTATGAAAAAACTAACATAATGAAAGATAAGTTTAAAATGTAGGGGTCACGGGCAAAAGCTAGGATATTGATTAAGAGTTCAAGTCCTTAATTGGTGAGTTACGTGAACGTTAGTAACGTGTTATAATGACGACCCGACCTATTTCGACCAATCTGAGAACTTGGATCTCTTGGTCTGAACGTTTGAGCAATACACAATTGCACTTTCTTCTTCACTCTCATAATTCGATGGAGCGGCATACGGAAACGTCCGGAGGGAGGTAAGGTGCAGGGCACGTTACTGGAATGTCCCTCGGACATCATGGATCCATTTAGGTGGTCAATCTGAAAATGTCCGAACCAATCAATTCCAGATGAAAACACAACGATATATCCCCGCGGGAATCAAACACACCTTTGGATCACGAGCCTAAGCTCTTCCACATACTAACAGTAGACCACAGTGCAGAGGCAGTTCAACTAAATATAAAAAGAGTCAAAAAAAATACTGAATTGAAATCTGGTAAGTAATTAATATATTTTTTTGGATGTTGGCGATTTGAAATGTAAATATGTATGAGTTGGGCTGCGTAATGAAATCGATTCAATAAAAAAAAATAGGGGTTGTAGGTTACTACGAAGCCCTAATATAAACAATGGTAATTGGCAGATCGATCCGTTGATTGTTTATTTTGTGTATTGGATTTGACTTTATATCAGGAAATTATATCTAGACCTATCCATTAAAATATCATCTGGGTGACATAACAATACTTAATTGTATAAGCTCTTATATTATTTATTTTATTAATTGACTCATTGATTCACTTTAAAAGTGGTTTCTGTTAAGTAACACCAATGTAATAAACCTGTCTGGTAAAACTGCTATTGTTTAATACTGAGTTATTGACTTATTATCTGGCATGTAGATATTATTAGTTGACGTAATAAAAATACAAAGTTTGTAAACATAAATAATTTATTCTTACGATAATACCTAACTTTTAGTACTTAAATCTAAAGGCAAGTCTGTGCGTCTGACTAGTTCTTCGATGGGTTTGCACTCAATTCTTTGTTTGGCGCAAATTAAGTTCAAAGGCATTTCTTCGTCTTTGAGCGGGTACCTCTCTGTGCTGTTAACCTCAGTCATTGAGGCGTCATCATATCTCAGTTGCTCCTCATACGTGAAGGCTTTTTCGCTTACATTCTGGCTCATGACGGGATAGCTGATGCTGTTCGAATAGTAGCTTCTGTAGGTATGGTCATACATTTGCGTGTATTCCAGATAAGACATTTCATTGGATGGAATTCTGATTGGATACATAGGTTCTAGAGGTCGGGCGTAGCTCAGTTGGTTTATTGGCTGATAGCTTACAGGTATCGCAGGTTCTCTTATTAATACGGGTTGGTAGTTAATGTTTGGGGAAACAGCATTTCTGGGTGGGCTGTAATTCGAATAAATGGGTGAGGTGGGCTCTTTTTTATGCGTGTAATGATCTTGTACACGTGGGAACGCTTCTGTGCTCTGAACTTCGTCTGAAGATTCTCTTCTGTGAGGCTCTTCAGTGGCGAAGTGTTTGTATGTCTTGACGTGTTTTCGCAAGCTGGAAGGGTCCGTGTATCGCTTGTTGCATCCGGGCACCTTGCAGCAGTAGGGCTTGTCCACGGTGTGTGTTCGTGTGTGCTTAAACCGATCGCTGGAGTTGGAGTACGCTTTGCCGCAGCCCTGTTGACAAGCGAAACAAATGACAGTTAATACAAACATGTCTAATTTATACTTTTTAATGGGCATTAGTGGTCGCATTTACAGTTACAATCAATGCGGCAAATTAGCTTCTAATTAATGTAGCTATTCAGGTAATAAGGTTAATTAATTATTATATCAAACGCCAAAGTTATACTATGTTATAACTCACCTCATAAGGGCAGACGTATGGTTTCTCTCCGGAATGTGATCTTAGATGAATTTTCAAATTTTCTGCTCTGGAGAAGCTTTTGTTGCATTGGTTACATGTGTGAGGTCGCTCATTTGTGTGCGTACGAACGTGCACTAACATTTTGTACCTGGTAACAATGAAAAAAAATTAAAAAAAATGTTCACAAAAAATAATAAATTTTGTAGAGGTAGCTTATTTTTATGAATAGGAGAAAACAAAACATAAAACGTGTTAATTGTAAGTTTTATTCGAGTGAATTCATTTGAATTAACTGTGAATTTCACTAAAAGCCTCTTTAAACTAAAAAGTGCGAAACATTTACATACCGTGCGTTAAATCCTCTTTGGGGTCTGGAGCAGTCCTTCCAGCCGCAGTAGAAAAGGCCGTCCCTATGGGCGTGCGCGTGCGTGCGCGCGACGTGCGCGGAGAGACGCGCGATGCTCGCAAAACGAGCGCCGCACGCGCGCCAGCCACACAAGTTCTCGCCCCCATCTCCAAATTCCGAGGTACTCTCGTGGGAAGAACCGCCCGATGAATCCTCATCTTCTATCTACGACAACCAAATACATTTATGTTAGATTTATAGGGTACGATGGTACTGACATATTTTTTAATAAAAAGTCCCTAAATTAAAATGTTTGATTTCCAGAAAAAACAAATAAAAATTTGGAAGATTATATTTGTTACTGTTTAAATAATGTAATTCTAAAGAAACAGTACCTGTACTGGTGGTAAGGGCGCTAAAGGTCTAGCCAAATACGGCGCGAAACGTTCAGCGGGCATCCAGCGTTGGACTCTGCACCCGTCACCTGCCGCGTCATGCCTCCATTGCGGAAACACTAACATTATTGTTTGTTTGTTACACTAAGATATAACACCGAAAACACGAGTTGCTCTAGTAGTGGTCACCGTGAGGTCGCTACGGACAGTGATGGCGGGCGCTCGAGCTGTCTACTTATAAAACGTCGTCTTAGACTGATATACCGGCTGCTGATAAGCGCCCGAGTCCCCCGCGAACATCGCGCCGCTATTCGCTGTAGGCTTTACAGTCAAAAGAAAAAAATCTTATCAATTTTTAATTTTGTTTTTCCAGCAAAAATACAAAATAAAGATTTGAAAAAAAAAAGGAAATTTTCTCTGTCGTTAAGGTCTGAAATAGCTTGCGTTCTTGCTGTGCCACTTCGAGCGTGTTTCGTGTGGTATCATGTGGAAGTATTATCAGAAGCCGCTTGCCGCGGCTGCTGTCCAGTTATTACCGGTACGATAGTCCGCGGTTCAATAGGTGACTGATACGCGCGTCGGTGTAGAGCGACCTTTTACTGGTTCTCTCTACGGAATTTGCCATTTTGAATCTAATACTCAATGTATTGAAGTATTTAATTGAAAAGAAATGGTTGAAGTATTGATTTTAATATTTTTTTTAATATAAAAAAAAGACAACAAAGGTTTTAATAGAAACCCTTTCCTCCATATGAATGTTTATTCTTTTTCTTGCGTCTCGTGTAGTTTACTTTGTTATAGGGTCCATTTGACCATTGTCTTTAATATATTTTCATCAACCATCAGGTTTTAATATTTATTAAGTGGTCGCGATTGGGGTACCGCTTTCGAGACCCTACAGGCGAGGAGACAGACAGATTGAATCATTGTTATAAATCCAAACGAAGATTTGGGTAGTTTCTTTGGGTAGTGCTTCATCAGAACTCTAAATTATTATTAAGTATAAAGAAGAAACAAATGATTGTTTGTTTGCATTGAATAGGCTCCGAAACTACTGGACGATTAAAAAAAACACCTTTGGGAAGCTATACTGTTCCCGGATGACATTGGCTATATTAAATTGTCAAATAAACTGGAGATCCTTACTAATATATTTATGTTTGCATTATGCCTAAGTAATATATTATGATTTTTTTTATTCATAAATGTTTAAATAATGAATATCCACCCATGCAAAGCCGGGTTCAGTAGCTAGTTTTTAAACATGTATTCAGGTTCTAGGTTTAGGTTTAAATCAACCCCATGAGAAACCAAAGTTCCAAACAATTGTAGCTACTAGTGGTTATTTTGTTTTTTTAATACATTTCTCTATTTTCACGTACGTGTTTCGTGATTCGCAGACTATTTTAGGCTTCACCAGAGGTAGGTATCGATTATAGTCACGCCACGGCCACTCCGCAAGCAACGCTCTTGCGCGTGCAACAATGAGCGATGGCTGCTAGACGCTGCGTCACGACATGTGTGCCGGAATCCCTTTTAACACGGATCTAGACAAGATAAGGTGATAAAGTATGGACGTGGCGATAACGCAACTGCGCAGTATTACCTGTCATACGGGTACTACCAAAAAATTTTAGTAAATTTTTAATTTTAGATTAGTGTTCTTAATATCAAGTAATTCAAATTTTTCGTAAAAAAACATTAAAATAAGTATAGCCAGTGACCCCTTGGTTACTGGCTGGCGACCCCTGGCAACGGGCAAATAATTGACGTTTAATTTTTAAGGCTTGAATATATTATAACCCTTTTGTTCTCAACCTGATGATAAAAAAATTTCGTCTTTTGGAAAAGGCGAAAGTTTTGGACATTTCTGATAAGAACTTTCGTCTTTTAGAAAAAAGGAGGAGGGGGTGAAAATTTTGGAACGCTTGTAATGGTCCCAAAACTTTAAAAGTTCTAGGTTTTCATAATTTATTTAGGCACTCATTAATAGTAGGTACTAAGTTTTCCTGAAATCAAATTAATTAATTAGTCATAATTTTATCGTTTTCTTGATTTTTAACCCCCGACTTAAAAACCACGGGGTGTTATGAGCTTAATGTGTCTATTTGTCTGTGGCATCGTAGCTCTCAAACTTTTTGATTTTTTGTTTGAAAGATGAATTTAATGATAAGTAATACTTGGCTATGTTTGATGGAAATTGGTATGTACCTACTGAAGTTGTAGTTAATTTTTTTTTTGTGAAAATGTTGAATTAAAGGAGACATACATTATTGATGAGGAGCGGAACTAGCCTGAGGACTTTAATGTGTATCTACTTATTTCGATTTTAAGTCTAGAGGAAAATAATCAGCTCCGGCATATATTACAATAATATTTTGATTCCATTCAATCTGTAAGGAATTTATTTTTTTATGTAGTTCTGACCAGCGTTTATCTCACTAGATGTAGTGATTATGAGGCTAAAGGTAGGTAGGAGCTTGCTTGGTCATTAGCCTATTCACTTTTGTTTTGGAGAGTTCGCAAATACATACGCAGGGAGCGAATTACACTCTTTAGCTGTGCGTATGAGAAAATACGAAGAAAAATGCTTAATGCGCACAAAAAAAGGGTGAAACTCCCTCCCAAGGCTAGTGGTCCGATGGTGAAAAGGAGATGGAGGAATTAATTTATGCAATTCCTCCAAAACGCATCCGTCATAAAATAAGTATATAGAAATGCAATTTTTCGTCTGTGTTCGAGGATTAGAATGGCCGTCGTAACTTTTGTTAATATAGGTTTGAATTCATAAAACAATTTTTAACTTTGGCACAATTGAATAATTTTACTTTGTCACGGATGCTTTGCAGAATTAGTACAAATATTGCACAGCATTAAACGCATAAATTGGTTATTTACATTGACAACCTCGTTTGTAGTGTTATCTTCAGTAAACGTGGTGCAGAATTGGCTACTTGACAGTTTTTGAAAAAGTATTGTAAAATGTGCGCCCGTTCATTTTATATCCCAAGCAATTCGATTTATCTGGAAATAATCTAAATAACCAGAGAAAAATAAGATTTTGTGTAACACATTTAAAAAGCGCGCGAAAACGCCTAGTCGCGTCACTGTTGCAATTATGACGTCAATGTCCTAGACAACGAACCGATACGCATAGGAACGACTTAATTAAGATAAACGGAATATGTTTCAATAAATTCTTTATCCGATTAGAGACACAATAATTCAATTTAATCGGTAAAATAATCATTGTTTCGCCACATTAAAATAAATAATTTTCGCCGACAGCTGTCATTTCCGAATTGCAATGGTGGTTTCCGTTTCGGTTCTTTTGTTCCACAGATAAAAAAAATAAATTTTATTTTGCAAAAAAAAAATACTAACTATGCTTTTAATTAAAAAGTAAAAATGTAAAATGATTACTTAACTAATAACCTAACATATCTAACACTTTTCATATTTTATTGTTAACACTGTCAAGTAGCCAATTGCGCGTCATTGAATACTTGTGTAAATTCGTACCCGACAGTGTTATCAGTTCAGTATTCAGGGTAGTGTGCGTGCGCGACGCGTCGCGAAGAAACACACGCGTATGTGTTGGCGGCGCGGCCCCCTGCGGTCGGCGCGTGCGCCGGTTATAAGCGGTTCGCTTATCACAGACTGTTGTTGTCTCAGTTGGTTTCATGCTATCAGCAATAAAGTTAATAATGGCTTGAATAAAATATGTGGCACGGTTCTTAACTAGATTCGTTTGACGCTGTACGAACACAATTTAATGTAATATTAGAAACATTTTATTCAAAATTCAATATTGTCACAATTATAGAACCCTAAATATAGCTTTCCACGTCTTCCTAGTGAAAAAACTTATGAACGATATACGTTAGTGGTAAACAACTTCTTGGAGGTTGATAATGAGAACTGGACTTTCCCTTATCAACTGAACTTTTAGACATGTCACATGACATAAGATTTTCCTTGTATTACTGTACCTACCTAAAATACTTCTTAATATAGGTAAGTTGTGGGTAGGCCCACGTAGTCTTTTTAATTTAACGGAATCCCCGTTTTATGCCTTTATCGGCAATGTACCTATTTATAAAGCATTAAATCAATTTTAAATTATGATGAAATGGAATTTGTCTATTTGCAATAGCAACACATTCAGATTTTTGTATGCGGGGTGTGATTGCGCACCTGACATACATGATACGTATCTACTTAGTGTACATATGTATGTGGTGTACTTTTCAGTGAGATGGTTTAAAATATTGATTGAATCATAAATTGCAAGATGCGTATGTAAGAGGTAAACAAATTTTGCAATAATTGCGAAGCAGGGTGTCGTTATCGCTGGCGCGGGGCAACGGGCTGCCATCCGCACCGGTTATGGGCAGTTCCTGGTTATCGGCTTGTCCGTTTAGAGACAAACAACTAATACGAGTATAGATGTTCTGCATTGCACCACACTACTTATTTGTAGAATCATGTAAATTATACGAACTGACTATTGAAAGCCAAAGAAGTTGCTTGTTGAATCAAAACTTCTACAGGATTACATGTAAGGTAAACACACTGGGCAGTAGCTAGCTGTTATCAGTTTTTAACGTACGAGTATTTTAATATCTATTCTTGAATTGCAATCGAATGATGTAATTCCCCATTACCTTCCTGCCAGAGATCAACGAAGAATTGACTCGAACTTTGCTGATCTCAGTTTACTAGTACCTAATGTATATACATAAATGGTAATGCTATATTCGCGAAAGTAACGCCATCTATTGACAACACGTTGAACAATACCGATTAGTAAAATTAAATTAAAAATTTAATAAAACCCCCGACCCAAAAAAAGTACCATTATTATGACAAAAGGTCAAAAATGCTAAACTCTAAAAAAAAGCATAAAATAACTTTTAACACTACGTTAGTACCAACTAAAGCGTGTCAGACTATCTATTCGGAACTTTGTGCCACCTTAATGTCGGAGGCATAACCGCTAATTTTGAACTGCAAATGGTTAGCTTGGCCTGCTGTTGACCGTACGTGTGAATTTTTTGATTAAATTTTATCGCGTGTCGGGGGACCGCTTTTTTTAAATTTTTTTTTATGTTACACTTCAAGATTGACCTCATTCCACCTGATGTTAAGTGGTAATGAGGTCCTAGCTTAAGGGCGACAAGTACAGTATAATAAATCTGTTACTGGACTTGTCGCCCTTATCTTGAAGGCTTGACCCCTGCTACTAACGTAGCACCCCCCAGGAGCTCTGAAACCTTACTCACACGCAGGAACACAACAACACAGAAGTGATTGTTATTTGGCTGCGGTCTTCTGTAAGGTAGAGGTATTTCACCAGTCTACCGCTATTATTTTTATTCTATTTCACATCAAGGGACACCTTATTTCTATTTGGAGTAATAGTAGTGGATATCTTTAACGTGTCTGTTTTCAGTTGGTCAGTCGTGGTTTCCCACAACACTCGGGCGATGAGGTTCAATTGAGGGAGTTTAATGGCTAGTCCTGCCCTTTTCAGGGCAGGGAGTGCCTCATGCGCCGTCACCTCCCTCAGGTGACGGTATGGTGTGTCAATGCATTTCCCCTCGTCAAAAAAAAATAGGTAATGTGACGACTGACGCAAATTTGTAAAATTTACCTAGTCAATTTTCAACATAATTTTTAAGCATTCTGTTATCATCCTATAGTGTGTAATGGATTGCGAAGCAAAATGAGTCTTTGAAGAAACAGTGTTAAGTTCTGAAATGAAAAAAACATTCGTTGTTGTAGGTAAAGATTCCTAGCCATTTCGTTTTCTTATACTTAGTTGAGTCCGCCACTGTGTTTTGTAGAGTTAACTTCATGTGTGCGTCTGGTTTTTCGATAACGATAATAATTTTTATGGTGCACGAGGTTGTGCATGATTTTTGAGTAGGTATAACGTCTGTGAAAACACTGTGTTAACTTTGGTTCCTCTACCTTAGCTAATATTTTTTCTTTCCTCTACTTAGAGAAACAATATTAATTAACTGTACAATAATAGTAGGTTGTAGTATCAGTACCTTGTCATTAGGGTAATTATCTATCAAGTTTGATGTAACAAGTTACTGAAGTATGCAGCAACTGACAATAAATATAAAATAGCCTGTTTTAATTTTTTAAGCTTTGGTATAGTCATTTTCATATTCCGAGTTTGGTAAAATTTAACGATAGCCGAATTATAGCTTGTCTGACCATTCTACATGACATGACGCGCAATCCGTGTGTACCTACCTAGGTCGTAAGCTCAAATCCACACCGCATGGGAAGATGACATTTTTCTATTTCTTTAAAATTTTCGCTGGTGCGGCGAAAGCACTAAGTATAATTTTTTTTTAAATCTATACATTTGAAATTTTGGTCGACAATTATCCGTAAATTTGATTTTTCCTATGATTTTTTTTGATTCCGTAAGAACTTTTTTAACACAGACATCCTCTCCCTATGTAGGGTAGACAAAAAAGAAAAAGTATTCACTGTTACATTGTCAAGGAGAAACCCAAAATATTATCAAAATGGATCCGGTGACAGTTAACAAAACTCATAAACGTAACCAAATTACTTAGATTGAAAATGAAGCTTTTGTTTATCGTTTCGTTTTTAATAGGGAGCCTACTGGGACCAGTTTGTATATTGCTAACAAATTTAAGCCTTCTAGTAAGTATCAAAGAGTAGAGTTAGTGTGCGAACAGACGAACGGACCTGGGGAGTTATTTTTGGGAGTACATACAATACAAGGAAACACAAAAAAAAAAATATGTTGTCAATTATTGATCAAAACTTGCTTAAAAATATAGTTTTAGTCAATTACTTTAAAAATCTCACCTTTTACACAAAAATATTATAGGTAGCTACCATACAGTCAACAAATATCAGTTATGTATTACTAAAAGTTATTTTATAGACCCCTTATAAAATCAGTGTTACAGACATTTAAAACGTAAAACTGAAGGTGGCTGAAGAAACGTAAAAACTTAAAGTTGATAAAACGCAAATCTAGATGAAGGTGAGATAGTTATGAAGATACATTTTTTGAAACAAGTTAAATAAGAATTAAATAATCAAATTGATCAGTCGATTGAAAGATGTGGGAGATTAGAATATTTATCTATATCTATATCTATATTTTATGAAATGTATATATTATCCTGAAGTAATATATCCCGATATTTCGAAAACAGCCTTGACCTCGGTCAATTTTTCCGGATGTACAGTCACGTGCGCTTCTATCTAAAGTGAAACTTGTGGTATAGTCATCATCACACATGAGAATTAAAGTGCTTACAGTTTTTTTTTCTCGAGACTGTACTTGCCCTTATGTTGTGCGAAGATACTCGTGGTTTCTGCCTAACAATACAACGGAAACATTCGCATGCAAATATCCAATGTGTAGGTACCCTATTTGACTGCTGTCAAAACTAATCGTAGGAGCCAGTACAGGTCTAGCCTGTTACGACTGAAACTAACAAGTTAAAACTCACCATTGCTCGCAAGTGTAGTTCCTGCAATTTACTCTCCTCTGGGGTCGGTTCTTGAGTCTTAAGAAACTGATACTGTAACTAATAAAGTGGAGATGAGGATGCTAGACACAGAGTGCACCGTTGGGTATCGGCAGTGACTGTTGCTTTTCCCGCCAAAAGGCCGTGTGACGGGGTCGACCACACGCGAACTACGCCAAAATAAAAACTCGAAAATAGCCACCAAGATTATGCCGCGGCGAAATTAAAATAGTATTACGCCGTGTCCGAGTGACGCTGGTAACGCGCGTTTTCCCCCCAACAGCGGTGGCGATAAAAGTCCACATGCGACGAGTATTCGGCACCCAGAATCCTTGCCAAGCTTTAGGAGGGAATCCACTATTATACTCGAAGGAACTTTGTCTTGTTACTTGGCTATTTAGAAATCCCGGCAACTTTATACGTACCTTTATTCACATTGGATCACGTGTTTTTCCAATAAACTCTAGAAGGATACTCTCCACAAACTTCTAATTTAGCATATTGATAACTACTTAGCTGTTGTGCGTGACTCTGCTTTGTTTTTACTAAAAATATCCAAGTTGTTCTATATCTCATTTCTTTATCTACCGGATTTTATACAAACTTATCCATAGAATCGTCTATAACACCCCTTTCTGATCCCTTTAAAATAGAAGAATCGGAATAATATGTTATCTTTACGTGGTAACGTTAATTATTTTCTCAGAGGGTTTAAATAGCAAAATACCTACTACAAGTAGCTTCCAGCCAGAGCCAAGCTTTTGCATGCTCCTTAATTGCAGGTATCCCATATCAAGGACCATTCAGCAAGTTTGGCTATCAAGGATCTAAATTATCATCATTACAATCTTATAAGTAGTTAGGCCTATAAAAAAAAAATAACGAAAGATTTGGTTTTAAAAAAAAAAGCTTTCATTTGGGAGTTAAAACCTATTTTTCATTTGCAAAGAATTTCTTGTTTTTCCTAATCGTATTCGAAGTGGGTTAGTTACGTTAAGAGAACTAAAAAATATTATGTTCTGAGTGAGTACTTTTTATGGAATTTCATCAAAAATACGACAATACACAGACAACAGACAGAGACACAGACACAGAACAATAAGAATTAGCAGGCCTATCAGTAATTTTAAAGACAGTGATCAGCACACTAGTTTTACCTACCTAGCTTTTCTACAGTAAGCTTAAACCTTGGATGGGAATAGAACCCATGGTCCTTAGTTCCATACACAGAAGCGCTAATAACCGAATGTTCCAAATAATCAGTCAAGTGACACAAGCTATTTAGGTCTTTTTGCTCTAATGTAGGTAATTTATGTTGCAAAATCGAAACACTGGCCATAAGGTATAATCCAAGACATGAGACTAAATACTGGGCATATTGTACTGGTCTTGTGCCCTGGACGCAGGAACGAATATCGTATTACCCAGAAGTGCTTTTGACGGTGTTGTAGTTTGCTTCCCGAACGTTAAGGGATTCCTCTTGATTCTACAGTCAATAATTAACAGTAATTTGATGATTTATTATAACTGTTAATCAATGCTATTCGCAATCACGAATAGTTTGGGAGGGACATTGACGTAATTTCAATATTCATTCTGTAGGTAGGGCGTTAAGGTCTCTGCTCATACTTATTTGAAGTAGGTGGGGTATATAATTAAAACACTGTAATTTTCTTTAATTACCACAAGTTTTATTCATATTGTCTAATACAAAAAGTTTTCAAAACTGTTGACATTTAAGTGTGCGCAGGTTTTTGTTTGTAACTATTAAGTAAGTACATAATTTTATAAAAATACTTCAGTAGAGGTAATATTTCTTCTGTGAGGAACATGGTATCTTTGATGTCAAACCAATTAAAAGACCAAGTGCATTAAATAAGATTAGGTTGAATGCGCATGGAGATCATCTGATATTAATATTATTTTATGATTTTTAAAGTGTATTAGCCTGCGGAGTTTTACACTCCGATGTACAAGATTAGTTAAAGACGTTGAGATCTTTGACCTTACATAAGCAAAAATAATCACTATCGCAATAATTAGGTGTCCGTGTTGTATATATGGATATTGTCACCATGCTAAGCAATGTTAAGATTTGTCTTTGTTATTGCATTACTGATCTTGCACCTTGATTAGGGAGGAAGGGTTAAATTTTAAATACGAGCATGTGAAACGTTGTACTCAAGCAGTTTCTTAATAAAAATCTATTGTATTAATTATGGCTAATAAAAGTTAAAAAAAATAGCGATGAAAATTTTGATCAAATATTTTTGTTTCTGTGAAGGTCGTTGCAAGTTTGTAAAATACTTTTTAGTTAAATGTGTTATAGAATAAAACGTACGAAGTATCACATACCTACATTGTACGTGCTTTATAAACTTAGTACCTAATATATATAGGCACTTGGATGTTCGTCGGGGTTTCGAATACTTTTAGATTACAAAATACTTTTAGTAGTTAATGAATACTACGTACCTACGGCTAAGAAAATGGTCTACCAGTTTCAACAACAAATTAGCGATAAGATTGATCATTTGTAATGATCAGAATGAACATAGCAAGATGTTAACATAATATTGTTTATGAAGTAGACCACATTTTTGGCCGAATGTACCAAGCTATAATCTTACAAAAATAATATCTTTATCATTACCTACCGATTTTTTAAAGTTCTTTTGAATTCTGTCTTACAAAAGGTTATCCCAGACAAATGTATCATGAAAAACGGTACAAATAAACAAACAATGTCAAAATATTTTTTCTGTAACAATAAGTACTACGTATTTTTGGTTTTTAATGTCTACGTCTAGCTGTAAGAACTAGACGTAAATAAGTATCTTCCCATAAGTACTATGTTGGATTAAGTATATAATATGTTAGCTTATAAATGTGCTTTATAACTAATTATGTAAAATAACTGGGCATTGTAGATTTGGAACTGTATCTTCATGAAACCATTTACAGGCGAAGTAATACGAACGTTAACTAATTCAATGTTGTTTGTAATTTCGATGTTCGAACACAATAATATCGTATACTTAAGTACAGTACCTACTAAATTGAGCTATTGAAGCTATCACACGATTTACTTAATAAAAATGAAGTAGTCGTGATTTTGGATAGCAAATAAATTAAAAATAATAGACATAAAATTAACTAAACATTAATATGGTAATATACATAGTTACCACAATGAAAAATACCAGTTATTGAATAATTCATGTGAACATCTATGCATGATTATAGCGTGAATATGTTACAGTGAAAATAATGAATAAAGTACAGTGTAAAGAGATATAATATAATCCAATGATGATGTACTCTTCTTAAGTACATACCTACTTTCTTATTTACTGCGTGGTAACACTTTGTAGGAAAATAAAGATAAATATTTTAACTATCATCTGTGGGTGTGCACCAGAAATTTTAATGATGACACTATCTACTTATTGATTCAGCGATTTTAGAAAAACTAGTAAATCCCTTGTGGTAACTTTGCCTTTCATTCAGCCTATGAAAATGCAGAAGCAAAATACGAGATACGAAAAAAATGAATGATTATAGAAGACCAAAAGCGTAATCACGCCGCTAATTGCTAAATTACAAGATATAGAAACATACTCTCAAAAGTCAACAAAAGTTTCGATCCAAACTTAATTAATAGATATGTGCCATGTTAAGCAGTCTTTTTGTAATTTAGATGTAAATATGCAATTAAAAACAAGTAAGTCATGTAATGCCAATTGCCTTTGGTTTTACTTATATAAAATAATCAACGTTACAACTACGGTAAACAAGAATAATAAATCAGATGTGAATTCTCGTAATGTAATAAAAATAAAACAGACGAAACACTCATGATCAAAATGCAAATATTTTGTTTTCAGGAATGATCATGCACGAGTCTTTATTCTTAACTTAAAAATTGTAAAACATAATGGGCAAGAAAAAGTGGTCCTCTAATTCAAGCACGCACCAACACGTATTTTAAAATACTTTTACTAAACTGTTATATATAGGAATGAACACATTCATTGTGCGTTAAAAAGTATTTTTTGCGCCGCAGACAATGCAAACATAACGCGCTCCCCGTCTTAATTACTTGATCTTAAATGAAAACATAACGTTATTGAGTTTCTAATAAATCATTCTGTGATGTTAAAATACAATGCAGTATCAATAAAAATAGTTTTTGCCTAATTATTTGCTGAACACATAATTCTGTTTACGCTATATAAATCTCATTCCGCAAAAGCAGTAAAATATAAATATGTATAGATATAAATTTAACACCCTTAATATCGTTACTTTGATTAACCGTTATATAATTATTAGTAAAGTAAATAATGCCATTTGCAATACACAGATAAAAGCTACAAATTTACTTTGACGTATAGAAAATGTTCTTCTTGAATAAGACCCAAACAGCCAGGAGATAGTCCATGCTTGCCATAATAGCATATCTATCGCTGACACTAACAAGGCGATAACATTCTGTTTGTAATTAAATGTCAGCTTTAACAACAGTTCGAATATTTTGCCAATCGATATACGCACAGTTTGTAAAGTTCTGATTTTGGAAAGCTTTCACACTTTGCTAGCAGTGGCGCTATAAGAGTTTAAGACACTCCGAATACTGATGTCACAAAAGCTCCTTGTTGCTTGAACTTGAAGGTTGGAGAAGCCAACTGGCCCTCCAATGGAGCAGTTGCTCTAGGCACCGCGTAGCGAGGAGTGCTAAAATGTCAACTCTATGGAAGAGAATTGTGACACAAAGCATGTGTTTGAGCTTATGCGTTAATCCGCCACTACTGGCCTCGAGTGTCCGCAAAGTTAGCGCGTGTAGCGAAATATCGCTGAATGCGCGGGGCCGAGAGAGTCAAGGCGCGGTGTGTCGTCTGGCGAGCGGCGTCTTCTGCGGCGAGTGCTTGCCGCTGTCGCCGCCGCGTGCTAGTCACGCGTATGTCTCGCGGAAACGCTTTTGCAGGTGGTGGGCGGCGTTCAATAGCCGGTTGTGCAGCGTGAGGTGCGTGTGGGGGGTGAATGTGGGGGGCGCGGGGTTAGGCGCGGCCTGCAGCGGCAATGGCGGCAGTGCGGTGTCGGTGTCGGGGTGACAGAAGAACGCCACGCAGTGACGTCCGCGAGCGCGCGCGTACGTGCCTGACGGTACTACTACTCGGTGCATCTGAAATGTAGATACAGGGGTCCTGTAAGTATTTATGTGATTCGAATATAAAAACTTCAGGTGCTTAATACGGACAGACGCTGTGGTACCTAACTATAGATTCTTTATATTCCCATAGTGTCGTCATTAGGCGATAAGAGGTAGGTACTTAACTCAGTCCCCAGAAATTGTGGATTTCTTGGAACTCGTATCTAATTTTATGTTTAAAAGTTAAGGTACCCACGTTTTGGTAAAGTACCTACACCAGAAACGAATAATGTCCGTAGCGCCTTGAGGCATTATTTAAAAAAGTCATCAAGTCACTTTGTAAGTGGATTTTCCCTGCCCCTCGAAAGCGAGCGCTCCTAGCCATTTGACTGGTTTCCCTCGATAATAATTTATCTCTGATTATAATATGACCTACATTATATCCACAGCGCGGCTTGAAGTAGTACCAACTAGTATTTATTGTGCTGTGGAGTTCTTATTAATGTTATATTTACTTCGAATAAGATGAATGTAAATGCCTATGGTTGTCTTCTGCATATAAGTAGCTCCTCTCTCTAGCTACTCTACATGTGGGCGAATTGTGAAATTGTTAAAGGTGTATTTGACTAACTTTACAAGGATATTTTATTTTCCTTATCCAATTACAGATATGAAAGCCTGTTTATCACGTGTTTAAACTTAAACAAATGCAAGGATTGTTGTCCAATTTGGTATATCTATCTGGAATTCGAATAAAAACACGGAATTTATATCGGAAAGGGTTGAAGTCGCGTAGTTCTTGATGCTTACGAGAGCGGGAAGGATGTTGGTGGTCCATGCAGCCAGCAGTTCTCCGGGCTGGACAAGGATGGCGCCGGGCAGATGGCCGACCGCCTGCCATTTGTCGCTGCCATTCAGCTTCACCTGGAAACGATGAAATAATTATGATATAATACTATTCATTTGTTGGGTTCTGAATAAGTATTCGATTCCTCATTTGAGTACCCATAGGTAGGTACATTTGGTAGTCATGCCGTATAGTAGCTAGACATTCTTCGTCTTAACTATAAGTTTTTAACGGTTTGAAAATAGCATGTCAAGGTAGAAAGAAAGAATGAATTGAATCCATATTCTGAAAGTGTATCGCATGTAATGTGTCACCTTGTGCTAGCAACAAGGGCTCCATCTCCGTGAGTACGGGAGCACGTCGTGGACACAGAAAAGAGAATTAAGAATATTACCTCAAGTCCTCCTTCAGAGTCCTGAGCGAGTAGAGTGAAGGTTCCGTAGTCGGAATGCGCGCCGCAACGCGTGTAGTGCACCACGTCGCTCTGACAGCACGGGCCTTCGTCCTCGGGCGGCACCGGGGGGTAGTAGAGAAGGCGCATGGTGGACGGGTTATGCCCATCGCCCTGGAGCATGCTGGAGTGGCACGCCAGTAGCGTGGCAGGTGCGATACCTAAGGATTAAGGAGGTAGAACTAAACTGGCCTGAGTCAAAAAATTTGAGTTTGTTCCGAGAGAGGGAAAACCTAATAACACCGCTTTCCTCATTTTAACAAATGCTATCGAAACCTCTTTCCCATCGCTTCATAGCCTTCTTTCGTTTATAACCTTACGTGATTTCTTTATCATATCAATGCTTTTAGTAATGAACGAATATCAAACGCTGACCAGCCCTTATAGGGTCCTCAAAGACCTTAAGGTCGGTTCAATTTTTGTAGTTTTTTTTCAACATTTAGTATTTTAAGTGCCAATAAACATGATATTAATTTGTTCAGTACTGTTCAGTAGTGTGTGATAGCTAAATAGAAGAATCTAAAAGGGGACCGCATTCAAACGCTCATCGAGTGCCAAGCGACCAGACCACGCACATTGGTCGATTTTAGGCATTTAGGTGGTTAAAAATATTATACAGTGTATTTTGCTTTTTTTAGCTTTATTTTATCATTTAGTGTTGTTATTTGTGTAATAAGCTTTACAGACGAAACACGAAAATAATTTAACAAAAATTAAGAGTATTTTTATTATGTAAGTAGTTATAACATTTTATGTATTTCAAAATAACATAAATCAGCTTTAGGCCAAAGCAAATATAAAAAATTAACTATTTATTTATTCTTCACTTTCTGCATCTGATATATCAGACTCCGTGTATGGTTCAGCTGGTAATAGCATATTTATTCTCTCTGGACAAAATGATCTTGCTTTGATGCTTTTTTTTGTTTGTCTAATGAAAGTAGAGCGCATTTATTCAGTTTTCCTTCGTTTAGTCCTCTCACTACAATCTTTAAATGATTAAGATGGCCGGCCCGGTCTGTTTCCAACATTAGTCGGAAGTTCAAACGTTCCGCTTAACCAATTCTCATGAGTTTTCAAAAATACAGCTTCTTTTCTATGAGCTTTAGACCATTTTTCTCTCATTGAAGTTTTAAAATATGCAAATTTTTGCTGTCAATTGCTTATGTTATCAGGTGTGTCACCATAACAGGCCAATAGGTAGTTTTCCAAATAATTTAGTTTATCACTCAAATTAAGCAAATCTTGCAGTTGCATTTTATCGTAAAGATAACGTCGTGTCACTACTTTTTTACCAGAGGTACATATCTAAATCAAAAAAAATACACGTTATAAAATTTTATAGAAAAAAGTTATTTTATTTTTGCATGAGTTCCAATCTTTAAAAACCTGTAAGTCGGACATCCGCAGCCATCCGCACTTAAAATATGTGTCATAAACTAGCCTTATATGTAAAATATTTAAAACCAAAAAAAAATATTTCGCGAGAGAAGGTGATAACATAATAACTTAATTATATTTGAACAAGAAAATTAACAAAAAATAAAATTGTTTATATACCCTCTTTTAAAGTTGAACCAATACTATAAAATGAAGTTAACACACTTAAAATACATTAGAATATAACAACTCTTACCTGAATTACTTGAATCCATCGTAATCGTTACGAAATATCAAGTAGAAAACACGAAAATCTTTATCTTTCATTTCGTCAATTGAGATCGCGAAGAACAAAATTACAATTGGCTACTTGACAGTGTTAACAATAAAATATGAAAAGTGTTAGATATGTTAGCTTATTAGTAAAGTAATAATTTTACATTTTTATTTTATAATTAAAATACTAACTATGCTTTTAGCATAGTTAGTATTTTATTTTGCAAAATAAATTTTACTTTTTTTATCTGTGGAACAAAAGAACCGAAACGGAAACCACCATTGCAATTCGGAAATGACAGCTGTCGGCGAAAATAATTTATTTTAATGTGGCGAAACAATGATTATTTTACCGATTAAATTGAATTATTGTGTCTTTAATCGTATTAAGAATTTATTGAAACATTTTCCGTTTATCTAAATGAAGTCGTTCCTATGCGTATCGGTTCGTTGTCTACAACGTTGACGTCATAATTTCAACAGTGACATGACTTGGCGTTTTTGCGCGCTTTTTAAATGTGTTACACAAAATCTTATTTTTCTCTGGTTATTTACATTTTTTCCAGATAAATCGAATTGCTTGGGATATAAAATGAACGGGCGCACATTTTGCAATACTTTTTCAAAAACTGTCAAGTAGCCAATTGCGTGAAGATCAAGTTCGAACCTGCGCTGTTGCAAGCATACGACGCATGTTTAGTAGTTGGGGGAAGTAAATTCTTGTTACTGGTATATTTATCTTTCTATCTTAGCTGCTATTGGTTGATAACCTTTTCATTTAAGAAATTGACTTATGACCGGCTAATTTTGAATAATCGACGTATGTGCCACGTGAACGAGACATATCTGAAATATATTTCGTTTTAAAGAAGCCATTCAACATAAAAAAGTTCTGACGACCTCGGTGGCGCAGTGGCTAAGGTAGGCGACCAAAGCGCGAAAGGTCTTGGGTTCGATTCCCGGTCGGGTCAATTTGGAAAACGAACTTTTCTAAATTGGTACTCATAGTACAAGGGAAAACCTTAGTTTGAGACCAGGTGATTGGTGTGATTATCTTGTGCATTAATTTATTTATTTTCCCAACGACAAAATTTTTCCGACTGAATCCTCCATTGGCAGCAGCGGTAGTCTTACCGAGAGCGTATGCCAAGGCCTGAAGCAGCACTCGAGAGAGGCTGGTGAGGTCCCGTGCGAGAGGGACAGCGTGCTTCGTGAACTCAGGCACCTCCTCTTCTGCGGGCATCTCCGTCGCTGACAGCGACGTGATGTTGAAAGCGTGACGGAGCTCCTGCAAGCAATGAAACAACCATTGAGTTAAATTAACAGGGAGGAAGCAAGTGCTCGAGTTGTTGAAGGTTAAAATTCACGGATAGGATTTTCAGACAGTACCTACGTACAGATAACGTATGGTTCCATCTGAGAAAGTTGTTTTTTTTTTGAGAAATGAACTTTCTAAGTCGTCCATTTTGTAGATATAGTTATTCGTGCGAATAAAGTTCTCTTGTTTTTAAAGTGAGGGTACGACAGACAGAACGTATTTAAGTGTGAATCTTTTTTATTATTTCTTTGCCGCAATATTGTCCTGTAAAACGCGGAGGTCATCCCGCTAACAATACCTACTAGTGATTACGACCCACACCATCTTAAATTAAGTATTTGTACAACATACTAAGTAACATAGATCGCAATTTAAAAAACAAACAGATTAATACGAGAGACACCTTCGTAACGTAATGGATTTTTTGCACTTCAATCGTCCGGTTTTGAAAAAAAAAATGTTAATTGTTTTTCACGTAAATTCAGTCAGTAAAGCTATTTGAATGTGATGACTTTAAAAAAATATGGGTTCAGTTGCATTATAGCAACAAAATTCCCTAAACCTCAAATCAGTCCATCACAAATACTATGGTTATTGTGAACATTAAAAATATAAATCGATGGGGCAGAGACAAAACATTTTAAGACTTTCCTAATCGGAATCGTATTACGTTTTTAAAATATCAGATCATGGATTTACTAAACGAGATATCTTTCGATTGTTTCAGGCACGGATGTATGCCCAATGAAATCAGTGGTGCGACGCATTGGACAGCAGTTGTTTAATGCGCTCAGCAGCAAAGGACTCGCGGTTCTCGTCAACCACGGAATCGAAAACCACGATCGCACCGCTCGTCCAAAGTGGATTATGTTTTATGTGTATTTTGATCCATAATAGCATCGTTGTTGAATTCTTGTTGTGTGTCCTAGGAGAATAATAGGGCCTGTACTTTTTTGCATAAAAGTTCACGTCAATTCCTTAGAATCTTAAATGCTTCAGAACAATAATTCCAAATACAATAGAATATCTAATATTTATATACATAAATGAGTAATTTGGAGAGGAAGCAAAATGTTTTATTAGTAGATAAAGATCATTAAACGTGTACCTACCTTCATGGTAGCGTCGAACTGTTCCATACCAGGGCGTATGTAGCCATGGTTGTTGTCTGGGTTTCGCAGGTATTGCGCCTGGCAGCCTTCAGGGAGCGCACAGAAGTTATCCAAATCCGCGTATACCGCTTTTAACTGTAACATGATGAGACAACGTAGTGTCGAGTATAAGTAGAGTAGGTACAAGTCCGAGACTGCAGACCTTTTTTTTATTGACACGGTTTTACTGAGACGTTATTCTCACCTTTTCATCAGCAACTCCGTGGTTGACAAGAACCGCGAGCCCTTTGCTGCTGAGCGCATTAAACAACTGCTGTCCAATGCGTCGCACCACTGATTTCATTGGGCATACATCCGTGCCTGAAACAATCGAAAGATATCTCGTTTAGTAAATCCATGATCTGATATTTTAAAAACGTAATACGATTCCGATTAGGAAAGTCTTAAAATGTTTTGTCTCTGCCCCATCGATTTATATTTTTAATGTTCACAATAACCATAGTATTTGTGATGGACTGATTTGAGGTTTAGGGAATTTTGTTGCTATAATGCAACTGAATCCATATTTTTTTAAAGTCATCACATTCAAAGAGCTGACTGAATTTGCGTGAAAAACAATTTTCATTTTTTTTAAAACCATCATTCGGTCGATTCAAATGCAAAAAAATCATTACGTTACGAAGATATCTCTCGCATTAATATGTTTGTTTTCTAATTTGCGATCTATGTAACTTAGTATTGGGTCACTTTTGCGTTGCCAAACTTGGCAATGCCTTTAAGCCAGAATTCCGAACTTTGGATTCCTCGCTCACCGTCGTCTTGCTCAACGCGCATAAAATACGAGAGATCGTTCCGAGTTAGTTGAAGGTCTGACCGTGACACGCTTCTCCTGATAGTTTTACTTCGAATATTCGTGTCATACATGATTATATATTTTGGAAAGAAAGAAATTGCAGTATGCAGTAAGCGCGCAGGCGTTAGGTACTTTTTAATAATTATTTTATAACCTTGACACATTTCATCTAAGACCGATGACCTTTTATGTTATTTGACAGATATGGGTCACCTATCAGTGTAATGTATATGGGTCAAGATAGCTTCAAAAAAAGATAAATTTCAAGGGCGTCGCAGTTGGAACACACAATTGAATATCATAGATAAAAGTGATCCTAGAAAATAACGCTGTTGACAATAGGCATTTTTCGCTATTTCACTTGATTTTCCACTTTACTATTATGAAAATTTAGGCGCATTCTAACGGCATAACTGCGGACATACTGGAATTACTAGAATCGGGACACCGCAGTTATCAATTTTTTGGTATTTTATCAGCGGACGTCGTTACCTCAAATAACACGGACGATATACATGATCTCGATTGTTTAGATTAGCCCACTAACCTAAATAGGTACCTACATAACTCTTAGTAACCGTACAAATCGAATGTTTAGTACCTATATTTAAAAAAATATACCCGTGTGTGTAGACTACCATAACGTTAGGTAGTAGGTAATGGCAGGGGGATACTGACTTTCCGTAAGTTGGTAGGTAAGGAACATATCGCATAAATAGGGGCTCCCACTTATCAATATCCTATTCATGTTTAACGTGAACATCTGTTGACTACCTAAAATTTTTTTTTTATTATGCACTCCAAGATTGATCATCCCACCTGATGTTAAGTGGTAATGAGTTCCTAGCAGTATAGCATAGTAAAACTGTTACTAGACTTGTCGCCCTTACCTTGAAGGCTTGACCCCTTTTTTTTTTTTTTTTTTTGGGGGGAAATGCGTTGATGCACCGTACCGTCACCCCGAGGGAGGGTGACGGCGTGTGTGGGACTCCCTGCCCTGAAAAGGGCAGGACTACCCACTAAAACCCCCCGGTTGGACCTCCATCGCCTTAGTGGCGGTGCTGTGGGGGATCGGCTAAGCCTTTACTTACACAACACCGCCGGCGGAACAGCCGCTTACGCGGCTCCGTCTACTCCCCCCACAGTGTTCGGGGGAGAATGGGGATGGCCGATCCAACGGAACCATCCCCAACTCGCAGTGGGGACCGGTGCAATGCCGACTGAGGTGTCCTCACACCATCAGCCGGCCAGTCCCCACGCGGTAGCTGGGCGCGGTCATATTGGCGCCGCGCCCTCAGCCGCCTTCTTCGGCGGCAGGCGGGAGCGGATGGATCGTCCTCCCGCTCCCGCTCTGCGGCCTCCTTCTGCGACATGACATCTTCGCAGAAGGAGACCATACCAACCCATGCCGTCTCACTCCCGAGCATAGCCTCGACTATGCTGGGGAGTGAGAGATTTGGCCCCATCAACGCGCGCAGACTTGCGCGCTGCGCATCAAAAGCGGGGCACACCTGCAGTGTATGCCCCGGAAGGCTTGACCCCTGCTACTAATGTAGCACCCCCAAGAGCTCTGGAAACCTTACTTACACGCAGGAACACAACAACACCGGAGTGATTGTTATTTGGCTGCGGTCTTCTGTAAGGTGCAGGTATTTCACCAGTCGGGCTGCTCCAGTTCGAGCGATAAATCGCTTTGCCCTGCCTCTCTTAAAATGACAATAAGATAGTTAAGAGAATTGATTGATATTAAATCATGCCATAGCTAGGCAAGGCCTGATTTTGCGTGGACTTTTTAATTTTGTTATGTAGCAAATATTATATTATGCTGTGTGGATTGTAGGCGTTGAGTAGGTGGTGCTGTATTAACGTTAAAATTACAGAGTAGGAGCCGACGCGTGTAAGTAGGTATGTGAAGTAGATCTACAAATAATGACGTCATCCATAGGACACCATACTTATTAGGCTAGACCAAATTGTTTTCTCAAATATATGTTGTTACTTGACCAAAATTTTAATACCTTATAGGTGTTAAACAGTCTCATGTGAACTTGGAATTAGTAAGTCTTATAAAATAACACTGGACTTTGCTATAATACTTGTAGTAAAATATAAGCTGAAACCTCTGATATATGGTCTGGTATACAGGAATATTTTTTAATAACCAGAAAAATTTTAACCACAGTATGAGTATCAGTTACTTATTACATTTATGTATTTATAAATAAAAAAACGGACCTAGTAATTTATCTCTTTAAAACAAGTAAATAGCAGGCAATCTATCATTTTACTACGACTAGCGCGCATCAATACTACGTTTTCATTGAATAATCGCATCGTTTCCCTGTTTACGCACACACACTCATAACGCGGGTGTGTGGCGGGGGAGACGCAGCGGGCGGGGGCGCAACCCCTCAACACCTGCGCCCGCGCAACCTACTAGTTTCGTCTTGACCGTTGACCGTGACCTACTTAACGTCACATGACACGCGCGCGCGAAATTAATCACTGGACTGAGAATTATTTCTTGTGGCCTAGGCCACACGGTTCGTTTTACGTGAGCAGACATGCTCAAGGACGAGGAAGACCGGCGCTCTCACAACACTTGTACGACGACGTGGTTGCGTACTTCGAAGAAGACCCGCGAGGAAGCACTAATGATGCCGCTCGTCAGTTTGGCATATGCTCAGTACTCCGCCTGGAACATAATTCATTCGGACGGCTTGCATCCATGCTATTACCAAAAAGTACAACAGCTGACGTCCGTGGACCGAGCGCCAAGGATTGCTTTGTGTAATTGATTGTTAAACAATCCTAACGCCAATGTATCGTTTTCAAATGAATGCCTGTTTACGCGGATTGGAGTCAATTTTTTTATTGAGATTAAGTGAAGTGTTTATGTTAGTGAACCAAACACAGTTGAAATGTTAAAGCAGTGAATTTTAGACGCTTTTAACCAAGTGCGACAACAACAAAATGTCCTTATTTCTGTAAAAGGAAACTGACATAAAAGGGCGCGCCTGTGCATTGATAATGAAGGTAAACATTTTTAACAATTTTTAAAATCCGTGTAGGTAGATGTTGTATAGATTTTAGGACAATACAAAAGTAATGCACACAATAAATAGCTCTTTAAATACGCCAAGATTCGTTTAAATTGTAGGTTAGGAGCTACCTAGTTTTGAAAACGTGATATTTTCGACAAATAAGTAGATACCTAATAACTAAAACGTAACGTAACGTGTTGCGTCTTTCCTAAGCAAGAAAAAGTATTAAGGGATAATTAGATTACAAAATGAAAGTGTTTTGACTAATTAAATTATTATTACGCTTACGCGCGGAAGCGCCCTTTTGGGGAACTCAGCTGAGTGGGCGTTGTCAGTGCACTCTCAACCTTATTCCGATTCCATGTTAATTTGTTTTTCTATGAGAAAGGTAGTAAGAAGTAACCTACGATAGTTAAACAAGATGTGCGTATTTCATTGACATGTTGCGTGCCAATAGTTTCATTGAGTAAAAAGACGGATGTCCACACATTTTTTGTCAATTTCAGTAAAAAACAAAGCGTAATAACTCTGTCATTTTTAATCGAAAAAAAAATCGGTTTGCACTTTTACAATTAAGACCTTTGTCTACATACGTGATTAAATTTTTTATGGTAAATAAAAAATAACGGTGTATAGCTTCGGATTCTCTAGTTGAAAATGAAGTGATACTTCGTGCTCGTAGATGTTACGGACCCCTTTGTAGGAGCCTTTTTATAGTTTTTATTTTATAACGTTGTAGCTGTGTTTTCTATTGTTCTGTCTGTTCTGTCAAAAGACCTTTCTCTTCATGTTGTATTTTTTTGTAATTTTTTGTTATTATATTTCCTTAAACTACTCTGAGTTCCTTTTCTTTCCCTTCGCTCCGTAACAGTAGACTTGTTGAAACTATGAATGGAGTAACGATCAAATCAGCTGTTCGCATCGTGGATACATAGTAATTATCTCCCGGCGGGCACAGGCCACGGACGTGACTCAATTGCCGCCGCGATTACACAATATAAACATGGCGCCATATGTTTTACCCGAAATACCGTATTTATAAGCTTGTCATCCGAACCTCGTAGAATGTTGAATTGAAGTTAGAATTGAAGAAACG
Organism: Glyphodes pyloalis; assembly: GCA_037074685.1. Classification (NCBI taxonomy): domain Eukaryota; kingdom Metazoa; phylum Arthropoda; class Insecta; order Lepidoptera; family Crambidae; genus Glyphodes; species Glyphodes pyloalis. The sequence goes on along the minus strand of JAYKKO010000015.1, from coordinate 7,181,933 downwards.
CCTAAAGCGTTCAAGAAAAATATTGATCAGATAATATTTATGAAAGCACCAAAGTAACCACGCAATAACTTAAACTCCCCAATCAAAACTTTGAATTAGTCCTTTTCTTAAAAACTTTAATAAATATTAATAACTTTTACAAATATTAGTAACTAGCTACTCGCCCCGGCTTCGCATGGGTGCAAGTAAATACCAATGAAAATTTCGGCTTTTCTGAACATTAATATGTTTGGATTATAGATACATATAAACCTTCCTCATACATCACTCTATCTATCGGAAAAAATCGCATAAAAATCAGTTGTGCAGTTTCAAAGATCTAAGCATACATAGGGACATACAGAAAAAGGGACTTTGTTTTATACTTAGTGATGAAAATATTACTATTGTAGTTTTAAATTTCTATTATTGAAACCGTGATGTATTTAGCTACCTATTTTCTTTTTAAAACTCGACGGTACGTCAGAAAATTTATAATGGTATAAAAATAACTAAGGCACATCCCCGCATACACTAAAGGTACCTGATACATAATACTTTCTGACACAAGCGGGTGAAACATGACACTGGACCACCCATAGTTTATAGTTGCGTGTCTATCTCGGCAGTATATTAAATTGCTGTAATACTACACTGGCTTCCTATTACTATACGGTTACCAGCCTGCCATAATATTATCCTTGCAACACGTTATGTGCAGCATTAGGTACTTAAGTATATGTTAGTATGATCAACAGCAACAGCACATCACGCACGGTAGACACTTCATTTAAATATTAGTATTCTTATGGCCACGGCATAAAGGGCGGTACAAAGCGAGTCTAAAGTGCTTTGACTGTACTTAATGTTGTACTTATAACATTATGAATTATCTACTTTTGTATTATTATTAATATAATACGAATTGAGGAAACCGTTATTTTACATCAGCGATTCGTTTAGGTAGGTATCTACTAGACACAATATAATTATAATTTCGTACATTTTTATTTAAGTATCCGTTCACATCCGGTTTCAAAATGGAAAAATGGTTGAAAAAACGGTTTGTATCGTGAAATAAAAATGGAGAATTGCGTAACTCAGCAGAATCTCAGTAGCCGTCTAGGAACTTAAATATTGACAACGATTTATTTTTCGACAATGATGACATGCTGTTTAAACAATTTCGACTTTTGATAACATTTTTGGTTTATTTATCAGTAAACATCATTATTAATTGATATAACACTACGTCCATGATGTAAACCAAATGTTAACTGCCGCTTGTGGGTGCCGTGCCGTGTCACTCTGGTTAGATCATGTTTCATCCCTTGGCATCGTCCGTTCGATTCTATAAACACGATTTGAGTAATTGTCAGTATATTGATTTTTGTTCTCGGCAAGTATCCTTGATTCTGACCGTGGTGCTGCATAAAAAAAGGATTTTAAATTTCTACTGTTTTGAATTGATAATGAAACTTTTGGAAGGTCTCTAGAAGGATTAATATCTAATTCTGAATACCGAACAGAATTATGATTCATTAAAATTATTGTTTGAGCCCACTGTATTCGTTTTTGCTTATCTGCCTTTTCTACTCCGTAATAAAATTAACAAGATAACTTTTAAATGTTTAATGACGTCATAATTGCGAATCGTCATACAAAAATATCTTTAAAGCGATCGCTTTCATTACTCGATAAAAAGTTGGTTATATTTTCAGAACACCTGACGCCCATTAGATTTAATGGAATTGAAAAGCATAACAAAGTCAACAATAATATGAAATGCATGTTGGCAGGCAGAGAGTTACGTAATATTCATAATCGTAACTTTACGTATAGGTAGGTAAGCGTTAGGTAAGTAGATTAGATGTGTTATACTCATAATAAAACAATTGAGCTAATAAGAAAGCCTTGAAAGAACATGCAAATAGTTAGTAAATTAAATATATTATTGACTTTTCGGCGTAATCGTTGAATAGTTGGAGTTCCTAATCGCAGATTTTTTCTGTGGTTTTTAGATTCATGTAAAAAATCGCACTCACACACAATTGACAAAAAAAATATAGAAAATGTGTAAGATTCGTTCCTACTCCATTTTTTTACATACATAGTTGTTACCAATCAATAGAATATATTTTGTGTATTAGGCATACATTTAAATAAGTAATATTTAACTACACACTTGTCTTACATAACTTATTATTTAAGTTATCGCTATGCAATCTGAAATCACTTCCTCGCACTTTCTAGCGCTCTCTAAAGTGCAGGATAGACAGGTAACCTAGTCTAAGAGCTGGGTACATTACATCGGGGCTAATTTAGCGCAATTTGTTTCGGTTTAATTAAATGATTTCGACTCTCTTCGTTATATTGGTAAATAACTTTGAAACCCTCGATGTTTATAATAGCAACTGTGTAAGTTCCAGAATACTAAGATACGTGGGCGGGTCTAGTTTTAACAAAGAATTTCCCTTTGTTTTGATAACGCAAAAGTTAGAGAGCGCCAATTTAAAAATATACTCAGCTCTTTTAGACGGAACGTGGTAAAACAAGTTATGACACCGCGCTCGCGTCCGCGCCCGCTCATGCTTGTGTTTTGGTGCTACGAGTAAAAGGTTTTGTGTCGATAATGATTTGCATTTAACTCAGAATGTTTATAGTTTTATATTTTAGTTAATATGATGATGTTTTTAAGTAAAAATATAAAAATAGTTTTTTATTAAGGTTAAAATGATCATTATGTTATTTTGAATCATCTGGAATATTTAATAGAGGTAGGGCATAGCGAACTGGAGCAGCCCGACTGGTGAAATACCTCCACCTTACAGAACACCGCAGCCAAATAACAATCACTTCTGTGTTGTTGTGTTCCTATCCTACGTGTGAGTAAGGTTTCCAGAGCTCTTGGGGGGTGCTACATTAGTAGCAGGGGTCAAGCCTTCGAGGTAAGGGCGACAAGTCCAGTAACAGATTTATTATGCTGTACTGGTCGGCCTTAAGCTCGGACCTCATTATCACTTAACATCAGGTGGGATGAGGTCAATCTTGAAGTGTATTATAAAAAAATATATATCTGCCTTAGACACAGCCGAGTAGCAGGCTCTTAAACTAAGACACGTTTTTAGCCTTCCGCCTCTGCTTCTCGTACTATGAAAGGAAGTAACATTGGCGAAAGGCATGTTCACATTTTCATCTAAAATAAAAGTTTTAGCTTGAATACAAATACTGCATTATATTTGAATACGTTTTTGAGTTCATCGTGACTTATAATAACGCACCAATAAATAATATTGGAGTTTTATGATGCAGAAATGACGCAAAAATGAAAACACTCAATCAAGTTTCGACGTATTCTTATATAATTTAAAAGTCTTGAAAAAATATTACGAAAGGAAAAAATCTTTAGGTAAATATTTTTGAGTCTAGAATCATTCAAAGGGTACCTCGTTTTTTTTTTCGAATAATAAGATTCCAACGCGATGTTGACCTATTTAAAATGGATTAATGAGTAATGCCTGTATGCCTACTTGTAAGGGCATAAGAATGTTACGTAGGTTTACCTATGTCACTGCAATGATTGATGAGATCATTATGGAAATACCAAACGAAATTATGAGTTGGAAATCATGTTTGTTTGGAAGGAAATGTTTACCTAAACTCTTTAGTTAACTAATGAAAAATGTTAGATCTCCCTTGTTACTGCTTTAACACAATTTAATCGAATCTATTCATCAAATACAAAAAAAACATAGTATGGGTTTCTGTTTTATTTTAACAAATAAAGGTAAGTAATTTATAGTTTGGTACACTTACATAAAAAAGTAACAAAGTTAAAAGTGACTTTGCAAATGAACGGACGAAGTTTAAGCTGGATTCCAAATTCCTGCTCAAATACTTTTTCAGCTTGTGTAGGTAAGTATGTGTTTTTGTTCCACGAGTGATATTTAAATTGTTTTATTTTTGCGGTTAATATGCATCGCTGTTCGACACACGTGTCGGTGAGGCCACGTGACGTTCAAGGCTTGACGGATTTTAAATGGGCATTTCCTTGATTCACGAAGAAGTTAACATTTAATATGGTTGTTGTGTATTCATATTGTGCACATGAAGATATATGGTATATCACACGTGTATACCTCTTTTGGAGGCAACGACCGACCGTTAAAAGTACTGGATTACGTTTCTTTGAGTAGGTAGAAGAACAAATCATTTTATTTGATTTTTTGTAAAAGTAAAGATTTCAATTCTTAATTCGAAATTCTGATCTCGTCTATTGGAAAAGTTAAGTTATGATATAATTTTAAGAATGTCGAAGCGTCATTACACATTTTAGTTAAGTAAAACCATAATTAGTTTTATTAATGAGACAGGTTAACAGCACTTAAAGATAAATTCTGTTGAACAGGCTAAACTTGCACCCGCGAAGGTTAAAGCTAAGGTCATTGTGTGTATGAGGTCAAGCACTACATTATTTAAAGAAATGTAAAACTGTTTTTTTAATCCTTATCAATGCAATAAATACTTACGGAAGTAACTCTTTCTTTGTGTCTGTTACGATATCACATTAAATGATTGGACTAATTCATTTGTAAAAAGATACTGATATAGTTTTTATATCGATATAAAATCATCTTTTACTGAATGGTTATTGAAAAAAAAGTATCGTTAACGATTTTATTACTCAACACAAACTGCTAATTATATTTTCCTCATTGTGCTTAAATTGGAAAAACTCATTAAGCGGATCTGAATATACATATATCTACAATACTTATTGCTGTTTTGTGATTAGTTGATTTTTTCCTACATACGTTTATATTTATTTGTATGCAAATTGTTCTGAATAAGAATTTCAATTTAGATGAGATATTACAGATTATATTTAACTTCGTAATTAACTGAAAAACCAGATGGCGTAAATAATTGTTAGGAACGTTATACCTACAATGAATAACCTGGAATTGGGGCCGCTAGTGAGTCACGTTACCGACGTTAAATCTAGGTAGGTACCTATCTAGCAATGAATGACCCACTCACTCGAGACCGATTAACCAACCAGTACCAATTACTTGCTAATCTGAGACTAAATAACAGGTAGCATCACAAAATTGGCCATCGATGAAAATATCATAAGCACTTGTGTTATAGAACCAACATGAATCCATTGAATTCATGCACAAATATCGCACAATATCAATCGACGTAATAAAAGCCATTCAGAAAAAACACAATTGGTACATTTATGTTTTTCAGTGATCTTCAATTCGTATTTCAAATCCATATAAACCTTCAGCTCATCAGGACCTAAACGTTTCCTTTAGCAGGTTTTATTTAATTTCCAATGAGAATGGATTTGCTTTGAGTTTAGACAGCCAATTTATAAATCTAGTGCTGACAAAAGTAAATCCTGAGTTTACTGTTAATTTATCTTCATTTACACTTTTTAATTCATACTGGGCTGGATTACATATTTTGTATTGTGTATTTAAAAAAAAAGATAATAAAGATTATGATTTTAAATACTTACGATACAGTATTTCCTAATTTGTATGTCGATTACAGCATATTGTATTATGCCCAGACCTGGCTACTGGTGTGGTGGAATCTTTGGACCAAGAGGTGGTAAGGAGAACATCTTATAAAATATTGCATTTTAATTAAAATTGGAAACGGAAGTAGGTATATGTAATTTGGTTAAATTAACTAAAGAATTAATTAGTCATATGTTACGTGGCTGGACTATATTTTCTGTAAGTCAATTTAATAATTATACCGTCAATTAAACAGATAAAGATCAGACTAACACGTCTACCTTGTCTGGGCTAGTAAGTACTAGTGTGCAATTATGTTATGAACGCAAAGGGATATGTTGTTACGACAAGTTGTTCTCACCTACTTGCAAGCAAATTGCTCACCTAAATAGTTTGTGGACCTAGTTTGTAAATACAATGAAAATTAATTTCATTGTCTTAAAATATTTGTCATAAAATATATTACGATAAATAAAGGAATTAAATAAATATTGGTCAACATCACGCATATTGTTCTGATCGTGTGGTGAGTACTTGTGTTACAGAAACAACATACACAGCGGCAGTACCACAACAACAGGGAATCGAAGCCCGCCTCAGAGATTGGCCGACTCCAAAGACCACCGGCCTGCTTACCTCTCGGAGGTCGTCTCATAAAAGTTTAAATCTGGGTAGGTATTTTTTAGTCAAAGTGAACGACTTTGAGATTTTTGTCTCGCCGTACGTTGACTCTGATCCCAAACAAAACAATATTAATTAATTACCTACGTCAAAGAGCAAGTTGGCTGATAGGTTTTTATTTTCGCAAAATGACGGTTCAAAGTCGAAAAACAAATAAATATAGATACGAGAGCCAATATAAATGCTGTTATGGTTTTGATCTATACGTATATATGTTCAGATGTTGCCTCACATAGCTTCTTAAAATCGAAACTAAATATCGTATAGTAACAAATTAAATTAGGTAATGTTAATTCAAGAGTCTTAATTTACTTTCTACTGAGTTATTGTAGGCTATGTGAACTCTGGGGGGAGTAGACGGAGCCGCGTAAGCGGCTGTTCCGCCGGCGGCGTCGTGGAAGTAAAGGCTGAGCCGATCTCCCATGGCGCCGCCATTAAGGCGATGAAGGTTCAACCGGGGGGTTTTAGTGGGTAGTCCGAGGTAGGTAGGTAGGTGGGAGTCCCACACACGCCGTCACCCTCCCTCGGGGTGACGCACTATGGGCTGGCTTTCGGCTTTCATAGACACCCGATACAAAATGTCGAAAGTGTAGACTTTTATGCTTGAATATGCTTAGAAAAGCTTTAAAAAAAATTATAATTAGCATCGCTACGTCATATAGTTTTTATTGGCGCGCCCAGATTTTTTTTCCGAAAATGTTGTATGGGGATAAATCGAAAAAAAATCATATCTTCGCTGTCGCACAATTGGCCCTAATTCTTTTTGGGACATTTATTCTATGAATTATTTGCAATTTTTTGGTATACTGCATAATACGGCCAGGGGTGTGAAACATTTTTTTAAAATTCGTCGAACATTTTTTTTTTAAATATCGTAATTTCAGCTTAGTTTTGACTTACACGTCTATAAAATATAGAAAAAAATTAACACCAACACTATAAAAAATAACTATGCTTAAAAACGAGAAAAAATATTCAATTTAATAAACTTACTTAGAAAGTTATAAGTACTTATGTATATTTATGAATGTAGGTATGATATAATCTATTTTTTTGTTTAATGAAAACAGTTTGGCACGTCTTCACCCCTCTCCTCATAATTATATTTCCTCTACCTCAAGGTTGTATGGAATATATCGCGTATTAGTGATAAGACCGCCTAAATTGTGCCAAAGGTGCGAAACGTTTCTTTAAATATTTCTAAAGCTTATTCCAGCTTTGTATCTATAATTACAGCCAAAACATTTACAACAAACACCTTTTTCAATTGATATATAAAAAAATAGGAACACAAGGATAATGACGTTAATCAACACTATGGCATTCGCTAATACTCTATTAATTACATCATAGTATTTAAAAGTACATATATAGTATCTCCAATAGCATTACTAATGATAATGAGGGTAGTTTGTAATTTACTCGCAATTAGAGTGGATATTTATATGCTATCCCAACTTCTTTCGAATCAGTTCGCTTTGACAATTACAATTGAATACAACTATCTGAATAAAAAGGGAGAGTATCGGTCAAACGTAGATTTGTTCGTGATGTTAAAAAACGTTAACAAAATTACTGACTACCAGTATTTGTTCTTATCAGTAATATCACGTCTAGACTGCAGTTTATCGGAAGAAGATAGTGTGACTTTTCAGGAATTTTGTAGAAAGTTTGCTAGAGCACTCGAAAAACGTTGGCTTTTAGCAAGTAGAAAAGCAGAAGTTTTCCTAAAAAAATATGAAAGTTGGCTGGAAAAAAATACTGACTGGCCTAGCTGCATAGTAAGTCATTTACCGGCAAATTCAACATCTTCAGTTCGTGATGAGGAGCCATCTACATCAATGTCTTCAATTGGAACTATGACCAAAAGAAAGTATCCTCGGAAACCTTTTGAGGATTTATGTATGAAGCAAAAAAAGAGAAGAAGTGGTGATTTGGACAGTGAATGCAGTGAAATAGTTTTTGCGGCTGTCAAAATTATAAACAGTCGGGAAGGAAAACATGGCTTCTGTTATTGAATACATGCTAAAGAATCCAGAGTCAATTAGCTAATTTCAAGATATAATGATGACACAACCTTTAACCAAAAAAATATTTACACCCCTGGAGGCGCTTGGTTTATTGCTATCTTTGAAGTTGTCAAAATGGCAATATATCACATTAAGGGAGACTGTTGTACGGGAAGGTTTACGTGATTTGTACCCCTCATATTTCCGAGTTCAAAAAGAGAAAAAAGAGTGTTCACCCATCAGAGAATCATATGACAGTTACGGACTCTTCGGCTAGAATTATTCTCCAAGATCTACTTGAAATCACAGTGAAAAGGGTGTTAAAATCGTTACCTGATGTAAAAGAAAAAGAAATGACTTAACTTTCTAAGTAAGTTTATTAAATTGAATATTTTTTCTCGTTTTTAAGCATAGTTATTTTTTTATAGTGTTGGTGTTCATTTTTTTCTATATTTTATAGACGTCTAAGTCAAAACTAAGCTGAAATTACGATATTTTAAAAATAAAAATTTTCGACGAATTTTAAAAAAATGTTTCACACCCCTGGCCGTATTTTGCAGTATACCAAAAAATTGAAAATAATTCATAGAATAAATGTCCCAAAAAGAATTAGGGCCAATTGTGCGACAGCGAAGATATGATTTTTTTTCGATTCATCCCCATACAAAATTTTCGGAAAAAAAATCTGGGCGCGCCAATAAAAACTATACGACGTAGCGATGCTTATTATAATTTTTTTTAAAGCTTTTCTAAGCATATTCAAGCATAAAAGTCTACACTTTCGACATTTTGTATCGGGTGTCTATGAAAGCCGAAATCCAGCCCACAGTGTGACGGTACGGTGCATCAAGCATTTCCCCCCGTCAACAAAAACAAAAAAAAGGCTATGTGAACTCGCCATTAATTAAATATGATCCTGCTAAGCCCTAAAGTTAGAAACTAAGAAACAACTACACTCAAAATGGGGAATAATTGCCAAGAAATGCGTGATGTTTCAGCAGTCGGGTTTTGTCTTTTGCACTCGTATCCTTGTTTATAATGATGAGTTGCACATGACGTTGAACGACCTCAAGGACAAAACAAAAAAACTTGCACTTGAATCTGCAATTCATCTGTTTTTACTAATACTGTTTTTGTGGTAACATTTAATTTACTGCCTCTTCTATGCGTAGTTACCTACTGTAAGTATTTTAGATGAATCATTATTAGCTATAATTATTTTAGAATGCTCTGGAACTACTGTGACTTCCAAGAACTGAATATTTCTTGGTTTTATCATGTGTAATCCTATTTACTAAATTCCTAACGCAAATCTAGCTCAAGACAGTTTAGCAAATAGTGAGACATGATTTACACTCTGTTTTTCCAAGAATAAAATATGAACAGGAAAATTATTTTGATGACCATGTAAATTACCCTGCGCGCATCTACTTCAGGCATATGTTATTTAATGGAGGTGTGTATCTTTAGTTCTTCTGTATTAATTTATATACATACTAGATGTGCCCGCGACTTCGTTCGCGTGGACTACAGGTTTTTTCCATATATTTACTTCCATTGTATATGGAAAAAACCTATACACTTTCATAGTCGTCTTTACCCTCTATCTCCTCTTTTATTCGAAACAAAAAGTAGTACATATTCCAATGCAAGTTTCGAGCTATAATTGTGCCAAATTTCATAACTCTAACTTAAAAAATAAACATTTTCCCATATAAACAATCAATGGCGGTATTACCACCATACCCCCTTATTTTACATTATACCGAATTTCATCAAAATCGGTTCAGTTGTTTAGGCGTGGTGAAAGCTGGACAGAAAAACAGACGGACAGAGTTACTTTAGCATTTATAATATTAGTATAAATGTACACAACAGCTACTAATGATCGTTATAATTTTCCTCCCTCGAAACAATGAACTGGATCTACCCACGCGGATGTTTTCATAGAGATTAGGTATGGCAAAGCAATGAAAGAACTTTTTACCTACTTACACGTGCGGCACGAAGCAACGTGATTTCTTATCAAATGAGGTGCAGCAAACGAACAAAGTGATTGTTTAATCGGGTTATGTGGAGCAATTTCATTTGACCAGAATTGACTAATTCTTTTTTTATGTTATTTTTTTACAGGGGAAATGCGTTGATGCACCGTACCTTTACCTGAGGGAGGTGTTAGCGTGTGTGGGACACCCTGTCCTGAAAAGTCCAGGACTATACACTAAAACCCCCCAGTTGGACGTCATCGCCATAGTGTCGGTGTTGTGGGAAATTGGCTAAGCCTTACCTTCCAGAACACCGCCGGAGAATTGAATAATCTTTAACACAACTATGGACGAATAGAGGTATTATGTTAATAGCTAAATTCTAAAAGGTGATTTACGCTGGCAATTTTGAAAGTTTAGGAACAATTGTTAACATTTTGTAACAAGCGACAAAAGCATTACCTACGTTGCTTTTCCAACAGAAACGAAATAATAAGCTGAGTATGTAGGCGTCACTAAGAATATCCATCAATCAGGATCGTTTGTTAATTAAGAAATGGGATTCATAGCTTAGTTTTGACCTAGTTTACTACATTAGATACTTTATACAGTGGAAAAACAGCCTCACAGAGTTTGCTAGAAAAAAATATTACCACTCGTAATTATTAGATTTTAGAAATTGGCTACTTTAAATTTCTGCAAAAGTTGAGCCCCGTCTTTATTCGACCCAGAAAATAATACATGTGATGCTCTACCGTATGCGATTGAAGGTTAGTGTTCATTGTTTGAATTATTTTTGGGTCGACCATACACTGACTGCTATGTTTCGGTTTGATGGTTTGTCTATCTGTTACTCATACACTTTGAATACCTTTCAATGGTTACCTATTGTGCACATTCATGTTTTTTTTCATACTTAACAAATGTTTATCTAAATAATGCGTATTTTTTGCAGATAAGCCATTTTTAACAAAGTGATAAATCATTTCTTTATCAAGGTGTTAAAACTAAAGTGACTTACAATTTATCTATTTATGACTTAGAATGTGCAAATATAATGTTAATTTCAATTTATAGATTTATCTTTGTTGCTCTTACACGTAAAAAAAACGAATTAATGGACCATTTGATGACCTCCGTAGCCGAGAGGCGAGCGGGCCGGACATTGGCCTCTATCTATATCTGAGGTTTCGGGTTCAATCCCCAGTCGAGTCAATCTGGGAAACGAACTTTTCTATATTTTTTTTAAATTATTTTTTTTGAAAACATCACATACATTGCACTGATTCTGTGGTAAGTAGCTTAAGCACTTGTGTTACAAAAATCAGAAACAACGACGGTACCACAACACCCTCTTGCCTTGGGTCTGGGTTGCCACTTACCACAGAGTCAGAGCAATGTATGTCATGTGGTCCAATATTTATTTATTCATTACATCATTCTGAATGGGTTTGGGCACGATAACCTGCTTTTAAACATCTGTACCAATTCCACCTATGTCTTACAAATAAATTCTTTAAATCTTTCGATTAAATTTGACGGACACATACTACATTGATATGCACTTTAAATTTTATTTTACTTCATATCTTGAAATAACGTGAACCGAAACTCGGGCCACTGCTAGCAGGCATATTATTTAAGTATCAGCCTCTTAATATGTCGAATATAAGACAAAGACATTGAAAATAAATTATTCCTTTATATTAATATATTTAACAGCGGAGTGCAGAGCTTCTTAGAGATAGTTTAGGTGATGATGGATGGATGACATACGAAGCAGCTGCCACTGTACCGTAGCAGGAAGTGCGTGTATAAATAAATTAAATAGTACACATTACGGTGCACAAAAGAATCATAATCATTGTCTTCCAACTAGCTTCCCTTATAAAGATAGTCCAGTGTCTCTGCACAGTACAATGCCATGAGCTAATTATTTCTTGTATGATTTTAATACATACATCAACAAAAGACATTAATTTACACTTAAACACATAAAGAAGATTCCCGGGTATAAAGCTAGGGTTTGTTACAATTACCAAGGTACGTGTTAAGTTAGCGATGACTTGATCTTATGATGGGACAAATATTTGGATCGTATAATGTGAGTTTGTTAGGTAGGACATTTTTCTATTATATTGGTTAACATACGAGTAATACACAAAATAGGATGAGCCTGTCTATGTTGACCTACCTAAAAATAGTGATATCTGTATGATATCACTATTTTTAGGTAGGTCAGCCGTGAAAAAAGTCTACCTGTTTTAGATTGGAATCGTTTTAGCCTTTTTTTCAAAGGACAGTGGGGCGAAAATAACTAAATTACTTTCATTTATGTGATTAGTGTTTCGTGATGTTTGCGACACTGTTAAGCACTTATCAGCTATACCTACTACTACCAAATGTATTGTGAAGGTAATCCCGCACGTTACGTTTGCATTTATGCTTCAAATAGAAACATTTCTCGTCGTAAAGACTGCTTTTAAACACAATTTGAGTCTCGCTAACAGTAAAAATTTTATATTTTCTAAAATTATCTACCAATGTGGGACCACCTTCAATGTTTCATTGGATGAACAAATAGATAGTCGTCGTACTTACTGCTTTCCTCATTTAGATGACGATTGCCGTGATGTTCCTCCTTACCTGAAAAAAAAACCGGGGGCCTTAAAAAGGTAATAAGACAATAACATAACATTCTCATTAAACTAGCGACTGGTCGTTTTAGCACGGACTTAACTAGGAGAGGAATGATTTGTATTCTTAGCTGTTCGTGACGAATATGGTCCAGCCGAGCTAAGCTATGGGCAAAAGCTATTTAAGTACATTTATAAAATTCATGATTTAATTTCGTTAAAAAATGCAAATGTTTTCTTTTCGGCTGCCCTCCACCCACCGAATCAGCATGTCTCTTTTGAGTCTAGTTTTATATCTGCAGTTGAATTCCATAAACGAGTTTATGTTTCAAGGGACGGGAATCCCCCTTTGAAAATTTGGTTCGTGTGTTGTGTATGAATTGTCATATCACCGAAATAATAAAAAGTTTGTAAGTATAAAATGACGCATCTTAGCAGACCTAAATCGTTGTGGATGTGTGACGTAACTAGTACTCTATCTATATTATCCTTAATTCACATCAAAATGTTCAAATAAGTGGCTTCAGCTTCAGGAAAATAACTTTTTTAGGATTGTGTGATGATGACATTATATGATGGTTAATTTTGATAGCTATATTTATTTAGTATCAAAATAAATCTAAAGAAGGCTTCTTGTGTTTTCGTTGTTCTTATTATTAGTTGATTACTTAAATATATGAATTAGCGGAAATATTATGGACTAACATACAATTTTAGCATATTTGCTTTAAATGATTTTCTCAATTTACAAATATATTATTGTCTTGATCTGATTTTAGTACCTACTACATATGTATGTACAATTCACTATACAAATGATAACGTACAGCGTTACCTTTTGTGTACCTACCTATTAGTCATTGTCTTTGTTACAAGCGAGTAAGTAGGTTTTTTCTATCTCTTTTTTTTTATGCGCCAGACAATCACACCAATCATCTGGTCTCAAACTAAGGTTTTCCCTTGTACTATGAGTACCAGACGACGGATACCAACTGGGGGCGTCATCCCAGCACACCCAGACCCAAGTCAATTTAGAAAAGTTCGTTTTCCAAATTGACCTGACCGGGAATCGAAAAGGGTAGGTAGGTACTAAGTACCCATCAAAACTTTAAGGTATGTACTTTTTAGAATTACATTTAGCTACTGTTTTGATCTGTGATCAACCAAACCCATAAATATATCTATCAGACAAAGTAGGTACTTAATATGTACTCGTATATTAACCTAATCCGAAAGTAAGAAGCTTCAGCACATTGAAATGAAAACCAGATTCAACTATGGTAGGCTCTACAACGGATACAAAAATATATTCTTAACATACAGTCACAAAACAAACACGAATTTTGGTCCAAGGTGGTTCGAATCCACTTCCTTGGTTCCACTTGCTTCAATCATGAGTGCTAACGATTGTTCCACGGGGTTGTGTTAAATAACACTTTACTTTATCTAGTAGGTACAGTATAGGCTCTAGGCCTTGGTGAAACGGGGCAGACAGCGTAACTAGAAGGTTCTCTTGATGACGATGTTACCCTAAAAATGAAAACATATTCGTACTAACTCATTCCAGATAAGATTATATACGTGACAGTTCTAGTTTCACTTGATTACACTGGTCGAACATGATGTAACATAAGAACTTTTGTCAAGTTATGTTAAAGCCAACGATAAGGATACTAGAGATAAAATTAAAATGCTTCAAATACAATTGTTTTTTGTAATACCATTTTATAACATTTTGTAAATTTAGAATTTTTACAAACAAAAATAATTTATTTTGGTTTATTACTTGATTAATATAAGTTTATTTTTATGATTTTTGTCTGTATTTTGCTTCGTTTCAATGTCCAACAGTAATCCGCTAACATACTCCTTGCCCTGATATCATTTTTTTTATACTAGAGATGTCTTGATGGAATCTTTCACCGTGTTCATCGCTGACGACGCCCAAATTTCCAGGAAAGATATCAAAATGTAAATGGAGAAAATGTATTTTCAATGACATATTACAGCCCAAAGCTTTATATGTAGGAAAAAGCTCCGTGAAAACATTTATAGTCACTTGATCGGTGATTCCCCGGAAAATTTAAAGTCACTATCATGTAAGATTCCCAAGCTGATTTTTCAAAATTACTAAGCTTCTCTTTAAATACATCATCTTTGATTAATTGCCTGATTTAGGGGCCAACAAATATGCCTTCTTTCTCTTTCTTTATGAAGCTTCTTGAAATTCAGGATCCCATGTCTCTTTTAAGCGTTCGCGTAAGGTACAGATCGCTAGTTTGAGGTGGTAACGATAGATCTTCACTATGAGGGATTGGTCGTTTAGGTGATCAGGATACTTGATTTTACATTTTGTTTTAATTGTAATATCTTTTGTATCAGGAAGACAAAAATAACAATCAGATGAGTGGTTCTTTGGTTCCGTTCAAATCATAGGGATTGCAAAAGGCATAGATCGAGATGTTTTCGCCCATCCAGTGAGAAGACCCACCCACGTAACAGACAGATGTGTGGAACCTATGCTTTGTCTTGTTGTCCGATGGCAAAACCAAAATACTGTTCATATAACTTAGTTACTAATGGTGTCAAATTCCTTCGCTGAGTTTTGAAAGTAATGTCACCACAAATTGAAAAAAAAATGTCAGGATAATTTTTACACTTTCTTGACATTATTTAAGAATCACTTCACTCTAAAAACAGAACAAACCACTATGCTCTTCAAATAAACAAATTCTGTGAATGCGAAAGTAAAACAAAAACAGTTAACTATTAATTATGTGGGTAGTAGCTGTTACACGAAAACTAGATCTGATGGAATCAAAATAAATATGGTTATAAAATTAGTGTAGGTGGGTAATTTAAAATTAGCCAGCACCTTTCTTGTTGACCAGTGTTATTTAAGGCACCCCTTTAAAACCCAATCGATATTTATACCGATCGAAAACAATACCTTGGGTCAGTCGTAATCATATACGCATAGTATCATAAATAGTTAATATTCCTATCGCGGAAGAATGTGAACGAAGTCGCTGGCAAGAGCTAGTTTGTTATATATTCGTTAGGTAGGTCCGTAGTCAAATATGTAAGAGGTAGGTATGTTAATTTCGAGTTTTAATGCAGCCGCTTTCGCCGCAGCGGTTACAAAGCAAATACATACAAATGAAATGAGGTCCTGTTCTTCACACAGTTTGACATTTCGATAACGAGTTTCTCCTCGTTTGCAAATAGTGCGCTATTATTAGCATCGTTTGAACAGAAACCCGTTTCATTAGACGTGTAGACTAAGCCTTAGCTTTGGATGTATTCACGGCTTTTGACACAGGATTTTTGCTTTGTCTTTTTATTGGGTAGACGGGGGTGCGGATGCTCATTGATTTCAATTCCAAGATAATTCTGACTGTATTCACCTCTCATTATGACGTATCCTATTTACATTTTAATAAGTCATATTACTTGATTTCATATCGTGCGAGATACTTACTAGTTTTCTTATCAAAACATTTAGGTATACGTTGAAAAGATAACAAGTATATTGACACCAAACGTAAATACGTAGTATTTTACTTTTATATCCATTTTGATCTCACAACATGAGTTGAGTAATAGTCAGTGTAAGTAATACTTTTGAAAAATCCTAATTAAATAAGTCGTCACTCGTGTACAATATTTGCTATTTATAAGCATAGGTTCATATTTTATATCAGATTCTACTGTAGGTCCAATACGTGTTACCTATTTAAAATTGTTCCTATTTATTTTCTTTATGCTGATCGTGAGTTTTTGAACTGGAGTCATGAATGTATAAACTTATCTAATTCGTTATTCGTTACGTTATCCATGTTACCATAATATAACCTTTAAAAACTTTGATTGGTAATAGGTAATTGACTAATTGGTAAGAAAATTCAACATTTATCTTTATTATTTCCATTCCATCCACAAGCAGGTTCTAGAACAGCATAGTTTTCAAAGAAAGATATCGAGGTAAAAGCAATATAACTTCTAATCTTAGACAGCTATATTTGTTATCGATTTATCGAACAATAGGCGCGGAAGCAAAAAGCGTACGTAAAAAGAACGACCAGTTACAACGCAACGGTTCGGCTTGAAATACAATCAGAGAACGGCGCACACTGGTCCGGATTTTTAATATGGAAGACTTAGGACCCAATGTCAATATTTCGGGCTGAAAAAAATCATGTGGATAGATAAATGAACGTTCATCAACGTTTGTTCTAGCAGTTTTTATGAAATTGGTTATTTTTGCGAAAAAAAAAACATTGAAAAAAAATTTGTATGGAGAAAAAGTGAAATTTTTTTTTTTTTCGAAAAGTTCAAAACTGTTAGCAGTGAAACCTTTTGTGTGTTATTGTATTACACTTATTCGTTAATTCCATATTTTTTTTATTTGCATATACTTGCAGCCTTGGCCAAAATATGCATCGGAACTTTCATTGTATTTATTTCAACTATTTGTGACAATTTAATTTTTTTATTGATTTATAGTCACATAATTTACGCATATTTTCAATATAATAAATTTTAAAATCCATTAATGATTTTGAAAAATAGATTACAATTAAATTTTAAAAATCAAAATAATATTTTACTTCTTAGTGGTTAGCTGTTGCTCAAAGCGCAGTTAGTGATCGAATGAGGCATTGCCTGCTAATATTCCCCTCCCATTCCCTAATATTGCTATCTCTTTCATTTCCTACTATCGCTATCTCTTTCATTCCATACTTCTCTCTCTTTCGCTCCTTGAAACCCTTGCTAGTTGAGCGCTTATGAATCAAATAAAACAGACGGGAGCTCATGTTGGAGCGTCATTAGACATTCAACCCTTGAAGAGTCAACATACCTGGAAATTTTAACGTGAATAATCTAGCAACTTGATCATGGCTGGATTTGGCACTAACCTGGACATTTACGTGTTTCTGCGACAAGAGGACCTCAAGGATTACAAACGACTGCATCAAGCAATTTTGGATTGCGTTTTGCTTGAAATTTCGCAAGAAGATTCAGAAAAATTATTGAATTTTGCAAGATCTTTTACTGTGAACTTAAATCGTCGATGGACCGAGGCACACAGGGTGCAAAAAACATTCATGAAGAAGCATATGAACTGGTTGGAAACAAGAATTAAGTGGCCTGAATGTGAATCAGTAAATCTCACCGAAATTTTTGAAGGGACCGAAAATTTGGATCCTCGTTCTACAGAAGAAGAAGCAGCTGTTCAACCCATTCCATCTACTTCGAAGGCGACTAGTGACATTGGAACATCTACAGACATTGCATCAAGGAAGCCATTTGAAGACTTGGGGAATAAGCAGAAGAAAAGGCGATCGGGTACATTACTCGACTATCCGGAAGAGGAACTGACTTTTGCTTTTGTCACGAAGCTAAAGTCTAATGGGAAAGAAGGTCTTGCTCGCATCATCGATCACCTTGTGAAGAATCCTGAAAAGGTTGAAGCTGTCGAATCACTTTTATCAACAAACGAGAAGACGGACACTATGCAGGAAGATCAAGCGTTGGCCCTTACTGCATCATTGGATCTGTCAAAGTGGAAGTATCTTACTTTACGGTCAGCATTGTCACAGCAATTGAAGCTTCCGTCTTACTACAAGTTGTTGGAAGCTAAGCAGAGGTGTTATCCAGATACCAGAGATATTGAAGTATCAGAACATTTAGTGAAGGTGAAACTACAAGCACTGTTAGACGTGACAACTCGAAGAATACTGCAAGTCGTTGGTGATGATTTAAATATGTGCAGTGAAAACTTGAAGCTTACCTCCAAGTGGGGATTCGATGGATCTTCAGCACAGAGCAACTACAAGCAAAGAAGTGAACTGGCAGAATTCGACGACTCCTCTGTGTTCATGACGAGCCTCGTTCCTTTGAAGCTCGAGAGCGGCAATGTTGTTATTTGGAATAATCCAAACCCATCTTCAACATCTTATTGCAGACCTATTAAATTTCAGTTTGCGAAGGAAACGACCGAATTTGTTAAGCAAGAACAAGCGGCAATGGAGGAAGAAATACGAAATTTGACTATTTCAAGTTGCGGAAACTTGGAAGTTACTCATGAGTTGCACATGACAATGATTGATGGGAAAGTGGCTACAATTATTACAGATACTCCATCTGCAGCTACGTGCAATGTTTGTCTTGCAAAACCTAGTGAGATGAATAATCTTTCAGAAATGTTTTCAAGACCTGTACGGGACGATGTGTATCAATATGGACTATCAACACTCCATATGTGGATTCGAAGCATGGAGTGTCTTTTACATATTTCATATAATTTAGATTTCAAAATGTGGAGTGCACGAGGTGACAACAAAAACCTTAAGAAGTTAAGGAAGGATATGGTGCAATCGGAGTTCAAACAACAAATGGGACTTTTGATTGATGTTGTAAAGCAGGGCTTTGGAACTACTAATGACGGAAACACGGCCAGAAGATTTTTTCGGGAATACAAAAAAAGTGCTCAAATAACGAAGATTGATGCTGATTTGATAAAGCACTTCGCAGTTATATTGCAAGTGTTATCTTGTGGAAAGGCTGTCAATATCGATAGTTTCCGTGAATACTGCAAGGAGACTGCTGAGATCTTTGTACATCACTACCCCTGGTACAATATGCCTTCCAGCATACACAAAATGTTGATACATGGCGCTGACATATGCAAACATTTCTCTTGCCTTCCTATCGGAATTTTGTCAGAAGAAGCAGGAGAAGCAAGAAATAAGGACTTTCGAAATACCAGAGAGCGACACACGAGGAAAACAGGAAGACTGCAAAATAATGAAGACATTATACACAATTTTTTGATATCATCAGATCCATATATATCTCATCTGAAACCTAAATACACCAATTTTAAGTCATCAAGGATGTTTCCAGAAGCTACGCAGTTGATATTATCAGATGAATTAATAGAAGTTGAAGAAGAAATTGAAGTTGATGAAGAAGCTCCAGAAAATGTGCCAGATCCTTTAGAATAAGTTTTAAGTTATTTATAACTATTATTTTGCGTGTTATATATAGATAGTTTTAGTCAATAACTTTAGTTTTAATTTCATTTTAGTTATTTTATTATTATTTCCTATTTACTAAATTAATGAAAAATGTATTAAATTTAATGTAATGTAAACAACCTTCAATTATTTTCTATTGTAGTTTTAAGTTATTTATATTAATTTGTATGTTATGTATAGATAGTTTTAGTTAATTACTTTATTTTTAATTTAATTACTTATTTTATTATTATTTATTATGTACTAAATTGATAAAAAATGTATTAAATTTTATGTAATGAAAACGACCTTCAATTTATTTTTTATTGTACTGCAAGAATTATGCAATAAACAATTTTTAGTTATTTTGTAATACATTTACATACATACCCTATGCTACTTAAAACTTCGTCCGCGTGAATAGCGTCGCGATAACCGACATTAATGCGGACGAAGTCGCGGATGGCCACTAGTTATTCATAAATCAACTTCAAAATGTATAACAAAATAACCAGAAATAGTTTATTGCACAATTCTCGCAGTACAATAAAAAATAATTGAAGGTCGTTTACATTACATTAAATTTACCGCTGCACCACTGAACCGATATAGATGAAATTTGGTATAGATATTCTTTGGGACACTAGATTTATTTAGTAGTTTAGGCGTGATTGAGCGACAGAGAGACAGACAGACAGAGTCACTTTCACATTAATAATATTAGTATGGATTTTATCTTAGTACCGAATTTACTTTCCCGAAACCACTTAAAGAAGCAAAAGTACTGATTTTAAATAAATATATATTAGGATAAACGAAATAAACGCCAAAGCTGCAAGTAAATATTTTGTATTACCAGTAGAGGTCTTGTCTATTTTATCTGATTTATAAGCGTGGAACACCACTTGTCTTAAGAAGAAAAAGAGTGAGCAAAAGAGAATGAAAGAGACAGCAATAGTAGAAAATAAAAGTGATAGCTATATTAGGGAATAGGAGAATATTAGCAGGCAGGCAATGCCTCATTCGATCACTAGCTGTGCTTTAAGCAACAGCTAACCATGAGAAGTAAAATATTATTTTGATTTTTTAAATTAAATTGTAATCTATTTTTCAAAATCATTCATAGTCAACAAATAATGGATTTTAAAATTTATTATATTGAAAATATGCGTAAATTATGTGACTATAAATCAATAAAAAAATTAAATTGTCACAAATAGTTGAAATAAATACAATGAAAGTTCCGATGCATATTTTGGCCAAGGCTGCAAGTATATGCAAATAAAAAAAATATGGAATTAACGAATAAGTGTAATACAATAACACACAAAAGGTTTCACTGCTAACAGTTTTGAACTTTTCGAAAAAAAAAAAAATTTCACTTTTTCTCCATACAAATTTTTTTTCAATGTTTTTTTTTTCGCAAAAATAACCAATTTCATAAAAACTGCTAGAACAAACGTTGATGAACGTTCATTTATCTATCCACATGATTTTTTTCAGCCCGAAATATTGACATTGGGTCCTAAGTCTTCCATATTAAAAATCCGGACCAGTGTGCGGCGCCTCAATAGGTTTCACTTTCTATCCTTGCCCCTGTCACCTTGACTGTCTTTTAGACTAACTATTTATAAGCTACATAATCAATTTCAGTTGTAAATATAACAAACTAAAAATGGATAGAATGTGCTTCCAAAATTAAGGGGGGTTTTTACTTCCTTGTTAGAATTGGAATCTAATTAGCTATCTAAATATAACATAACAGCATCAACAATAGGTACATTTGTTGCGGCACCTTGCTATAATAAGCAAACTGACTGTATCCGACTTACCAAGTAACATAGAACTAAATAGTTACGCTGGTAAATGTGGTGTGCAGAAAGGAACTAATAAATAACATTAACAATAACATTTATTTATTTGCATAAAATACAATGTGATACATGAAGATGTACAAGTGGTATCTTGTGTGTAGTTGTATTTGACCTGCAAGCAGGTGTGCAAACAATAGTGTCATTTTAGTATTATCTTAAGTACCTATATATATTTAAATTTAACAATTGATAAATTCGTTGACACTATAAAAACATTTTTGAAATAGCCACGACGTTAACGCTTTTGTGAAAACCTTACCATCTAATAAATTTAATCGAGTAGGTGTAGTAAAAGCTGACTGTAGGTGGTAGGTACCCTACCACCAGCAATAAAATAACATTCGAAACAAGAAACTAGAAATTTCTTATTATGGCATTTGTATTGTAGCCGAGAAATGACAAATTTTTAGTTCTATCCTTGTGCAGGACGGCTTATGTATATAAAATATTGTAAATAATGTATGTGCAGGACGGCTTATGTATATAAAATATTGTAAAAAATGTAAAATGATATTCCAATAAGAAATAAAGATGCTTCATCTATCTCACTCACACACCACACAACTATCTCGCTCACACACCCACGCCTCGCCCGCGCACTCAGCTCCCCCCAATAGTCGCTAGTTGCGCGGGCGAAACTTGTTTATAACACGGTGGGACCGGGCAGTGGCATGCTCGGCTCCACAAGCTCACCACAGGAACAGGAACACTGGAACAGGAACACTGGAACAGGAACACTGGAACACACAGGAAGCTTTGCACAAAAATAGCTGGTTTCATTTACGGTGGCCCAACTGCATCAAGCGACTGTCGCATCCCTCGACAATCCCAGTTTACAGGTGCCGGTCGGCACATTTTGGTCCATTCGAGCCGGATTCTTCGAGGGATGCCAGTCACAAGATCAAGAACGGGCAAGCGTAGCCCGACGTCCTCCGCCAGAGGGACCTCCGCGACCGAAACCACGTCGACGGAGGTGACCGCCTCGACGCAGGGCACTCCTACAGACAGCACCGGGACTACGCACATCTCGTACACAACGACTGAAACCGCATCGACGGAGCAGCACGCACAAACCAGTGGGGGCACGACCCCCCGCCTCGCCGACGGGAAAACCACAGGGCAACCTCTCCCCCGCCCCACCGATACTACAGCAACGGGGGAAGGTTGCAGGCAGCCCGCAACCACCGCTCAAACAGAAGTCGCATCTCGCCGTTCAAGGAAGTCTGGGAAATCCAGACGCCTCGCCGAAGCAAAGCAAGAGTTACTACGTCTGCAAGTAGAACTCGCCGCCGCACGTGTCGCGGAAATAGCAGCTGAAGAGGACTCCGAAGATGAAGACTCTCTCACGACGCAGGAAGAAACAGTACATCGCGTCACAGATTGGCTTAACGAAAGCCACCTCTCCGTGCTGGCTATCACAAATCAGCCGCACAACCCGCCGCCCACCGACAGCGCCGGCCCGCCTCAACTGGAACCCGGCATCGGTGGCGAAACAGAACAGCAACAGACAACAGAAACACAGCAAGATACCGCCCGCATACCGGCGGGAGAACGCATAACAGTCGCGCCTCGCCACATTACAGCGCAGACACCGCAAGACAAGCAACAGCAACAGTATCCCGCCTCAGCACCGGCGGGAGAGAAGCCAACCGGGATCACCCATCCGCAACTCGTCGACCTTTCCGAGTTAGCGTCGGCCATCGCCACGGCAGCGAGAGCGGGACACAACATACCGCCCCGCCACTCCATCGAGCTCCCGCCATACGCCGGGTCACATCAAGAGTGGCTCTCATTCCGCGCCGCATACATCGAAGCTGCGAACAGCTGCACCACGCCGGTGTGGAATCCACCATCAACGAGTGCCGCCAACAGTACTGGGTCCTGCGACTTCGCCCCACTACAAGGACGATAGTCAACAGATGTCTGCCGTGCCGCATCAAGAGGAGCCTGCCGCCGACACCACCAACAGGAAACCATCCGCCGTCTAGACTGGCGCACCATCAACGACCCTTTACATACACGGGGGTCGACTACTTCGGTCCCCTGTCAGTCACCGTCGGCCGGGCCACACAGAAAAGATACGTGGCTTTATTTACGTGTCTCACTACGCGCGCAGTACACTTGGAGGTGGCGGCCTCCTTAAGTACAAGCTCGGCGGTCATGGCGCTCCGAAGAATGATTGCGAGGCGGGGACAACCGAACGAGATCTGGTCGGACAACGGAACTAACCTCCGCGGCGCAGCGAAGGAGCTACGACAACAGATACCGCGACGCAAGAAGAGGCCAGCAAAAAGAAAATCAGCTGGCGCTTCATCCCTCCCGGGGCCCCTTTCATGGGTGGGGCCTGGGAGCGACTCGTGCGCAGCATAAAGGAAGCGCTAACCACCGTACTCCACGAGCGCGCGCCCACAGAAGAGGTGCTCGCAACACTCCTGGCCGAGGCGGAATGCACAGTGAACAGCCGCCCCCTCACTCACGTCTCCGTGGACCCCGAGGACCCCGAAGCCATCACTCCCAACCACTTCCTCATGGGAGGCTCCGCGCACACGTCAGCGCCGGGCACGTTCAACGACGCCGAGCTCGTGAAGCACGCCCACTGGCGCGCCTCGCAACGCCTGGCCGACCTTTTCTGGGCCAGATGGCTGCGCGAGTACCTGCCCGAGCTACAACAGCGGCGGGAGCCCCACGGGAGCGGACCAGCCATCAAAATCGGTGACGTCGTTCTCATAGCGGACGGCACACTCCCTCGCAACGCATGGCCGCGAGGGCGCGTTACCGCTGTGTTCCCGGGGCCCGACGGCGTTGTACGAGCAGTCGACGTGCACACCAGAGGAGGGATCCTACGGAGGGCTACGAAGAAGCTAGTCATCCTGCCTACGGAGCCGCCTGCAACAGAACAGAAGACTGCGACGACTCCAGAGACGACGCACGGCGGGAGAGATGTGCAGGACGGCTTATGTATATAAAATATTGTAAATAATGTATGTGCAGGACGGCTTATGTATATAAAATATTGTAAAAAATGTAAAATGATATTCCAATAAGAAATAAAGATGCTTCATCTATCTCACTCACACACCACACAACTATCTCGCTCACACACCCACGCCTCGCCCGCGCACTCAGCTCCCCCCAATAGTCGCTAGTTGCGCGGGCGAAACTTGTTTATAACACGGTGGGACCGGGCAGTGGCATGCTCGGCTCCACAAGCTCACCACAGGAACAGGAACACTGGAACAGGAACACTGGAACACACAGGAAGCTTTGCACAAAAATAGCTGGTTTCATTTACGGTGGCCCAACTGCATCAAGCGACTGTCGCATCCCTCGACAATCCCAGTTTACAGGTGCCGGTCGGCACAATCCTTGTGTTCCAACTGGCCAACTTAATTGTAAGTGACGAGGTCTGGTGACCTCGCTGCGCGCAGCAAAAAATAATGTAGTAAATAGGTACACGTTAGCGTTCAGAATTACGCGTGATAGACAAAAACATCAGCTTGCGTCCAAAGTTCGGATGCGATGCAACTTATACTACCTATCTTACTAATGTTATAAAATTTGCAAGAAATATGGATGTCTGTACGAGATATTAGCTTATGCCTGGTTCCAATATTTTACGATTCGTAAAATGCCAAATTGACTATCCGTTTTTCTCCAACCAACTACGAGTCGTTAAACAAGTTCGACACGTAGGTACAGTGTATATTAGGTAGGTACTTTATTTTAAAATAACAAAGCTTCTGTATTGAAATTGTCAAATAAAACACCTGTCTACGTGTAAGGTTTGGATTATTTTTATGTTGACATGTAAGGTATTGTTGTAAGACAGACGTTGCTTACCACTTACCTACAAACTAAAACAGCTTACATAAATGGGTAGGTAGGTACTTGGCTTAGCGCATTCAAATTGCATTGAATAGTTTTTGGGGCAGGTCATGTTGCGGTTTCACCGAGACTTCATTACGACGCATCGTCTGATGATCACGATGACACGAGACAACAAATACCTACTCATTTGCTTTCTAAACACTTAATTTTAATGGCTGCAATGTTTATCTTGCTTTGTTTGAAGTAAAGAACGGGCGTCTGAAATTGATTTAATGGAGAAAACCTGTTGCGTGGGTTCGTCCAACTCTGCAGCAAGTTAGGCCTATTCGTGCAGGTATCTTTTTACAAGGTTTTTTGTTGGTGGTTGCGTATTTTCAAACTTAATTTTAAGATACTTAAAATTCATTAACACAGTAGCAGCGGTTCAAATTCGCAGAAAAAACTAGAACAAAATTTGCAGCTCGCATAAAAGGAAAGACGACTATTTCTAACTGTTTACGTGTCAGACTTCAGTAGTTTGTTGCCGAGGTAAAATATAACTAGGTTTGTGCGTCACTTGTAGGTAGTAAGGGTTGCTAAATACAAAATTGGACTTAAAACCCTGATGTACCTATCATAAGATGAAATTAAAATTGTTGCTACTTGCTCTTCATTTGCATGTGTCTCCATAGTCAACTCACCTAAGTACAATAAAATCAAAGTTTAATTAACAACAGATACAGTTATTATAACATAGGCAAACGACATTTTGTAACATTTATAATCATCATTGGTCGAGATGGTTTTTACCACACTTCAATTACCTATTATTTTTTCTATATCAAAGAATTGGCTACTTGACAGTTTTTGAAAACGTAGGGTAAAATGTGCGCCCGTTCATTTTATATCCCAAGCAATTCGATTAATCTGGAAAAAATGTAAATAACCAGAGAAAAATAAGATTATGTCTAACACATATAAAAAGCGCGCGAAAACGCCAAGTCTCGTCACTGTTGCAATTATGACGTCAACGTTCTAAACAACGAACCGATACGCATAGGAACGACTTAATTTAGATAAACGGAAAATATTCCAATAAATTCTTAATACGCTTAGAGACACAATAATTCAATTTAATCGGTAAAATTCAAACTCAAACTCAAACTCAAATATTTCTTTATTCAAGTAGGTTACATATA
This sequence comes from Glyphodes pyloalis, assembly GCA_037074685.1. Lineage (NCBI taxonomy): Eukaryota > Metazoa > Arthropoda > Insecta > Lepidoptera > Crambidae > Glyphodes > Glyphodes pyloalis. Next base: position 7,155,207 of record JAYKKO010000015.1, on the reverse strand, counting down.
ACACTTTTGAATCGTCATTGAATACAATGCAAAGTGATTCTACTTCCGGTTCGGAACCTATATCTACCGAGAAGACACCGGTAAGAAACTCAGCAGATCATTTACAGTATCAGTATCTAACTTATTGCTATGTGTAGCTCACTTTGGACCAAGTCATATAGTTTTGGTTTTGATAGTGATAAGTGATGAAACAAATAAGTACTCAAGTAAGTTTTTACTTTCGAGAGGTAAGCTGGAGCAGACCAGTCCCCAAAGGTGGCACCTGTTCACAAGCATGACGTATGTGCCAGCCATCGCTTCACTCAACCATATTGTAGGGAATGTAACGACCCGCCACATAGCGCCACCACCCCAGTGACATTTTAGTGAGCATGACTACTCCATCTCCCCATAATTTTTAAGTATTTATTATCTAAATTAAATTCATCAAACAACTATAGGACCTGGTGCACGAAGTAGTAACCTACATTTTGATTTAGATTAAAAAAAAAGAAATAAATCTATTATACCTAGTTCATAATTATACATAATTCACAAATATACATTTTATGTCCATAATAGATATTTTTAACAATATCAATGTCATTATGTAGAATAAAAGATTGCATTATCATGATGTCAACTAAATTAAATTTTAAGAAAAGAAAAATAAATACATATTTAATAACATGTGCAGGCAAGTTAAATAGTGTTAGGCCATATATCTTTATCGTTAAGGAAATCATCTACTTTATAATAGCCCTTCTTTATAAGTAAATTTTTTATCTGTAACTTAAACTTGTGTATAGGTAAGTCAACAAGAATTTGCGGCAATTTATTAAACAATTTTATGCTTAATCCAATAAATGAATTACCAGTTTTGTGGAGTCTACGATTTGGAACAGCAAGCTTATGTTTATTCCTGGTATTAAAGCTATGTACATCAGATTTTTTAGGAAGGATGTTCAAATTTTTGTGAACATGCATTACACAGTCGAGAATATATTGTGATGCGACTGTTAAGATGTTTATCTCCTTAAATCGCATTCGCAGCGAGTCACGTGGTCCAAGCCTGTAGATAGATCTTATAGCCCTCTTCTGTAGGACAAAAATAGTCTCAATATCGGCTGCAGACCCCCATAAGAGCAGACCATAAGACATTACGCTGTGAAAATAGCTAAAATAAACCAATCTAGCTGTTTCCACATCAGTCAAATCCCTTATTTTCCTCACTGCATACGCGGCTGAGCTAAGTCTTGCCGCCAGAGTAACTATGTGAGGATACCATTGTAGCTTAGAGTCCAAAGTGATGCCAAGGAATACTGTCGAGTTGATAACCTCTATAGGCTCATCACTCATTTTAATCACAGCATTAACTTGTCTCACATTGGGCATTGAGAACTTTACACATTTGGTTTTCTTGGCATTAAGTGATAGATTGTTTGTTCCAAACCATTGTGTAACTTTAGAGAGGGCATTATTAACATCATCAAAATTTTGTTGCTGTCGATTAATTTTAAAAATTAACGATGTATCATCCGCAAATAAAACTGTATCACACAAGTTTTTCGTAAAAAAAGGGAGATCATTTACGTATATCAAAAAAAGCAAAGGTCCTAATATGGAGCCTTGGGGAACTCCCATGCTTAAGGAGGTACCGGATGAATTGACTCCATTTACATTGACTTTCTGTGTTCTGTCCGATAGATATGACAGAATCAAACTTAATGAATTTTTCGAAACACCATAATGCTGTAGCTTCATTATCAGCGTTTGATGATCAACGCAATCAAACGCCTTTGATAAATCGCAGAAAACCCCAACCGCATCTCGTCTGCTCTCCCACGCATCAAACACATGCTTAATGAGTGCTACTCCTGCATCAGTTGTGGATTTTCCTTTTGAAAATCCATATTGATTTTTATGCATTAAGTTGTTAATTGAAAAATGGGACAACAGCTGCTGGAACATAATTTTTTCAAAAATTTTACTGAATGCAGGTAAAATTGATATTGGTCTAAACCTAATAATCTTGGTCTAAACTAAATAATCATTGTTTCGCCACATTAAAATAAATCATTTTCGCCGAAAGCTGTCATTTCCGAATTGCAATGGTGGTTTCCGTTTCGGTTCTATTGTTCCACAGATAAAAAAAATAAAATTTATTTTGCAAAAATAAAATACTAACTGTCCTTTTAATTAAAAAGTAAAATTGTAAAATGATTACTTAACTAATAAGCTAACATATCTAACACTTTTCATATTTTATTGTTAACACTGTCAAGTAGCCAAATAATTTTTTTCTCAGTATGTTGGGCAACTGTTTTCAATTTGTAAGGAACGTATGTTCTTTACTAAAAGTGGAAGTACTTCCGCCGAGCTAGGTGTTATCTGCTCGGGGACCAAGGCCCAACTACCAATCTTGGTTTGTTGTATATATACTTAGTGGCGACGAAAACTCTGATATCGCGATGTAGGATATCGATGTCACGCATTACGTATGGAGCGTTGTTTACTACGCCAATTCTGCTGACGCTGTATTTGTGTCGACTTGTAGGTCATGTCGTAGGTCGGCACAGTACTCCCCCCCTTTGGAGTCCAAGCACGTGCCCGATGCGTGTAGTTGCAGGGAGGCAGCTGCTGCTACGCCGGTGTGGACCATTGACTCGGTCGTAGGGCTGCGATGGCCTGCTTCATTACACGGGCCCGGAACCAGGTGGCTTCGTCAGCTGCGGTGGTCCGGTGCTCTTGTCGTGGCTAAGCTGGCTGTTGAGGGTATGGAGACATGGCCTGATGCGAAGGCTCCGTTCTTCAAAGGCTGCTGATGTTCAGCTCAGTCGGGGTCACCAATGTAAGGAACGTATGTTCTTTACTAAAAGTGGAAGTACTTCCGCCGAGCTAGGTGTTATCTGCTCGGGGACCAAGGCCCAACTACCAATCTTGGTTTGTTGTATCTATACTTAGTGGCGACGAAAACTCTGATATCGCGATGTAGGATATCGATGTCACGCATTACGTATGGAGCGTTGTTTACTACGCCAATTCTGCTGACGCTGTATTTGTGTCGACTTGTAGGTCATGTCGTAGGTCGGCACAAATTGTTCAAAAGTTTGTGCCAGCCATTTCGTGTTAACCCATCCCTTGGCAAATAACCCCCTAGATATGCAAATACTGAAACTGACGGTTAGCAGCCCTGGAGCATCAGTTGAGTTCACGAGGACCCTCTTTAGCGACACGTGCCGAGTAAATGGACGTATTTATATCATATAGGTACCTACCTAACCTACGTATTGCATCAATTGGAGTGTGAAATCATTCCATGCACTTGACATATCTGCGTCCGATAAATGGAGATTTTCGATAAGTATTTTTGGTTGTAGGTAGGTACCTAATATTCATTATTTGATTGATCTTGACATCTATCAACTGTTAAATATAAATTCGGCTTAGTTTATGTAGATTTCCTCATAAACGTTCTGCTATCCTCTCGTCTGTCCAAAGCCACGTCGTGGTCGCGGTCAAAAAATGCCCATCTGTCCACAGCCACGAGGTGGTCGCTGTCGACTTATAAACTTTAGGATCGAAAAAGACGTAGCAAATGTATATTCATCTCTCTCTAAATCGTACAACGTGCAGATAATTAAACAAAGATAGCAAATAATGTCACGCTCGCGTCTTAAAAGAACCATAGACGCTGTAAAATAATAATACATTTAGCCCGTTCAATTGTTCGGTCAGTGACGCGGTGTGCCGTATTTACGCGCGAAGTTTAAAGTGTTTAAAGTGGTTTTGGAAGGAAATATTGAAAATAAACATGACTGGGTAAGTAATAAATACTTTTCTATTAACATACAACACATTCGATTAGGATTTGTACATAAATTGATACATTTTATCAAACATTGCTTGCCATTTCGATCGCCATGTTGATACCATGTTCATTTTCATTTCAATTGTTTTGAATGCAAAGTACTTTGTGAATGGTGAAAATTGTTTTAATATCATTAACATACTTTTCTACAAACGTAACATTAATTATATTTGTGCGATTTTGATTGAATATTTCGTAAATCTAAAAGAAACAAATGTCGGTCGCGGAACAGTCACGGGTCGTGAGGTCATTGCCACGGAATCCGCCATTTTGGTGCACAGGCTAAAATAGTATGGATACGGTTTTGGGAATGCCAGTGTGCATAATTTTTATGAAAATGTTTGGTGTGAATTATTATTTGTTTTTTTTCATTTGATTTGATTTATTTTTATTGTGTGTGCGTGCATGATATTATTATTTTATTGCACGTGAAAAAAGAATGGTGAAAGAATTTTTGAAATCTGTCTAGCAGTTTCGGAGCCTATTCATTACAAACAAACAAACAAACATATTAGTTAGTTCAGTGTTTCCCATATGCCGGGTCGCGACCCTGTACCGGGACAGTAAAATAAAATACCAGGTTGCAACATTTCCGCCTTATTTTTCGTCAATTTCTGCGAACTTGGTTACTATAGTAAATAAATAAGCAATTGCTCCGTACTTGGCACTAAAATATAGTGATTAAAATGCGAAACTCTATCAGTAGGGACTAATCCCTACTAATATTATAAATGCGAAACTGTCTGTCTGTTACGCTTTCCCGCTTAAACCTCTGAACCGATTTTGATGAAATTTGGTATGGTAGGTTTTCCATGATTTCTTCGCTCCTAATAGTTGCAGCGTAGTGTTATATAGCCTAAAGCCTTCCTCGATAAATGGTCTATTCAACACAAGAAGAATTTTTCAATTCGAACCAGTCATTCCTGAGATTAGCGCATTCAAACAAACAAACTCTTCAGCTTTATAATATTAGTATTTTCCATTATTTCTTTGCTTCTAATAGTTGCAGCTTGATGTTATATAGCCTAAAGCCTTCCTTGATAAATGGTCTATTCAACACAAAAAGAATTTTTCAATTCGAACCAGCCGTTCCTGAGATTAGCGCATTCAAACAAACAAACAAACTCTTCAGCTTTATTAATATTAGTATTTTCCATTATTTCTTTGCTTCTAATAGTTGCAGCGTGATGTTATATAGCCTAAAGCCTTCCTCGATAAATGGTCTATTCAACACAAAAATATTTTTTCCATTCGAACCAGTCGTTCCTGAGATTAGCGCATTCAAACAAACAAACAAACAAACAAACAAACTCTTCAGCTTTATAATATTAGTATAGATAATTTTGTCTGAAAGAGATTGCTTTTTACGTAGTACTTTTTATTGCTAAGCAATAAGCCTTAGCTCGTTGTGGTGCATAAGTCGGAAAAGCCTCAAAATTCGTAATGGTCACCCATCTAGTTACAAGCTAACGCGTACTTTGTTTATTGTCATTATTATCAGTCTCGCACGCAGGATATCACTAGGCTAAGACCACTTTATTAAATTATTAAAATGAAAATTCCTTATTTTTTAAATGTCGAAATATTTTTAAATAATAACATTGTATTAAAAAAATTGATTGTATTAATTTAAAAAAAAGACAATATAACTTATTTGTATTTCATTTTCATTATTTATGTCAATGATTACAATATTTACAATTATTAAAGAAGTCGCCACTGGGCATATCCATACTAGCATAGCTTGGTACTACGTCACTCTTGGTACTTTTTGTGGTGAAATTGTATATTTTAGTAGTTAATTTCTAATATTATTTTGTATGAAAGGACTCTCTTTGTTTTGTTTTTTTATGTAGAAAATGTTATTAAATTTATGAATATACACTCACATGTAAATAAATTGCAAAATAGTTCGTTACAAATGCAAAAGTTTGAGGGCATGTTTCTGAGGTCATTTTTTTCAAGTGTTTGTGACCCTTCTTTTATATCTTAATTACTTAATAATTTTAATATTTGAAACTATTTATAATAAGAATAAAGACCAAACTATAGAGTAAGTTAAGATTTAAAACCACTTGTGCTTCGGGAGTCGTCGATATGGAAGTAAAAAATGTGCCATTTTTTGTAAGTGTTTTGGGTCGTCTTAAGTGGCCCTCATTCTTGTCGAGCTTGGGGTGTACAAAAAATGTTTGAAGAGATGTGTTTTTTTTATTCATTATTATAAAGTATGTTATTTTCATGTATATAAAATTAATAATTACCGAAATAAATGCTTTATTTTTTTAATACTTAATTTTTTATTCAACTTTCTGGAAAAAAAACGATTCTAGCACTTTTACCCATCCAATTAAGTTAATATCAAAAAAGGGAACATACATATTTATACGTATTTTATTAGATTCCTTAACCACGATTCTAACAACATATTATTTTATATACTTTTTATACATAATTCGTAAGATATTGCCATTTTAATGACACGCGCCACCTAAGTAATAAATCACTCGTATAGGATTTGACAGATGTGCTAAATCAGCTATTTTGACAGGGACCGAGCAGAGGATAAGTGAATTGAATTTAAATTCAGGTTAATGTGATTAGACAAAAATAAAGGTAGATAAAAGCGGCATTGATCATTTCTTGAGGATTGGAAAGGAAAAGTGGGAATACATATTGTTTGGGACAATACCGAACTGTTCATTGTCAAAATTTTATAAGATCTGGACTATACTTACATACATGTATAAGTACAGTTAGTAAATTAAATGACTTTATACTGTAGAGTAATTTAATTTAGGTATATTTTCATACTAAGGTACCTATTGTACTTATACTTGTTTTGCTTAGTCAACTTTTCAACTACTACTACAAATGTTGCTCTCCCTGCCTAGTTTACTTAATAGTTTTTATCAAATGTGCTTGTAATACGCTTAGCGGCTCTGTTGTAGGAATAACAAAGCGACAAACATCTAACAAATGCAAATATTCGCTACGAATTCAGTGTACACAGATGGCAAGGCATCGCACAATGGGCGCGCGCGTCATTGAAACGTCGCTAGTGTGTACAGGGACAATAGACATACCATCCGATTTGATGTCATGACATGATTCGGATTCAACAAATATCTTACTGGGCTCAGCCATAGCAGAATCGGAACGAACACCTTTTACTATGGGTCTTAATAGAGAAGCCAGCCAGACTGAAAAACAGATGACTGTATCAGTGATCAAAAATATATCTCTGGTTTATAAGCTAACGGTAGGATATCATGCCCCCTGAAATTTTGATTCGAAGGAAGCACCTATGTTTCGTTTTTTTAACAAACCCAAGCTTAAGTTTGTGATCAGCTAGAACATAGAGATAGCATAGCATAGCGAATTGGCTACTTGACAGTGTTAACAATAAAATATGAAAAGTGTTAGATATGTTAGCTTATTAGTAAAGTAATAATTTTACATTTTTATTTTATAATTAAAATACTAACTATGCTTTTAGCATAGTTAGTATTTTAATTTTGCAAAATAAATTTTACTTTTTTTATCTGTGGAACAAAAGAACCGAAACGGAAACCACCATTGCAATTCGGAAATGACAGCTGTCGGCGAAAATAATTTATTTTAATGTGGCGAAACAATGATTATTTTACCGATTAAATTGAATTATTGTGTCTTTAATCGTATTAAGAATTTATTGAAACATTTTCCGTTTATCTAAATGAAGTCGTTCCTATGCGTATCGGTTCGTTGTCTACAACGTTGACGTCATAATTTCAACAGTGACATGACTTGGCGTTTTTGCGCGCTTTTTAAATGTGTTACACAAAATCTTATTTTTCTCTGGTTACCTATTTACATTTTTTCCAGATAAATCGAATTGCTTGGGATATAAAATGAACGGGCGCACATTTTGCAATACTTTTTCAAAAACTGTCAAATAGCCAATTATCGCTCGAATTTGAGCAGTCCGACTAGTGAAATAACCCCACCTTACAGAAGACCGCAGCCAAATAACAATCACTAATAACTTCGGTGTTGCTTCCTGCGTGTGAGTAAAGTTTCTAGAGTAGTCTTCAAGCCTTCGTAAGGGCGACAAGTCCAGTAACAGCTTTTTTATGCTGGGCTAGGAACTCATTACTCTTACTAGGAACACATTAATATCAGGTAGGATGAGGTCAATCTTGAAGTGCAACTTAAAAAAAGCAGATGTTTGTGGTTTGCTGCTGTGTATTAAACAAGCTTATTTTAAATACTTGCGTTAAGTTCGATAGTTTCATAATATGTTTTTCGTTATTATTATGATAACAACCGGAATATGAAATGAATAAAAACTTCCTAACACTTCGGTAGGTGATTTAAGTATATTTACTTACAACACCGGTGTCAACAAATAAATACGCAGACAGACCGTGAAGGTGAACCTGATCAGGCTCTTGGAATTGTCTAAATAGCATAATTAGTAAAACGTAAAAACGTTTTTAATCGTTACACCTAAACTTCGATGTTAATCATTGGAAGCCTTGCTTTTGTATAAATAAACATTACCAAGTATAAAGAAACTTATGTATCTGCTAATGTGTTAACTTTAGACAGTATTTTGCTACTCGGAGTTTTTTCTGTGAATAAAATATGCACTTCCAATATCGGGTTGGGTAGCAACGGCTATTGCAGCATGCATGTACAATGTACATGCACGGAATATCGATACAACTAAAAACTCAATACTTACACAACAATTGTTTTAGTAACGTCCTTTACGCCTCGATATATTAGATAACAGATAAGTCAATAAATTCCAATTTACCTAGTGTGAAAGACCCTGTTATTCAATGACATTTCGACCTTATCATAATCTGTACGTAACGCTACGTTGTAAAAGCACGATACCGTATCGAATCATACATTTAATCTTTTCTTGCTTTATTTTGTTTACATCGTCACAATTTTGTAACGGAAATTACGCACCTATGCTGGATTATCGTACCTTGGAGGTATCTGTACAAACTTTAACTTAGACCCTCTGAAGAAGAAATCGCTTTTAATAAAATATAAATTATTATTACGTAGGTTTGGCATTTTTACTATCACGAAGATTAAGGTAATACCTGAATTTAATTTAACAATTAATTGCCATATGAAATGAACTAATTAACGTAGCTTACATCCGTAAAATTCCACAGCTGATATTAGATATCAACCGCAGTCGTAAACGCTGGGAGCGATATTAGAGGTAGAATTCTATGAAATACTTAATCAAACAGCGTTAGGATTTTCAATACATTAGGTAGGTGTAGCGTTTTTATTTAGATATCAATGCGTGTCTACAATTTTTATTAGTGAAGGTAAAGTTTTGCTTTGCCCTTGTCTGTCCTGACTTGATTGTGTCGTGATGTGAGGTACCTACTAAGGGTAACCAAGGTGTATATTGCGTACCTAGATTTAGAAATCATAGTGAATAGCCCCAGTACCGATATCAGAATCTCTCGGTATGTCGTTACGTGAAACGAGTACTTTAGGTACAGAAGCGTGCAGTGTTTAGAATGTCTTCGAGTCTAAGAGGTAAGTTTCTATATATTTTGTGTTTTTCTTTGCTAATCCGATTTACAGTTAAAGGCAGTCTGCGTCGCGTGCAGATGACCGAGTAACCGACTTCATTCGGCTACATTGCCGAAAGGTAAAAAGAAAAACAAACGGGTCCAGGGCGGTGCGTGGTTCAGTAGGCGGAAGCAGCGGTATTTCGTTCTCATTGCCGTTTTTGAAGCAACAAAAGTTGACGACGTTTCAACTTTGCCAGGATTATGTTTGCCTTCTGAGAAATCCGTCTGACTCAGTTTGGGAACAGAAAATAATATAATACGGTGCTACATCCTATAATGGTTGGTAACGGTTAATGTGACCATGCGGCACGTTTTGAACGAGACTTCCTATAATGCGGCGGATTGTACTTACTGAATGCGAAATTTTTGCAGCAGGAAAGAATTATTACCAAAGAATGAACACTAAATTTTATTACAGTCACAATATAGCCATACACTTTTTTTCTTTCGTCTAGTGGTCCGTCTATCACGATAATGTCTCGTTTTCAGTCAGAATATAATGGTCACGTTATACATGATGCATCAAGAGTCATTAACCACTTACCAGAAGTGCCATTGTTTGCTCAATATTGGATGAACTTAGGTTCATTGATATTAGCAACTCACGTGGTCTTTATATTAATTCTTTCTTTACGTATGATTTTTTCGTAGAATATCCCATTATGCATTATATAGTTGATATGCAGTTTTTCCAGTTTAAGGAAATAGGATTCTTTCAGCCTTGTAGTTTTAAGTACAATTTCCTCAAGACTGCCTTTGATATTTTTCTTTATCTCAATACAGATAGTCCCTGTTTCCTGCGCTTACTGACGCAAATTGTGTCTTAAAGATTTTATATCAGAGATAAATATAGCTGGAACACGTCTATTTTCTAAGGAAATTCATTATTGACGTCACTTCGTGATGAAATCACATGTACCAATCGGCCGCTAACTACTGTTATAGGTGTGTATTCCCTGCTAGACAGACAGTGATAAAGGAGTGACGAAGTTATTAAGGAATATCAATCTGTGATTCATGGTCAATGATAGCCTTACCACTATCACACATATGTACGTGAATATAATATATAATGTTGTTAATCTTTAATAAAGGACTGGTCGTCATACTCAACTAAACCAACTGTTTGACTCAGCTCCCGAACCCGCCATCATACATAATTTTTTACCTAAATAGGACTTGTACGGTCTAGGAGGACTAGCGCTTCAGTCAGATCTTAAATGTGCAGTCTTTTGAAACTTGATTTCAATGATGGAGACGTTCACCGTGTTGCGGGATATTGGTAAACTGATACTTTACTTTATAAAAAGGTACCTATTATCATAAATGTTGCTAGTCGACTTTAGTGGCCTATAAAATTTAGCAAACAATGAGCAAAATCACTAATGGTTTATGCTAACCTATAAGTTAGTGGATAGTAATTCCACATAATTTACTATGTGTTTATTGTTCGTTGACACTCAGAAGGTTGGTACAGATATATTTTACCTCCAAACAATAAGGTGCCAACAAAACAAAGAAATATAAAAAAGTTCAACAATTAACTTCATGACAATAATTACATTTTCAATTAGGTGCTATTTTATGTTTCATTCTTTTGTCGTGTGTTTTAAAGTTATTTTTAATGGAAATTATTTATTTTTAGAGATACCAAATGGTAAAAACGAAATTTCGGTTTGCACAAAATAAATATCCGTACGATATAAAAATCTTCTCATCCTTGTGGGTTTTCTAATTTCCAAATCTCAATTTGTAAAAAAAATGAATATATGCAAAAACAAAGGAATTTGTATATTCGTTACTGGAGGACAATAAAAGAGGTTCGCTCATTAAAGGGGACATGTGTCACGTATGATACATCTTACTACGGCTTGGCGATGATGAATGGGCTCATAATATAGGTTAACGCGTGCCAGACGGTAGTGAGTGCTCAATTATCGCTGCTAATGTAAATATTTTTACGCTAATGCGTGACATGATCGTTTGGCTTCGTAAAACGACTGTTACTAAGAGACTTGATAATGCAAACGTGTAACCTAACCTAGTATTCCAATAACGGATCGGCCTCAAACATCTTAATGCCATATCAAAGAGGTTAATATTGAAAAAGCGTCCGCCTTTTTGACGTTGTATGATACGTAAGTAAGTACCTACCTATATTCAGTTCTACTGTTCGTGTACTGGAGCACTAAGCAAGAGTTGATGTGAGGGTAGCAAAAAATAATCTAAGCTAGATTTGGACACACGACATAACTACTTATTTGGTTGTTCTAAAAATCTTTATTTAGCTTAGTGTCGTTACTGTTTAGCGATTCGATTTGCGTCGAATTTAAAATCTGTTCCTTGTCATACTTAGAGAGGACACAGGGGTAAATGAAAACATTTTAAAAATCTGTATATCTACGAAATTTAAGTACGATTTGGTCATTGGTTTCAACTTTGCATTGATAAAACATATCTATTATTTATGTTAATAAAACCATTATATAGGTACACTATCTATCTTCGACAAACATCTCAGAATACAAAGGATCTCACAAGTGTGTTCTGGGAGAATGTAAAGAGTAGGTACCTACTCGTGGTTATCATGTTGTCATCATTTGTTACTTACAATAACAAGAGCCTTTCTACTCGGAAATCAGTTATCACACTAATAGAATTTACTTTATTACTGTTATACTGATATATACTTGCAAGGTAGGAGGTTTCCAGAATGTGGCCACATATTATGAAAAACGCAGACGACGAGCTAAAGTCTTTGGGGGAAGGCATTACGTTTAGCAGTATCCTTGGCTAAAATTATGACTGGTAAATTCAGTTACGAGTAGTGTTTTTACTCGCCATAAAGTGAACAATTTATTTAACTATTTTTCAGCTAGACAATAACCTAACTTAAATATTAGAAACAGAAAATGTTTATCTCCCCTTGCGGTGCGGGAATCGTGAAGGTCATCATCACGCGCGATACGTGAAGGTCGTGTGTTCGATTCCCGCACCGCAAGGGGAGATAAAAAAAATCTGTTTCTAATATTTAAAGTTCGCTAGTACTGCGTTTAGTACTATAAAAATAATAAAATAACCTAACTTGTATCTAAATAATATGTCAAAAAGAGAAGGGTACTTATATAATAAAGGACATTTTGCCAATTAAACCTTGAAAATATTTTTCAGTGTCTGATCTATTAATTAAAATGAATTGCCGAAATGTACCTATATACAGTCAGCAGTTTTAGTATTTGGACAACTCGTTACCTTAGGGTCTACTCCCGAAAACGACACGAATAAACGAAAGGTTTCGTTTACGAGAATTAATCAACAGTTTGGGAATTGAAACGTAGTTTTTGATTGGATAAATAATATTCTGTGTATTAAAAACGCTTTATTTAGATTTGAACTAAATTTGACCCAAGAATAAATAATAAATAAAACAAACGGGGTGAGCTAAATAAAACCGTTCAAGAATTCCTATCCGTCGTCGGATCCGACATATTTCGTTTTTGGGAGTAGGCCCCCTTGTCACATTAAGTTCACTGTCTATCTATCTGGCTTGCTTAGTTACCTACGCGGAGGCTTAATGTGACAAGGTTCTAAGGTGTATATAAACTAATGATGCTGACTGTACGCGCATAATTTCAGAACTAGGGGAAGACGGGGCAAGACGGGGTTGTGGGTAAGACGGGGTACCGGCCGAAACTCGCAGTTCAAACTGACCAATCACATTCGTTTATCCATCGTATGACGCGCCGCCGTGATGCTTGTCAGTCCCGCGAAGGCTAATTGTTCAGAAGGGCACATTGTCCGAAAAAAATATTAAAACGTGTTTTTATGCAAACCTCTTGTCATATTTTCTACTACTTTGACACGTGACTGTGATGTGTTTAATGACGTTACCTGGTGAGGTGCTATGATGAATGACGCTAAAGCAAACCTCTTTTAAGGTAAACTTAACGTTACCTTATCATTGTTGGCTGTTTTAATTTTTTGATCGGTTTTTTAGAAAATGGCCTTGCGGGCAAGATGGGGTAACGAATACCCCTTCTTACCCCTAAAAAGAACCTTGTTTTGAGTTGTTAATCTTGTTTGTTCTACAATAAAATTGATTTGTTTGTTTTGTTATCAGCTTATGCTTTATACTTTGCCTTTTTAAAATGGTTCGTGAGTACAAACACAAGACCTATAGAGGGTCGTGGTCCGAAGAATCCATGCTGAAAGCAATTCAAGCGGTTTTGGATAGAAAAATGGGTTATTATAAAGCAGCAAAACAATGTTGCCCCTTCTTTGACTACCGAGATCCAGTTAAATGACGGTCAAGCGGCCACAAACTATGAAGTCCTTTAAGGTACAAGCACTACCACTACTGCTCAAACTTCAGGCACAGTAGCTGCAGAAACATTCCACCCTCCAACCCAGCATAATGCTGCGACTTTTAGCAGAGTCGTTGCTGTTGACTCTTTACCAGGATGTTCCCACTGGAATCCTAGGGTATCTGCATCAAATCAAACTAAAGAACAAAATCAGAAAACCCTGTTAGTCAGAAATCAGAAACACCACAACCAGCTAATATGCCCACATGCGATAAAAGCGACAGTAGCTTTGCTTTGCGTGTTCCTAAAAAGCGTGGCAAAACAGCAATAGTCACGTCGTCTCCCTACAAACAAGAATTAGAAGCCATCGCCCAGAACAAAGAGATGCTGAACAGAAAAACCTAGAGAAAAAAGAAATAAAGTAGAGAAAAGATGCACTGAGAAAACAGAAGGACACTACTAAAAAAGCTCATTATAAAAAATCGAATAAGAATGACCAATCAGTGAAAACTGCTAAACGTCGAAAACTTTCATCACCTGGCAATGAGAGCGACGGAGAGGAAGACACGCCATGCATGTATTGCCAGAACGTATATTCAGTTTCCATTGAAGGCTGAATTTCATGCTTATCTTGCGGCAAATGAGCTCATAACAGCTGCGCAGGTATCGATGATGATTACGACGAGGCAACGCACGTCTGCGAGTTTTGCCAGGAAAAATAAGCATCCTTTTTGTATGAAGATTTTCATTACCCCGTCTTACCTCAGGGGGGTACCCCATCTTACCAGCACTATGGGGTAAGACGGGGCAAAACACATCTTTTATATTTTTATTTTTTTTCTATGAAAATTGTGATCCAAAGTTGTCTAGCTTGTCAGATATAAGAAGAAGAATAATTAGTCTTTGAGATTAAAGTAAATATGATTGTTTAACTATGTATTTTATTGCACTTTTGACCTTAAAAGCTTAAGTACCCCGTCTTGCCCCCTCTTCCCCTACTGGACCAAATTGAATATTTCTTTTTTGATATGTTAGGTCCCCGTTTTTAAAGCGCATATTTAAGAAAATAACAAATTTATAATAAACTTGCGGTCTCGGCGAACTTCGTTTCGCCTTAGAGAATTTTTTCCGCTTTTCTGTTGAAATTTTTCAAATTTTACCAAGGAAATTGGAAGAATGTAGCATTCTATTCTATTATATTCGGTGAAAGAATTTTTTAAATCGGCTCAGTACTTTATTCATTACAAACATACTAACATACAAAAATAGGTACAAATCTTTCCTCTTTATAATATTAGTGTAGGCAGATGTAGGCACTTGGGCAAGGCAAAACACTTGTGACAAAATTACTTTGATTTAAAATCGTCGTCAAGGTAGACAATAATTATGAATCAATTTTATTTCAAATCGGAGGAAACTAAATGTTTTTATTTTTATAGTGTTTGAAGTGTGGAAAACATTGGTTAACCTTCTCCTTCCCGAATGGATTTTCAAGTATCTACGTACTTAGAACTTGATTTCTTCCAAAATTATGACAAACATTTTAGGATTAGAGTATGTAGGCTGATGTGCTGCCGTGTGGACATAACTATTTTTTATTTTATTTCACAAGCAATTCGAAGAATGAAGCAGAATCGAAGAGGTATTATGATTACTGCGATATATTTATAACTGATAAGAGTAAAATCCGGTGATAAATAGAAGTCATTATGGATTATATTCATTTAATGAACACAAAAACATTATTTGTTTGTAATGAGTAACTTTTTCTTTGGTACGCATTGTATTCTATTGTTTAGCGTAAATTAATCCTAACCTGGGTTTCGTATAAGATATAATATTCTTGCTGATAACATATCTAATAGTTGGATTGTTTCGTAACTTCATCTTACCTCACAAAAACGTTAAGTGTTTTAGGATAACAACAGATTTTTGCATTTGAATGGGTTTGACGTTATCTTATCAGGGCGTTTAGACAACAAACTACCTACCTACTTGGATATTGTACGCGTCAGAAAAAAAAACATATAATGATTTTTGTTTTGGTGGTTTAGGTTATTTTTTTTTGTGACAATTTACGTTTAACCAGTCACATTTAAAGATTTGAAAACTGCAAATATGTAGTCATTTGTATATCGTTCAGAATGTACGTAACTACTAATAAAATACATCATATCATATGTATTTTTCGATTAAAAATCATTATAATAAATATCTGAACGAACATTATATCTTTCTATTCGTTAACGCCATGAGGTTTTGATTTAACCACCATGCGGGTCTTGCTAATCTGGATAACTTAGTTGAGTTTAATGTAAAATGTAGTGTTATGTCTTTCGAATCGCTAATACCTACATGCGGCCTTTTGCAACGTTGTTCCATTTAAAAGGAATAAGCCAAACTGGATAATTTACACGTCCAAAAGATATTATCAAAGGTACTGTTTATTATACACTAATTCATTAAATTCTACATTTGTTAGGCTACACAACATGGTCAATATTTTTCCTTATGATGTTTTCCCTAGCAGCCACACTAGGCATGCATGATTATGAAGATATGATAGGTACCTTCGCATTTTACATTGTAATTGTGCCTACTATTATCCTTCCCTTACAATTTGGTACCTACCATCTGAAGCTATTGCGCATAGGCGCTGTCTTTTTTAATATTTACACCAATTCCACAAGGATTAATATAATATTTACTTCTTTCGTTTGTATCCACCATTCCTCAGGAACCTCCTTGAAGACTAGTTTACCTTTCATTGTACCTACTAAGTATGTGGGCATATGCATAACGCCCGGAAAAGTCGTACGTATCTTTATGCCTTAAAGCTGGGTGCATAAGGTTGTGTTCCCTATTCTGTGGTTTGTAGCATGCAGACAGCAATTTAGCATGTAACAGCTTCATGGTTTTTAATTAAGTACTTGCAGGAATCTGCGTTACGTAGGTATGTAATGTACTTACCTATAGTTAGTGGAATGTAGTAAATCCTTACGGATAGAGACACTTTCCCACTATAGCTTTATCCCAACGATATATCTACGTTATTTCCAGAAATGGAATCCACTACCAACTAAGTAGGTAGGTAAAATTATTTACCTTATGAGCAAGTTTATGTTGGTTTGATTGGTATGCTTACCTGAAAAGAATCCATAGGGTTTAATAGTACCGATAAAATAGGCAACCGAACTGGTTCAGAGGTGTAAACTCTCCACTCCCTCAAAAGTACGATGAAGATGAAAAGGCTACCTGCAGCCATTTATATACTGGTGGAGACCAGTTTGGGACAGTTCTAAGCTTCGTGTGGTTCGGTGTCGGATAGTTGTAATGTTTCAGTTCCCATGGCGACTCTATTCCCTTAATATTGGTGCGATCACACAAGATACTCGTGATGCGAGCGGTAGGGACCGACAAGGGCCGCCCGGACGTTGCCCCCACATTGCGAATGCTCAAAGCTCTTTTTTTCTGTCAGCTAAGTTTAGACTTATTACTTCCGTCTCGGTTGAGGATAACGATAGCGTGTCGAATTGGAGCAGACATCTTTTAACAATATGTACCCTAAGTATATGCTAGAAAGGCGCTAGTCGGCTGAATACGTCGTTTTTATTATTAGATACTTACTTCGTTATTTTAAGAATTTGAATACTTTACAAATGTCTAGCTTGCTTACATAGCAATTTCATTAGACTATCAAATTTCTTTTACCTGTGGCAGATTACATAATATTTCTTCCTGTGTTTTGTTGACTAAGCATAAAGAAACATCTACCTACTACCTTCCTAAGATGTTGAATCATTTCGATTTGTAGGTATACGAACAACACAACACATAAGGCAAGTTCTTTCTTACTGCTTACTCATGATTTCAGCAAGTTCTCTTTTTGTTTATGTTTTGCATTCACATCTTTAGTCACACGTGCCTACTGAAACGAGATGTGGAATTATTAATAACATAATATTAACCAGCAGTTATGTATTGGTAACGAATGACCGCTTCGTGCATTGGGAAATTAGGTGGATGAACCAAGATGAACGGTTAGGATCCAGTGAGCGGTCTTTGAACTCCATTCCGAGCGAGATGGAAGCACAGATTACTTTTTTAATGACAACAAATAAAACATCGATGGCCAGCTGTCTGCGTCTCACGCGACTCCGAGGGTTCGTTATAATAAGGATGCGCCAGGTAGACAAACCTCTTTGCCTTTTTGTTCAGAATAACTCGTATTTATTGTAGTGTCTACAGGATGGACCGTTAGGTTTTAAAGGTCAGTATCGAAGCTACCTGTAGGTAGCATTTTCTGAATCCAGTTGTTACCAGGTAGTGTAGGTAGGCGAAACATTGACCGACCTTGATTTATTAACACGAGCAAATTATTTCGCGGAATTTATTTCTTATTATATGCATACGTCTGTAAGAAATGAATTCTGAATGAGAAGGTTTGAAGGAAGAGCTTACCTATATGCGCAAGGTCGATGATTGGGATCTCGCAGCGCGAGAGCAGGGTTTCCTCTTGGGGGGCAGCCATCGTTGCGTAGCTGTCCAGCTGTTCCTTCGGACGTCAGACACGCACTCAGCCGAATCACAGACTCGTTATCACACGGCTCCCACAGTAATTAGCAATTAGCGATCGCGACACCGAAAGATAAATAAGGATAAGAAAAATGACAGATAAGCACTTATAAACACAGAGGTAGAACCTAAACGTTAAAGTTTATTGAAGTTGTGAATGGTCTTTTGATTACCCCTAGTATAGAAGCGTTCAGAACTCATTTGCATAACCTTGTAGTTCCTGCTCGTGGCGTTCAGCGATCTGACGTAGCAGCAGTATGCTATACTGACTTGACACATTAAAAATTGGTTTCCGTCGCTCTCTTAGAGTAAGTATGTGGATACGTTGGTCCCGCGTGTGCGACCCGACGGCGTCGCGCGCCCCCCGTCCCTCACAGTTGGCGAGTTTCGAATGTCTTTAGTCCAATAAACTAGCTCACCGTGTGCGATGAGCGTTACCCTGGCGTTCGATGGCGGCTCTCACTTGTATATCATCGCGTAGACTTTCGCAACCGAGTACCGTGTCGAAACAGTCTGCCTTGAGCACGCTGTCGTGTGGAGAAAGCGCGTCCGGTGAACGAGTGCGCGGACTGGTCGGCGATCGCGGCTACACTGACTGCGCGCGCCCACTCTCGGCGCGCCTGACTCACAAGGGGACCGCTCGCTGCTCACTTCGCGTCGCTCGCGCCTCGTCATAACCTTCGTATGCCGCTCACTAGCCCGTATAAGAGCAGGAATCATGCAATTACATCGGCTGCTAGAGATGGCCAGCCTGCCTTTGTTAGAACGACCGCTTTTTGCCTGCCGTGATTATGATAATCAAAGTGGCGCCACCTACCCACACCAAACTAGAATTAAACTGACGACCATAACACCATAAAGATAACATTTCGAATGATTAGATAAGTAGCTACGAGTATGTGTACATACCAATCACGAATAAAATACATTTATTTTGGACATATTTAGAGCATTATCATGTAAGTAGTTAGCATTGAGTTAAAATAGGTTTAAAAAGATAAGTTACCTACTAACTAAACATTTGTGACTGGTAATATTTTGTAATAATTTACAATAATAGTAATCAAAACTACGCAATTACGAAATTAAACTACGACATTTACTATTTATGTTGTGCTTTAGATCGGTCAGCTTCGATGAAATATTATTTATTGATCTTTGTCTAAAACTCCAAATTGCGTATTTTTTACTTCCATTACTGTATATCTGGAAGAAAAAGCACTAACGACAAATGTATACCATTTAATAATTTATAAAACTATGAATACATTTAAATTGCTCAATTATTATTAACGATTTTATTAAGAAACACTTTCGCTGTGATGTCTCTGTTAATTATTTAATTTATTAAAATAGCTTACTCGAAAAAGTCATTTAAAAGTCACTAAAATAAATTACGGCTGTATTAAATCGCATGTAACAACATTAAAAGTCATATTAAGTGCCATAACCATCGGAGCTCAAGAACAGTTTTCTGACCCGGAATGAGCGCTGGAACACTAAACTAGACCAGAGGACTTATAATGAAACCGAATTCGGAGTGCGAACTTCAACTAACTACTTACATATAGATTCGGAATCATAGAAGAAAGGCATAAGGTTTGTTGATTAAATTTTGCGTTCGTGAAACTCAGAATAAATAAGTGAACATAGGATTAATCGTTTTATATATTTAAATACAAGTTCACGTGGTCCTCCGAATTTTACTTCATTGTAGCTCCCCAGAGACAATGCGTCTCATAAGACACTTAAAAGATTTTGCACCGGGCGTTAAAGCACAGCACTTTTACCACGAACAAAAACGATAATCGAATACAAATTGTATTAGCGCCACAGCTGTGATTGGTGTAACTGCCGAAATTGCTATCAAAACTGTCACTAAACTACTTAAAAGTACTTGATTACCTACAGCTTTTGTTCGTACTAATAGTTACTGAACGCAAAATTAGATAATTATAATAAATTTGTAATAAAAATCAAATCAAAAGTACTTAAAAATAAAGTGAGATTTTTTTATTTATATAGGGTCGGTATGATTAATTTACAGTGGAGCGTTGTTTCATTTGAGGCACCGTTCGAAGTATGAGGAGCCGACGTAGCCGCCGCGCATGGCGCGCTGCACGTGCTGCTCGAACAATCTTCGGTTGCTCTGGAGCTCGTCTGCCGCTTCCTTGTTCAGAGGGTCTTCGGGGTTGGGCTCCTGAAATTGTATGAACCACGTTTAGACAATGTGCTAGTACATTGAACAATAGGCGGAACTACGAGAATTTCAAGGCAGAAAAATAAAAAAACCGGCTAAGTGCGAGTCGTACTCGCTCACAAAAGATTCCGTACCATTATCAATTTAACATTAGACATAATATTGTAACCTTTTTTAAGTTTCCCCTGCTTCAAGCGTCTGTCTGTAGCTGTTACTACATTGAGTAAAAAACGGGTAAAAATCACGTTGTTGTGTGGGAACCCCGTTAGAATATTTATTTTATTTTAGATTAATTATTTATGTTTGAAGTAAATATACGGACGGACAGTCAGCGAAGTCTTAGTAATAGGGTTCTGGTTATTCCCTTTGTGTATGGAACCCTAAAAATGGCCACTTCTCTACATGTGCGTAGCAAATCTTGGCAGCGCCGTTCTTAGAAGAAAATGCCGTCCTAACCCTACAATAACATAAGGTTATACATTGTTTTAGCAAACATAATTTGGTAAATCAAACATATTTATACATAGGTACAATTGCTGTCTCACAAGTATTAAGTAAGCATTAATTTCCCGATTTTGACATTCCGTGATCATAACTACTTAGTAAACCTACATGAATATGGGGATAAGATCTGCCACCTGATCACCACAGAAAGTACTGGTACTACAACTTATGACAGGAGACCAAGGCCGTACGTGGTTACGTGCGGACAGAGGCAACTGCCTCTGACCGCACGAAGTAAAAGAAGTAACTACTTATAATAAAACATAGCAGCTCTAAAAATTACGGACGACCGCGACGATCCACGAGCCGGTTTAAACTGGCTCAAATCAGAATATGTATTTTTTTAGATAGCTGATAACGTGCTAATTAGTAAATGATCCATAACCAGTCTGTCCGGCATAGATTTATAAGCTCATATGCTCAAGGCCTAAAACTGTACTATCAGGGCCACGTGGAGCGGGCAGATGCCCCGAACCCGGCTAGGCATGTGTATCGAGCGAAATACGAGTAGAAGGCTTGCAAAACTGTATTGTCTGCAGGAGTTGATCCTCGATGGCATATTCTATGCATTTATTTATTATTACTTTATTGCAATATATAAAAATAGAAAGCGGACTTAACGTCTCGACCTCTGTAGCCGAGAGGCGAGTGGGCCGGACTTTGGCGTTGCGGCATCTCTGAGGTCCCGGGTTCGATACCAGGTAGGTCAATATGGGAAACGAGTTTTTCCATATTGACTCGCTTTTGGGAGTTGCGGTACCGTCATTGTATATGATTTCTGTAACGCAAGTGCTTAAGCTACTTACCACAGAATCAGAGCAATGCATGTTATATTGTCAAGCGGCATTCTTTACCAGTCAAGCATTAAGTCCACCTTTTGTACTCTTTTTTTACGGTTGCTTAACAAGGTGCTTGATTGTTGGCTGATCGGCCTTATATTGGATGATCTTTGCCGAAATCCTTGAGAAAAATCGAACCTTCAATATTTCTATCTCCATCATGGACGTTACTTTGTTTATATTTTATTACAAAAATGATACAAAATTATATTTGAATCAGACAAGTTAGTTACTCTGATCAATTCAGAAACATGAAATACGATAAGATTTTCCAAGCACCTCCTCAGATAAATATGCAATAACCAAAAACATTCAATTCAGAGGTTCTCATCGGTTAAAAATAGATGAACAAAATACCAGCCTCATCCAGAATAATAATCTGCGAGTTTTATTGAACATAAAAAAAGTTTACAAAATGCAGTCCCTGACTCTCTTGGGCAGGTATATAGAGAACTGGCATGGAAAGGAAGAGGCTTTGACCCAAAAGAGATCCATATTATTAACACAGAACTAATAATACTAACACCTCTTTTGATATGTAACTTGCATATTTACTATAGAATAAAGAGGATTATTTTATTACTATTATAACTCCCTTGGTAACATGTCCTAAATTTTTCTGTTTGTGTGTTAAAACTAGTGTAATTTAAGAATGAAGAAATACTGTTTTTCACCTTTTACTATTCGAATTTCTGATTTAGGAAAAGTTAGCATACTGACCAGGAATAAATACTGTAGCCCATACACTATTGAGTTGACTGTGAGCACTGGTTTCCAGTCTTCTCTGAGTATGTTCAGGCACACATTGCCGTCCAAATCTATATTTGGGTGATACACTGCAGTTTCACATTTGACCTTGGGCGGTTCATGTGGATAGTTTGGTCCTACCTGCAAAAATAATATTTATAAAATGACTCTTATATTAGTACATACTAAGAACTTTTTTGCATACTGACTAGATATCGAATTCACAACTCCTGATTGGTAAAACGGATTCATTTTTAAGTTCTGTTTGAAGCCCTGTCCTCTTACTTGACAATTAGATTAGTTTTAATTAAAATACTAATAATGTTATTACTGACTTGTTTATTCTAATATAATTGTTATTAATTCTTACTTGTGATATTAATTACTAATTCAATCAATAATAGTTTTAATAATAATTTGATACTAACATGTTACATATTCCAATTATAATTTATGATTATTATTATTACTTTTTTGATTATTGCTAAATTAATTTAAATTCATATGCCGTTATGGCAGATTACAGTGATCCCGACAATATTTATAAGATGAAATATTACCAGTTAATCATGTATAAATCGTTTGTATTTACTTATAATGCCAGAAACAATTTTAGTACAAAAAACCTATATTTTGGCATTTTGGTCTATACCAAACAATAAAACAATAATTTACAATAAAGTTAAGGAGACAAAGCATGCTTTCAGACTCCAAATCCTTTGCCAACATTTTTTTTATATGGAGCATTTACATTTGTTCATATTCTATTCTGAATCGCCTTTTATTTAAATCTTCATTTGAGATTTAATGGAACAAAACCTAATATTTACAAAAGCTACTGGAAATGTATAGAACATTGCATTGGAGATATTTTAAATTACATGCAATCAATATTACAAAATGGTTGTCTTCTAGCAATTACTTTCTAGCAATAAGATAGCCTTAACAATTATACTATCTTTTACAATAACGAATATCTTTTATTAATCATAAATTCAAACAGATTGGATAAAACCTATTGATAAAAATAAATTTAGAATACAAATTAATTAATATCAAGATCATGTGAACATGATTTTAAGTCTGAAGACACAATTCAATAAAGATACCTAGATAAAGATTTAAAAAGGTTGGTCTGTAATTTACTTCATTATGTACATACCTTAAAACTAAATACAAATCTGCCACCTCTGTAAAAACCTTCATCTGGACATATTATAAGTTTGAAATTTAAGAGGTCATCAGGATCTGGGAATTCCGTACTGCATGTTTTAGGAAGATTTAGTTCATTTAAATCTGTAACATTACAATAAAATTTAGTTTTACTAAAAATTTCATGATAGAATTTAATGATAATAATATTGCATGAATGAATCATCTATTATTCAGTTTCTTGTGTAGTCTCTACTAAAAATATAGAGTAGAGAGGTACAACTTGCATATTGTTTTCGGTACCTTTAATTTAACTAAATCTAGGTAAATGCAAATTGTCCAATACATATAAGCTACATAAATTGGCAATTGGCATTTCTTAAGATCAAAGTAGGTACTTCGGAATATATTCAACAAAATCTATGACATGTAAACAGACAACCTTTAAACATAGTAACTTACACATTACAAAATTAAACTAAAGATAGAAGAAATACTAAATCAAAATTAAACCTTTTTTCATTTGAAAAATTAGGATCGCTACACACATCATTGATACCTATTATTATTGTACCTTTTGTAATCCGCAATTGCGCCGCTGATGCTTTTTTTTGTGATCCTCCTGCTCTTGCGGAACCTTCTTCATCTTTTTTTTGTTGTTTTAATGAAAAAAGTTTAATCATTTTCCTAATCTAATCGATAAATAGAAATTAGAAATGAAAGCACGATTTATTTTGACAGCTAATTTTTGTACTTTATCTTCCAGTGTCTCTTAGGTAGGTAACTGTTTTACTTCAATAATATAAACGAACAAATGAATACTAATTTAGATTACATTTATTCCTTATTGACCAATAAAAACTTAGATTTCTTTTCCTTGTATTTGTCCCTAATTTTGATTGGTCTTTTCTATGATGTTTCTTTTTTTTGTAAACGTCAACCAGATTTTTTAGTCTGTGGTTTATAAACCTTAGGATAGGAATTAGGATCTGCCACCCTAATGCTGGGGTTACATTAGGAATTTCTCGTTATTGTAGCTATGATTCCGCAAGAAACGGCTTATAAGTTTGACTATAAGCAATAAGAGTGGCGGTACAACACAGACATCGAATTAAATGTCTGTGCGGTACAATCAAATACATTGAAACGGCCACACTACTTTTGATAATGTGCATCGTGAATGTTCGTAAAATAGCAATAATGGAGTATTAGAATCTAATAAACTAAGAATGGAATATTATTATGCATTGCATAACGAAAAGAGTTATTGTGTTCGTTGAGATTTTGGAAACAGAGTCATGTTAAAGGAACTCAAGAATTATCCGGACAAACAGACAGATAGACAAAAAATTTGAAATTTTTTATTTGGAATATAACGTTTATATATTAATATGCATGAAATAAAAAGAGGATATTTTAATATTACAAATAGACACTCCAATAATATTTATATGTACAGATTACATAAAACTATGCGCAATATATGCATTAGCATATATTCGGGTATTAACCCGAATACGTCAAAGGGTAGGTTGCACCAAGTAACGGGAACGAACGATTACAGCTGTCGAACCTGTTAAACTCCACTTAATGTTAGCAATTAGAACACCATTAAATCAACCGTTACCGTTAAAGTAAAGTTGATGCAACTGACCCGTACAGAAACGGTTAATTATTAGGAATACGATGCGATTTTCTTTTGATTATTTTTAAATTGCCAGCAGGGTGGCCGGTTTTCGGGGATTTCCCAAAAATGCCAACGCAATTTTAACGGTCACAGATGATTTAACAGATCATCTCAGATCAAATCAAAAGTGTCAAATCATCCGTTACCGTTAAACCCCACAGACATTAAAAATAAGTCCATGTTAATACTATAGTATTAGATGTTTTTGATTAGATAAAACCATAATTTTTTTGCAATCTGACAATCGCTAAATTGTACCGTTTAAATTATGTTTGTTTGTGCAACTGACCCGTAAAGACTATAGAAACGGTTAATTTTTAAGGAACGTGGTAGGTATGTCTCGCTCTCCGTTCACTTTTAATCACTTTTGGCTTGTCAATAGGAGGCAATTTTTGGAGATTTCCTGAAATGCGGGAATGCAAGAAACTAATGAGGACTGGAGATTTGTAGATAAATGCGCGGAATCGAGATTGTCATGATAATTTGTAAAAATGGTAATGAAGGGCATACAATTATGGTCTTGAAAAGGTCACATTGAACAGTTAAATGATTAAAGCTGTAGATGGTCTTTTGATGATTATATTCTGTTTGAAATAGTAATTTACAAAATTGGACTAAAGTATTATTGTGTATAAAATAATCCGAAATCCGCCAAATTATTGACTACACAGATGTGTATTTTATGTGTATATGGCTTTGGCAACCCTAATTGTTATGTCAATTGTCAAATTTTGAGCTTTTTCTTGTAGAGTTGTGATTTCCCAGATTAAATATTGGTCGTACTGTAGACGAAGAGATTGTAATGGAATGAGTTCGTTTAATTACACGTTGTGATTTATAGAAGAAATATTATAATTCTTGAATTTGTAAAATGTCGTCTGGTACTATTCTATGGTTATACTAATAAACACTAAAGCATTCTCCAAAATGGCTAGCGAGGATGTGATAGAACTGGGATCTTCTGACGATGAAGCCCAGCCTGCTTTTAAAAAGGTATCAATTTACATAATCCATTAACATATCTAATAATTTTGAATTACGTTTCGTCGTAATCGATATTCACATTTTAATACTTTCTGTTTTAGATCAAACCAACACCTAATGCGATGGTTCACATACCGAGAAAACTTCATGATGTTACTATAAAGCCGGCAAAGCGTAATGTTTCTCCTGCTATTCCCAAAGTTTTAGCAGGAAAGAATGTTACAGTAACCAAAATAAGCAAAGGCATTAATGTTGTGACAAATCCATATGCTATCAAGAATAAACCGAATGGTAAACCAGTACAAATATTACCTGTATTACCTAAACAAATACAGCTAAAACAAATGCAAAATAAACAAATTCCCCAGAAACAAACACTAAGTTTTGCTCAGGTCAGGGATCAAAATAAGACAGTCAATCCATTAAGCATTATGAAAAAAATTAACTCTCAAGTTGTAATCAATAGAGTCCCTTCAACACCTAAAGCGACGAAAAATTTAATCAAAGTGCAAAGCCCACATACTATTAACAACTTGCCACCAAGTATCACAGTGACTAGAACAGCGGGTAGTCAGAAACGTGTGGCTCCCGTTGACATAGCTAATACGGTCAGAAAGAAACAGAAACCAAACAAAATACCCAAGACAACAGTGGGCGAGGTCTTAACCGTTGATCTAGATGATGATGAGGTGTCTTCCTCTTCTACAGCAAGCCCTCAATGGTATCTAAGGCCAGAAGAACAAAATACTTCCAAGACTATAGAGGAAGAGAATAATACAGAACCTGAGCCTTCTGTATCTACTAAGATTATGGAAGAAATAACAATTGAAGACAGTCCCGTAAAGCCAATAAAAGATAAAAGAGCATGTGAGATTGCCTCAGATCTTACTGTTACAATTGATGATAGTCCTGTAAAGACAGCTGTTGAAAAGAACACTACTAGTGGTAGTGACAGTGAAGTCAAAACAGAGAACAAAGTGCCACACAGTAAAAAGAAATTAGAATACCCAAAAGAAGCAGAAGTGGTTAAAGAGACAGTTGAAATAGAGATTGCTTCTATGAATGTGGATGAGTCTATTGATGAAGAAAAATCTATACAAAAACCAAGCAAAGAAGCTGATAATATTATTGAAATTGAAGAGTCTCCTTTGAAAGTTCAAGGACATGGAACAAGCACACCAAAGAAGAATCATCCCACACCTCAATTAGCAGTTCCTAAGGCTATAAATGAACTAAAGGAGGCTGTGCCCACAGATGATTTAAGTGAGTTCCATCCTGTATATCAAAGTTTCATTAAATTATGTTTCCAATTAGAAAACTCTGATGATATGAAAAAGATTGTAGAGAAAAAAATTAAAACATACTATAGACAGGTGCCAAAGGAATACACTGAATCAGAGGATTTCACTGAAATGGTTGCTGGAAAAGTTTTATCAATGAAGGCTGGTCCTGAGAAAATGTACTTGTACATAAAAGATATTGTTGATGAGTTGAATTTGCAACGGAAGATGGCAAAATCACAAATCATAAGCACAATGAATGAAAAAAAGGCTACAGGTAAATTGAAAAAACAATTCTTTGTAAATTAGAGGTTTTGTTTTAGTTTTGAATTAGTTATTACATTGAATATTACATTGATCCTCATGATTTGACATTGGGTGCCATACCACAGCTATTTACATTAGATTAGATTAATTTGCCTTTAGGAAGCGTTCAAGTTCGGGGAGGGGGGGGAGAGGGGGTCTTGTAAAATGTTACGATGCGTTACAGGGCCGGGAGGGGGTTTGTCTTACAACATGTTATGTAGCATTTTTACTTATTTTAAATAAAAAATTAGGACATTAAACTCCCGAATTGGCAACCCTTTTTGTGGGAATCCCTGGATTGTATTAGTGTGATCGTCATTGTTAATATTTCATGGGGAATCCCTGAAAATTTCACTTGAATCCTTTTGAGATGGGTTGGGGGGGGGGGGGGGTTAAATGTGGGGGGAGGGGATCGTAACGTAACGTAATACTTGAATGCTCCCATAAAAGGAGTTATTTTATGTGGTGAAAATGGTGAAAGTAAACAAACAAATTTGATAAGTATGGTAGTTCAAAGATAAAACTGTTGTTTCAAGTTTGTAAGTAAATATTTTCAATAATATGACTTGCAAGTTGTAATGGAGTCCACTTGGACTGTACAAACTATTATTAGTATTATTAAAACTCTTTCTATGCATGTAAATGGTACTGAAAGTGTTTACAGACATGTTTTTGTCTGTACAATGTATGAAATAAAAATTTCACTCTTTAAGATTTGACTCTAGACAGATGTGACTTCATCAAATAATCTGAATATAGTCCATGATAGCCTGTCCTTTTCATTAATTTCTTTTTTTTCTAAATGCATACATGCCAATTTTTGTGCATTTAATACTAATTTGAATTGTTAACTTTAATTTTCAGATGATAAATATTATTATGGTGCTGAAGGTGAATATGATTCCAAACGTCAGAGACAGATCCGTAAATTAGAAAAAACTCTTAAAAAGCTGCATAGGGCCATTCAAAAGCTGGAGGAGCAGGAAGTTGATTTTGATGATGAAGAAGACTCTGTTTACTTGTTGACAGAGAGGTAAATATAACTGCTATTTATTTTAATGTTCTTGCTATAAATGATTAAATGTATTAACAAAATCATCATGATTAATAGGTTTAATAATGTCTTCTAGTTCTGTTACTGACTACATTGTACTACAGTCTAATAAATATTTCTCCTTTAGACTAGATCATTATTTAAGCTGAAAAGGCATTAAGTCCCAAATCACTAATTAATATAGCAGTACTTAAAGCATGTGTAAATAACCTTAACAAGCATAATATACTTTAGGGAAATTTACCTATGATTTATATGCACTAGATAAATAAAGTACTGCATCCAATTCATGGGAACAGATTTCATTCATTATAATGAAATATTGTAACACATTAACACAATATTTAAAGATTTGCATCTGTGTATATATACTAGTTTTATTCAAATATAAAATAGGTTTTAATTATTAATTTTAAGATATGAAATTCAATATTTGCAATGCAATTATTAACTCTCATTGATGAAAATATATAGAATGCATTAAAATGTACCTAAAAATTAATCTTAAGAATGATATAACAAAGAAATTGAAATTTACCAGAATTTAAAAAGTCACTATTATTGTACATATATATTTAGAGTTAAACAATTAACCCTGTATTACTACAAGAATTATTAAAAAAAAACAATAAAAATACAAATTATAAGGCTTACAAGTTTGACTGTTTATGGCCCACAATTTTCTATTTGTATTGTGCACATAGTGAGGTAGGGCACAGCGATTTATCGCTCGAACTAGAGCAGCCCGACTGGTGAAATACCTCCACCTTACAGAAGACCGCAGCCAAATAACAATCAATTCTGTGTTTTTGTGTTCCTGCGTGTGAGTAAGGTTTCCAGAGCTCCTGGGGGGTGCTACATTAGTAGCAGGGGTCAAGCCTTCAAGGTAAGGGCGACAAGTCCAGTTACAGATTTATTATGCTGTACTTGTCACCCTTAAGCTAGGACCTCATTACCACTTAACATCAGGTGGCATGAGGTCAATCTTGAAGTGCAATATAAAAAAAAATAAAGTTACATGTTGAATGTATTTGTATAGGTACATGGTTGAGTCACAGACTATTGAATTCTTGTGTTTGTAGGATCAATATACCAATATTTGATAATCAATTAATTATCAATGCCACTTTTCGATGTAATTTTATAACTAACAACATGCTCACTTATCAAAACCAATATTTAGGGTTTGTTTGGACTATTTAGTAAATGGTTTATGTGAAGTTTTCACAAAATCGGTAGAGAGGTTCTTCATTTATCACATTTTTTTGTAACTAATGAATATGCGAGGGAAGCCGCGGCAGACCGCTAGTTTAATATAATACCCACTGCCACATAGTAATATTGTTTTTTGTATGCAGTGACGAAGGCAGTACATCCAATAAGGATTGTGATAAACAACTTGAGAAAGATCCCAAAGCACTCTTGCAAAGGTGTGTTGGTGAGAAATTCAACCACTTTATTAATCATTGCTTTTATTTTATTTTTGGAATTGTTGATTTACTTTAGTGTGTTATTATTTTTTTAACCCTGAAGTTTCAATAATATATCATCCATAATTTAACACTGGGCTGATTCCGAAATATTTAATAAATTAAAACTAAATTTGACAGCACTAAAAATATATCTATCCTATGAAATAGGTAAGGTACTTGGAGGGACAGTTATCGTTTTAGAATCATCAAATTTAGTTTTACGGATATTTTACTAAATATCAAAGAATCTGGTTGTGTCATTACTTTCTCATGTGGTTATCTTTTTATTTATATTAACGAAATTCATTTTTAATAAAATTTCAATTAATAGCATGTATTTATATAATTATATATTTTACATTATTTTAAAACTTCTTTTGTTTTTTCGTATTTAAATGTTGTTATAAATTTGGTGTGTATTTCTTTATTTATCTAGTGCATTGTATGTATGTGGTATAGTATGAATGGTGGAATGTAAGAACCAAAAACATACTATGATAATTAGTTTTTTTTTTACCTAGCATGCGAGGCCCCTAATGCAGAAACTATACCTTGATATTTTTCTTTTTATTTCATGTCAGATTGGCAAGGGTGAAAGAGTTACTAATTACTTTATATTTCTGAATGTTAACCACGATATTTGGTATTTTAATTAGATACAAAGAAAGAATGGTTCGCGTGCACGCCAAGTTCTGCCAGCTCACCAACACCAAGATGCCATCCGAACCTCGTGTGCAAATAGACGCACGCCCTGGCCATCCATCAGGGCCCGCCAAAAGGCTTGAAAAGTGGATCAACAAGAAAGTGCCTATTGGCACCCCACTGCCATTCCCGGATTTCCATGATGTACTTCGATGTGTTAGAGATGCCAATGAAGAGGAAAAGTTGGGATGGAATGAAGCTGATATAATGGAAGAAGGTACCTATTTAATTATTTTTTTTATCCGGACATGTCTAACAAGTCATGGTTTTACAAGTTAGGTTAACACTGTTCTGATTTTATTATAGCTCGAGACCTGTTCACAAGATGCGGAAAGAAACTACAGAGACGAAGACAAGAAAATGAATGGAGAATTGCTGCATCCAGAATATCTGTAGAAATTGATCCAGCCGATAAAAACAAAGACTTGATGAAAAAGTTAGATGATAACAAAATGGTTGCATCTAAAAAGGAGGCTGAGGTGTTTAATAAGTAAGTAATATGATACATATATACAGTAAGTAACACATTTTTTTTTAATAAATTGTAGATCCTAATACTATTGATAAATTATCTCTATGAAAATTATTTAAAATCAACACAAGTAATTGTTATCTTCTAGGTTTGCTGATCGTCAAAGTCAGCTAAAGTTAGAAGCAGAAGAAATAGGAGATAAAGAAGCCGAAGAATCTCCCGGTGACGATGATGAAGAAGAAGATACTCTAAGCACAGATGACACATCTTTAGAGAATAAAGAGAAAAGAAAAGAAAGGCTCAAGAGACTATTACAAGAAAAATCTATCAAGGTGGCAGAAAAAATCGAAACAAAAGAAGACGCTCTAAGCATGAGTACTGTAAGTAAACACACAAATGTAAAAGATATTGAAAAAGACAATGAGATGTCAGAAAAGCAAAAAGAAGATGAAATTACCCAAGAAGACACAGATGGTAAGAAGAAGATTGATTTAGAGAAACGGCAACAAGATGTTGAAAAGTTGTCTGAAAACAAAGAAATCAGTGAAAATGAGTCCATAAAAACTACAGACTCTGATACTGTTGAAATGATTACAGAAGAAAAAGAGAATTCCGAAATTTTTAAAATAAAACAAATGAAAAAAGAAAACTACGAAAAAGATAAAGAAATCAACAAATCCACTGAAAGATTTGAAATTATTGATAATTTGGAGAAAGCCCACTCAATTAGTGATGACAGCTGTATTAAACTTGAGTCTGATGTTGATGAGCTCCACTTGTTACAAAAACTGCATTCTGAAAATAAAAATAATAGTTCCACATTAGATTCGTCTGATTCTGAAACTCCTATAGCGATATCTGATACATTAGGGTCAAGTACGGATAGCAAAAAACGGGCGTCAAGTGATGTGATTAGTATCGAAAACTCAAGTTACTCAGAATCAGAAACTAATATAGACCTGTCAGATTCCAAAGAAAAATATAGTAAGCCAACAAAAATTGTTGAAGAAATTGTAGATCCTAATACAGAATTGGAGTGTTCTAATATTGGCATTGAAAAAAAGCAAGCTAGAACGAATAATGATGAATATAATGAATCAATAGAAGATATCCTTCTTGCATCAACAGACGATGAAGTAGAAAATGATAGATTTACGAGACCTAATATTATCGAGGGATGTGTCAACTTAAAAGACGATAGTCTTTCCATTGGTGATACAGTTGTTGAAGGAGTAGATAAAGCGCAAAAAATCACGCCTGAAACCAGTCCAGAAAATAAGGAGGATGTCAGTTCAGTAGATAGTATTGCTTTTGTTTCTATGAAGGATGATTCACCGTCCCAGCAAGATATGGATACTGAAAGTCAAGACCAAATAAAAATGGGCAATGAAGAAACGAGTAATATAGAAATCAAATCTGTTGACAAATCTGAAGACATGACCTTAAATGAATCAGAAAATTCTTCGCATAGTGTTCCTACAATTGAATTAAAAGAAAGCTCTTCAGAAAAAGAACAGGAAGAAATAGAAGAGTGTGGTAATACTATAGACAGTGACGAAAAAGAGAACTCGGTAGGCGAATTAATGGTTACCATGCAAGAATCTATTGATAACAGAAATGTTGAAGAAAAAGGAAATTCAGCCGAGGAAATATCCGATGACTTTGTAGAATCTGCTAACTCGGCAGATGATCAAGAAAATACTAATTCCGTTGAAGAAATATCTGATGGTTTAGTAGAATCTGTGAACTCAGCAGAAGAGGTAATGGATACTATAGAAGAACCTAAAACTGATAGAGATATTCAAGAAACGGTAAATTCGTCCGAAAACGTTTCACATAGTCATGAAGAATCAGTTAATTCGAATTCAAACGAAGTCAGTGAAAGCGTAAAGGAACCTTTTCGGAACACAACTATTCAAGACGAGTTAAATGCGATCGAGGAAACGACTGATGGTTTTTTTGAATCAAAGAACTCACCAGACGAAGTCATGGAAACTATAGAAAAGCCTAGTCATATGGATGTAGTAGAAGAAAAAAAAATAGCCGAGAAAACATCTGATGAGTGTGCAGAATCTACGAATTCATCAGAAAGTAAAATGGAGAATAAAACACACGAGCAACTAGTGGATACTATCAAATCTAAAGATTCTGAATCCCTAACAGCTCAGACAATCGAACTCAGTAATGATAAACCTAAAGATAATTTATAAATATTTTTAAGTGAACTATATCTTTAAAAAAACCCTTGTTTGATTATTTGAAAATGATTATAAAAGCAGTGTGTAATATTAAAAATTGATCTCTGAGCTTTTTCTCTACATTTAAACACAAGTCTCTTATTTTATTTTCATGTTATTTTTGAAAGGAAATGCCTCGTAAGTTAATTAATGCTTATCATTTTTTAATTTGAGCTTCATCACACGGGTTTCGTTATTTTCCAGTGCTGAATGTATAATAATGATCACATTCTGGTTGGGTTCTTTGTAGTTTAACAAATTTCATACATATTTTGTACCAGTTTAATGTAATAATAATTTTAAATAATAAAAAGTTCATTGTTACGGTGCGATTTGTTCTGCCATATTGTTTTGAATTATACGCATTGTATTTAGAAACATCTAATATCCCGTATTCATTTTTGGTATCTAGGCAGTTGTAATCATTTTCTTTCAAAAATATAATGCAATAAAGCACAGAATTAACTACAAAACCGTTATGAGTCATATAAGCTCTAAAACCGTACATAGTACATAATATATTAATGAAAGTAGCTGTGTTTTTTTTCAGTTAAATACTTAAAAAGTTAGTATTGGTTTTTTGAATCAAATCATTTCTAAGTGTATAAACGATATGCTTATACAAACTGTTTCGTTTAGGTGAAAAGTAATATTAATATAAGTGTGCTTAGTGTGGACTCTGCTTCTTAAGTCCCTAATTTGTAATCCAGCGAAAAAGACTTTTCTTGTTTTTGCCTTGCGCAAAGGTAAGGTATTATGTGTTACGTCGAAATTTATATTATATACGTAGGTGCCGTTAATATTAAATATGATACATGTTTAGGTATCCATTACTTATAATTTTGAACCGAGGACGTTTGTATGATTGTGTAAATAAGAACCAAAGGAAAGTCTGATAAGTTGTCGGGTAATTGTGTTTTATATTAAAGTAGGCATTTATTTTTAGTTTTTATTAGTTTTAATAGAGAAATGTGGCTCCATCGATTTTTATTTGATACATCAAATTCTTTTTTGTAATTAAGTATAGTGTTCAAATTACAGTACGCGTATAAAATTCGAAAATATCGAGCAGTTTAT
Source organism: Glyphodes pyloalis (assembly GCA_037074685.1). Taxonomy (NCBI): domain Eukaryota; kingdom Metazoa; phylum Arthropoda; class Insecta; order Lepidoptera; family Crambidae; genus Glyphodes; species Glyphodes pyloalis. The sequence goes on along the minus strand of JAYKKO010000015.1, from coordinate 7,120,171 downwards.
CACAACTTTATATAAAGGAAATAATTAATAAATAGTCTTGAGACCCATATGTGAATTTTATTTTTTCTTAATCAATTGATATCACTATTGCCAAGTAGGTATGGTAAGCTAATAAGGTTTTCTATCATTTTTAGGGTTCCGTACCCAAACGGGACCCTATTATTAAGACTTCGCTGTCCGTCCGTCCGTCCGTCTGTCACCAGGCTGTATCTCCAGAATCGTGATAGCTAGAGACTTAGAATAAGGAAAGTAAATATATCTATGGCTAGAGAGTTGAAATTTTTACAGATAATGTATTTCTGTTGTCGCCATAACAACGAATACTCCATCCCATGCAAGAAACGTGAGTTTAAGTCGTTTTTTTGCTTAAAATTAAGAAAAAAATACGTAACGTCACAGTTTCTTTAAATTTAATTGTACAAAGTATGATTTTTTTCAATACAACTGGATTACTGTTTTCTATGAAATACTGTTGTTAGACGTTTGAAATATTTATAGAATATTTAGTAGTATATTTACTTCCAAAATAAATAAAAATCAAAATACACTAAAAACTAAAAATAAATCCCATACAATTAACGTGATTTTTAGCCATTTTTTGCTCAATGTTAAATACCAGCAACAGATAGACGCTTGAAATATTCACACAATATTTAGTTGTGTGTATGTACTTCAAAAATACATATCGTCTCTAATGTTGAATCGATAATGGTACGGAACCCGTCCTGCGCAACTCCGACTCGCACTTGCCTGGTTTTTTCACAATACTTCTTGACATCAGTAAGGTGAAAAATTCATATTATTATATTAACTAAAAAATATTTGTTGTCAAAGGACGACGAATGCCTAATTTATTTTTCATAAATCTTTCCGTTACTGATTAACTAGTGGCGCCCAACGTGGGACCAATTATTATTTGTTAAACAAGTGAAGATATAGAATTGACTGTACAGCGAACATATTCAACATTGCGATTGAAAAGTTTTCGCAGTACCCGGTACGTACTGTTACTAATTAGGTAATGATAATATTGTAACAATCTTTGTGGGTCCAAGATTTTTTAAAGGGGCAATTGCATTGGCGCATCGTACCGCGGCCACGGAGAAGGCAGCTGCGTGTGTGGACTCCCTTTCTATGTTAATAGTAGTAGTAACTACCACAGACTAATAAATAGGCCTAGGTACCTAATATTTATTGAGTATGAGTTCTACACCTGCGCCTTTTGACTTTGGATCAATTACTATTGGAATCATAATAATGTTAAATTTTAATTTAATTGAACGTAGTTTTGGAAACGATTCCATAAGTTTTTTTATGCTTATATAATAATCGGTCGCATATGTAGGTATACCGAAATTAATCTCGACGTCAGTCGTCACAACATTTATTTACAATTAAAATTACAATATTTACAAAGGTCCAGTCTTAAGTACATAATGCTAAAATATCCCGGTTATGTGAAGCAGACAGGTCCTGGTGTGAAAGTGAACTGGTGCTCGGCGTCCGCGATTCCTAGAGGCTGGAAGTCCCCGATGGGCAGTCGCTCCGTGCGCGACGTCCGAATTTCCAGCACTATTTCGCCTGTGCCATCCTGATAAAAAAAACTTAGTTTAGTCGAAAACACGGCATTGATTTTGGGCATCCACATACGCCGCCGGCTTTCAGGCTGCCTTGTCGATGACGTTTCCGCCGGCTTCTCCGCCCTATCAGTACGCGTCAAAGTAGCATGCCGCCGGCATTGAAAAATAGTAAATAGTAAAAAAATATATTCATGTAGATTATATCAGTATCTACCTAACACTTATGAATAGTCTCATGCTTTCTAGTTTTTTTACAAAAAAAGAGAAACTTATTAATAAGACATACCTACATTATTATCAATTTAGTAAAAATAATAATAATTAAATTAACAGTCGGACTTAATGTGCAATATTATATTTAAATCTTTTTTTACATTTCACAATCCGTTCGTGCCGTCGTCTTGGTTGGCATATGTGGTTGTGCTAATAGGATATGTTCTCATGATGGGTTTCCGTGTGAAAGAAGTGAAGATGTTAAGCGAGCTTAAATGGACCCGGATATACCTAATGTCTAAAATTTTCCCGCTTCTGTATTGGTAGGTATATTTATGTAGGCAATGCCAATCTCCGCTCCAACTCAGTAGAAACGCATCCTTTATCCAATTGAGTTTCCGTATCTTAATTTATTAACTTAATTTACTTCAGGTTGGTAAATTATTTTTGATGGGATAAATAAATTTCGATAGTTTGTAATACCTTGCAGTCGTCTTTTATAACTTGAGGCTCCTTGAACTCGATTGAATTGTATCCAATCAGTTTGACGTTGTTTATTCTTGACATTTCTGGGATGTCTGATCTGTAATTAAATTTAAATGATTTAGGGCACATATATATCCATACTGTAAAGCCACAAATAATGACTAGCGGATGAATTACTTATTAAGTGCGCATATTTGTTGTTGGCCATATAATAATGGCCCGTGTGATGTAACAGAAATAATTAATATCACCTTTGTACAGTTTTCGTGTTGACACAGGTGTAGGTGAAGTTTTGTCTTGCTCCATTCGAAAGCAATCTTAAAAATCGCAGCTGGATTGCTCCAGAGCCTTCGCCGTCGTATGTTATCTGAAAAATTAACAATATTATGAATAAATGTTACATGAATACAATAACAGAACCAAATTTTACTCCTTTCAAATCCTCCTTTCAACTTCCTCTATGTTTTATCCTAAGTAACTATATCCTTGTAGTAAGTAGGTACCAATTTCATTCAACCTTGGCACGTAAATAGTCACAAAATTTTATAAATGCATTACGACACTTTCGTATCAGTAATATCTAGGTAAGTATTAAAAATATTGATTTAAAAGTAGGATATTTAATACTCTATATAAGTCAATTTCATACAACCGTATCTACCTATTACTCGCTATCTATTATTTTTTATACAAGGTTTTCTGGGCGAGATCAGTAAGATAAGATTGAAAGAAACAAATGTTTTTGTTCTAAAAAGTATACCTAATCTACTTATCTTACTTTATAACCGTCAGGTAGCTGCGAGAATCTATGCTGGTTGTCCGCTGTGTAAATCGCCATCTGGGTGTCGTCTGGGTGCACGCACGTTTGATGTCCTTTGCAGTAGACACGTATTGGCTGACTGGCACCTCCGCCCCTTGCGTCAATCCAATAGTAACCTGTGGGAGATCAGGAAATTTTTCAAGGTATTTTGATACTAGCTATTGAATTATGAGTATTTTAAGTGACTTATTACTCGCACGACTACATAAGTAGGAAGTAGGCACTTACTAGCAATAAACAAAACAAACATACAAGTTCTAACGCTTGATATTGTACCACGAAAAGTATGGCATGATGGGCGTGGCTTTAAAAAGTGAGCTAGCGACGGTACACATACCGTTCCCAAGGACACAGCGAGTCACAGGTGCGGACCAATCACTCTATGAAATTACGTAACTAATGAACCCTGTCTATTTCGATCTAAACGCATACCTAAGCCTTAAAGTTTATTTTCAAGTGTTTCACTTATTACTACCTACTTACATTGCGTATCTATTGCTTGTGTGCTTTATATTTTTGTGTGTTTTGGGTGCTTTTGATGGAAGTTAGTATAACGGGTATTCTTCCCTGTTTTTTTCGTTCACTGCTCACGAGTTATTTAGCCTTCTTTCTCTCATACCCAACTTCCTACATTTTTGCTGACTCAAATTATGTAACGCCCACATATGGTAATGTACACAGGAAGTAGGTAGGTATTTAGCCCTGCCGTTTAAATGTTAGGTGTCAGCTGTTGCCCGTGAATTTGAGCTATATCGGTATTAAAAGTATCCTATGTTATTATAGTATCATAACCGCCTAGCTACCTAACGTTATCTACCTATAAGTAAAGAAGTTGTAAGATTGCTCGATCGAAATTGGCTACTTGACAGTTTTTGAAAATCGCCTACAATAACTTGCGGTTAGCTCAGTTGGTAAGAGCAGCACGCGCGATACGTGAAGGTCGTGGGTTCAATTCCCGCACCGCAGGGGGAGATAAATTTTTTCTGTTTCTAATATTTAAAGTTCGCTAGTACGGCGTATAGTACTATAAAAATAATAAAATCGAATAATCTAAATAACCAGAGAAAAATAAGATTTTGTGTAACACATTTAAAAAGCGCGCGAAAACGCCTAGTCGCGTCATTGTTGCAATTATGACGTCAACGTCCTAGACAACGAACCGATACGCATAGGAACGACTTAATTAAGATAAACGGAAAATGTTTCAATAAATTCTTAATACGATTAGAGAGACAATAATTCAATTTAATCGGTAAAATAATCATTGTTTCGCCACATTAAAATAAATAATTTTCGCCGACGGCTGTCATTTCCGAATTGCAATGGTGGTGTCCGTTTCAAGTAGCCAATTGTCTACCGAGTTCCTAACAACCTTAGTGTTATTTTGTAAAGAAACTCCTCTATAATAAAATTGTATAGGTAGGTAGGTAGATTCCCATCCAACTACTCAAAATTAGGATCCAGCTTAGTAACTTTTGTATACTTACCTAAAACTCCTACGCTACAGTCAGTGTAGATAGATGGATAGGTATAGTTAAGCCACTCCCATTGTGAACAATGTGGTTTCAGATGAGGTCAATCAAATTCGGTTAGCAGCTCTAAGCCAAACTTGGCGACATCGTTAGCGAATGTTTGCCAATTACGGGTTGAACAGTTGGTTACAAAACTTATTTGAACTGTCTGCGTGCCTACCTATTGCGGACAAACATAATCTACTCAACAAGAAGCAAGTAAGTGAGCAGTTTCTAACCAATTTGTAGCAAGTTTTGGAGCTTAAAATTAAGCTGCCAGTAAGTAAAACATTTGAATTGATAGATATTAACTAAATTTTGGTTTGTTTTTGGTATATTCCTGACGTGGTTTCTATGGTTTGGAAATAATATTTATTTAATAATAAGTTTAAATAAGTAGGTACACAATTTATGCAATAGCATAGGTACAGTCGAAATTACGCCAGATACACTTTTTTGACTATTCAATATAAGCGTAAACTCTAATATTTAACTACAAGGGTTTGTCATGACACTGCTGTTGACTGTACATACTACTTTTGACGTGACTACGTCTAATAACTCGATACTACGGGCTGCATTCACGAAAACGATAACGTCATTGTCCCGTTACGTTCATTGTCACGCTCCGCAAGCGAAAGCGCGGCACGAACGAGAGAGAGGCATAAGCGCACTTACAGACAATCAATTGTATTTGAAGTATTCATTTTCTGCTACAATATCACATTCAAGAGCCTACCATCGGTAAGGTTAGCGTGTGCAGCGCGAAGGTCGCGGCAAGTCAGGGCCGGAGTGGCGCGTGTGCCGCGCGGCCGACGCGCCGCCTCCAAAGCCGCGCGAGCCGATATCACTCCCGCCATCACTTCGTTCGCCCATTCCGGCTCTTCATCTGAAACGTTACATACAACACCAACGTTAAAAAGCCTTAATAATTTAGTCGAAGTTGTGTCAGCTTTCTTAATGCAGGGCTAAGGCTTTTATTTCAATCAAGTCATCATTACAAAAATGGGTATCTACTATGTTATGCCCGGTTTCAATATTTGAAAAACGATCCGTTCTAGTACGGATGACGGACGACTCATGACAGCTGATATGGAAAGTTAATGATGGAACGGTATTCAGGACTCGTAGTCGGTTGGAGAAAAACTGATAGTCATTTTTGACACATTACAAATCGTAAAATATTGGAATCACAATGCTTAGCCAAATGCTGGTTCGTGACCACAAACTTGAGATACGTTCGTAAAATATATTTTCTTTCGACCAGGAAATCGAACCCAGGATACAGTGGCTCATGAGCGCTACTTCTAAAATTCTAAGTAGGTACCTAAGTTTTCAATTTTCATTTGAGCAGAGGGCTTACATGAAATCAAGTTTTCAAAAGCGGGCACATTGACTTAAATTTTTCAATCAATAAAATGCGGCACCATGGTAGTGCTTTACCCGACATTAAACAAAGGATTATCTGTAATACGTGTATAATATTAATGTACTTATGTACCTTTATACTTATTTACATGCGTTCTCCAATAACTTCCATTTATGAACCGGTTTTTATATATTTTTTTGATGGAAAGAAAATATTTTGGCGGTGGTGTTATTTTTGCTAAAAATTATCATTTTCATCAACCTCAAATTTGATGTGGACGGAAGACATAATGTTTGTTATCGGTTAATTTAACATAGTGCAGATTAGTTTGCGTATTTAGTAGGATTTTGGAAATCCATTTTATTGTATTGATTGGTATTTTATTTTAAGCGTTTGGCAGATACCTTTTAAGATTTATCACATTTTTTTTACTCTCAACTTTAAAGGCGTAAATGGGTCGTTCTTCTTTTTTACCGACAATAAGTTGTCCCCATTAACACGAATGTATAATTATAAAAACAAATATATGAGTACTTCAAACTATTGAAATATTCCTAATGTATGATAGATTAGGAATTATGTTATCATGTCGTAGGTACTTCTCTTAATTATTTAACTTAAGAAAAAAGTTACATCGCGTGACGGAGGTGTAAGTGGTACTATTTTTGAAGACCGTGACGGAGTTGTACATTTTGATCGATATTGTTTGCTTATAAATTAATTTGACATCATAAGATAGACCATCTGAAAAATGATTCCTCACACAACAATTTAGGCAGTATTACCAATGATTACTAATATGATATGTACATATTAAATATTGATTTATCAGTCATGTCCATTGTCGGTAAAAAAGAAGAACGACCCAAATATGTAAGTAGGTACCGAGCGGCATTTCTGTACCTTCTTCAAAATTGTCGTCAGTTGTTGTCTCAGCAGATTCCATCTTCACACTTCGTCGTCGTCTATAAGAGGCAAAGAATTCAGCAGGCATCTGTGGCACCTGTGCGGGCGGCCCTGGTGGACCTGGCGAACCGGGAGGTCCAGGTAAACCGGGCCTTCCTTCTGGGCCTGGGTTACCTTTCGGCCCTACTGAACCTTCAGGCCCGGCGGTGCCAACAGGTCCAGTGTCCCCTTTTGGTCCTGGAGGACCGACTGGCCCCTGTAAAATGTACATATTATGATTATTGACGTTTTAGACACCGCTAACAATTCAAAGTCCAATATAACCTACATATCTATTTAATGAAAATTTAACGTGGTTCGTTAGTCTCGCTAAAACTCCAAAACGGCCAGACCGGTTTAGCTGATATAGTTGTTTTTGATATAATTGTGGAGATCCAAGGAATGTTTAAATGGTAAAAAAAAGTTGGATGGAAAAAAACGACGTTCGCCGGGACAGCCGGGCAGCTAAATATATTGTACGTATGATAAAAAATACATCACAGCAACACTTAAACACTTAAGTACAGACAGAAATTACTTAGTTGTCATACCCACAACATAAGGATTGCACAAAGTCTAAAGCGCATAAGTACATGCCAACAGTCTATTGATTAAAAAAAACAGTCCTACTTCTTATGGGTACATACCGTGTCTCCTTTAGGCCCAATTGGTCCTCCTGGTCCTGGAGGCCCTTGTTTGCCCGTCTCGCCTTGGTCACCTTTCAACCCCATGACCCCGGTGTCTCCTATGTGGCCTTTCGGTCCTCTATTTCCTTTTTCTCCTCGTGGGCCTGGAGCACCTGGGGGCCCTACTTTTCCTGGTGGTCCATCAGGCCCGATCAAACCTGGTGTTCCTGTTTCGCCCTGAAATTGTGTAAAGGACTTCATAAACTCTATTCTTATTATATTGCGTTACTAAATTTTGTGTAGGCGTTCATTGACCCAACATGTGAGGTTTAAAGGTCGTTATAAAGTTTAAGAAGTTAACTTAATGAGAGTATTAATTAAATAAAAAAAAGTATTTTAATTGCTGTTTTTCCTTTGAAAACTATTGTTAATTTTAGAAAATTTGCTGTTTCTTTGGTAATGGAAAAAAGTAATTTGATTCAAAATTATTCCCATTTGTATTTAATGAGGTTCACTAAATTAACTATTTTAAACAAGGTTCTTTAGGTACTTATAACCAATTTTCTATTGACACTTAGTATTACTGCAGACAGCTATTTTAAAGGTTATAAGCATAGGTAGTATTGACTGGTATGATGGAACAATGGTTAGGGCGGGTTCCTGGCTATAAAACCAAGGGTTATCGGTTTGATCCCCAACCGGGACAAATATTGAATATTTGTGTATTGTTCGCAATAAGTGCGATCGTATGTTTTCAATTAGGTGTATTGTGCCAAGGTTGATTCCGTTTTCCATAACCCAAGATTTTAATCCTTACTTTGGGATCACGTCAATGTAGTCGTATATACCTAGATTTGATATTATTTGATCCTTATTTAACTATAAAAAATAATTAAAATGCAAATAAAATACTGTCTACACAAGGAGTTATTTATGTAATGTTAATTTATTGAATGGTTCCAAATATATATTGTAATATTATATTATATTCTTACGATAGGTCCCGGTAGACCCCTTACGCCACGCAGCCCGACGTCTCCTGGAGGCCCAGACGGCCCGGTGGGACCTGATTCACCCTGAGAGCCTTTTGGCCCTTGGTCTCCTTTTTCTCCAGCTATTCCAGGGCTGCCTTGTAAACCAGCCGGGCCTTCTGATCCCTGTTAATTTGAGGAAAAGGAATAATACAGTAACTTGAATTTTGATGATCATTTGAGAAATTGTAAAATATGGTTATTTTTTAAATATTTCAATCATCCACATTGAGATTTTGAATAAATTGCCTTCGAAATCAGTATGTGAACTAGAGAATAGCATTAGCTATGTATGAGATGCATAATGCATATCCATTAAAAATATTTGCATCTGAAATTGTGTTATCTACTGTGTATCTATAAAATAAATAAATAAAAGTTATTTCAAAATTTCTTTAAACTTACAGGACTGCCTGGGAGGCCCGTTTCACCAGGTTTTCCTACAGGCCCTGTAGGCCCAGGTGGGCCTGGCGGACCATTGCTGCCCTCTGGGCCATCTGCTCCAGGTTCGCCTTTAATGCCCTGAATACCGGGCTCTCCCCTCTCACCAGGGAATCCGGCCGGCCCTAAATCTCCTTTAGGCCCTTCGGGGCCTGGCGGGCCTTTGGCTCCTGTCTCTCCTTGCATCCCGGTTGGGCCGTCATCTCCCTTCGGTCCGGCTGGGCCTCGGGGTCCCTAAAGGAAATATAATGAAAAATGTGAATCATGATGATCTGTGTATCGTTTTGGCTCCGGTTATTCTGTAAGAATTCTTCCTTGATTCGGAGTTTACTATTAGCTCTACAAAATTTTCTTCAAAGAAAGAATGTGTATTTTTAAAAAATTAAAAAATCGAAGAGTAAGTAAAAATATTTCTTCATCCTTTTTGTAAAATTTACATAAGGAGCTACAATTACTTAACTTTTTGAAATAGTACCTTTTATAAAAATCTTTCAATGACAACTGGACTATCAAGGTTGTTTTTTAATTCTACTATTGATTAGGAGGTATAATATCAGCAAAGCTATCTTTGCACTTGCAAACCAGGATTCTTTAAAAAGTGTTCTGTACCAACTTAGTATAGAAAAACATTTATCTAGTTCTAAAAGTACCAAGTAAATGGAAACTAGACCATTATAACGGAACGTTTAATTCTTAATAATTAAAAGATATATCATTTCTGGAACTATGACAAAACGCAATTCAAGTAAGTTTAGTCTAATTTGTGTAAACAGTAAGGACACCAATAATTATGTAGATGCAGGAAGCTCCTTTCATCCATGTATTCAGATCTTATTTTGTTTTAGAATGAATTATTATTTTGTCATTAAGGAACGCACCAATTTCCCTTCCGGGCCCTGAGGTCCAGGTAGCCCAGGCGGGCCTGGATTGCCCACTGCTCCGTGCTGCCCTTCTGCACCGCGCGGACCGACTTCCCCAGGCACGCCCTTCGGCCCTCGTCTCCCTGGGGCTCCCGTAAGGCCTATTGGCCCAGCCGGTCCTGAAAATTAAATAAATATACCGCCATACAACCATGCTGATTAACACTTTGTCCACTCTCTCTCTATTCTCTTGCGTCTCAAACTAAGGCGCTTAAGATGCGCAAATTAAAATTCATTTTTAAAGATTACTTAGTTAATTTTATCGCGCTCTTGACACTAGTCAAAAAGAATTCAGTACATCAGCTGGTGATTGGCTGGAAATAAAAGTCCGATGCGCTATCGGCTAATCAATAGTAGGTATCGAACCTTTTGTGGTTTCATGTGACAAATTTGACATATTATTATGCGAAAGTAATAGTACCGGACGAGGGGCATTAAAGAGGCGTAGCGACCCAAGCCAATATAGCTAAAATTGTTTTCCAAATTGACCTGACTGAGAATCGAACCTTTTGTCCTTCGGACTTAAATAGGTACTGCTCATGTAATTTTTAAATAGAATAAAAACTCGTATTCATATTGTATGAATCCACTGGACTGATTTCTTTAAGATGCGTTAGTTACTACCTACTACATGAAAATTCCATCGTATACATAGATTTTTTTTCCACAGAATAATTATAATGTGTCAAAAATTATTCGATCTTAAAGAGGTTATAGGTTTATATTTGGAAAACTTCCAAGTATTTTAAAAATCATTTCAGGAGTTTTCAAAATTTCCATTTATATGTCGTTTATCAAAAAATGAATACAGTTAAGAAGTTTTGAGTAGGTATTCCAGAAATAGCTCCTTATAATATTTAAGGGCAAAGTCCAAAGAGTGTGGTCTGACGTGCCTCTCTGTCTGTACTTATGATTTTTTTTAATGTATCTGCTTGATTGCATAAAACAATGATTACCTTTACATCATGTTTACGGTTTTATTTTTAGGTATTCGGTATGCACATTCATTAAAATCCGAAAGTTTTTTTAAAACTGTCGTATTTTGAAATCCTACTTTTCTTTGATGTATTTTTTTTATATTGCCGTTCAAGATTGACTTCATCCTACCTGATGTTAAGTGGTTATAAGGTCCTAGCTTGAGGGCGACAAGTACAGCATAATAATAGCTAATTATTGTTTTTTCAGTAATCTAGTTTTTAGTTCAAATTATAAAAAAATCAAATAACTAAAAATCAAATAAATAATCAATACCTAAATAAGGGGGGAAACATTTCATTTTAATGGAGTTTGAGACGCAATAAATAAAATAGTTATTTTTTCACATACCTACCCCAGAACAATTTGTATATCATATTATTACACGGAAATCTTACCAATCGGTCCAGTATCGCCCGTGTCTCCTTTAAAGCCTTGTTGGCCTTTCTCTCCAGGTGGCCCGGTTAGTCCTTGTGGGCCAGGTAAGCCGCGAGCCCCGTCTGATCCCGGTGTTCCTTGAGGCCCTGGATCTCCCGTTGGGCCTTTATCTCCCGGTAAACCGACTGAGCCTGCCTCTCCTCGTAAGCCTTGTATACCAGGGGACCCCGGTGGGCCCTGTGGTAAAAATGATGGTATTATATTTACAATCATTTTTTTGGTACAGGCTGATTGTTAGTCAAGCATGGCAGCTTACAATTTTGCTATGGATTTCGCTCAGTTAAGTGCGCCACAACCTTATTTTCGGTTTAAGGACTTTCCTACTTATTATTGATAAATAATTATTAATAAAGTGTAGTATTTTAATAAAAATACTGAACTGAAGTAGGATTATTTATGAAAAATCTTGGTAATACGGATTTCGCTCAAAATATTTATCAAAATTACCATAGCGGCGACGTTGAACAGAGTTAAGACTGAAGCGGCGTATGGAGGCGGAGCCATGGGTGAGGTAAAAATTCACCTATAGGATTTCATAAAATAAGAGGACCGGTTATACAATTCTATTTGGAGACAGGTAGCCAAAAATGAGGCTGCGCAAGCTACACACGTTAGGCACGCTACACACGCTACACATTCCACGTTCTATGTTGACGTCACATGCATTAGCATGCTTAAAAAATCTTGTATACTACGTGTATGTAAGCTACATGCGCAGCATGTGCAGACTGATTTTCACAAAATATCACATTTACCAGTTCCCCTGCAGAGCCCTTAAAGCCTTTTTCGCCTGGTGGTCCAGCTTCCCCTTTGTCGCCATCCTCTCCGGGCGGTCCAACAGGGCCTGGTGCTCCTGCGAGCCCTCTAGGTCCTGGCAGACCATCTCTACCCATCGGTCCTGATTTTAATTACATAAAATTAATTAAAATCTTGAGTTGACATTGTATACCTTTTTCTATAAACATTTTTGGCTAAGTGAATATATTCAGGAAAACTGAATATGATTTTTTCGTTTAGATAAGTCCGATTAAAATGTTTAAGTCTTTTAAATTCGACATTTCATATTTTGTCTAAAAATATATGCTTGCTGTACTGGACCAAAGATTGTTAATTGTAAGTATTCTTAATCATGTGTTGTCCGTAATAAATACTTACATTTTCTCATTCCCAACATCAGTGTTTAGAGAAATAACTAAACATTGTTTGTTTTAAAGTTCACTAATTACGTAATTTCGAAAACCACATGCAGGCTTGAGTTTAGTTATATAGAAACCTTTGCAGCGTTTACTGAGCAATGTTTCTAGTTAAAGTAAATACTAATCTTGCGCACATATCAACTATGTTCACTCTTAAACAAAAAAGGAAGAAAACTCGCATATTTAAAATCAGAACTAGCGATAAATGCTCAAAAATGTATGAACACTCAGAAAAATGTTAAACACATTAATATTTGAGAGAATAGAGCCTCGATCCAGCTATTGTAATGGAATGGTATGGTAAAATGTATATATAAGCCCAGTCATATTAGGGCTTTCACCTCGGGATGAAAGATTATAAGCTGCAAATTGGTATGAACCTTTGTTTTGTCATTCTAAATGTTGTCTCAAAAGTCACAATCGTTATCGTGTCCGCGTCTCAAGATATTCAAGGTCAAAGGTCACAAAAATTTTCGCGAATATCTGGCTTCCTATCAGTTAAATGAGATTTGCATTTATTATAAAAGTTGTAGGCTATAAAATTCCCTACAACTTTTGTTTAAACTTTTTTTTCATACGACCAACCGTTTTGAAGGTAGAGCGCGAAGAGTGCACATCGTACAGTCATATACGGCCTAATGCAAGGTCAAGCGTGAGCTATGGTTATCAGTACGTTATAAAGTCAATTATTTACTTGGAAATTATAATTATTAAACAATGCCCATTATTTATGTACTAACAATTAATTATTTATATTTAATTAAAGTAAGTAACTTGATTATTTATATATAATTATTCATATTAACTATTTAAGTATAAAATAAAAATCAGGGCTACAATGTTCTTTAGCTTGCGGCCAGTGCAACGGACAAGCTTGCCTCAACGCTTCACTGTATCCAAGTAATCCCGATGAAGAAAATACATATGATCCCGATATTCTGGAAGGTTTGGAGATGAACATGACAGATAATGAGGATGATGACAATGAATCGAACATTTTTGAGCGACAAGAAGAAGAAGACGACGAAGAAGAAGAAGATAATTAGCTTCCATTTCCAATTTCATTACAATTAAAATCAACAAAGATACTTTTGATATTTGAACTCACATTTTGATAAATGTATATTATGCCGTATTTAATAATAAATAAAAATATGTGTAAAATATATACTCTTACTATCATTGTAACTTAAAATAAAACTAAAATATATAATCCAGAATTAACAATATTTTATACTTAAATAGTTAAATATGAATAATTATATATAAATAATCAAGTTACTTACTTTAATTAAATATAAATAATTAATAGTTAGTACATAAATAATGGGCATTGTTTAATAATTATAATTTCCAAGTAAATAATTGACTTTATAACGTACTGATAACCATAACTCACGCTTGACCTTGCATTAGGCCGTATATGACTGTACGATGTGCACTCTTCGCGCTCTACCTTCAAAACGGTTGGTCGTATGAAAAAAAAGTTTATACAAAAGTTGTAGGGAATTTTATAGCCTACAACTTTTATAATAAATGCAAATCTGATTTAACCGATAGGAAACCAGATATTCGCGAAAAACCGATTTTTGTGACCTTTGACCTTGAATATCTTGAGACGCGGACACGATAACGATTGTGACTTTTGAGACAACATTTAGAATGACAAAACAAAGGTTCATACCAATTTGCAGCTTATTATCTTTCATTCCGAGGTTGACCCCTTTTTTTACCTAATATGACTGGGCTATATATATAACACATTTTTTACAGTTGGTAAAACATCAGCCCTCAAATAAAGTATGTTTAAAATGTAGGGAACAAAATAGTACGGGCAATAAAAAGTTATATTTAATATTTTAGTATACCTAGCCTACCTAAAATAGCATAAATATTTTAGTATGTAATACCTAGGGGTCCAGGTTCCCCAATTTCGCCCTTCTGTCCACCAGGTCCCGGCGACCCCCGGGGCCCTTCGCGGCCTTGGGGTCCTTGAGGTCCTTCGTGTCCGGCGTCACCTGGCTCTCCTTTGTCCCCCCTTACGCCAGCTGGGCCTGGTAGACCGATGTCACCTTTTGTTCCTGGTGCGCCCTGTTTAGTTAAAGGAAGTCTGATTTGATTTGATTGATTGAGATTCAAAATTGAATTACTGAGAAAGGCTAATTTCTGTATTTTGCTACTCAAATTTTTAATTAAAAACATTAACAGTGAAAAATAAAAATATTAGCACAATTACCAATTCTATAGATAAGTTTTTGTTTTTCATATGAAAATAATAACTGTACCTACTTTCCATTGAAGATGTAACTTCACTTTTAGATAAGCATGTTATAATAGTTTGACTATTTTTAAAGTTAAAGAAGAAAAATCTCACGATTGGTCCAGGTAACCCAGCTTCACCAAGATGGCCTGGCGGGCCTGGGGAACCTGCTGGGCCTGGTTTTCCTTCCGGCCCCGGCGGCCCAGGTGGTCCTTCTTTGCCCATTTCTCCAGGAGCACCGACATCTCCTGGGTTCCCAGGTATCCCTGGTGCACCGACTTGTCCTTGTGGCCCAGGCTCTCCATTAGGTCCTTGAGGTCCAACTGGACCAGATGGGCCGGCCAGACCGGGCGAGCCAGGTTCTCCCTAAGATAATAAAAATGCAATGTGAAAGTGATGTAGGGGTTGTATTTTGCTAAAACTACAATTAAACTCAGTTTCCACAGTGGTTAGTTTATGCTGTAAATTACATTACGCGATCTTCGTTCACTATTGAAATTAAAAAATGAATAGTCTTTGACTTCAGAAAAAATGAAATGAATGCTTCAACATAGAACATACCGTAGGTCCCCGTTCTCCTGGTGGACCAGGCATACCAAGCTTCCCATCTGGTCCGGGAGGTCCTATCGCTCCTGTAAAACCTCGAACGCCTTCAAGACCTTGAGGACCTCTTTCCCCAATAGGGCCCGGGGGCCCAGGCTGACCCGTGTCACCTTTGGGGCCAGGTGGTCCGTCCGATCCACGGCGGCCACGGGGCCCTCGATAACCCTAAAAGATAAAATTGTATTTTTAAATTTGGATTTCGTACGACTTATACGTATACCTACATGATGACTTATTGGGAATATTTAATAATCTTTAACTGGCCTAGCAATCTTTCTCAGCTTTTTCTATGTCCAATGGTAACAATTTGGTTCAATTATTGGGCTCAACTTATGATGAGAAAGCAGATCGTTGATGAAATAAGATTCAAGCTCTACCTTTTTACATTTGGCATGCAGAGAATATGTTCAGCGAAGTTATGTTACTTACCTATATTAATGTGAGCTCTATTTATAACCACAGTAGGTACAAAAGCGACTATTGCACTACATCAATATAATAAGCGCATTGTTTAGGTACACCTCAGATCATATAAACAAAATTGTTGAATGTTCTGTGGTTTACACAGTCTGAAAAGTTAAACTTACTCTCGGCCCCGTCTCTCCACGGTCACCTGGCGGTCCAGTTAATCCCTGTAATAAATGGAAAATTCAATAAAAAGTAGTACACGTTTTACGCATTGGATACAACGGCAGTATAAGCGGTCCATCATACACTCACACAATGCCGCCACCGCGCGGACACAATACCGCCGAAGATTATCTTTTACACTGCAAGTAAACGCCGCGTAAAGCTCACCATCGTGCCGCTTTATCTTGAATAGCCCGTTCGACTATATCTGCACAGACGTTGTACGACTATATATACAGAGTAAAAGTACGTAGGCGAAACGTTGTCGGTGAGGTGGTGGAATCATGTTCTAAAGCCCTAGGACCATTAAAATTACCATTAGTCCTTTAGTGCCCCTGCGACCACGCCGTCCTGAGGCGCCTTTGTCTCCTTTTTCGCCTTGACTGCCTGGGTAACCTTGTGGGCCTTGAGAACCGGTTGCTCCTTTTTCTCCAGATGGTCCTATCGGTCCAGTTTCACCTCGTGGACCTTCTGTACCCTTTAAGTAAAAATAAATCGTTTCAATCACAAATCTGCGTGGATAACTACAGTAATATGATATAATTAAACTTGCATCTTACCTTTTGCCCTTCAGGTCCTTCAATTCCAGTAGGCCCGGGCTCTCCCGTTAAACCACGATCTCCTTTGGGCCCTATCTCACCCTTTTCACCCTCGATACCTGGCAAAGAAAGTTGTTTAGTATTGAGAATGAAATGAATTTAAATAAGTATGCAATAATTACCGCTAATTGTGTGCAATAATTACCTCTTATTCCTTTGTCTCCTTTATCTCCGGGTAATCCGCGGGGGCCGTCATCTCCTTTTAGACCCCGAGGACCAGGAAAACCCACCATTCCCTTAAAATTAAATTTATTTAGTGTAAAAACTTTATCGCAAATTAAACAATAATTTCACTTACTGTCGTCTACAATTAAGGTGACATCGGTCTTAGTTTATTGAAGAACTCTAGTACATCGTAAATTGTATTTGTCTCAAAATAATAATTACCTGTGGTCCCTGTGGCCCCAAATCTCCTTGTGCTCCCTGTTGACCTGGGTTTCCTGGTGTACCGGGTGAACCTTCAGGTCCATGCAGCCCAGAAATTCCTGGTTTACCTTGCGGTCCCTACAGAGGAAAATATTAAAATGTAGTTTTTACGTTCAAATTTTTTATTGTTAATTTCGACGAAACCCTTTTTTCATGAAATGTTATTTTGTCACGTGGAGTTTCCTTATATATTTGTTATTGATTATAGTTAGTTGTTACGATGACATCTGAGCTACAAGATTAAGCATTTATAATTTATACTGTAGAGGATATAATATTATAACATTTTCACCTGTATCCCTGGGGACCCAATGGGGCCTTGAGGGCCGGGAGAACCTGAGGGGCCCATTGTTCCCGGTTGCCCCTGTTGCCCTGGTGGGCCAGGTTGGCCGGAAGCACCCTTCGAGCCTTGTGGTCCTTCACCTCCAGGTATACCTGGATATCCGATTAGTCCTGGAAATCCTCTGGGACCGGTGAAGCCTCTTGGTCCCTAAAATTAATTTAATAACGGTAAAGTTCCCATAAATATAGTCACGTACCCACAAGTGTCAGTTGCTTGCAATTAATGCAATCTGGTAGGGTCGTAAATTTTGTTACTAAATACATTTAATTAGTGTACCTACGTACAAAAGACTGCACCGTTTTTATTACTTTGCACAGTTGGTTTTGAGTAGGGTTATAAATGAATCTAAATGGATTCCGTATTCTAATTCTCAACAATTACATTCTTTATGATAGAATTTTAGTTAATAGTTAATTAATTTAGCTGTATATTTTTTTGTAGGTAATATTTTCAAATCTCATAAAATATATTAGGAAATGTTTAACAATAGTATTTTGCATAAAGTCGTACCTACTCGTATTATCATATTTATAACAAAATGCATATTGAAATTATTAGGAGCGTATTTTAAAACCTGCAAGTTGAATATAAGTTCAAAACTTACGAGTTCTCCAGACATCCCCGGGGGTCCAGGTGGCCCATCATCACCCGGGGGCCCATCTTGGCCCGGCGCACCCGATTCACCTTGGAGGCCCGGGGCTCCTCTCTCCCCTTTGTCGCCAGGCATGCCTTGCTGTCCCGGGTAGCCCTGCTCTCCTTTCGGCCCGGACGCTCCTGGGGAGCCTCGTTCCCCATCACGACCCGCATGACCGCGGCGACCTAAGCGTCCAGGCGGACCTATAGGGCCTCGGGGGCCTGGTGGACCCTAGTGGAATATTTGGTGGTCAGATCTGGTGTCTGATGGAAATAGTTTCTAATCATATTAAGTTTTTGGGCACATATAAAAAATGTTATGAATAGCACAAGTATGTATGCGGCTTTAAAAACTTTAATAGATAGGCGGGATATTTTTTTACAAAATGTTATGATGGCGATTACAAATGGCCTACAAATCTTTTCACCTGTTGAAAAGGCATACAATGGACTGTGTAAACCCCTAACAGAGCTAAACAATTTTCTAAAGCTGTGATGCTCGATAAATGGTACTTCCATTGTCAAAATCAAATCAGGTGGTGAGAAAACTGTCCCATCAAAATCGAAGTGGAAATGTAAAGTTTAGCCCATCAGAAAATGAATAGGGAGTCTAAGATGTCACCTAAAAATATGCGTTGTTTTTAAGAAAATGTCAATAAAAATAAAGCACTGATACTAAATTTACGTGGTTTGTTATTATTATCATAATCTAATAAACGTAGTCAACGTGGTCGATTCATTGTCATTTATTGATTATTGTTAATTTTTGTAAATTAATGTCATTATATAAAAATGAGTACTTATTAACTCATCGTTTACTTACCGGTTCCCCTAGATCCCCTTGTTCTCCTTTGGGTCCTTCTGGGCCTGTCTCTCCCTCCGGTCCTGTTGGTCCAGTTAGACCCATTGGCCCTTCTGCACCACGCATAGCAGCCTGATAAAAAGCATAGTTAACTGAAACTTCGAAAGTTATAAAAATAACAGAAACGTTTGCAACAATCTTAAAATTAAAAACTATATTTGTACAGTTTGTACAGTTGTGCCTCTTAATAGCTACTTAAGTTAGGTTTGGAAAAAAAATACAGTGACATAGAGTGACATAGAGTGACAACAGTTACCTTAGCAACGACTATGTTATTGTAAATATGAAATTTAATAAACGAATGCTTTTCCGCATAAAGAATTTATATAACATACAGGTATGTAGGTATAATGATAAATGTAAAATGAAAAAATATATTTATAATATGTAAATAATTTCACATAATATTGCTCCTAAAATAAATTCGGTTTGGTATTAGGTAGAGGAAAAGGTGGTAATGTGGCCCCCCACTTTGTTTTTGAGGGTTTATTTCTAAAATAAAGGAATAAAAAATATGAAATGAAAAATATTGGGTTCAGTATTTATTTGTGCGTTCACATCTTACTACAAAATAAAATAAACTCGCTAAACCAAATTCAAATTATCATTTATTCTTAAGTAATCAAATTTTGCATCTCGAGATCAACTGATGGTTATGTGGCCCCCTGGGGGTCACATTAAATGTATTGGCACCTAACGACCGAAGTCACAAATATAATAGTCCCCTTTTGAACCTCCACAGGCGATATGAGCTCATAATTCGAACTCTGACACTGTATCCATTTCTCTCTAGATCAGTCATTGGTATAAATAGTTTCGCAAAACATACAGGGTGCATTTGCGTTGTCAGAAACCCTTCTCAGGTATATGTCATCAAAATTGACGTTGGTTTCGTTACTGTCGGTACTACTGCTGGGTGTCACATCTCTCTTGCGCCGTACACTAACTCCACTACTGCTTGCTCTATCATAATTATGTCTTGACTTCTTGTCCACGTCCGTGACCACGTCCTCGTCCGCGCCCTCTTACACGAGTTTCTGCTACTTGCAATGCTTCGGTTAATTGGTTTTTATTTCATTTGTTCAGGGTTTTTTTGTTTCTTCTTCGAAAATGGAGATAATACGCTTTGTTTAGGCATCTGAAACCACAAAATAAAAACATGTAAATGCTAAACAAGTCTTATTTGTAATGTGGCCCCCGGGGCCATGATACAACCAATGTCGGTGGGCCAAATTAGAGTTAATCAAAATATTTTGATATTCAATCTAAAACATTATGAAATAGTAAAAATGCATATTTACCTTACAAATACTGTAGACCACAGTGTCACGACACAATGTTCAAAACCACAGAAAATTTGATCAATTTTTTTACCAATTAAGGAATAAAATTCACAGTAGTAAAATAAGTTTAGCGGGTGCGAGTTTCTACTCGTTCAAATGAGAAACGAATGCAACCGCCCCAAGCGGATTTATAGGGTATTGAATCAATAGTACACTAAAATGATCTCGTTGGGCCAAAATAATACTAGATGTCGTTGTGGGAACTAACTAATATTGAAGGGGGCCAATATACCTGCGGGGGTCACATTACCACCTTCTCCTCTACTATATTATATAGACTTGCACGTCCAAAATTTATTTAAGTTAGAGCTAGGACAAATACACTTGTCCATTTTAATTGAGGGTCTATTAAGAGCCCATTTAAAGACTTATTGTGAATAATTATAAAAAAGAAATATTCAATGTTAAAATGTAAATTTTCAGAACGCTAAAGAAAAATGCAATATCTCTGATGCAGAGTATCTTGGCATTGGCATATCACAGTTTTTCCTACGGACAATTTTTACTATTCCGTCCCGTAAAGTCTATTTTAATCCTAAAACAATTTCAGAAAAAAAAAATGATTCAGGTGATTGTATTGCGATCGAACTCACCATGTGTTGGGTCATCATTTGCCGCAGAGCCTCCGCTTGGGCGTCTGGTCCTTTTTCATTTCCAGATTGATGTAGCTGCAAAGAAACATTGCCTGACTTTTAAATCGTCTCCTTGTTTAGATTATTATGTATCTCTCTTGATGAGAGACTTAGATTATTTAGAACGAGTAACCACACAAAAACGTCGGAATTTTTTTTAATCCAATGCAATAAGTAAACCAATTACCTAATGTAAAAGTTTGAAAGCGAAAAAATCACAAAGGTTATAATTAGATGAATAGGTGCCATGTCTACTTAGCGTAATGAATCGATCAGTTCGGCTTAAATGGTGTGCGAAAACGGTCATAATACCGTTCAATTACTTACGGGAACAACGAAGACGTGTCCGGGTGCTCCCGGAAATCCCTGCTGTCCCTCCGCACCGGATTTCCCCGGTTCGCCCTTGGGCCCTCGCGGACCCGGGGGTCCGGGTGGGCCGGGGTACCCACGTGGCCCCATGTAGGCTCCGGAACTTCCGTAGTCGAAGTACGTCTCCGATGGATCGTAATATATTGAGCCGTTACCCTGCATTTATACAATTCGATCAGGTATTTATTTAAGAAACAATGGCTAAAACTTGGTATCGGTTTATCACGGTGTGCCTTGAAATGAAATTATATGCGACGTTTCTAAGTCACCTAAAAAAACCATGATACTATATAATGTTGTTTTACATTGTTGGTTAAATCTATACATCTATACATATAAATAAAAATAGAGCATCTGTTTGTAATATTAATATAACCGCTTTTAACTATATGCATATGAATATATATACGGTATATAATACCAAAATAAAAAAAAACAGTATTTTATGTCTGTCTGTTTGTTCAGGCTGATCTCTGAAATGGCTGGACCGATTTTGACGGGACTTTTCTTGGTAGATAGCTGATGTAATAAGGAGTAACTTACGCTACTTTTATTATGGAAAAATAATTTTATTTTATAAAATAATTGCAATCCTCTAGTTCACGTGAACGAAGTCGCGGGCACGGCTACTAATAAGATAAGCAAAATAATGTAGCATACGGTACTTTTACTATCTTATAATTAAAAATCCTTCCTAATGTTTTATTTTACAATAAGTTAAGCCCTTATTGTTCCAGATATAATAACGAAATGATTATACACGGTAAAGTTTATTAGTTATTGTTCCCTATAGAACTACAAAGAAGAGTTAATGCGTGTTAAAAAGTGGTGATAGAGGGTCTATCAAATCAAGGCATATTCAAAGTTTATAGTATATAAAAACTGGTAGGATTATTAAAAATGCATAACGTTTAAATTGTAACTCATAGAAAAATGATAGCTACTTTTCTGTCTTTTTGATTTCACAATTAGTACGATGAACTGATTATAATGGTGATAGGTAGGTACGTTGCATAGGTATGCAAATAGCAAAAGTAAACACTTATTCTTGTTACTTGTATACATACCTATCACTCACCATAGGGTGCTCAAAATTATGTAATTTTTGTTCCAATCTACTAAACCTCATATGCGTAATTCTACCAAAGCTAATTTTACTTTTGCTTACCTCACTCTATCAATATATAGAAACTGGCTATCGCCAGTTGCTATCGTACCTACCTACCTGTTTATAGTTAAATATATTTAAATAAATATTCCATTTGTAAACTAATCTATCTCTTTTACCTCCGGTGGGTGTGTAAGCCAGTCGCTATCTTCCGTGGTCGTCATCGGAAAATAAGACTCGGTGGTGATGATAGTGTTAAATACTGAATCATCTTCATCCCCTCGTTTCAACTGCAAAAAAAATATATATAAGGAAATTTATGAAGTAGGTAAGGTACATAATTATCTTAAAAAGTCAAAAGATTTTTTGCATATTTCTGTTTTTCAAAGTTATAGTAAAATCAAATGAAACTTAAAAAAAAACACTCATAATTTCAAAGCATAAACCAGTGTGTAACAATCTACTCGTATAGTCAGTACAGAGAATTAAAATTCCATATTGGAATTTGTTGAAAAAACAAACATTTTGTTCAGGCCTTCAAACAGACGCTGGGGTTCGGGCCACCTGTGTTAAACGTCTATTTAAAATGGCGCCCAAAGCGGGGCTTACGTTTGAAGTCAACCCATTTCAACTAAGCAGCGTGAAAGTGGATGACAGCTATCGCTCCCAATTTTGTTATGATTGCATCTGTGATTACGGAATTAAACTGTGATTGTGAATTGTTAAAGCCATGTTGTCAATCGCTCAATACAAAAGAAGAGATATGCTGTGGTGTCCCTTGTTTATTCTTGGTTACAATAAGTCTTGCTATAACATGGCTTGCAGCAGTAGGTTTAGGTTTAGGTTTAAAGATCTTTATTATCACTAAAAACAAATAGTCACTTACGTGATAACATATTTAAACTTAAAATTAAAACTAATAATAATTGCGTCCATTATGTCGCCAATTTCATATCAACTGTTTAAAATAGAATATTGAGGCAGAAACACAAAAGACGATCAGCTACTCATAGAAAGTACTTACTAATAATTTGACTATCATACACAATGCATTTTCGAACACCATTACCCAAATATTATTAATTTTCACTATTCGGAGTCATGTTTAGTATCTATGAAATGAGAAAACAAATTAAAAGGTAAAATTATATAAAAGTACCGACTGAATAGTTTGAGGTAATTTGAGTAGCTAGCTGTTCATATTATTAATTTCTAAAAAAACATAATGAGTAAGTACAGACCTACCCGTTGTGGATTTGTTCGCAAACATCCAAGTTGAGTCTGTTTATAATGGGTAAATTTAACAACTTAATCTGATTGTACAGTCAAACGCTCGTCAGACGTATACATTTTCTCGTCTTTATAACGTCCATATGCCATGAAAATTAATACAGAACTGCAAATGACCGTGATGTGCTGTCGATCGTACATTGATAAATCTTGTGTAAACAACGCCAAGTCATATTTCGCAATACGTTTTGGAACCGTGCATGACCATTTGCATACATATAACTTACTTGTATTTTCTTGATTTACATTTATATTATTCAACATTTCAGACTGCAAGAAAGATTGAAAATTACGTGAAAATAGCCCACAAAAATTTTCAATCCTACTTTCCAAGGTTATAAAAAAGTTATTTCGTTATCTTGGAGAAGGTACGTCTCTACCTTTTTTAAAGTAACAACTTTGGTTCTGGTATTCTAAGAAAAGATGTTTGAAGTACTTGTCTACTAAAATAATTAAATGTTTTATTTTTCTCAGGCAAAGCGAGCCCTTGCTTCAATATTCAATGGTGCTTTAACTTTTCACTTTACTATTTTAACATGTATCCCTGCTGTTTTAAAGTCTGTGAAGATTTTCAAATTATTAATTTAAAAACAAGGTAGTGTTTATTTTGTATAAAAACCTTTTTTTTTCCAAACATTCTCCCATTTATAATCGGACTAGCATTTTATTTTAATAGCACTAGCACTGCCTTAAATCTAGGTTACTCCTGTTCAATTTTATTCCAATTGCTACGTCCCCCGTGTTTGCCAAATAACGGTTTTACGGAACTCTAAAAAGGTATTGGTACATTAAACCGCGATAGAACCGCGTGGCCGCGGAGGGTTGTGATAAAAATCCCATTTCTGTTTGCATACCTACCGATCGGTACTAAGCGTCGATATAAATACTTGTGCAAACATTCAGCGATCGTATTTGTCAAACATTTTCGAACGTTTCGTATTAATGTACTTGCGTATTGGATAATAATATAATTTGGTATCAGCTGTTAGGGTGGCGCTTTAGTGAAAATCTTGTGAGCTGCGTTTGTGTGAGATATAGGTCAGATACGCTGACTTCGTTTTTGGATTTATTCCATAGAGATAAACATTTGCAATGAGAATCTTCATTCGTGATTCAAATTAACATTAAATATTAGGATGAGTAAACTGTTTTAGTAAGATTCAGTTCTATTAGATCCCGAATAAATAGATAGAGCCTAAAATACCAACAATTATTAAGTTTAGCT
Source organism: Glyphodes pyloalis (assembly GCA_037074685.1). Lineage (NCBI taxonomy): Eukaryota > Metazoa > Arthropoda > Insecta > Lepidoptera > Crambidae > Glyphodes > Glyphodes pyloalis. The sequence continues at coordinate 7,095,297 of JAYKKO010000015.1, read as the reverse complement.
ACGAAAAAGAAAACACGTCCCGAATCTTGAATATCTCAATCTCGTAGTAAAATATCCCGTAGGTATAGTATTTTTATCAAGTTACAGTTCGATTTTAGGCAATGTATAAATTGATGGTCTGAATACTTTTAATTGTTTTTCTCTATTTTTTATTATAAATCTTAAACCCAAATTATTGTTTTGTAACTGTTATCAAATGGTTTCATTTTAAATCTTACTCTAGGCGTAGTGTTTTCAATAGTCTCTGATGTTCTGAAGATGATTGGCGGTGAGGTGGGCAATACTTCGTTATCGTCTGTGAAGGTGCCAAAGATACTGTTCTCATCTAAAAAGACAAAAATTAAATTATAATGCATGGTTTAATATGTAATTATTTGCGCTCGTAAAGAAAGTAAGAATCCTCCTTTTAGCCGTTTGAATACATGTCAGGTACTAAATATAACAGATGAAATGAAACAGGCCAACTCCACAAAAGCAGGCCCCGTGCTTTAAGTAAAGGTCGTGAGAGAGGGACGTGTGTAATGCGAGTGCCTTATTTTCAGGAGTTCTTATGTTGCCAAATGACTTCTGATTAGGCTTAACATATAACATTAAGAAATTAACTGTGATTAATAAGTTAACATGCCTGCCGAAGGACGGTGAACGTGGTGATACATTTTCCAGGCATATTAAAAGAAAATTAATAAAATTTTTGAAATTGGAAAACGTTCTGACCATGGAAACTCCTGTTGTTCACTTACCAGAGTCAGTCATAGCCGGGTATGCCGCAGTCACTCCAACGAAGTTTGCAGCGGCCCAGGCAGGACTTTCTGTAGTCAAATCTTTGGTAGCACTTTCCCACAAGCTCTCCGAACGATTCCTATCGTGGTAGAAACGTCGCCTACCGATATGTTCGTGTCTTCTATCTCCTCCAGTGTTAAGGGTGTTCAAATTTAGATTTTCAGTAGACACTTCGATGTTCCTGTTAGGTCCATTTCTGTCTATGTTATAATAAGCTTCACCAGTGCCAGAGCCGCTGGATAAATACCCAAATCCTGAAGAGGAGCAATCTGGCGCTATTTTACTACACAAGTTATATGCAGTGTCTGGTTTGTCCGAGATTTGTAGTAGTTCTATGTCGCCCTGTAAACAAACAGAAACAAAAACTAGTAGTGTACTCATAACTTAAATATATTTAACAAGTAAAGTATAAGCCCATAATTATTTAATTAATTTAATTTAATTGATTTAATTTACTTCTGCTCCGTCATTTTTTACTTATCCCTATAAGTAAATAAAAAATGATGGAGCCATAATCGAAATCAAACTATATGTGTTGTAATAACGTCATATGTGTTGGTAGGTAATCACCAATATTTGGTCGATGTGAATGGGGTGTGCTATATGTGTATGGTACCGACTCCCACCATAAGGCGCAGGAGGAAAGTAGTGGAGTTTTTAGTGGGTGCGAGTCCCACGTCACCACTCCATTTTTCCGAACGGGTAAGCGGACATCATGCGTTTTCTACGTTTAAAAAAAGGCAATCCAATTGACCTAGGAATCAAAACCAAGACTCCGACATTTTCCGGTACTTTAATCAACGTTAAGGCAAGGCGAGATAGAAATATGCATATTAAGCTTACCTATAATAAATAGGCAACCTTATTTGTAATTTTGTTTCGTCATCATCCGATCTGGGTATGTTTTGGATTTAAACCTTATTTCTTACGGTATTAATTAAACCTTATTTCTAAAGGTATGTTCAAAATCCAAGTTTCATCAAATCGAATTTATAAAAGCAATGAAATTTGTCAGTAGAAACCACCTTTACGTACGAAAATACAATCTTCTCGAGAATTTGTAGGAATCTGAAGCTTTTATCTCCGCTTTTGAATTTGCAGTTTTCACCGTCTTCAATGAAATGAAAACGTAGCAAAATGAATCGAGCAGATACCTACATGAAAATTCGAATGTGAGAATTGTCGTACCGTGATTGTTTCAGATTCCTGAAATGCACGGGATTTAGCTTCATACCACAAAACCAGAGCAATGAAAGTGATTTTGTCCATTTTTATCTATTTTATCTTTATGTATAATTTTGAAAAATTTAAAATAAAATATTTCTTTAAATGTACCTACATAAAGTTTAAGTATATTTTTGATAACTGATATAAATCATAGGTAAATGAAAAGAATTCTATATATCCTAGGTAAAACCGCCTATGGTATTCATAATCCTAAATACCATCAGCCAGATATTTTTAAATCAACTTTAGAACTTATAAAATCATATGCATAGTCAGACAACCTAATATGTAAGTACGTTTCTAAAGTAATTCTAACGGTATAAATGCTCTCTTTTGCAAGTATACATTTTATTGCTAGCGACTGGTATGGGTAACAAAGCATAAAATCGAATTGGATGTAAGTTGGAAAATACATTAAAAGCGTTTCGCAAGAAACCCGTACCTACCATTGGTTTCTTTGATCTACACTCCTCGCTAACGACTGTATAGCACAAAAGCTCTTCTTTGGCGTATTGTCAAACGAAATTAGACGCTTAAAGTGGTATGTACCAAACGCTTCAAAGGACTAGTGGGTAGGTACTCGACCGGGTTATGTTTGCTAATGAGGTGAACTTATTCACTTTTAATCTTAGAGATATGATGACATAGCACATAAATAGGCCTAATGATCATACAAAAAAAAGCCAATGCGCCTATGCCGCCTAATGTTACTTACTGCTAAGATTTGCCAGCATTAATATCTTCCCAAACACTGAACTGGTCTTAGAGAAAGTAGTTTATGCATTTGTTTTAAGGAAACCAGAACAAACGGTGGTACCTATTTACTTATGAATGTACCTACTAAACACACATACACATAAAAAACCGTACCCGTAACCGTTCGTAACAATAGTGTTTGTCATGGGAAGATAACAAACCCACGACCTTTGGTTCAACAGACAGGAGAACCTAATATTGTTCCATCGTAAAAAAAATTTGGGTAACTTTTAACTTAGCACATATACCTATTTAACTGACGGGAGTTATAGCATATTCTAAGTCAGTACCTAATCAAAAATTACTACTCCCGAGCAAAACTCGAGTAGCAGTAGCAGTTAGCAGTAGCTTGAGCTTTGGCGTAGGTACCTACTTGATTTAAGGCCATGCAAACCGCATATTAACGCGTAATTTTTTGACGGAGAATCGAACCCGGTACTTTTTACCAATACATAACCTAGTAAGTTTAAGACATGTGCATGCCATTATGCTGTAGGGTATGTTTTTCAATTTAATATACCTCAATGTCTGCTACAACAAGTCAAATAAATTACAGCAGTTTTTCTCTTAGTCCAAATAGTAGTTGGCGTGCTTTAGCTTACGCAAATTACAACGTCTTCGTCGTCCTTTTTTGAAATGGTTATGTAGTTCTTGAATGAATTACCCATTTGAAGTACTTCTTCTAATGAGTCCGTCTGCATCTTTCTTCGAATAACAGAGTTCGGAAGTCTATGTTACTCGAAGGCATCTTTCGATCACTCTGTCCCAGATTTGTAAATTTAACTCAGTGATATGTGAACGTACAATGTACGTAAAACGTGAGAATACTACGAGTATGTGGTATGAAGGAATATTAGCTTTTATGTAATGTCTTGTGCTATACTTTGTATTAATTTAAATGGTAGTTATTTTAAGTTAATATTTACAGAAATGTCAACGACTGAGTCAATGATCTAATTGAACTGAATGATATACGACTATACCCAAACCAACTGAACTTAATTTAACTATATGAGTGATACATATCATTAGTTCGCAATGAACTATGTATATCACTCATTTCACTTGAGTGAACGATTTTGCGAATGTCTATTGAGCAATCAGTCTCGCGTCTCATAACGCGATGATTTCCATAAAATATTAATTTGTAATCAAATCATATGTAATCCCATTTGAAATATCCTATTGATATTATCAAAAGTGAAAATGTTAATGTGTTACTCTTGCATGCAAAACTACTGTATGGATTTGGTCGTTTATTGTGTCTCGTCGTCGTTTTAATAAAGTACAGGTTTTTAAGTGACAAAAATATATTTATAACTAAAAAATAACACACAAATTATCTTACTATTTACAATTACACCCTTTGTCCCGTCGCTGTCATGTATGTTCTGTCTATATTCAAAACTCCTAGTCATGTCATCGTCTAGTCGCCTTGCCGGCCAGCACCAGGCCGGCAAAGAGGTCGATAGACAAATACTATAATAACAAAGGATACTATTAATCTCCAGTCGCTGGTTACATATTGGTCATTTAAAAAAATATAAACTAAATGACAATAACATGAGTTTACTCTTTTTTAAGTTACATATGCCACCTCGCATGTAGGGACATTCTACTTATTAACATGAAAGATTGTAAGAATGTAAGGATGAGTAAGCCTGGGTTTAAGGATGTTTCTATGTCAGGTCTGGATGTATGTTCGTCTTTCATGCAAAAACTAAACAATGTTGAATGATATTTAGTAGAAAGAAAGATGAGATACAGGATTAACATTATAGGAAATTTTCATCCTGAAATAACGCGGGTGAAGTCGAAGGCAATATACATAATAAATGTAGTGCACAGCTAGTACATACATATATCTACTTATATCCGCATTTTGTTAGCAAAAATTGCGAATAGCTGGCAGGCTGGGGACCTCTAACTAGGTCACTTCTAAATACTACTTTAAAGGAGCCTGCGCCACTACTCACATCGTAGAACTGGTCAGCGGTAACTTGCTGGCCGACGAGGAAGGCTCCGGCTAGGTTGAACGTGCTACCGGGCTTGCGGTCCAAGCGGAGCGTCTCTTTGATCTCGCAGTCCACCAGCAGGGTGGCGGAGTCGCCTTTGATGCTGACTGCCAACCGATGCCATCTGGAGGTATAATTTACTTTTAACTGAAGAAAACCAAGTTTTAGGTGCGTTAAAAAGATAGTGATACTCAGATTCTTTAAATAATTTGACGCAACTAACAATTGAAGAAAACCAAAGTCAATAAAATCAGAACAAAATATGTCATTTTTAATGTTTAGAACTTTTGAGCAACTATATTTTTGAAAATATGGAAATGTTGGTTGCATCAATATTATTGGCTTTCTGGTTATGTGTTATTATTTTAATACCCTGTGTGTTACTATCTATTTGGCGCTGACTTTACCAGTGCCAATAGAACACAGGTAAACGTTTTTAAAATGTCTTGTTTATTTGATAAGTTTGAAGTTTTAAGGCACCTATTTCTAAGTCAACGAAATTATTGAGTTCTCGAGCAAGTATGCCGTATGTGACAGATGCAGCAACTCAACGTTCACGATTACAGACGACTTTTGAACCAGAGTTTTATAATAAATAGGTGAATTCACAACCTTCCAACCACCAGTACCTAACCTTTTATGACGTGCTACCCTCATTAAAACTAAAAAAAAAACAAAATATATAATTACCCAATAAATAAAAGTTGGACCAGTTCGACAGGCTGACACCGTGCCCATCAGGTGTACTTTCTATCGAGAAATTGCTTCAAAAAGTGTTTCGTTAAACCACGCGACGTTGTTAGATGGGCTAGGTTCAGGTGGTCGGAGTTTTTCGATTAAACCCGCATTGTTCTAAGCGCGGCACGCGTCCAGAACAGCCGTACTCAACCTTTTCTGTTCTTTCGCTAGTCCACATCAGGTATATACATGGTATTGACATATCATACGAGCTGAATAAACAAACTATATCTTAATCAGAGTAACTTTGATTTTGTAAAACCCTTACAATCTATCAAAGCGTATAGATTAGTGATCTAACTAAAGTTGCAATTTTGTGAACTTACTTTGAAAAATTTCAATATTGCATTTTATTCTATAAAAAGTTTTTTATGTAGACTGTTAAAAATTACTAAATTATCCATAATGCCTTTCATATTGTCAATTATGTGTGTCAACCAAATATTTGGTAAAAGATTTATATAGCAAACATCAATTTCTTTTTAATATTAATTTGACCATTCATGGTGTTCTTCGTCATAGATTTTAGGGCTCTTATGAGTATCTATAAGCGATTATATTGTAGGTAGTAGAATATGGAATATGTAGAATAAAAATTTTCAACGCCCATCGGCTACAAAACGAACACGAACTAGAAAATGAATAAGAAGTTGCGATCTTGTTAACTACAAAAAGTACCTACGTGGGCGAACAGCCTTAGAGTGTAGAACCAAAATAGGCGTCAGTGCCGGTAATCAGCACTGTAATGAGTACCTTCACAATACCTACTAATTTTATGCTGAGGTTCTTAATTTTTTCGCTTAGTTACCTTCCATCAGCAATACTGGTGCGGTAAGTGAGGAAGTCGTGGTCTTGAGGATCTCCGTTCGTGTCCTCGTAGTACAGTTCCACCATTTCCCCCACCACCAGCTGGAGTTGTTCGTCGCCAGAGTCCGAGTACAACACAAAGAGAGGGTTTTGTGTCGTTCCTTAGGAAACAATCGGAATTAAAGTTCGACTACGAGTATAACATGAGGGCACGAGGAAAATATACATATATCAAAAGAAAGAAATACACAAATGAGGTTAAAACATCAAATATGTTACTATACTCCTGCACTTTCACACCGCATCAATAAAAATATGGATATCGCTAATTATGCAACTCCACACTGAATGCCTTGGTACAATAGATCAAATTTTAGTTTGTCAAATGTATATTTCTCGATTTTTTAATTTGTGATATCGCTTACTTTTATTATTCCCTGTACCTACTCTTCTTTTAGTACCTGTTACGGTGTCGAAAATATGTTTAATAAGATTTTATTATACTTGTAAAATAAGTTAACAGGTCGAAACGCGACAATATTCTTTTGTAGTTAATAATAAATAATATATATACATATATCACGTCACGTCAAAGTCACCTCCACAGTCGCATTATTTTTGTGCGTGAAATCCTTAGAAATAAATTCGTTAATTAATACAATTAACAAATTTATTTCTAAGGATTCGTTAATTAGGCAATATTTGCATAACAAGGACTATTTTTATATGACACGATTTAAGACACTTAATTTTAGGCATTTTTTATTAAAATGTTTATTTAAAAGAAAAATGAAGATGTTACTTATATTTTAAGCTTTTACTTTTACTTGTATGAAAACACTTCGTCAATTAAGGAGGGGAATTCTAGCATCGACCCATTTGATGTACACATCTTAATTAGTTTCAATTGCTGAAGTTTGAACATTCAACATCAGTTTAGTCCAGTTAGTATGGGACAATAAATTCAAATAAATTAGGTACCAGACCAATGGGGTATTAGAATTAGCATAAATACATTTAATATATATTGTTTAAAATATAAGTTTTCTGATATAAAACATAATAAAAATGGCATTTTTCTATTCTATGCAATCTAATTGGTAGGTAATACATATTAACAAAGTGAACCCTTATTCTCAATGATAGCGTATGTATAAATATACTCGTATCATGAAATAAACGATTGAATCAAATTGACAGTATTGCCAAGTAACTAATCAATATTTATTTTGTAGATGTTGAACGAGGTCGTAAATAATAAATGGCGTCATTTGTTACTATGGGCTACGTGCCGCAAGCAAAGATGCCTAGCAATAAAATTAATGTCAAGTTTCTTTGACTGGAACAAATGGATGGCGCCTGAACTAATAGCGAACGTAATTAGAAAAGAATGTCTTCGGCACTTATTAATTAGTGGCAGGCAAAAGTGCTTATTAAGCTTTTAAAATTGGCTAAAGCGTGCGACGAGACAAGTGCCAGAGTACCTACGGTTTATTGTATTCTTTGAACCATATTGTGGAATCTTTAAATTTACTGCTTAAACGAATAGTTGTTATTAAATTGTAAATAGGGGCTTTTCTTTTTATCAAAAGTACGTTTGAAATTTTTCACTATTACGACGTCAATTTCCCATCAAAATGTAGGTATTTTTTTTTATTTTTTAAGAATTTTGTAAAACAACTACATACCAATATTCTTTGAGCAGTGGATATTTTAAACCACTTCATTTGAAACTAGATGTTACACTGATAGTTGTGTCAGTAAAAATATTTAAAAAAAGACGGCAGCTAAAAGTTAGGTTCTTGCCATTTTTAGGTTTTATAGGAAGTAGTTTAAATATGTTGAAACACGAATGACATCCTAAGTTTTTAAATGTTCTCTGCTTTATGCCTCAATGGAATGGAATGGATGTTTTTAAACTTCATTCTTGTAAAAAATACCCCTTTCTGTTATTTACACTATATGTTTTGGAAATTTCCTATTGGATATAGCGATTTTTATGAAACCACCAAAGATCGCTGCAATTGTTCGGAATTTTTACTGAAGTTAAGGTACACTCGTAAATGTTGGATTTTGGATAAGTGAAGTTTTTTGTTAATAAATGAGAGTACCTACGTAATCAGGATCATCCTTATATTTTTTATCTATGCATAATAATAATAGGCGGACGTCCTCTTTTAATTGATAGACAAGCTTCTGAAGACCAAATGCCGGAATGCAATGTAGGTACATTACGGTTGTAACATTGCCTTATATTCACAGGTGAAATCACATCCTTAGCCTTGTAATGGAGTCTGAATAGGCTGCACTACCACACAAGTACCTACCTACTGGTAAGGAGTAGAGTATATATATTAAAGGAGGTTGTCTATTGCCTTTGAAGTACCTACCGTACTTCAAAGGCAATAGGTACCGTAAAGAAGAGAGATTACAGGTCTAGTGAACTTTCTTCTTAGCTTAATCATCGCCGAGGTGAGATTAGAAGCTTATCGCTGGTCAGTTTTCATTTTTTTGTTATTGATCAACTGTTTGCGACATTAGCTGCTTACCTGCCAGTCTTATAACAGCTAAAATTGAGAAGTCTTCAGGGAAGGTGTTGTAGAAGAGTCCTGAGGAGAGTTGAAGTACGGATGCATTCTCGTTGAGGTTGTAAGCAGTCCAGGTCTCGTTAGGCGTCGCAACGGACTGGCAGCGACCAGGGATACGCACCACGCCTTCCGGTAGCTCCTCCTCAGCCAAGATCGAGAGGATGTCGAAGGTCTCTGCGTCATCTAAAGAATATTGGTGTGCTTTTTTTATTAAAAAAACATCTCTTAAATTATGAGATGAATGAAACATTTTTTATAAATTAAACCTGTTTTGAACACCTCAAAGTTCCGAAAATACTTACAAAGAAATTACCAATAAGTAGTTGATATAAATGATTAAAATATCCAAAAACCCTGAAACTTGTTGTTTCCACTTCCTTTGACATTTTCTCATTTTGAACGACTCATACAGGCCTAGCATACGCAATGTGTCAAATTTATCGCATGAGACGACCAAAGTTTCGATACTGTTGATTGGCTAATACAACACCGCACTCGTATTTTCAGCCAATCAGCAGCTAACGCACTGAATTCAATCGATTTTGACGTTTGTTAAGAACGCGATAAAATTTAGTCGCGTTGCGTATGCTAGACCTGATAGTGTTGCAGGGAATATTAATTCCAGCAATTTTACGGAAATATTTGTAAGTGTATCACGTTCACATTAAAACCGTGATATCCTTTTTCTTGCAAAATGGTGATAAAAAATAGATCACCTGATTACATTTCCGAGGAACAACTCAATTGAGCAGAGAAGGAGGCACCTGCTCAAAATATGCGCGATCATGCCCGAAAATCGAAAACAAAAGTGTTGAATTATACAATATTTACTTACCGTCCCCGTTTCCACCATTGAGTACGCAGAACAATAAAAGGAGTAAGCGCCCCGTCTGAAGAGCCATATCGGCCCGAGTAAATACGTAAAGGGGTGTTTACATTTGATCCCATTCCGTTGGTGAATGGGAAGCCTGGCTATTACAGGTCCTGTGGTGGTCTTTTATTTCCAAGAGACATGGTTGGCATGTCCTCGCCTGCCGAGGCGGCCACGCTACTGAACGATGCGACCAAACCTTCTTACACATCACTTCGCATAGGCTGTTTAACGCATCGGTGTCAAAATAATGAAGATCAATGAACGCGAAGAGATCGGTAATTGGGAACGATGGATGCTAGATATTCGGGAACCATAAATGTTTCGTGATTGAAACAGATTTATCTCTCCATAACAATTTGCCAACTTAGTTTTACAAAAAAATTTAGCCTAGCCAAGAAGACTTGATCAATTTTGTCGCTACGTAGGGTAAGCATAAATTGGATCAATTCAATTACAATTCGGACTGATAACAGTTTGACGATTTGAAATTTGTTACATTACTCACTTTTAAAAAAAAACCCTCAGTAACAGTTACAATAAAGTTCGTGCAACTCACAATTAGTACAGCAATAAATAATTTCTGTTTATGAGACGTACACCGGAAGACATTTTTTTACCCGAAATTGCAAGCTGATTTCTAGAGACGAGAGTCATAATCTCATTTTCTGGAGACAACATTGTTAACTACATTGACTTTATTTAAATGATTAAATCCTTTACACTATAGAGATACAATAATTAGGCTGAATGTTATTTTGCTAATTGTATCATTTGTGAGCAAATTTTTTTTTGTAGTATGTAACATTTCTGAAAATATTTATTCTGAATATATTTATTTATATATAACTGTAAAATGTAATACCTGGGATTTGGCGGTTTGCCCATAATGCAATACAAAAATCCTGTGCGTGATTGACGGTTGTCATATATCGCAATGATTTATCTATTATGTGAGGTACAGTTGAAGGTTGTATTTTTAATTATTGTAGTGACAACGAGCCGGTATGTAGGTACCTTTTGATTAAAACCACATGTAAACACGAACGGCATGTATCTACTGACAAAATAAAATATGAATATCTCAAAAGCGATACCGTTATTCTTAGATACAGATTTATTTACAAGCATTATATTTTTGTCTATATGTGTTAATACATGTGTTTTTATTAATTTGAGCGACGAGGGTCGTGACTGGTGCTGACGGTGAGCGTGACAAACTGGAGGCAGGCGCGATTCCCGCGTCACGTGACATTTGGCTTATCTCACGTGACGTCTGGTAAATAACGTGTGAAATTATACCTGCCCGCGTTAACAATTTGATATCTTCACAAAAGGTTAGTGAAAATGTGTCTTCTTTTCAGGGAAAACAGAGAGAGAGACCGCGTGGGACTTCCCAGTTTCATCTATTTATTAAATACAGTAAAATAAATGTAATCACACTTATCAGCTCTCGTATATAGGTAGTATTGTAGTTTCTTCTTAAACAAAATAAATACATTTCTAAACTGATAATTTACTTTCCTATAATAATCAATTATTTAATCACTATTGTATGTACTTAATTTTTTTCAATTTTAAAATATCTTTTTTTTTCTAGAAGAAACTCTTTGTATTTTACATGTCTCGTACATAATTGAGTTTGTGTTCCATATATCATGTATAGCCATTAACTGGGCTTTAAAATCTCTTATATCTACTAGTTATCCACCTGACTGCTGATGACAATGATATGGCTAGGTAGGTATTTAATTATTCTTGTATTGCAGATGATACATTAATGAGCTATTACTTTTCGACATTAACATTTACTTACCACGTTATTTAGATGCAAACATTAGTCATTGTCTTGTTTGAATTTACAACTTAAAATTATCTTGTCAGTAGATAAAGTATTTGGTTGGTTTGCGAAGAACTATACCTACTTGTTACACGTCAGATTAAATTCTAAGGCGACGGGTGGGCATTAAGTTATTTGCGTATTGCAGCCGATCATTAGACGACTATCACGTACCGGTAAGTTTGAGCAGACGCGCAAGGGTGAGATTGTGCACTGGGGCGTACAAAGGGCTGCCCTTGCGGGAACCCGTGTGTCTATACGACGATTAGATTGTGTCTCTACGGCCTCTGCGGGACAGGTGCTCAGGTTGTCTTAAACTTTACAACTGGTGTTAACGGCTGTGCCAATAATCTGTTGTTAATATGTACGTGTACTCGTTTAATTATATGATTTTTTATAGTAATCGATTATGTCAACTTATTAAATAAATTATACTAATTATAAGTGTAACAGCGAAGTGTGAAGAAGATAAAAGGAGCTCAGTGTAGTTTTAAGCTGAAATAAAGGAGATAGGTACTTAAAATACGGCCCTTGAAAAGGGAAAATAAGAAAACGAAGAAATACAATTTACAAGAAAATAAATATACAGGAATGTGACTAGGAGTGACGACAACGATAATAAAGTTTTATATGTATTATAACAACTAAATTTATTTTAGTTGTTAAAGATCTAATGAGATCACGACAAGACTCCCTAAACGCATAAGTATCAGGAGGTCTACTCCCGAAAACGAAACGAACGTTGCGGACGACGGATCCGCAACGTTAATAGCAAATAAACGATTTTCATATAGGTAGTAGAATTGTCCTAAAGTTTATTCAACAACAATTATTATTTATTTCGCGTCCGTCCGAAGCGCATTAGATCTCAAGTTTTATTCTCGGTCAATTTAGTCAAGTCAATTTAGGAAATTTTTAAATTGTATTGAGTCTAGTAGTGCTGGGTAAAGGCAAACATTTGTTTGAGACCCGTTGATTGCTGTAATCGTCTGGCGCATTTATTATTGTAACGGCCAGTTGTTAGTTCCTTTTATGGGTGAGTCGTATACTAAGTACAATTTGATAGTAGCTACGATTTCTGCGGGTGCTTAAGTTCGGTCTGTATAACTTTACAACTGGTGTTAAAGTGCTAGAGCCAATAGCCATTCACGAGCGGGAGTCTTCGTTGTATTTTGGAAAATAAACTTGATGCTACGAAATTTAATGCTGTTAGGAATGGTTTTACTATGTTAGAGAATAGATAGACATTTTGTCGCACTGAAAATTGTCAGAAATTGGTTTTACAGACATATTCAAGTACAGTTTAGGTAGTCTAATTGCTTGAAATCAATATCTACCAGACAACCTTTAGGTAGAAAAAATAGTAAATTGAAAATCAACTAAGTACCCATTCTTTTAATCTGTATACCTTTCTAGAAAAATAAAATAGTATGCAATACCTATATGTTTCATACGCGTAGTAAGTAGGTAGGTACAGATCGTTCTCTTAAGTTTATTAATTTTAAACTGTTGGGGTGAGAAAGCTATTTTAATACATTTACTAGATGAGCACGCATAACAGTAATTTAAAATGAAATTCCTAGCATTGGGAATTGTAAACTCGAGCTTTCGTACATCGACCTTGCGTACTTCGACATTCCGTAGCGTTGTCTACTACCTCTAGTATATTTATTGATTACTATAACATTTCCAAATATTTGTGTGAGTACTTATTAACTAAGCATGATCTGTGGTTTCCGACAACTTTAGTCTAAAAATCAAAGTGACAAACAAACAGTGCTAACCTAAACCAAAAAAACTCTTCTATATGCATTTTATCTGTTGCGTATTATTAGGCGATTACACATTAAAATGGCAGGTACATAGGTACACATTGAGGTTATGTAGAGATGGAATGTAGGTACTTATTTTCAAATATATTGAGGCAGCTGCGTTAAGTACTAAGCGTTATTGATTAGGCTCGCTCGGCGACAAGACATGTAATTTGGGGCAGTAATAAATATTAGGCGGGCGCATCGGTGCTACACACAGTATAAAGATAATTTCAGTAAAGAAATAAGGATAAATACATTCATGTATAATATCAAAATTTGTGGGGTTATGGCGCCATTTGCGGGATTATCAGGGGAGAGGCCATATCACAATTAATCTTTACACCTACTTCTGCAAAATAGCGTAGGCTGGAGTATTAAACATAGCATCGTGTTAAGATTTCAGATTTTGGTTATAAAATAATCTTTATTTAAATTTACACATAATTGCATCCGGATAAGGCACAAACGCAAATATTAATTACACACATATTTGTCCCGGTTTAGGATAGTACCCACGATCCTTGGTCCAAGCAGGATCGGTAACCATTGTTCCTACTGTCCGGCAATTTCATTTGGCGTTGGTTGATTACAAACGGGATCTTACAGACGTCCTGAATATAAAGGGTTTATATTCAGGACGTCTGTAAGATTTTGAGAAACTAGGCAATTTGGAGAAACTAGGCTGGAGTCAATTTCGTATTGTAATTAAGTACACTATGTTTTAAGTGTCAAGGCTCTTTAACTCTTGGATTTCTAAGCAGGGTCTTCTTTCTTCCATTCCTGCATTAACTTTGCTATTTTAAGGAGATAATTAATTTAAAAATCATGTATCATACTATTTATTTTCTCACTGCAGGAAAAGGTGTCCATTACTGAAATCAAGATCTCGTTACAACAATAGGCACTAGCTGAATCAACACGCCAGATACGGGTTAGCTACGGATCACACGCCCTGGAAGAGTTCAAGAAATCAAAATCATACTTAGCTCGATCAGAGGAACGAACCAAGGATCATGAGATATGATCTCATTTTGAAACCACTAGATCATCGAGGCGCTTAACACTGAAACTGAGGAGTTTACCTATCCCTACTAATATTATAAATGCGAAAGTAACTCTGTCTGTTACGCTTTCCCGCTTAAACCTCTCAAACGATTTTGATGAAATTTGGCACAGACAATTTTTAGACACTGAGAAAGAACATAGGCTACCTTTTATTGCGAAAAAAACCCTGTAGTCCACGCGAGCGAAGTCGCGGGCACAGGTAGTTTTCAATAATAATATTTTATTTACCAATATTGCAAATCTAAAACACGGGCGTTGTCTAGTTCGGTTACATATCATTGGGTCTTTCTTTTGTAATTATTTTGATTCTAGTATATTGATGTTGTAGTGGATGCAATCAAAATTGTTTAAGAAAAAATATATATCATTAACCAGCGGCCAAATAAAAGCCAAATAGCAATTCGCAAAAGTCCACAAAGGTACGCGTATATTGTATTAGCGAAGTACGGACATTATTCTACCGTAGTAAATGAGAAATATTGTTTTGTGTACTCTTATTTTTCTTTGTGGAATGTCTTACTGCATGTTAGGTGCTTTGTTGAAGCATCATCTCATGCGACATTTCGCGAAGCAGAACTCAATTGCGTTGATATACGACTGATCGGTGTACGCTGCTGTGGCCTTTGAAAGATTTACGGAGTATAAAAAACATATTTTCTATGAGTATTCGGGAAAACAGGTGTTAAATGATAAGAATCCATGGGCATGTCATTGTTCAAATTGGTAAGTTATGCGTATGCTTTGTAGGAGGCATTAGCATGTGTGCAAAAATCGTTTTAGAATGGAAAGATCCCTTACTGTATTGCCTATTTAAAAAGCTACTACGACTTCTTACAAAAGCTAATATATTTTTAGACAAAGCACAGGCTTGATTAACTTTGACAAGAGAGATATTAGAGTTACAGCGCTTTAAAGCTTAAAAATCAATGTTAAGAAGCAGGTTAACCTTATTTTAATTGGTTTCGTCAATGTTTTGGTAACGAATATCTGATATCTTAACCACGTTTTAGTCTGAAAAGTTTGCTTAAGTAATGGTCTCATTATTGCCTGTTGGGGCTAAATCTTAAACTATGATTATCACGTTAACTCTAATAAATTAAGGTGCAAGATCAATTACGTAAAAGGCTATCAACCTACTCAATAAACTGTGGAACTGTAATTCAATATTGAAGTTTGAACGCTACTCTCAAAAACTGTCGTATTGTAACTAAATATGCATACATGCATCTTCCAAACATCTGTGACCTAGTTAAACTAAGACACTTGGTATGTACCGATTCATAGCCCTGTGATATAGCGGTTCGTTGGTCCGTATCTTCCAGGAATACTTCGTATCGTAAGGCTCGTACCAGTTATCCGAGTACGTATGTGCACACTTGGCCTTAATGATCAATCGAGAGTATTGTATTGGACGCATTCAACTGTGACTCAAATTACTTATTGGTTCTATTTGAATATCTTCAAAGTTATTGACACTTTGAGAGCACCTTCAGAACGAAAGAGATCTAATTAATTAATTATGTAGGTCGAGTTACGAAAAATGTATAAGTATTTTATTATTCGATGTTTTGATTTTAATTTACTGAAGCTACTCATTCATTGTGACCAGTTTAAACTATATTTATTTTTTTACAAAAAAATTTTGTAGATTAACCTTAAATATTGATCATATTATCCCTACTAATATTATAAATGCGAAAGTAACTCTGTCTGTCTGTCTGTCTGTTACGCTTTCCTGCTTAAACCTCTCAACCGATTTTGATGCAATTTGGTATAGGTATACGTTGAATCTCAAGAACGAACATAGGCTACTTTTAATTAGAAAATAAGGGGGGAGGGGGTAATACCACCTTTGAAAGTTTATATGGAAAAATGTTTATTTTTGAAGTTAGAGATATGAAATTTGGCACAAATATAGCTCGAAAATTGGATTAAAATATAGACTACTTTTTGTTTCGAATATTAGGGGAGAAAGGGGTAAAACCGACCATGAAAGGATGTAGTCCACGCGAACGAAGTCGTGGGCACAGCTAGTAAAATATAAATCCGAAATCGGAAACAAGGTATTTTACTTGCTATTTGTTCAATTAAAAAATTCGCGCTTTGAATGCGTTGAATGTGCCTTTTTACTGGACTGAAATGCAAATTGTGATACATGAAGAATTAAGCCGACCACAATCACATAAACTCTGTTGCTGAATAGTAACTGTGACAAAACTTTTTGTTTTATTACTCGCATTGCGTAGAACTTTGCAATCAAAGTTTTTGGCAGAGACAAAAGTTTTCATGAAAAGAAATGATTCTGATAGTTCCCCGATTGGTCCGATAGACTTGGGTAGTTAAAAACTTTTTCTTCTGAATGTGTGTTTATATTTGCATAACTAAATGAGATTTTTAAAGTTCTTATTATTTCTTGAATGCGATGTGCAAGATGCAAATTACGAGAAGTTAAGAAGTAAGTATTAGGATTTTAGGTATAAATTTGTCTCAAAACTACATTGTGATGTCCAAAAGTTATCAAAAGGATCTTGAATGAGAAATGAAATAAGAGTAAATTTAAATGTAAAATGTATTTTAACTATCTTCTAAAATATATCTGAATAACAAGCGAATGCTTCCTTATTTATAAAACATCGCGCCGGTACCTCAAAATTCCACATAATATGTCAGGTTATCACATTTCCATGGGAAAATCTTCGACCCACGCAATCCTCGTTAAATGTAACGCAGATTCCCTCCTTGCATATCCAAAGAGTATGTCACGACAACGTCCTCCAAATCAAGCGATATCGTCGCAAAAAAATATGGAGGAACCAATGGGACACTGAGTACACGTTTTAGTCGCTCCATAGAGCACGATTTTGTTTTGTTAGCTTTTTGCTTTTTCACTTTGAACTCTATTTTCTTATGTATAAGAATGTAATATGTGGTAAGCGATAAATGGGTGTGGTAATTTGTGTTACGAAACCCTTTGGTTTCACTCTGAAAGCTCCTTAACGGTGCACATTACGGGCAGACAAGGTCGTGGTCTACTTACTTACTTAAAAAGTTATTGTAAGTATATATAATATATGTTTTGTTGAATACGAGTTTCTAGCATTCAAGGAAACGTTGACTGTATTTCGTTATAATGTTATTATTTGTATGAAGACAAATATTGTGACACTTATGAATTCTAATTAACCATAGAATTGTACTATTATTTAGCAGCTTGCTTGAACTGGTGTACTTGAATTGTAGTTTTATTTAAAAGGTGGTTTTTAAGGGTATTGATACAAATGTAGATTAAGTTAAATTATTTTTAGTGAAGCTACATCTGGCACTCATGAATTAAATAGAGCAAAATTACAATCATAGTACGTACTCATACAAATAGAATTCTCTCTCTATTGTAGTGAGTTTGAACAGGTTCTAATTTTACGTCTTTAATATAATTAGACGACTCATTGTACGAATTAAATTAAATTAAATTATAAAACATAAACTTTTTTAGAAAATAATTGTTGTAGTACAAAAACGTATTTTGGTTTTTACGTTATATTATTTTTGTAATTTTTGAGTACAACTACCCATTTTCTTGCGCGTTCTTTTCAATAGCATCAACATAGGTACGCATACGACAGTGTAGATAGTTTTACTTCAATCTATGATTCAGATGATTTTTCGGAAAAATATATAAAAAAATAAATTTTCTATTTGTATTACTTTGAGATGATTATTTTATATTTATCGCTTGAGATGGCATATTCTTGAAGATTCACGTAGGTGGCACATTGCAGCGGCTGTGACAAGTTCGGTAAATGGCGAAACTTGGCACATTAGCGAGGAAGGCTCAGGGCTTACCTAAATGATTTTGATTCAATTACAGTTCAAAAGCTAGGAGGCGGAGTTGCGCCATGCATATTGAGCAAACGTGCGAGAAGATAGTGAACTACTAAATGTATTCCTTATAATACGTGACTACACTTAAAATAGTTCAGTGCTAAAGGTCGTGTTCAATGAGATATTGTTTGCTTACAAATGAAGAATTTTTCAAATTGGTTCTGTAGCTTCGGAGCCTATTCAATGCAAATAATAAAATCAGATCTTTCCCCTTTATAATATTAGTAAATATTTAATTAATTTTAGTGTTGATGGAACTGTTCTTCAGTATTCAAACATGCATAGAATGTTAAACGACTCGTCCACATGTATTAGGCCTTGAAACAGGCTTAAACTGGATCATTAGATTAGCTTCCACAGAATCTCTAAGAAGCAGCGAACGTCCCAAGTGTTCGGTGTTCTATAGTGTAATTATGTTAATTATATCGTTAAATTATGTGAATTCACACGCGATTTTGAACTACACTTCGCATAAAAGTCTAGTTGTAATTCAAAAAAATATTGTTTTCAGTCAAATGTCATATATATAAATTTGTAATGTATAAATTTATATGACATTTGACTAATTACAATAATTTTTGAATTACAACTAGACTTTTATGCGAAGTGTAGTTCAAAATCACGTTCTGAACATTCTAGTACATAAATACCAGAAACATTCTAGTAAATAAATACTTCCTCTCATTTGAAAACCAATGAAGTATTTGTCCTCATGAGGTTTTAAATCCCAGATCGAGCATAAAGGAAAATAAAAAGCATCTTTAGTGTCATGTAAGGTACTTACGTCGATGCCATACAACGCTCTTACTGGTGCAGTAGCTAAGGTAAACGCCCAAAGCGTTCGATTCTCGGATATTTCAATTTGGGAAATGACCTGTTCTAAATTAACGTCGATTTGGGTGTCGCTCCCATTCAGTATCCGATGTTTGGTTGTCATAATATAAACAAAACCTTAGTAAGAGACCAGTAGATTTATGCGAACGTTTGGTAAAACATGTGCACTGACAACTATATTATATTTGTATTATCACCACACGGTGACATAAGATATGCATGGCACTTCAACTCGTTTTTTTTCCTTCGTGGTTTTTACCATTATACCTACGCTTGTTTTCAAACTGGGCTGTAGGTATGCCCTGAAACATGGTGCACTACCTACTTACACTGCCAAATTTCCATTTCCAAAGTTTAGTAGCACAAGTTTCTTTGAAAATTCGTTTACAGGGAAATGTAGGTCGGCCTCGCTAACTGAACTAAGATACAAATCAGTTTGAGGTGTGCAGAGCCGGCTGTACCTTTTCTACCTGGTGGCCATGAGGCTAAGCCTGGCGCCCTGTATTGTAATTTAATCAAATCCCACACTTTCAAAGATGTATTTTTTCATATCTTTCTTTAAAATTTTATTACTATTAATCACTAGTGTGGTGTAACACTGTAAATGTAAAGTATATTTGAGTCATATTATTACATACTAGCGGCCCGCCGCGGCTTTGCACGCGTGCTATTTCCGTTTTTTTTACATTGTTTTTTTACATCATAATTTTTTTCCTATTATTCGTGGTTTGGTATCAAATAGCCTTCCTCAATAGATTGACTATCTAACACAAAAATATTTTTTCATTTCGAACCAGTAGTTCTAAGATTGGCGCGTTCAAACAAACAAACTCTTTAGCTTTAAAATATTAGTGTAGAAGTCGCTATTCTGTGATCCGACCTCCACAGCCCTTTTGGCTATGCTTTTTATATGTCAATACGTTTAGTTTTCCTTATATTTTACCTTTGGTTTTTATAAGTGATAGTGCGTGTAATATAGTCTGGTTGCTTGCTAATATAAGGTATAAGTGCACAGACCGAGTTTAAATGTAATTACAGTTTCATTATTCTATTATGATTTGTATGGATTGTATTATCAAGTTGCGAATTTGTAACTGTAATAATTTTTCCGTCGCCATAAGGTTGTTAAGGCACTGGTCGTCCGGCCCTGGCGCAGAAGTAAACAACATAAATTACATTTGTAGGTAGTTCTGCCGCTCGTAACGCCCCCGTTGTTAGAATGGCGAATAGGTTGGGATTAAAGTTTGGGAGAGCCAAATTGCTATCAATAAGTTTCACGACGGTTAGGAGTGCAGCTTTGTTTGTCTGTGAGCCTTTACATGTACGTATGTGTTTGAAGTGTAAATGACATTACCTATTTGTTTTTTTTTTCAATATTTTATTGAAAGGTTAGCGACACAGGTAAACAGGTACTTAAGTTCTTAAACAAATAAAATTCAAGTACGTGTGGATATTGTACCTTAATATATTTAATGGACGAGTAGGTGTAATAAACAATATAAAATATAGCAGAATACCGCATCTTCTTAGGGAATATTTTGGTTTCCTTCAAATAGGTACGATAATTTTCACAATCTCAAAAAATATGTTTTAAAACCATAAATTCTGTTTTACGTATCAAACCATCACATGTCATCCTTATCACATTTATTGAGAAGATAAATCATATAATGTGACCTAGATATTTTTAACAGCTCCAGGTATTCGTTTTCCAACTTAATTCTCTTTTGTCTTCAAAGTATTGGGATGGCTTTGTATAAATATGTCCTGTGCCAGTAACTGATTATTGAGTTTGGCTACCGTTGTGTATTTGCTGATATCCATCTTGAACCTGTAGTAACAACAATAATTTTAAAATTAAGGTATAATTTTTAAACTATTAATAGCATTTAAAAGGTTGACAGGGATAATATTGTTGTGATGATGCCTCCTACTACCGGTAATAAAAAAAGCAGCATGGGTACTTGATTCGTATTGTCATATTAAGGCAACATAAAAGTTATGATAGTTTTAGACTCTAGCGACATATCGTTGACGGGTGCGTCAACTACAGCGTGTGCTTGATGACAGTATGCGCAATAAAAGGATTAATTTAAATTTTTAATTTAACTGGAGCAGCCCGACTGGTGAAATCCCTCCACCTTACAGAAGACCGCAGCAAAATACCAATCACTCCGGTGTTGTTTCCAGAGCTCGTGCTACATTAGTAGCAGGGGTCAAGCCTTCAAGGTAAGGGCGACAAGTCTAGTAACAGTTTTACTATGCTATACTTGGCCTTAAGCTTAAGTCAATTCTGAAGTGCCTTATATAAAAAAAAAATTAAGCTAATTTTGCATAATTTTCAGAGTTCTAGCTCGGAAATTCTACTATTTAGTTAATGAAGTAAATAACATTTTAAATAGAACCACTTTTATTTCATTGGCGGCTTTAGAGTGCGGTATGCACAGTCACATAGTGATCAGAGCAGGTAGACTATCCCGCTTAGGATCCATCACGCGAGTAAATGCCATAAAATCCATACAATTTTAGTGCATCAGCTGCTGGCTGGCTGAAAAAACCAGTGTGGTGTGCTATCAGCTAATCAACATTATCGGAACTTTTGTCGTCTCATACGAGAAATTTGACGTATTGCACGTGCTAGTAGGGTATTCTCGGTGGAACGTTTCACGAAGCTGAATTTACCCTACTGGTATTTTTTTATATTCCAGTATTACCGGTGCATGGGGGTTAATTCTACTTTGTGTTAGACGTTGAAAGTATTTAAAGCAATTTTTCTTAATGTATTCATAATTGTTAAAGTTGTCAAAATATAACAAGATCAAAATTTTAATAAAGTAGTTAACTTATTTTAGTACAACATTATGTTAATAGTGGTTCTAATTTTAGAGGCAGGGTCGGAAAATATTTTTAAGCTTTGAGACGGAAAATGTGGAAATCTAGCTTTTTAATTAAACAGGTAATCTGGGTTTACCTGTTTGTCAAGTTGAACAGTTGTGGCACCAAGCACAAGTCCGCTATACTCAGATGGTTTCCGACGCAGTGCGTACCAGCTGTTCGTCTGAGGAGCTCGTCGAGGGTCTTGAGCCCTCGCTCAGACCAGTGCAAAGAAAACTTCAAGTATTCATCATCGTTGTTGAAGTATTGTTTCAGTCCAATGTTCTGAAGCGGTTGTATACCGGACACAACTGTCTGCGGAGAAAAGTTTTTGTGGAATGAAGAAATTTGAACTTATTAACTAAAGCATACATGTAGGTATATAACTAACGTATGAATATAGGAGCAATTAAAAAAAGGTAAAAACAATTAGCGTTAATTTGTTGAATGCTTAAGATAAATGATACATCATAATAGCTTCATATGAAAAATGTTAATTGATTGAGATGATTTGTTAAAATAATTCTTGTCATGCTAGGAAGGATCTCAATGCTTTTAAGAGATGAAAAGCTCCATGGCACTAGGGCTACTTAGATCATGTTTCGCAATTATTATATATTAAACTAGGTAGAAGATATATTGAATATATTAGACAACATCACAAAAATTGCTCTGATTCTTTCGTAATAGTTAGAGCATTAATAGAAAAATCATTTAACATTTCGGGTCTAGATGCATTTTGTAGATAATAACAAAATTGAGTTGTTCAATTCAGTATAAAATATTATTTAAGGGAAATAATATATTGTTGTGTTCCTGCGTGTGAGTAAGGTTTTCTACTAATGTAGCACCTTTCAGGTAAGGGCGACAAGTCCAGTAACAGATTGATTATGTTGTACTTGTCACCCTTAAGCTAGGACCTCATTACCACTTAACATCAGGTGGGTGGTGAGGTCAATCTTAAAGTGCAATATAAAAAAAAAGACAAAAACTATTATTCCAAACATTTTAATACCTACTAAGAGACTACAAGAATTATGGAATAATCAAATTATTATTTAGGCCAATTAACAAACCCAAAATTAACAAAATTACATGAATTACAAAATCAATGAGATAAATCTTTAGTACAGATTTGTCCTGGAGAAAATATTGAAAGTTGTATGATGTTCGTATGAACTGACGTCACATTTTGAGATTTTGGTGTAATCAGATTTGAATAATTGGTTGGTGTTCTTAAACTCTATGCCGTACATATATTGAATCAATAGAATGAGAAGTATTTAGCCCTTTAGTAAGTTAATAAATGATGCCAGGTTCTTGTTTGAATTAAAAGCCTTTGATCTAACTGGGCAATTACACAAATTGATCGGACAGGCGTATTTCCGTTACCGTTCCAACAAATTGACATCAGACTGCCTTAGGTACTAAAACATTAATAAGGAATTAAGAATTACCGTAGGTATATTCTTATTTAATAGTAATGTTAAGTTAGTAAGTAGCCTGTTTAATATCCCACTGCAATGCTAAGCCCTTCATAATTGCAATCAAGTCATTGTTACTACAATAGTACCCTTGCCAACGGCGGGTTGGTGATCACAAACCCTAGTTATGTACAGTCTAAAAATACGAACCATACTTTACTCGACCCATGAATCGAACCCAGGACTCCGAGACCATATGACCCGGGACTTTAGCCACTAGACTATCGAGGTGGTATTTTATAGACTGGAAACATATTTGTCTAGTTCGGGTCCCCCGTTTTTAGTCGGTAGAACCTACCTAACCACGGTTCGTCTGTGGAGCCTTATTTAGTCCATATTGCGGCGAAGATGGAACTATTTTGTCTTTATTGGTTTACGTCCCACATATATTGTGAATGCGAATATTACTGATGTTGGCGAGCGATAGATGCTTACAAGAGATAGTTGCATAATCATTAAGCTTACGTACTGCATAATCATTAAACGTACGTTCTTAAATGTCACAACACTTAATTAACTAAAGGCGTTTGAATTGGTGCAAAGTTATTTACGCATAGTAATAGACATAAGTTATGTTGTTGATATATTTTTTTTGCGTGATTTGTACCATAAGTGTCAATTTTGAAAATAGTTACTATCGGATTTCTTGCCGGTTCTTCTCGATAGAATCAGCATTACGAACACGGCGGTTGTTTATTTAATTTGACAATTCATAAATGCTTTTGTAAAAGTTTACATAAATAAAGACATTTGATATTTATATTTCTATTTCAAATAAATTAGATACTGCAACATGCCCACTGAGATTTTTTGCGGTATCTTTTCGGTAGACGTACCTAGGTTCCAAACCTGTGGTAAAATCACTTTGTACCTATTCTATGGTCGTTTTAAGTGTCTTATCTACTCGCAGAAAAAAGTTTTTGTCGTGCAAAAAACTACTGAATAGATTTAATCATACAAGAGATACTGAAAGTAGGTAAATGTATTATCTAAAATTAGATTGAGATGGTTAACATGCGTAGGGATCGAAAAGTCAGGTCTTATTCAGAATCTGTATTGTGTGAAAGGAACGAAGGTTATTTTTGCTATTTTAGTTTTAGAAGTCTATTTTTCAATCGGCTTATCCTAGGTGGAGGCTTGTTTGTTACTTATTTTCCAGTTGCAAGAAAATACTTATGCCATTGTCGCCTGTGCGATAAATTTATCATGTTAACGTAAAAAAAGCATACACTTTTTCTTTACAGTAACGTTTAGAAACCTCGATACTTCGGAGCAGATAAGCGTACATAATACCTACTTACTTGGCAAATTTCTATCATACGAGCTTTATCCAGAGGCAATTTAGAGGTCAATGCTGGTTCTGGCCTCTTGTCTTCTAAATACTGGATGATGGCCAATGACTCCACTATAGTTACCCCATCTACAATAAAATAAAATGTATGTTGAAGTTTTTTTAAATATGTATTTTTTAACGACCTCCGTAGCCGAGAGGCCAGGTGGCCGGAGTTTAACGTCGCGCCATCTCTGAGGTCTGGGGTTCGATCCCCGGTCTGGTCAATGTAGGAAACGAAGTTTTCTATATTGTCTCGGGTCTGGGTGTTGTGGTACCGTCGTTGATTCAGATTTCTGTAACACAAGTGTTTAAGCTACTTACACACAGAATCAGTGCAATGTATGTGATGTTGTCCAATATTTATACATTTATTTTTTGTTGAAAATAGAAAAAGGTTTGATGTTTATAAAAAATGGAATGACTCTTGCACCCATAACCGCATGCAGTAGATATAGTTCTCCTATGTAAAGAAATCGCCAATATGTAGGTGAGTCACTTCGGCCATCTTTAAGAGCTTTAAAAGTGAATTAAAATTAGAACACAGTTTTATTAAGGAGTTTTCAAAATGCATTCTTCGAGTTTAGAGTGTTTTCATTATAAATCTTATTATATAAAATTAATCGCCAAATGTATTGGTAAGCGCATAACTCGACAACGCATAGACCAATTTTGACAATTCTTTTTTTTAAATGTTCGTTGAAGTCCAAGGATGGTTTTTACGGTGAATATCGAATAATTGCCGGGAAAACTCAAAACACCGCCCTTTTCTTTTTCCAGTACAAAGTCACATTTCAAATCTTTTTGACAGGACGAAGTCTGTCGGGTCCGCTAGTATTATTATAATTAGTTACCTAGGTATGCTTAGTTACAGAAGCGGAAAAGCAAAAGTAAGAGTAGGTACTATTAGTACCTATCCACAAATATTATTATAAGTTTAAACTTTCACATTTAAATAACGTGCGACGTGAGTTAATGGTTTCTTTAAACTATATAAGAACGTATTGTGGTTATTTTATGTAGATAATAATTCGAGATATTTCGGTTATGATTAGCTACTTATTAATCATAGTATAAGATGGTGCAGTAATGATAACCAACACAATCAAAAATAAAAAGACGTCTAAGGCGAAAATATAGAGCTCATTTTCCTGATTAGGTACGGATATGGTCTTACTCAATTTGCCTAAAAACACGACTTTGTTAGGACGGCAGATTACCAGTAGTACAAATATAAAACCTAATAATAACTTTTGTTAATACCAGTGTTATTTGCTACACATCAACATGGGGGAACTAAAAAGATTAGTATAGGTTGAGTGAGCTGACGACTTAAGAAAGCGCTCATTATAAGTATTTTGTAAAGAAAATACCTATGTACTCGTATGTGGGCGAGAGGTGTTACTCCAAAAGCCTCTTGATCCTGAACAAACTCAACCCTTTCAGTCAATGTGTCTACGAGTATTATACCTTTAATTCCAACGTATTTGGTTTACAGGTAAATTAACAAACTACAAAGGCAATATGATTGGGTAGGTTGAGCAAATAGCTATCCTGCGGTCAATTTGATCGTCTAAATGTGAGCCCATAAGTAATATGAGTTACTATTTTAATCTTTACACAATCAGATAGAAAAAAAAACAAATTTAAGCCTAAAATTTTGTTTGTTTCATTTTACCTCGATTCAACCGGGAAAAAGTGGGCGGGAGATCGTCTCGCCTTTTTACATTTTAATTTATTTTATTAAAATTATAGACATGAAATCGAAAATTTAAAATTGCCTATTATAGTTACGCATAGTTAAGATATTGCATTTTCGTATATCGGCTGCACCAAAATGAAGAGTAATTATCATTTGTTAATCAATATAAAGAAAAATCAATTGTTGTGGTAATATATTTTTTCCTGTTTTTGGAAAAGTTTCAACTAACAAATTCGTTCAACTGGCCTGATAGGTTTATAGCTTGTCCCAAGATTCAATGACCCAAATAGCTTCCAATTCAGATTTTTTCAATGCGCTCGTTATTAAATGGCGACATGTTCGTTAAATAGCTATTCGTGGAGTAATTGACCGTCTATTTCGTACATGTGCTTGGCTAGGAGTTGATTGAACGTAATGTGCAGTACAGTCGAAAATAATATTTTAAAATAAAGATTGATGAATCTCCATACAAATCAAAAATACTCGTCTTAATAATATTGACGACCTGCTATTTTTTAACCA
The DNA here is from genome assembly GCA_037074685.1 of Glyphodes pyloalis. Lineage (NCBI taxonomy): Eukaryota > Metazoa > Arthropoda > Insecta > Lepidoptera > Crambidae > Glyphodes > Glyphodes pyloalis. The sequence goes on along the minus strand of JAYKKO010000015.1, from coordinate 7,068,168 downwards.
TGTTTAAATCTGGCTTACATTTAATAATAATGCTGAGTGTGTATATCTGGTTCCACTTATGCCCGGTTCCCATATTTTACGATTTTTATTTATTTATTAAAAACCTTATTGCACAAAAAAAAGTACAACAGGTGGACTTAATGCTGTGGGCATTCTCTACCAGTCAACCTTTGGGTCATGCGGAGAGTTAGTTTATGGGTGCGGTAATAGTGACAAAGTGCATAAGTAATCTAAAAAATAAAATAAAAACGATTCTAAATGACAATCAGTTTTTCTCCAACCGACTAGGTTTCTTAAATCCGTTCCATGATTTAGTTTCTATACCAGCTGTCGTCAGTCATCCGTCTGTCGATGACTGCCACGATGACGCATGTAAATCCTACAGTTAATTTAATTTAATTTACAAATACTTTTGTTTTAGTTTTTTTTCAATAATGAATTTTTAATTTTTATTTTACAATTGACAAACTAACTGTGTGTCTTAGTGCAAAATTAGTAATAAGTTTAGCTTTCATATGTTAAAAAAAACTACTGAGTTTCTTGCCGGTATCTTTTCTTTAGTTATAGGCGGTCTACTCTCAAAAACGAAATATGTCGGATCCGACAACGGATAGCAATTTTTAATTCTCATAGACGCAACCAATTCACTTCGAATGCTACTAAAGCGTTTAAAAAAACACAATATTATTTATGCAAATCATTAACCACGCTTCAACACCCGAAATTTTGATAAATCTTCAAAAACGAATCCTTTCGTATGTTCGTTTCGTTTTTGAGAGTAGACCCCTAGGTTCCGAACTGGAGGTAGCTTCATTTGCTTTATATAGAGACTATTCATAAGTATTACTAATGTAATCTATGTGAATAAAAAAGATTAACTTTGACATCTGTCGTTTTTAGCATACGCTTCGTATAATTTATTACTATCCCTAACTAGAACGGATCCTTTTTCAAATATTGGAACCGGACATAGATAGATAGATAGATACACTTTATTGCACAGAAAAATTTACAGAAATTGGCTTTACAGACATAATTAAGTACAATTTAGGCGGTCTTATTGCTAAAAAGCAATCTCTTCCAGACAACCTTTAGGTAGAGGAAAAAGTAGATATCGAGAAACGGGTGCGCCCGTGCGAAATATTTATTGAGGAAAACAAAAATAAATAAATAACATAATATGATAAATACATAAAAAATAAAACACAAATAAATAAAAAATACATACATAAATAAATATCAATAAATATATACAAATCCATAAAGTATTTACGGTTTAAACAAACATATAGAATAAACATATGAAATCAGATTAAATACCAACAAAAGCTTAGCTTTATATTAACACTTTGAAAAAGAAGTTCGCGTTTAGTTAAGAGAAAGAAATAAAACCGGACCGGACATAAATAAGATGTAAACTTTATGTTCCACGAAGATAAGCAGTATGTGTCGAACTAAATCCATTTATTCTACAACTATTTCGTTATCTTATTTGCATAAATGATTTGAAAATCACATGAACCTAGCTGTTAATACGACTGAACTTAAATAGAAAATTAATTTAAATGATAACGCGTGCACTATTTCATGTTTATTAGAAACCCCAACCGAACAATAACTAAGTGTATGCAGGCTTAATTAATAGAGTTGACCTAGATTAATTTACGCATCCATAAAGTTTAATCAAACTAACGAAATACCACGTCCATATCGATTTTATTAACCCAATTCGTATACCCGTCCTCTTTTACAAAAATGTCAAGGGTATTCATTCTTGATATTTCAAGGAATTCCTCTCAGATAAATCGATTAGACAAGAAATTTAAAAATATAGGAAACCTTTTCAAATCATAACCCCATTTAAGTGGAAAAGATATTAAAATGTATGTTACGCATTGTTATAAATAATAAAAAAAATATGAAACTTACATTTTCAATAAATACCTATTATTTTTGTTTCCATAAAAGTTCAACGTACCTAAATTACATAAATAACTAGTGACAGTTTTTTTTATATACTGAATTTAGAATTCTAATGTAAAATTTTATTGATTAAAAACAATAGCAAATTACACGTGGTAATTTTTTTAAGTTCCTGGAATCTTTGAAATTTCCTCTAGAAAAAAAAACATCATTCATAGTTTTTATTTGGTCTGATGAAACCTCACTCCGAGCAGTTCGCGTATACTTGGTGGCAAGCACAATTATCGTAATAGTTGTGTTTATTATTATGTGTGAAAAAAAAACAATTTTTATTTTATTCATTTATTATTTTATTTAACAAGAAATATAAATTGATATTAAATCCATTCTTACGTGCAGATTTAAAACCAAAAAGTCTTTATCGTATAAAAATAAAACAATTGAAAGTGGTTTGTAACTTAACTTGCTTAATTTACACTTGCACATCAAAAATGTGTTTGTTACATTATGTAAAAAAAATAAAGCATTTTAAAACGTCGTCCTTCTAGTAGGTAAACGCATTAGAAATCTTAATGTTGCAAATCCCAACGCCCGGTAATGATTAAACAATTTTAGTTAATTAAACATGGAAAACTCGGGGTTTTAGCATCTGTTCTCGTGTTACCGTTGAAAACTTTAGCCCACTTTTTGGAGCGCGGAGTCCTATTTAACGAGCAGAAAATAAGTTTCAATGCACTCGGGTTAAACAAACTAATTAAAAAAACAAAATAATTAATTTTGTAGTAACAAATAAAAATAAGAGATTCCAGTTTTTTTTACGACATATTGCTGTTTTAGAAATCTTTAAGCATGTAAATTACTTTTGATTTCGTATAATGGATGTGATTATATTTAAATTCAAAGTAAATGTTATATATATATAAGTTGTATTTTTTGTTCAATGGCTAGAAAATTACATGTCGTTATTTACGACTCGATTCAATTTGCAGTGTAGGCTTGATGCAAGTGTGGTGTCGATGCGTACTCTGGACAAGACAGGGGCTGAGTGCCCTTTATCTCCTCAAGGGCCTGTTGTAAAGCCGCGATACGGCAAAGTAGATTGACGTTCTTTTCATTGGGACAGTCCTATACTGAGCCCATATCAACATAATCAGGTTAAGTTTGCCCTATTAATATAAAGTTGAAAGTTTATTTTCTATTCATCAACACATCAATAAAACCCCAAGGGGTCCCAATTATCGTATCATAATTTTCGTTCTCCTTCATGATCTACGTGTTACGCAAGTAGGTGCTTTTCGTTTATTTTTTTATTAAAATGATTGCTATGAAGTTGTCACGCGGGAGAAGTCTGAGCACAATAAAATATAGTTTTCACATAATAGTAATTGAAACTATTATTGAAAGGCATTTATCATCATCTGGATTGATTGTACAGAAGAAATTTAAATCAAGCGTATCGAGTAGATATAGTCGAAACGACTTCCACGTGGGTCCCCGTGGTTGGTGGTGGATGGAGGGAGGGTGTATATTTCAGACTCATATGAGCTATGATACGAGCAAACATACTGCATAATTGGATCAGAGCCCCAAACACCGCATTGCTCTGCCGTAAAATTATATCCACTTTCACGCGACTAATTAATTTCATAAAAAATATTTATGGAATATTATAAATTAGAAAAAAAAGCAAACACACGCAACACGATCAAAAAGTTTTTACGGTGTATGTATCACAGGAATAATAAATGTTAGTCTCATATTTGTCTTAGGTTTCACCGTAACTCTAAATTGATTTTACGCCTATAAAAAAATTTAATTACTTCACTTTATTACTTACAAAATCTTATTCCAATACAAGTATGAAACACATTGAAGTTCACGTTCAAAAATGAAATTTGTATGTAAAAAAAAGATTTAAAAGTAATTTAAGGATGAAAAATAAATGTAATTATCCTCTTTGAACATTTACGATGGCTGCCCTACTGCAGCTCATTGTAATAGTCGATGACATCAGCGATTAATGAACTAAATATGCACGGCTTGTAAATTGCTAATAAGCCAACAAGTAACGTCTTTATAATAGAACAAGATTTGTTTAAAGTTTGTATCGTGGCAAGCCCGTAAAAAATTTAAATGATTATCGCTTTTTGAAAATGATTTAAGTTGAATCGCCTACTTTTGTTTGGTTTCGAGCAGTGAGGTGAGCAGTGAGCAGGAGATTTATATTTACAATACGTACAACATTACTATTTAAAAAGCTATGTATATAAGCTAGAATATTGGATGGGTGATCATATCCAGCGAATTTGCATTTGGCAAGCAAAGCCATTTGGCGGTTTGAGAACATCTGATAGTAGGTATATATTTAAGGAAACAATTTTGTTTGATAAAATTACCTCCTTCCTTCCTTATCACACTTCCCCTTGTGATATTTTTTTTAGTTTCTTTAAAATGATTAAAGTTCGCTAGTACGGCGTGATGCAAACATTGTAAACTCTATCTGAAAGTAAGGATAGGTCTTTTGCCCTTCACCAATGCGGTGGGCATGGTTGATGTATGCTTAATGAGGGAAAACATGTTCAGCAGTGGGACATATATTATTGAATTCTTTGTACTTAAGTGTGAAAAGTACCTTCGGGAATAAGCTAAATTAGTTTGCTCGGTTAATCAAAATTGGTTTCACCTCAGCCAACAATCGCCAATTCAATTAGGTCAGTCAAATGGAGTAATTTAGCATTTGTCTATTATTGGTGTTTATCTTGCGAACTACCAACTTTTCGATATCTGATGGCAGTTTAAACTAACTTTATCTCCGCAATACTCCGCAAACAATTTAGATATAGCTTTTGTGAATGGGTAGATAAGATTAATTGTCATCCTAAATTTCAATCTTAGTTGGAAGATTATAATTAATTTCATAACGTTTCTAGTATGCTGGTATAAAGGACTGATTTAAAATATAAGAGAACTTCAAGTTGGCTTTATTGGTACTAGTGAGTTACCATTGTTAGGCTTTAATGCAATGTATTATTTAATTAAAAAACTAAAACTACTACTATTACTACTTCTATTACTTATTAAACAACGTAGCGCGTTAAGAGACAAACATCAAAGATCTCTAAAGCTACCGCCGTTTTCTGAGTCAAATTGACAGAGATTCGAATTTGGGATTTAAACATTAGAATTGCTGCTGTATTAAGTAGTTTATTTTGATTAAGAATTGAAAAATAGAAAGTAATGATGAAGAATTGGAAATAAAGTACAAAAGGCGGATTTAATGCTTAATGGATGTATTTACCAGTTAAAATGTATTTGAACTGAGAATATCCTACTGGAAACGTATATAACTAATAATAACAAATTATTGAAACGTCTTTGGACAAGTAATCACATTGACTTTGACTTTTCATTCAAACTGCCCGAGTTTGCGATTAAATTAAGAGAGAGAGTAATTTAAGAGAGGTAGGGCATTGCGATTTATCGCTCGAACTGGAGCAGCCCGACTGGTGAAATACCTCCACCTTACAAAAGACCGCAGCCAAATAACAATCACTTCCGTGTTGTTGTGTTTCTGCGTGTGAGTAAGGTTCCCAGAGCTCCTGGGGGGTGCTACATTAGTAGCAGGGGTCAGGCCTTCAAGGTAAGGGCGACAAGTCCAGTAACAGATTTGTTATGCTGTACTTGTCGACCTTAAGCTAGGACCTCATTGCCGCTTAACATCAGGTGGGATGAAGTCAATCTTGTAGTGCAATATAAAAAAAAAATTAGATTCTTTAATTCCCTCTAGTATGGAAATATTTCTTTATCATCAAATATTTCTTTGTGCGTCAGTCAGTTAATTGACACATTTCTAGAAATCTCTTCGTCACCTTTTAGTTATTTATACTGCTTGGGCAATTAAAGAACAACGCCTTTTAACATTAGTTTGTTTAATCGTGAACTTGGTGAACCGAATGTTTATTTTTATTTATTTATTTATTAACGTACAAACATAATACTTACAGGCTAACCCTAATAAAATAAAATTATGTAGTTTTTGATGCTATATTGATAGCCAATCTTCATTTCTCATGTTCTCTCCGCCATGGCATTGAGTAATCGTAGCGCTCGCATGAGTTAATCTATGCTATTCTTGCACACACTCTCCTAAGTTTATCCGGTAGAAAACAGTCAAGCATGCAATTGCTTTTCTGCGTGATTTAATGATATTTCCTTCTTACCAATGACGAGAGCGGGCACTTTCTGTGCGGGATTGATGGCGCGGTACTCCTCGGTGAGCTGGCTGCGCGCGCGCACGATGTCAACGGTCTGCTCTTCAAAGGGAATCCGTTTCGCCAGCAGGGCTGCGCGCACGCGCCACGAGCAAGACGAGAATCGGTAACCGTAGAGGATCGCCTTTTCAGTCTAAGTCATAGGAGAATTTCTAATGAAATCCTAAAATTCTTTCTCGGTGTATAGAATAGGGCTGTATTCCTGGAGTGAACCAAGCAAAACGCCTATCTTTTTTCACACGAGCCTAACGAGTAAATTTGTTTGTGTTATTTCGTGTTTTACTTTTAAAACTAGTTAGTTTATTAAAATTTGTAACGTTTATAACATACATATTACATAGAAACATAGGTATAGTGTATGTTATTCATTAATTTAAACCCATAGCAATAGTTTTGGCGTGAAGAGTAACAAATATTCTTCAAAACTTTCGCGTTCACAATATTAGTAGGATATGCATATTTATCAATCGATAACAATGAAAGTCTTATCTTATTATATTTATCGTTAATAATTAGTGACGGCAGTAATATGTAAACTTTTTTAAGTTATAATTTTACACTCCTTTTTTTGGTAGGGACACTCCTCATATTAGATCCTCAGATACAGTCTTGTTTGATTGTTACTTACCTATGCAGATTAAAATGAAAGAATGGGCGGTCATAATTTGGAATAACTTATTAAATATCTGGAAGTTGAGTGTCTACTGTATTAAAAATCCGAACGAACAATTTGAAATATTACGTTTGCCACAGGAATCGAACCCTGGACCTAGAGAACATAAGTTTAATAAAAAGACGAGGGTATATTCTGATTTTAGGATTGGTTATCAAAATATTACTCAATCGCACAAAAATAGTTCATCAAATTTGCATGTTATTTTGGATAGAGATTGTTCGTAACATGGAACTGATAAGTCAATACGATCATTGTATTTTGGAATAGGAATCTCTAAAATGATTTATCTGAAAAATTTTAGTTACGAATTTGTTACCATTTCTGAGATGCTGCAACTTTCTAAGTAGGTACGTGTCAATCTTCTTTTGTTAACTGCAGTCATTAGGTATCCTAGATGTCACTCACATCAATAAAATAATTTGATGTTAATATGATACATCATATTTAGATCCAATGAAAACAAAGTAAAAAAAAAACAAAGCTAAGGAGCGCTTACCATCATTTTAAGGAAGTTGTTAATTTTCTAGGAGATGAAATAAAAAATACCCTTCTCGGCAAAGTGTAAACAAACTACATGTAAAACAAACAATTACATAAAGTTAACCTCTAAAGCGTGTATCAGCTGTGTTTGTGTCAAATGAACGCGCATAGATAACAGGTTTTCTGTTTCACAGCTCGCCTGTGTTTTGTCTATGGTTTCTTTTCCAACAGATATGGATTAAACATGATAGTACTTCATAGACCGAACAGATGGCGCCATGGGTTTTAAATGGAAGAAATAAAAACATTCATGCTTTAATTAAGGTTAAACACGTATGGATGGAGGGATAATCGTATCGGGCACGAGTTTTAAGTTTTGGCTGTAAATATAAGTCCATAGCTGGAGGATTATTATGTATCTCTGCCTTTTTTCTTCTTTTTTCTAGTTTATACAAAAATAAATGGAGTATCTACCGCTTAGTACCTGGCTTTTTCCGTTTTATTCATATTTATCTATTACCTACCTACCTATAAATATTCAATGTTGTATTAGATCTTTGTCGTTTCCAGTTTATATAGGATACCTACCTAGGTACCTATATTGATTTGTTTAAATTATTAATCACCTGAATTACAGTTACCAAAAATGCTAATGTAAGGCCTGATAGTGGCATCTGCGAGCTTAGTATATGTTTATCCTCTGGGATAATGAGAGTGAAGGAAAAGGAGTTCACTTTTGCGTTACGAAAACGATCGGGCACGATGAACAGAGTTCTTCGTAATGATCTCAATGAGATTGGTTGCTTATGTCAAAATAGGTCGGGACGATTTATTTTAAAGGTTGTTTATGCTTCTACTCTTTTAAAAATATATAATACCGGTAAAAAGTAAAACTTATCTTTAAATAATTTTACTTATTTTATTACTTTACTTATTAATACCTTCCTACCTACTAAAATGGGAGTTGTGATAATAAAACATTGGCGCTGATATACATTGTATTTATTTTTATTTACATATATGATGACAATATGCGTAATTATAATTAAACTTTAATTATTATCTCTATGAGGGTTAATAAAATATTTCGCTAGGAAACGTTATAGACACAATAGGCGTGGAAGTATTTTGATAAATATTTCTATGAAACTTCATAATTATACAACTTACTTCGAAGACATTAAGCGTCAGTATTTATATGCACATTTATGTAATTAATAATAAGTATTGCGACAGTCGGTACTTATGTATCTAATATATCATAGTATTGCGCAAATGTTAGAGCAAATATCTACTATCATTTGTATTACTTTAGTGTAAATCAGTTGGTAAGTAATAGTCAATAAAAATTTAATGTCATTGAACCATCTAACGACTAAACATTCATCTAAATTATAGACAATTTAATGGTTGGTCGTTTTATTGTACTATTCAGCTTCATCGACGATCCTCATTTTAATAATACTTTACGGTAATCGATTTGAATAATAGCCTGGAACACACAAATATCTATTAAAGATCCAAGACCTTTTGAGTGTTATATTCATAACGAGAGGGCATTTCATTCGTTAACACTTTTGTATTTTAAAAATACTAAGTACACTGCAAAAGAAAATTATTAGAAGTTAAAGAAATGTTTCATTTACTTTTGACACATAAATCATTAATCAATGTTTCTTCAGGATATTTTAGTTTAAGAACAGTTTATTTTAGGTGTATGCACCTAAAAACATATGTAAACATATGTGTTTGAAAACCTTTTCAAACTTTTTTATTGGTTTTATCCATATAACATAAAGGCCTTTGCAAATATACCTACTATTAATAAGCAAATTTATTGTCATTATTTATAAGTGCTTATACGTAATTTCCGCATAAATGGTAAAATAATAGAAAAGTTATGGGTGCACAAGTTATGGCTATACCTAAACATAATCTGATAAGATTTTTTCATGTTGCAATAGAAAGTCATGGTTTAAGTATTACATACCTTAATAGGAGTCAATTTATTCGTTATGGAGCAAGGGATGTTTTGGATCTAAATACATGTTTGTGTTTCCCGTTTCGTTTCTTTTAAACGATGCATTTCGCAATTAAAACGGACAACTTAAGAAGCATCTTTGTCGTTCAGCCCCACCGCAGGGGCGAGCCCGGAGGCCTCATGAAAGTAGCCCTGGTCTCCGCGGTAAGGACGCCTCCCGCGTCGCCGTCTGGTGGTAGACCGTAGAAAGCGTGGAGGTGCCGCCTGTGCTGCAGCTCGTGCCCTTTGTGGTTGAAGCTCTGCAGCCGGCTCCACAGGGAGAAGATCCGTTTCTTGACGGCGCGATTCTTTTTCATTGTGCTTTCTGCAAAACAGGTTTTGTTACTAATTTGTGAGAGTGAAAGGAGCTACGGGCAAATGTACAAGTTCCTATGTCCTGCATCGTCCAGTCCTGATGTTTTGATCTCAATTTTGATTGAGGCACAAAATTAGGACAGGAGTTCAGTTTCGATATGACAACAAAACGGTTGATAACAACCGTTTTGTTGTCATTTCTATTATTTATATATTTGTCTCGATTACAAATTATTTTTTATTTACGGTGTTACAAATTATTATTTACGGTGTATATATTCATATTCTTTATTGCACTCCATAAGTAAAGTAGGCATTACATATTAAGAGTATAATGAGTAATATAGATATAAAAGTACAACCTTTCCTATAGAGATATAGATAATATCTAATTGTGTTAGATTCTTATTCTATTAGAGGTAATAAATTACCGTTACCTAACATAAACGTAATATTTGCATCTAGAACTCCGCCGGAATATATTGATATTTTAAATGATTCATATATACGGCTTTCGGACATTCACAGTCTATATCTGGTGGCTGTTATCATCTACTAAGGTAACTGATGAATGAATGAATGTAATTTATCTTTTTCATGACTGCCTATTATGACTGACGTGGCTGTTATCACGGACCACAGCAACAACGGTCAATGATCATTATGAGCAAAATTATGAAGCATCGAAAAATATTGATGCGTGGCTGAGGATTGAGTTCTGGGTCAGTATATCGCAGGGAAATGGGGATATAAGGTATTTCGCAAAATCCCTAGAGATGTCATGAAATCCCGGTAGATGTTGAATATTTTACTTTATTACATCTTTTTACTGAAATATTCTAGTGATATAATGAAATATAAATTTCTTGTCAGTAGTATAGACGTCAGTGATCTTCAATATTCAACGTAAGTGCATCTTCCGGCTGAGTTCACAAGAAACTCCATAAAATATTATAATCTCCATAAAATCTATGGTATTAAAAAAATCCACGAGCTTCTTTAGTTGGCAGTTTCTTTTCGATTTCAGGTCCGTCTCTAAATTGAAGTTTACTTAAGTCCCCGTTTCCGGGTAGATGGTTTTATTGTAGTTACTCTGTGTTATAAAGATTGTTGTTGATATAATATAAAAAGAGCTGTTGGAATTGATAGTTAACTTACACCGGTGAAAACGGATTTTAATAGCTTAGCTTTAAACTCACTGTTACCTAGCTGTTTGGCAAATCTCTGACAAAAAATCAGCCTTAAGAATAAGAGGGGCTTAGATTATAAAAGACAAGGAAAACATATCATAGTTTAGGCGGTAAATCAGTATTGTGTTTAATGCCATCCTTGCGTTATGTTTGGTAAGTTGTAAGCTAACACTTCAAGGTGCCTTTTTCCATTTTTTAATAAAGCGATGCGAGTGGCAAAGATAAGAGGTTAAAGTTGAGATACGAAAATACTTCTTTCGAATTTTAATAAAATCCAAGGTTATCTTGTTTTTAAAATAAAATATATTTTTTTACTGATAATACTTGAATTTAAGTGTATTTAATAGTAGGTACATTCAGATGAATGTCATTTGAATTTTGATTATTTTAATTTTTAATCATCTGCCGTCTCATTACGTAGAAATTGGACTCCCGTTTTATCCCTTGAGTGTATTTGATCAAAGCTGTACTGAGTATATTTTATAAAATCCCAATGTATTTGGTTCGTTTAGTGGATTGAAGTGTATTTATACATCAACTAGTTACAGAAGAAGATGTCATAAATTACCTGCAAACGGCGCATTTTGTGGGCCAATTTCCTCACGCTTCACTTTAATCACACTCATTTGGGGGTTTATTGCGCTGTCTTTAAATTTTTCTTCATCTCTGTTGCCTGGGACATACTCTGGTTCCGAAGTCAGTTGCTCAGAGTATTTATCAATATTGTTATTTTTGATTTCATTATTTAAACATGCTAAGCGTATTTTAAAAATTAAAAAGGGGTTAGTCACTGCTACTGCTGTATCGTATCCATTACGCATACCATCGTTTGTGTTTATACGAAATTCGTTGGATTTTGAATCATCTGCATTTTCAGGCGAAGTATCTTCGAAATAATCGTTGGTTAAATTCGGATCATCTGGATCTGGATTTCGTTTATCAGCATTGTGATGTTCGTAGAGATATTTGTGAAGACGGTCTAACTGTCGGGGATAGTTGTGCCACTGTTCTTTCCGGAAGCCTTCCCCATTGTACTGGTCTTTGTTGGAAGCGTTAGAATCGTCTTCTTTTTTATTGTCGATGCTCATGTATTGCAGTGGTAGTTGTAGTTTCCGATCTCTGTCATTTGGCGATATCCCGATAGACACTGTATAAAATATATCGTTCAGAATATTTCTAGATTGGTGTCTATTACTAAATGTATTGTCGCTTTGTTGGCTGTCCAAGCCAAGTAAATCAGGTTCCAGTTTATTGATAGACAGTAGTGGAAGTACGTTACTTGAAGATAGCGCCGCTGTTGCCAGCAGGAACACAGGAACCAATGTTTGGCGAATCTGTAACAATATGATCAACTGTTTATAAGGTATCTCCCAAGCACTGACATTTTAATATTTTGAGCACATATTTGGAAAATTTTTGATTAATAAAGATATACAACAGATCCTAAATTCTATGTAAACACACAAACAACTATATGGTTACAGTTTTTAGTAGCTACTTTGTTTTGAGTACCTACTTTGACTTTTGTAAATGATTTCTTATTTAATTTGTAAGATTGTTCTCCTACTCAGCCAGCCTTCTTATGTTAAATGTACTAAATCCTAAAGCGCGATTTACCAAATTTGTAGTCCAAAGCTTAATTTTTTGCTTCACTTGTTTCAATTTAAACCTGCCGAGGGCATGCGTACGATATTATTTGGCTTGCTCGGATAGGTACTTATTAAGGGTGGATTTTATTTATCTATGTTGAAAAATCTTTGATCATTTATCTTGTTTTCTACCTTGGGTGATCATCCAAATGTACATTCCTTAAGGTAGTTTACATAATACATTTTAATAATTTAATGCCTTAACAAGCCGTTCGTAACTTATTTTAGAGTAAAGTCACTTTCAGTCCAAGTTAAATACATAAGGCGAATAAAGATTTACATTTAATGTTTGTAGTATTCAATTCTTTAGCTCATGCAAAAATATGTTTATGGGTGATAATAGATACATGTGCACATCTCAGATTACTGCATAACTCACCATAAACATTTCAGTACGTTTATTGACAGGTCGAAATAGTGAGAAACAAATTTAACTTATGCGTTCGATATGAATTTCATCTTATTGGTACTTAAAATAATTTTGTAGTGACTGTTAGATGGAGAAAAATAGAATAGGCTAGAATTATATGCCTACAACACGCTTATTTAAGAAGATTAATGTTCGGGATTCCGATATCATTTGGTGTTCTAGTCGTTCAAAGAGGCGCTCATTGGCTCAGTACAGTCATCAGCACATTATAAATAACACTTTTTGCATGAAAAAATCATTACACTTCAAAATAGTAGATTAGGCAACGACCGGCCGACGACAGCTGACCGACGCGACGGCCCGATCATATTTTGTTTTGCGCCATTGAGTTAGACAAACATGGTGTATATCAATGTATTGCGCTGTTCACAATATTCAAAGCGTGTTTACACGAAATTCGGGGCAAGATAGATATTGATTTTGTCTAAAGTGTTAATGCAATCCGTTGTTTTCAGGCGCAAACACTTCGTGCTAATGAGGGTTTTAGTAGTAGCTTTATTTCGTATCAACGCGCGATTAAACTGTGCCATAACACGACGATATTATGTATAAAAAAAGAATAAATTATGCAGGTTCAAACTGCGGGACCATTTCGAACATGCATGCATTCCGTTGAATCCCTATATAATAGTCACTTGATTCTTGAGGTGCTTATGTCAGACCATAAATTAATGGTATGTTAGGAACAAAACATTACTACGGCGTTAATGAAAATTATCTGTTAATAGATAAAAGAAGTATTGATATCCAAGTACTTACCTACTTTGTAAGTGGAAATGAATTATTCCTAATAAGTTGAGATTCTTTACGGAGCCTAGCAGAACTGCCAATCAAGATTACACGAGGCTAGAGCCATTGCAATCTGTCCTCCATAATTCTTGTGTATGAAGTCAGGAGGTCTACTCCCAAAAACGAAACATGTCGGATTCAACGACGGATAGCAATTTTTATTTCTTATAGGTAATCGTAACCAATCCACCTCGAATGCTAATTAAGCATTTTAGAAAAACCAAATAATATTTATGCAAATCGAAAACCACGCTATTATTCCTAAACTTTTGATTAATAACTAAAAACGAAATCTTTCGTTTATGCGTTTCGTTTTTGCGAGACCCTCAGATCTTTTTATTGAACAGTAGGGGCCAACAGCTATAAGATAATTTAAGGCTGAAATGTTTTAAACCTATTTAACACTTTGCGATTTTCCTAACATTTTTAACCCACCACGATCTCCAGATTTTGGAGCTCATTACCCTAAGTATTACACGACCGAGGCAGATCGTATCAAATTAAATTTAGACAGGTACCTAACTTTGATAATATTTCTTCAAGCATTAGATTTCCAGAGACATCTCACTGTCATTTAGTCTATTGTAAAATGATTTAAGCAGACACATGCGTAGTAAGTAAACTCATAAATATTAACATGCACGGCTAAAGCCAGTGAACTCTTCTGCCTCAGCCGTCGGCTTTCAAGGTTCATGACAGCTTTCCATTTGCGCCATCCATCACAAAAATGCTACTTCAAAGTAAGGACCTCCTTAACAGTAGACTGCTAATTTTATACTTGTGTGCACTGGTGTGTAACTACTAGCTTCTGCCTGTAGATTCGCCCATGTGGATTTTTTTTTCAGGAAAAAAAGTGATATCCTGAAATGTTCTTTTCTGATTGACAAACATTTTCGTATTGTTATGAAGTGTTTTTTACCTTGGCAGGTAAACATTGTTGGTAAGTAAGCATTGTTGGTAAGAAGCGGTAAAGATATCTTCTTAACTACATAAAAAAACAAACTGTTTACTTAAACATGCACACTGCGTACTTAAATTACGGAAAAATATTTTTATAAAAAGCCAAAAGACAAACAATGACGTAAGTTTGAAAGTCGCAAAAAATAAACACTAATTAATGTTTTTATTAATATGTTATGGTTTCTATAGAGATTTTAATAAAATTAATGTAGTTTTTAAGTTTTAAATTATTTTTTATAAACTTAACTAAATTGTACTAAGAAATCACATCGTCCTATTTTTTGTAAAATTATCCTATGAGTTCCACTTTCGCTGATAATTATCAAAAACGAGTGTAGAGGTAGTCACTAATTCAATGATTGATTAACTATAAAAATGACGTTAGTGTTTAAAAATAGGCAGATCAATATTTGCCATTGTGTAAAGTTGAATTATTTACTATGAGAGATGAAAAGCGATAAACTGTTTTAATGTTATTTGAAAGTACAAGAAATTTATAAGCAATTATTATTAACTATAAACTGATTACACGTACAACGATATAAATTATTATGTTTATCAATTTACCTAAGTACCTACTCGATTTATAACTCTCTCTATATGCTTAGGTATGTAGGCGTGACAACTAAACAATGAGATTGAAAGTTGTGTTGAAGGTAGTATATTTATTATGAACATGTCTGTTATAGGAGCTGAAATGTAAAAGGACACATTCAAATAGCATAATCTAACTTGACATGACACAATGTTTTACAGAGAACGCGAAGTAAGTAATAGAAAAGTTTTGTTTTCGACTTTATTTACAAAGTTTGTGGCCTCATGGGTCCACGAGATTTCGTGTAATGAACTTTCTTTGAATCGAAATAACAAAGTTATAAATTAATAACGCTGTAAATAGGCTCTGCTTCGCTTTTACTGTGAGCGTTCTAACTTTGTAGCGAGCTAAGCTTAGTTTCTTTCTAACCGAACCGAATCGTACTTAAATGAAGACTAGCGGCGTTTCACGTCTTCAACCACGTGAAAATTCGCTCTTAGCTGATGTCAACGTCATACAACTACCTAGCAGCCAAATTTGACTATTTGCTTTGGCTTGGTCTGGTTGCCTTGCGGGTATCTTCGTTCGCGTGGAAATTGGACCATATTATATTTGTTTCCTCTAAGTGCCTTTTTTACGGGGGGAAATTCATTCACGCTCCGCATCGAGTGAGGTGACGGAGTATGTGTCCCTGCCCAGTAAAGGGTAGATGGAATACCCACCAGAATCGGTGGGCTGTCATCTTCCCCTGACTGGTTTGGGTGGAGTCCTCCAACGGCTTGCCAGATCGTGTTTAATAAATCAGTCAGTATCGGTTACCTATTAGTATGGTAGTTTCAAATTATCAACCAATGCTGAAATGTTTGTATATTTCAGACTATCGGAATAATCTATTATTAATACTATATCCTAACACAATTGTGAGAGACATTTCAAAACTGCCTTATATGCCTAGATAGAAGAACACTCGCGTTTATAGTATGTTGGTGATATAATATAATATTTGGGATTGAAACGATTGAAACTATCGGCTAGTTCTTATATTTATAGCCCCCATTATACGAAGTGTCGTAAAGTACAAATATAATCCCGGTCACTAAACATTTACTGCTTATACATTTGAAAAGCTTTTAAGTACCGGCTCTTGTTCGGAGTGGAGTGGCACGTTTACTGCGGCTACCCGAGACGCGAGATACGCCTGTTCTGATTGGTCGCTCGAGTGGGAAGTCGGACTCGTATTAATGATTACTATTGTATTATGTTTCCTCTTTCACTACTTCAAAATACAACCGAGCAAGTGTATAGATGGACAATGGTTGTAAAATATGTAATTTTGTACAGGGCTTGATGTAGCGACACTTGAGTGACATGAAACAGGTAAAAACAAGGGAAAGATCACGATGTTATTCTTCCGAAAGCGAACAATATGAGTTACAATGTATTATCACCTGGAAGCTTGCTATAGGGCGTTTACAGAATAACTTGGGTTAAATCAACATAACATATTAATTGGTATTTTTCTATCATTTGGTGTTGGCCATGAAGTCATGACGCGTTCTTCATTCATCGTTCGCGTAACTTCTCATGTAATCTCATGTTCGAAATTTGAATATTTATGTTACATATTACTGTCCGACAGATGCCCTAACAATAGATTAGATTTGAATTTATCCAGGGTCTTACTCAAATGTACGCAATTGTTTTTAACCAAATCGGACCAGCCGTTTAGGTGCAGTTAGTTTATTTTCTTAATTATTTTGTTCCGACTTTTTTTATTGTTTTTTTATTTTTGAATAGATGTGAGTATGTAGTGGATTTACTGTTTAAAGTGGAAAGCTTCAGATGCGCTTTTATAACAAACATAATGTATCCTGTGGTGTTGGTTTGGTTTTGATAATCAGTTGCGTAATACTTAATAAATAAACCATTGAGCATAACATTACAAACAATCAAATATTTGAAACTCTGCACAACGTTTGAAATATTTAAAAGGCGTAATGTAGCGTTTCAAAATCCGCCGTAAGTGAATGCTGATATGAATTTTTCATAGCTAGAGTTGCGTTTTAAAATGGTTGTCGGAGAAATGAAAAGTTATAAAAAAACGTTAACAAGTATCTACATAATTACTGCCTATCCGTGAAACATATTTTTATAATGTAATAAAAATTTACCTACTAATGTAAATTGTATTAAAATTTAGCGCGCCTTCACTTATTCTGACAGATTTTACGAATGAGTGACGTAAACACTTTTTATATAATTGTTGAATCAAAAAATAAGTTTTCACTATATTTCGCAAATATAATTGACGGACTAAATTGAATTATTGTTTCTTTGCCGAGTCATCGTATCTTTTACATTAATTGGCGCACACCTCATAATTTTGTTTTATCGACTGTTTATTTTCCAATCACATTTGTTCATATTGAAATTATTGATGTTGAAATTGATTGAAACAAGTTTTATTGTATCATTTTTGAGAATGTGTCTTAGTTAGTTACGTGGAGGTTTCATTGATATGGTGTGCGTCAACTAAAGATGACGACTGTAAAATCGAAAGGGAATATGACGATTCACTTTGTACTTTAAATGATGGTATAGTAGTAGCTCATGATGACAAATAATTAATATCAAACTGCAGGTGGTTACTGTGATGTACACCATACATACCTAATTGATTTTTTTCATTATGTTATTGGTTTTCAACCTTTTTCTAAATTGTGTTATTTTCAATTTACTTCAGCATCCAATCGGCTAAACGTAGCGACACGTATGTGGGTGGGTCACGGAATGTTATCTTTTAATTTTATGCTGACGTTCAGTACACATTGTACTGAAATTACATTGCAATATTTTTAGGTCATTTGCATTACAGTTAAAGCTTCAATAAAAGATTATAAATTGTGGATACCTTTATATTTTGTTTTAGGTTCATTCTACAAATACGAAGCATAAAATGTTTTTACAATATAAATGCATAAAGGCATGGCATCTAATATGATTTCTGTCTGCCAAAATATAAAATTAGTAAATTTTATAACTATTAGAAAGTAGGCTTACAAAAGCATATTAACAAAATAAATTTGATACGCTTTTATTGATTTCTTGTTTAATTTATAATCTGCGACCCAACTAGGTTACAAAACGTCTGTGTGTGTTCTTGCCTCGATCCTCCTTTAATAATGAATTCCTATTACAATGTTTGCTTATTAAAATAAAAGTGAATGAGTTTAAGGATTTATTAATCAAATGATTACACTACTGTTTAAAACTTCCTAGCGTAATAATAAAAATAATAATGATCGAAATGAAAAATGAAGTATGAAATCTACATAATTAAAAATTACACCATTCCTGCTATGCATAATAAATGGGTAAGTACTCAATTAAAATCTGTTTCATAATTTCCGTTATTTATACGTTACTCCCAAAATAAGTTGAATGAATTAATCGAATGATTCATGTTTATTTGCTTCTTTTTACATAGCCTCTGCGGCACTGCCAGACAGTGACCTTCAAAAAATATAAAATTTTCTTATTGACAACAAAAATTTAAAAACGCAGCGTAGTTTACCTAACTCGCTGAATCAAATCGCTTCCGATATGTTCTGATGAAATGTATGAGGAAACGAATGTCAAATAGTGGATATTTCTAGAGTAATATGAATTGTAAACTATTACTTTGATTAATAACCAGTGATTGGAGTAGATAATTTGATTTACTTCACTTGCTGTACATTTGTATGTCACCAGGCTATCTCAAGAATCGTGATAGCAAAATAGTTGAATTTTTGACATATTATGTATTTTTCTTGCCATTATAACGCTATAAACGAGATTTTTTTTATCGCATATTGTTCGATACTAAGATTAGGTTCCATATAATGGTACGGAACCCTTCGTGGGCGCGCCCCACTCGCACTTGACCGATTTTACAATTTTTAAAGTGCGTTACGCCGCACTAGCGAACCTTAAATAATTTAAATAAACAGAAAAAAAGCGTATTCCATAGGTGATTAATTTTTCTTTTGTAGAATTTTTTGTTTTTTTAAAACATACCTAATCTGTTTTATCAGGCCAGTCAATGTAGCGTGGTAGTCTTCAAGAGCTTGTTGAATAAGTCATCTATCACAAGTAACAACATTCTTTATGTTTCAATTTTCTGCAAATGTATGCCAGTTTCTTAATTTAAACAATTCCTGAAGTAGAATATACCCGTACCTACCTAACAAATATAACTCGTTATTCTTACAAATAAAATTATCTGTATCCCTGCGGCGGAATGTTGGCTTACCGTAATTAGCGTCAAGCAAATTGCTTTTTGGCATTCAGCGTTTTAATTAGGGCTGAGTGAGTGTGGCCAAGTGAAGTCTTTGAATTAATCTCTCACGAGCACATCTCCACTCGGTGACGGAATATTTATTTAGTTCTGAGCTTTGGGAATTGTTAAGGGAAAATGTTATAATGTGCTGAAGACTTTCTAGTCAATCTAGACGTCTCTGAAACTTAGTAACATAATACAAGTACAAGTAGATCAGTTTCTTTGTATTTGTAATAGTCATACTTTTTTTTTTTAAATATAACGATCGCAACTTTAAGTACATTTTTTACTAAAACTTATGAATTTATTTGTACGTCAGTGCTTCTTAAATAAATAACCCTATTCAAACTTTCCGTCTAGTCAAAAAAGGAAAGAAAGTTCTGAGTATATTTTGCGGTAGTTTTTGTAATTTTTCAAAATGTATCCAGATGTTTTAATCGTATAAGTACACAAGCATGCTATCGAAGTTATGAAAGGTTTAAGGTCCTTAAATATTAAGTCACCATTGCAGTGTATAGGTAAATATCTAACGCTTCGACGGAAATTTAGCAATTTCGTTGCACTTTTTTAAGGATTGAAATTTCACTAAGTATAATTGTTGGATTCTTTACGTGTTGGTTATTATCTTCTCACGGTTCTTTTTCACATATTCGCTCATTGCTTTGAGATGTGTATGGAGAGGTCAGTCACTCACACATTCATGGTTTTCCACCATGGTGTTATTGATAACCATACACTTATGCAGACATAACAAGAAAATAGGTACTTTCGCTCATAGTGTCACGAAAAGTAAACCTTACATAAAACTTGGTAAAACTGGTGAAAGGCGAGTGGTGGTTGACAAAGCTCATGTGCAGCCACTGCAGTCGCAGTGTATGCGTATCGCAAAGCTGACAAGTGTTGTATGCATTGTGCAGAACTTTATTTACTTGTACAGGCTTCACTGTTCGCGCTACCAACTCAAACACACTTTCATATAGTACTAAGTCACACTCGAATACGTATTCGATGGTTTATAATATTTAAATTAAATTAAAAAAAGTTTAAAATTTAAAACATGAGGTTTTTCAATTATTTGTCATTAAATTATGTTCCGATTTAAATTTTTTTATTGTTCAAAAGGAGGTATCATGATAAGAGAACCAGGATGTGATGTGAAATATGTGTAAAGAATAAAAAAGTAAGTTGGATAGTTTTAAAATTGTATTTTATGGTAAATTTTTATTACAAGTCGCGACTTTAATTTGCGCACACATCAATTGTGTTCAGAAGTTTTGAAGAAATATATAATATATATACCGATAAAAATCAGAACTATCCTGTTTTATTTGTTATAATCAGGCTAGTTAAATTTATTTGTACGGCAACCACGACTGATTTCCCACATAATTTTCATTATGGCGAACGCCTAAATACGTTAATCAAGGCACTATGTTAAACTCAACGTAACGAACACAATATGCAACTAGCCATGGTGGGTTACGAGTAAAGGTTAAATAATATTACCGATACCAGCTTGTGTAGATTACATTTAAGTGTTGCTCGCTGATACGGCCCCAATCTTAGGTGTGTACCTATATTATTATATTATGTAATTCTGATTAGCTATTTTGTGTTGATAATATGCCATGATCCAAACTAACATTTTGCCGATGAGTTCACCAAGGTTGTTAATTTCGACTTAGTTAATTTTTTTTTGTTAGAGAATATCCAAAATATACAAAGTTTGAGCAGCTCGCGCCTTTTTAGGCAAGAAATTTGAATAAAAACGTACAAAAATCTTGAAATGCAGAATAGACGTATCGCAGTAGCTTGTTTTTATTTCTCTGTAAGTACCTATAATATGCATTCAGGACAAAGAAAGGTTTTATTCTAAACTTTTATATCACATTGGTTATAATTACAAATTTTCTGAGGTAATGTCAACATAAAATAAAATAAACCTAATATCCTTTTTATCAATATTTAAAGTGCACAAACTAAGATTTTTAATTAAGGTAGTGATTGTTTATTTATGTTACATACTTGCATAAATTGGCAGTTCGAAATTTAATATTATTTGACAAAACCCGTACAAAGTCCAAAGCGTCTTTTGACTGTAATTGAAATCTCAAGCAAGTTACAAACAAAACCGTATTCTTTTTGAGCTCTAATTTGCAATTAACAGACAAAGGAATTAAGCAACTTATGCATTTAATATTCGCACTCGGGCATAACAGTGTAAAATAGATCTTCACATTTATTTGGGCCATGGCGAAAATAGTGTTCAGAAATTGACGTGCATTGGCAATTTCATATTCAGGCTAAATATAAGCTCAAACGTGTAGTTAGAAGGCTTTTTTTTATCTATTTCCGGGTTATTTCCGCTCTTGACGACATTTGGTCAACTGCTAGCTCGGTCATCAATCACCCTCACTTCGTATTACTGGTATCGTGATGAAAATCTGTAATGGGTCATGAACTTTGAGTCTTCAATATAATTTAGTTAACACACGGCTGCGCTAAATTGGTTTTTAATAAATATTTGACATTATCAATTTGTTACCAATTAAGACCAGTGCTATGAAGGAAAAAAATAAAAAAACATTCGTTTCAGCAACCATATATTTAAATCAGCAATCATGAAAGCGCACCTACGAAAGCCCGTCTTTGCATATTTTTATTCCATTTTGTGTTACATTTGAAGTTCAGCACCTAAGTGATTGTTATTTGGCTGCGGTCTTGTGTAAGGTGGTGGTGTAAGACCAGCCTTTTTTTTTATGAAGTGGACTTCAAGATTTACCTTATCCCACCTGATGTTAAGTGGTAATGAGGTCCAAACTTAAGGGCGACAAGTACAGCACAATAAAGCTATTTCTGGACTTGTCACCCTTACCTTGAAGGCTTGACCCCTGCTACTAATGTAGCACCCCCCAGGAGCTCTGGAAACCTTACTCACACGCAGGAACACAACAACACCGAAGTGATTGTTATTTCGCTGCGGTATTCTGTAAAGTGGAGGTATTTCACCATACCCTACACCATAGCCTGCTCCAGTTCGAGCGATACATCGCTATGACCTACCTCTCTCACCTACCTACCTAACTACTAAGAGTGAGATGTCTTCTCCTCTCAGCCAATTAGTCTATGATAATCTTTAAAATGTCCTTGTCATGACAACCGTTTTCCAACAAAACGTTACATAATATTTTTATTGATTTTCAAGTTTACTTAACTTAACTTCTAAATATAATATTGTCGTTTTCGCCACCTACGTCGCTGTGTGTTTACATTTTGCTGAGTTTAAAATTCATCGGCCAAAAGTTCTGTGTAACTTTTGAAAGAAGCGGATCAAGTAAATACGAACGCGATTCTCTCCGCGTTGAGGGTAAATATTTATTAGGGTTTCCACATGAAACGAAAGAAAACGAAGTGGGGAGTAAATACGTGACGGCGATACGTATGGGTGAATTAGAGGTATCAAATTTAATTGAGATGTTCCCAGACGTGTATGAAAGGTATGTTCTTAAATTATTTGGTGTCAGGTTACAGTGCCCTTAGCACGAACGAAAATGGTAATAGAATAGTATTAGGTAGTGAGAAAATGTATTATTATTCATATATTATTTTCTCACTACCTAATACGTCGGAGCGCAGCGGTGAGTAGCGGAGGTATTTCATGAAAACTCATTGATTCTATAATGAATGTTTGAAAGTGGAGAGGAGTGTCTTAGCATTCAACGCAATAATTGTAGTGTTGGGGAAATTCATACATTATGAAAAAAAATTAAGAACTTTACTAAAATTGACTAATAGAATAACAAAAATAAAAGGTCACTGAGACAAATTTAAGTTAAAATAAAATCAGCCACATTGAATGTACACGGAGTGGCATTAGTGATAATGTATCTGCACATTGGAACTGTCGCGCCTCAAGTTTGAGGATACTGAAAAAGTACTGAATAACACGCCTATAACGCATACCATCATTCTCTATACCACCTGTTTTGACGATAAACCACGGACTGTGTATTTCACTGTTGTTCCTTTTATGTACCGGTAGTGGAAAATACATGGCACAGGTCTCATCTCAAACACGAAGTATATTGATTACAAGCTCTATTGTTGGTCATATGTAGGTAACTATAATTCTTGGATCCGTATCCACAAAAGCGAAGAGGGTCAAGATTTTACTGTCCGTGTAAAACAGACGAAGAAATATTGTAAAATTACATAAGTGCCTGCCTTTGCGAACGTTATCTCATAGGACCCGAATCCTTTTAGGTCCATAACTCAATAGTGTCCAAAATCCACTTTACCCGGCATTATTCAATCTGCCCTCGAAAGTGGAGGCAAGCGAAGATATCGATATTATTTTGAGTGAGGCACAAATTTGGTAATGATATAGGCACCCATGAAAGAGCTGTTGGATGCTGAACGGTGGAATATATGAAAGTGGCGTAATGGTGTGTTGTAAAGGCATGTCGCAGCCAACTAGCTTTATCAGGATTTTAGTTAATAGCCCAGCCCATTAACAAAATATACAGTTAAATGGTAATTAGCAATCAGCAAATTCATTAAAAGCAACGTTTAGAGCCGGGTGAGTAAATGTCGTGTAGTCATTCAATTCGATTAGGTTTATTAGGATCTTTTGATGATTTTAAGATGTTTGGTTCAGGTTTGGTACTGTACATATCGGTAAAAAATTTTAAAGTATTTGTTTGTTACGCTGTTTCTGCGCTATTTCTGTTTCTCGACAGTAAAAAAAATTTTCGTAAAATAATTATCTATTTTATAGTAGCTTACAGTTGTTGCTTAATCCATTCGTAGGTTTGAAGGACTTATGTGATTTTGCGTCAACATCCCGCATATTTAATAAGTAACATAATATTATTCGTGGCACGACGCAAGGCAATACAAGCCATTTTAAGTAATGATTAAAATTGCAATTGGTGTTTGCACCTGCAATATAAATATTATATAGGAATTAATTTGTTTAACGCATGAGTTTGGATGTCCCCTACCAAAAAAACGTTAGATAGGTCATTTGCGTCAAAGTTTAGACCAAAAGGAATGAATAAGATTAAACTCAACATTAACTGATTCTAAATACCTACCCCGCGTACGAGTCGAGGGGAAAAGCTATTTTAACATAGTATAACAGTTATTTGCTGTTTTATTGAGCATAAAGATTTATTAGGACAATTTGAAAATACTTTTAGGATATTAATAATTTATTAATATAAATTACAAAAAGTACAAAATCTAAACACGTGCGATTGCCGTAAAAACTGATAGGTATGAAATAAAAGGTCAGTCGTAGCGACTAAAAAATTCATGGGCCATGCAAATGTCAAAGAGGGTTTGGTGTTTTTTAAGGTTGATTGTTTGCAAGTTTGAGGATTAACTTTTTCAAGGTGTTGATATTGCGACAAAACATGTTTTTGTGAATGAACAAGGATAACTGGTGTTAATAGCAGCGTTTTCCCTGAAAGAAAACGCATATTAAAATACTTACCTAATTCGAAGCTTATATATGAGATAGGCATATCCGTTTCCCGTAGTTTTAATCATTTTAGTACTCTGTGATGACGTATTTCCGTTGGCTCAGAAGGCAGTGGCGCCATCTGTGAACTTACCAAATCGACTGGCGGCATTTTCTGTGCATTGGCTTTTATTCATCAGACAGATTTATAAAGTAAGCTTCGAATTAGGTAAGTATTTTAATATGCGTTTTCTTTCAGGGAAAACGCTGCTATTAAAAGTACTTGACCGTAATTCGAAGCTTATATATGAGAGGTGTTTGTTTTCGTCTGATGAGCCACGGTAAAGTAAGAAAAACGCCAATGTGATACAAAGAAAAGATAGTTTATTACACGTTACATCAATAGTATATAATGATTATGAAATTAACTTAAATGCATTGACTTTAACACATTAAATCAAATAATTAAGTAAAATGTTACATCAATAGTATATAATGATTATGAAATTAACTTAAATGCATTGACTTTAACACATTAAATCAAATAATTAAGTAAACAGGTTTCTTAAGTTTTTAATTACCTAATTAATTAAAATAAAAAACTTTACTTGGGACATTACTTTACTGGATTAAACAATCTAGTTATACTAGCGGAATCAATTGTAGGTATTATTTCACGTCTGTAATATTTTTGAAACGTATTGGCAGAGCGCCAATTACCACGAGCAAGGATTTCATCTAATGGGTAGTTATGCCAGTTTTTGGATGCAACTGCTGATCGAACACTTCCGGGACTAAATTGAATATCGGCATCTTTCATCAAATGCTTAACCCAACCCGCAATGACAGCTCGTGAGGCTGGCTTAGAGGGGCCTCTAACCGTTAAAAATAAACAGCAAGACTGAGCCACAATTCGCCGATTATTTAACAAGGATATTGTAGTTTCTACCCAAAATACAGGATCTAGTTTTGAATTTTCACCATTAGCCATTAGCTTCCAGCCAGACTGCCTATAATCACAATTATCTGTTTTGGACCCAAATTCTGGCCAAAAAACTAAAGCATCTCGAGATCTTATATAATGTTCCGGATCTACTCTTAGCAATGTGAGGTCATGGATGCGACGACCGGAGCATAATAGCAACAAAGTAGCCGTATGACGAGATACTTGAAATAAGTTATTTGTGTCTATTGAATATGATAATAAATAGTCAATGAGTTTATTTATATCCCAAATTGGGGGCTTCATATCCTTTCTACTCTTTAAAGCAATCGATTTCAATATATGTTTAACCAAAACATGACCACTTAGTAAACTTGAAGTATGTGAATTACAAAGAGTGGAGACAACAGATTTATGTAAAAGTACGGTATTATATGATAACTTATGAATAAGATGTAAATCGGCCAAAAATTGTGCCAGCTGTGACCCGGTAGGATTTTTTACGTCTATTTTGTTCGATTCCGCCCATGACAACCAACGATCCCAAGCTACTTTGTATGTTTTCAGAGTCGATGTTCTCCAAGAATTTTTCAACAAGGTTATCTGATCACTATTCCAGTTAATTAACTCCTCGGTCCACCCCCACATCGCCAAACTTCCAGTGTTAGATTTTCTGTATTGGGAGGTGGAAGGCCTGTCGAGGTGTCTATTAGGTTGCCCTTCAGATTCCTCAGCACAAGCGGAGCTTCGAGGGCTCTCGCTCTGAGATCTGCCCGCCAGAACACTTTCTGCCATCGTGGTACTACTATCAGATACACACCTGTTGCCTGGTTCAGGTGTGATAGTACTTTGGGTACTAGGAATGGAGGGGGGAATAACCACGCGAGAGGGTAATTCCAGGTCAGGCTGAACGCATCGTAAAATAGGGCTTTTGGATCTGTCTGGTCTAGGGACACGTAATTGCAGACTACGTGGGCCCTGTGTGATGCAAAGAGATCGATTACTGGGGTTCCCCATTTCGAGAATATCACTTTCAGGCTTTCTGGTGTTAGATGCCATTCGGGAGGAAGTCGGTATCTTGACAGATGATCGGCATGGTTGTTGTACCGGCCCGGGAGGTAACGTATGGTAAAATAAATCTGATGCTTGTCTAGTAAGGTCAACAATTGACGAGTTAACTCCATCATTGCCATCGATCTGGTTCCACCCTCTTTTTGCAAGTGGGCTACCACGGTCTTGTTGTCGCACTGAATTAATATGGAACTGTGATTTAGTAGCCACGTGTAATTTCGAACTGCATGAAATATAGCAAGCATTTCTTTTTGATTGCAATGGAGGCTCTGTTCCTCTGGAGACCAAGTTCCCCTTAATGATATGTTGTCTAGTTGAGCACCCCATGCAAGGTCTGATGCATCGGTCGCTAAGAAATGAACAGGGGGAGGATGATGTAACTTGGTAGAGAGATGGCAGTTTTGGATCCACCACTTCAGCTCTACTTGAACCGTTTCGGGCAATGGAAATTTCATTCTTGGCTTGCTTAGTATAGTATTCATGAACCTCAGTAGCTGACGATGTTGTAAACGGCCTCGTGGTACCACAAAGCTGGCGAAATTTAACAGCCCTACGAGGCTTTGGATTTCGTTCAATGTCACACGATTCTGATTCAAGATTCGTTGAGTCTTTTCTATTAGTACAAGAGCCTTTTCTTTTGGTAATGACTTTAGATTGTCCCATGGTTTCCACAGTATTCCTAAGTAAGTGAGCGCTTTTTGGGGGACAGTTACCGACTTTTCCATATTGACACACCACCCGAGAACTTTCAGACTCTTTAAGGTTGTTTGTATGTGTTCGCGAAGAATGACAGGATTTTGATTGACGATTAAAAAATCGTAGAGATATACTAGGATCCGTATATCTCTTTGACGTAGTATTTGAGCTACCCAGTTTGTGAGCATGGAGAAAATTTTGGGTGCCATGCTTAATCCAAACGGAAGACAGGTTATTTCTAGCAACTCGTTGTTGTAAATCAGTCTCAGAAAACGTCTGTGCGCCTGCGCAATTTTTATATGAAAGTATGCCTGGCTCAAATCTATCTTGCATAACCAATCCTGAGGTTGAAGGAATCCGGGAACCCGATACATATTTATGAGATGAAATGGCTCTGACTCTACAAACTCGTTTAATGCTTTTAAATTGAAGATTGGGCGAAGAGACCCGTCTGTCTTTGGAACCAGAAACAGTGGTGAAATAAAACTGGGGGACCACTGTGCCGATTGGAGAATGCCTTGATCTTTCATTTTTTGGATTATTTGTGTCATTTTCTTCGAAACATGAGTTTGACGAAGATTGCTTGCGTTTGGTATCGACAATGGAGGCTTTCTGGCAAACGGTATGCGACAGCCCTTTATTAGTTTTAACAATGTTTTCGGGGCCCCCATTTGTTCCCAATTTTGGTAGTAGAGAGCTAACTGGCCTGCTTGGAATGACTGAGTCATTGTTCATATTTATTAGATCGACCTCTAGAGGCATTACCTGAATGTCCTCGTCCCCTTTCTCCTCTTTGTGAACTACGTGGCCTCGAGCCTCGGTACTGAAAGGACCCCCTTGCAGAATT
Organism: Glyphodes pyloalis; assembly: GCA_037074685.1. Lineage (NCBI taxonomy): Eukaryota > Metazoa > Arthropoda > Insecta > Lepidoptera > Crambidae > Glyphodes > Glyphodes pyloalis. Next base: position 7,039,588 of record JAYKKO010000015.1, on the reverse strand, counting down.
GCGAAAGGCACTTTTCGCATGATCGATGTGGTTCATCGTCATATTATTGTGGTAACCACCCCTTGAGAGTGGTACATTGCTATATGCGTGCATAGGTCTAGACGGACCTGCTGCGTAGTATGGCAATTGAGTTGCACTTGATGAAGTCATGTATTTTTTGGTAGTATTACCCCTCGAGGGCTGACTATACATCTTATTAAGCTTTCTTTGAAAACTTTCAGATTTAGGAGGCCAGAAAGCTTTACGAACGCCCCCTGCTTTTTCTAATGCCGTCTGGAAGGAATTCGCTTCAAAAATATGCGTTTCTGATGGTGGAATTTTATTAAGAGACGTTTTTAATGTAGGTTCTTTTATATTCTTTAAGATTGCATCCCTTCGTACTTGAACGATTTCTGATCTATGACCACATACTATCTGTAAAAGGTCATTTGAAATCCTATGGAAATCCCCTTTTAAAAACAATTCTTCAATTTTAGAGTTTAAGTTTTCTAAATTAGGTTCAGAACTAGCCCAAATTAACAACTTTCTAATATTTTCTTGTAATGCTTCTTTTTGCTTCAAAATGCAAAAGGTAATCGCAGCATAAGCTTTATCTGCTTTGGCCAAATGTGGCAAAGATTCTAAATGTTGAATTTCTTGGTTAATTTCCAGATCTACAAACCCTGGAGTATGGTTATATTGTTTCTGGGTATCTGCATACCTAACTTCAGACCAACTAGTGCTGTTAAAACGTTGCACATCAGCAAACATCTTCAGAAATTTATCGGAAGCCGTTGGAACAGAAGGTTCCTTTAATTTGGTTTCAATGTTAAAAGTAAATTCAGAAGGAGGTGTTTTATAATCATCCCGAATCATATTATCATCACCACCCTCATAAAGCTCACCACTAACACGTGAACAAATAGATACTTGGTCAGGAATATCGTCATTATGATATATAGGAGGCTGAGAAATAGCATTGCGCAACTCACATATTTCCTTTGTTAACTGACGGAGTGACTGGTGGCTTCTTTTGTTCTTTCTATGACGACGTTTACGCGACCGCTTGTGTTTATGGCTTGCAGATGAAGCGCCTGAGCTCGAGCTGGTTGAGGAACTACTGCTGCTGCTGGTGCTAGAACTGCGCGTGCGCTTGCGTCTCTCATTACTCGGCCCCGCCACTGGCTCCTCAAAAGGAGGAGGATTCAATTCACTCATTCTGAAAACACATATGTATTACGAACTGTTTCCAAACCCCGTCTCAAATCCTCTGCAAAACGCAAAGTAAAAAGGACTGATTATATTAATATAATTTAAAGAGATTAAATACTAAGCTAAATTATATAACTATAATTTTCGATAAACGATTGTCCTTAATATTAACCTTTTATAACGTTTATTATTTTATCACGGCAGGCACCATTGGTCGTTAGATTGAAATTGCATTAATTCATCACGGCAGGCACCATTGATCGTAGAATAAAAATAAAATTATTAATTTATTAACTTCAACTGCGGCCCCGCCTTTTGAACGGAATAAACCGTTAAATAATGATTTCGTGAACTATTTTCCGTTTAATATGAAGGTACTCACTTGTTTGCTTTTTTCCACTGAAACTTCTGGATATCACACTAGACACCGATATTATTTTCACGAATTTATGGTTTTCACAGTGATAAAATTATTGCTAATACGTGCACATAAATCTGTGTTACTGCTACGGGAATCAAAACGCCAATGAACAGAAAATGCCGCCAGTCGATTTGGTAAGTTCACAGATGGCGCCACTGCCTGCTGAGCCAACGGAAATACGTCATCACAGAGTACTAAAATGATTGAAACTACGGGAAACGGATATGCCTATCTCATATATAAGCTTCGAATTACGGTCAAGTACTTTTAATTATCTAATGTTTCTCAACTGACGATGGCAGGTATTGGTGGATAGTTCTTTTAACATTATAGGCTTTGCTGTCGGCGACAGGTTGCATGTAAACATCTTTCTACAAGTTATTATTTAAAGAAAAAAGTTGTTTTGTTAAATAAATAATCAAAATAAAATCAATGCTCTTGAGTTCTGAATTACTCTTAGAGTCATGCGCTTTTGAATTTTTCTGTAGATTTTTCTAGTGTGATTTTTGGGTTGTGTTAATTGTATTTTATTATTTAATATTATTTAGGTTATGGTGGTAATTACAATAAGGTCTCGTTATTTAGAAGTTAGTGTGATATTTTTAAAATGAGCAATTAAACAAAACAAACATACTCGTATATTGTTATTTTATTATTTCGTTGATTGTGGTGAGAGTCTCAACCACTCAACACATGCTTTAACCACTGAACCGATTTTGACGAAATTTGATATAGGTATACGTTGAACCTCTAGAACGGACATAGGCTACATTTTTTTACAAGCTGTAGTCCACACGAACGAAGACGCGGGCACAGCTTGTTTGAAATAAACAAAAGTGTTTTGAATTAGTCGAGGATAGGCATTTCTGGCTAAATAGATAAAAAATAAGAAATTTTTTAGTAGATCCTTCTCGATTTCCACATAGGTAAGATCACTCGATGTTATTAGCATTACTCAAGTTATGTGTACGAGCGCCTCATTACGTGAGCTATTTTCATTCATATTATTCTCGATATTTATAAACACATAAGCCATCAATAATTGTTCTTTGTAATGGAACGAGGAAGTAGTTCTCGTAATTCGTTTTATTCGTTTTTAATGATCCTCAATATTGAATATATGGACCACTTTTTATCGCTGTTAAAATTACTAAATAACATTAATATATGAGAAACTAGACACGTTTTCCGTATTTTATAATGTATTTAAAAATTTGTCAACGTTAATCGGGAAACACTCACTGCTTTGATCAAAGATATATTCAATTAAACCGTAAGATTCCAATGGGTTAGTCTTTAGTTAACGCTAGGGTAAGCAGGTACGCCGCTCATCGTCTCAATTAGGCGCTACATAAAAAGAAAAGAAAGTGAGATTTTATGATTTGTGTTCATAATTGATTAATTCTTTATTTTTTTTAAGTGATGATAACCTCGGATTTTTGCAGCCAATCTCTCTCAAGCTCTTATTTGTGTTGAAATTAACAAACAATCACAGATCTCATATTGATCGCTAATTTGGGTACCCGCTAGAGATGAGGAGGAGGAGATGGAGTAGTCATGCTCACTAAAATGTCACTGGGGTGGTGGCGCTATGTGGCGGGTCGTTACATTCCCTACAATATGGTTGAGTGAAGCGATGGCTGGCACATACGTCATGCTTGTGAACAGGTGCCACCTTTGGGGACTGGTCTGCTCCAGCTTACCTCTTGAAAGTAAAAACTTACTTGAGTACTTATTTGTTTCATCACACATCAAAACCAAAACTATATGACTTGGTCTAAAGTGAGCTACACATAGCAATAAGTTAAATACTGATACTGTAAATGATCTGCTGAGTTTCTTACCGGTGTCTTCTCGGTAGATATAGGTTCCGAACCGGAAGTAGAATCACTTTGCATTGATTTCAATGACGATTCAAAAGTGTTATATGTAACCTACTTGAATAAAGAAATATTTGAGTTTGAGTTTGAGTTTGCTAATTTCAGGAACTATCGTTCATTTACCGAGGAAAGCTTTAGGCCATATACGAGTAGCATCACGATGTGACCAATAATAGCGAAAAACCTTCCAGTCCTATATTTAATTCTAGTGTCATATATATCTATCGATATATTATTCAAAGTCAAAGTCAAAGTCTATAGAGACTATTCATAAGTATTACTAATGTAATCTATGTGAATAAAAAATATTGACTTTGACTTTGACTTTGACTATATCTATCAATATTTATTCCAATTTATCAGTAGTTTTTGCGTGAAAGAGTTGCAAACTTCTTTACCTTTACAAACTTCTACCTTTGTAATATTAATAGGATGACACATGGAATCCTTTAAATTTCTTGAATTATGCATAGAGACTATTGCAAAAGCTTCATCTATACCTATCTAAATATACAAGTACTATTTTAAGCGCATAATGAAACCCGAACTATCTATTTAATAGATCAGCATTATGTCTAATTCAGGAAATTACCGTATTTTATTTCATCAATATTACAAATTCATAACAAAATCTGAAACTCCGGTGGCGAATAAATAAACATAATCAAGTTGGACTAACAGCTTTGCCCACAATAACGAGACGAGGATCGAAAAGATGTTTATTTCAATAACATTTTCGGAAAGCTATATAACCGAAGTTCTACTAAACAGAAACTCTACTGATATTTTTCATTTTGCTAAACTTTGAAAATTGTATTTGCGTAGTTATTTATTTAATTAAAAGGATCGTTTGAAACAACTAATTGAATCAGGGGAAAAGACTAAGCTTTGGGATTTATGTTGATAAATATTTAGATGACAGATTTACAGTAGGCTGAAGTATTATGAACTACCTACCTGTTTTATTAGCTAATGAGGGTTTTAGAATATCTTAATTTCTGTGTAAAGTAGGGACTTGCTATTGTAATATTTAACAATGTATAGTTTAAAATATTTGTAATATATTTATCCGTTTTAAAATAAAGTACGATCACTAGGTACATATAATGTTTACCTACCATGTTCAATTGGCATTATAACCTGAAAAATAATTCTAAATTCTGCAAAGACATTGCTCAATAAAAATTACAGTGTTTAATTTAAAACCTCCGTAACTTTTAATATTTTGGGAGCAGTCTTCTAATTATGTCATAACGATGCTCTTTAAATGCGTAGACTCAGCATTCCTAGGTGCCGCGTCGGCGTCTCGAGGCGAGCAAGTGACGAATTTGAAAATCTCATTAGCTACAAACTCACGTATCCATAGGGCTGCCAAATACGAGAACACACTAGTCAAATTCAATTCGAACTTCCTCAGGTTTTTGTGCTATGATGCGATTAATAACGTATATTCAAGTCCCAGAACTATTATATTGCCGGCGATGCTCTGATAGGTCTTCTGTTCTCATGGCATCACCATCAAGGCGATGTGCTCCACCGGGCGGCTTTAGTAGTAGGGTATTCTTGCAAGCATAAGGGCAGGAAGTCTTACACATGCCGTCACCTCCCTCGGTGGAAGGTACGGTGCCTCAAAGCATTGCATAGCATGATAACCTGACTGCCCATAAAAACCTACACTTTTGACACCATATAGTTTTTTAGGATTTGAATATTTATATATGTAGCCTTACAATCTAGCTTTGAATTTATAATTTATTATGCTACATGAATGTGCAGAAAATGATTTACTGAATTTACAAATAATCTAGATCTAATATATATCCATGGGAAATGGTGTCTTGAAGATAAGACAGGAATTGGGAGCTTACAAATTCCTATGTAGTTTGGAAAATCCATGGAGAAAAGACTACCGAAGGGAAAGGGATGCTCCCTTTTCCTTTTAAAGTAGGGACAAAACCCTAAAACGGATAAGTCAGGATAGCAGAAGGAGGTTTAGAGCTAACTATATATAATAGTAGCAACAGTCTAATGCGACCTTTGTATTTATATTTGCTTGTGAACTTATTTGGGTTAGTAGTCTATTGGCCTACCTACTACTAGATCTTGAAGTATCAATTCGCACGCGTTTAAAATACATTCGTGCGAAACGCCTGCCAAACAAATATTTTAATAAAAAGTGGACGATTCGCACGTTTGGGCGAATTTATTTCGTGCTAATCGACTACTACTCACCCACTTATTTTCAAAGGAATGAACTGTTTGTCAAACAATTAGTTGGATACAAAGTTAACATTGCCTGAGGGTTTCACCAAGTAAAAATTCATGAAAGGCTTTCAGAATCAATGGAAATAATGGGGATCAGAAAAGAATAGACCCATTAATTTTGTAGCCACTTAAGTACATAAATATATTATACACAAATTAATTGTAAAGTTAATCTAATGATGTATTTATCGTAGTGTCCTAGGTGCTCATTATAACTTGGGACTGACCATCGTCTATCTTAATTTTAAATTAGTAGTCTCGTTTCTATGTAAGTATGATACCTATATTCACCAAGACATTTTTAAATTAGTTTTGCAGCTTCTTAATTTTGATGCGGGAGACTAGAAACAAGCAGGTGCAAAAAATGTGTCTCAGTTGGCAAATGTTCATAATTTGGAATGTTGCTTAAAGTCGTAATGAGTTCAAGTTGGATTAATTAAACCAACCAAACAGACACGTATCCAAAAAAAGTAAATTTGATAATTTTTATTTTTATTTTTGATCTGATATGTTATTGCAAATTAATAGTTCAAATATTGTAGTACTTTAAAAAAAAAAACAAAAGAGTTTGCGTCAAATACACAATTTATTCAGTTGCTTATGTCATGTAAGATTTTTAAGATGCAAATTATTTGATGATTTTTTAATGGGTCTATTGTAACATATACAAGTATACCACACACCCACTGCAATCTAAACCATGCCATTGTAGTTTGAACTATGAGCATTTTGTTTTCAAATATCCAAATTTAAAAACAAACCTAGACTTGAATTCTTAAGTTATACGATAAATCAATCACTAAGCTTTATTTTTGATCCCGAAACTAGCTTTCGATCTAAATTTCGTTCACGTAGGTAGGTATGATTCGTTGTGGATGAAAAATACCTCTCTAAGATCCTTTCGAGGGTTTCCTACTCAACCGTTTTTTTTTAATTGTGGTAATGCCCCCGGATAACCTATAATGCGTGATATTGGGGTGATGAAGCGTAGGTGGATGGAGATGGAAAAAGCTGAGCCTCATCGTCGATCTTAGGCACTGCGCTTCCCAAAGAGTGGTATACTACACAGAAGACCAAACGGGCAGCCAGAGTAATAGCGTTACTTTCGCATATAATATAGATGATTTAAGTACAGTTACTCGTAGTTGGGCACAGCCCTGACAGAATTAAATTGAACGCGCTCAAATTCTGTTAAGCGTCGATAAGACACGCAGAGATTCCTTAGGGATACCTTATCACGTTGATCGCTCAGTCCGAGTTCGGGACTTTCTGTCAATAGCACTTATATCTGCTTAGCGTCCATTATTCAATTGTCTGCCAAGTTCACTAGATAATAAAGATACTTTATTTGCAAAGGTTTGTGTGGAGTTTTTAATGTGGGCACATCTCACGGTTTCCTTGCTAACTAATTTATTGTTTAGTTTTGATATATTCTTCCATCAATTTATTGCCTAGCTCAGGGTTTATTCCTAATAGATAGCTTTTTATAAGTAAAAAAAATTAAACTACTGAGTTTCTTGCCGGTATCTTCTCGGTAGTTATAGGTTCCGAACCGGAGCTTCATTTGCATTGTATAGAGACGATTCATAAGTATTACTCATGTAATCTTTATGAATAAAAGATTTGATTAATTGATTGAGATCCATAGGTATCAAGTCAAAAAAAAATCATATCCCATATGACCTGAGAGAACATTAATTTCAATACATCGAATTTACCAAATTTTGCGCGTTGATCTACCATAGCCATTGCACGTCCGAGGTTATAAGGATTAAGCACTTGGTATGAAACTTCACTAACATTTTGACAGTTTCAAAAGAATGGGATTGACATTTCACTTACAAAAGTCACGTGATATTGAAATGTCAAACCCAGAGATCATAAACTTGTCGAAACTATATCGCAGTTCGACAAGTTTCGCTTGGTTATGATATATAGAGGTATATGGGTTACCCCCTGGAGGTGAGATTATAAAAACTTGTCACTATAATATCATTTTTTGTTCTCAAATGGTTCAAGGTCACTTTAGCCTCCGCAGTAGTCGTCTAAATGTCCGCACAGCTAAACATAACGGGCGCGAAGAGAAGTGGCAAATCGTGTATTCTGGTAGGCAATTACAAAACCCTACATTGCACGTTTACCTAACACTTGAGTTTGATATGTTTAAACATCTCCAAAAATCATTCTTATCGACGTTTTCTTGCCAATATTTAAAACATTAAAGTGAACGTGATTGTCTCTTTACTTCTAAACCACTGAACCAGTATGAATAATTTGGTACGCAAGAGTTGATTCAGGGTTAACACGAACTATGCAAAAGATTTTCATGACAAACTCGAATAACACTATTATAGTTATAATCTGCATGAAAAATCAACATGAAAAATAACATTCTTACTATCATTCTAACAACACTTTCATCGTTCAAATAACAAAATTATATATTGCGACACCCATTCTTATTTTAAATTTCAATGTTTGCCGAATAGACATAATTATCGAATATCGCCAGATGAAAATTAGCCGAATACGGATATTTTAAATTTGTTTCGCGCTGAAAATATTTACATACTACATTTTAGTATAGTCAACAACAAATTATGGTAAATACATACAGTTCGATATTACATGTTAAACGTACGACATAAGGGCGTTGAAGAGTCCAAAGTAATCTGTCCTCTCTACCTATAGTGAAACTGTAGCTTTGACTGATTATATGAATGATTGAATAGAGTGCGATTTCATTCACTTTCACCAACAAATGAATACATTTTTAACATTTAAATAATATTAGCCTATTTAATAAGGGTAGGGCTAAGGTCTCCATCATTGTAATTAAGTCATTGTCACAATCATTTTACCTCATCCCTAGCCGAATGCAGATTGGTAATCACTAACTTGAGTTGAGATTGTTTTGTAAAAGATTCCCAAACGTTTCTCTACAATTATAATTTTTCTATGGTAAAAATCCAAATTATTAAAACCCCTTTTTCAATGAGTGTCTAGTCAAAACATTGACTTTAATTGATTAAACTTCGTAATTTACAACATATCAGCAGGGATTCACTATCGCTCTTAGAAGAAAACTTAAAAATCTCACTAAAAGATACACTAAAAGATACTAATTCTGTAAATTTTGTAAATATACCTAAAACTGGCGCGAACCAAAAATATTTCTATTCAAAGGTACGGTGCCCTCGCAGAGCGAGCAAAGCGAGTAGTGTTACTAAAGTCATGATTTTACTTACAGAAGAAGCTAAACTTATAACTTAACTTAAACTTATAAGTAACGAGCGGCAGATCGTGAGTTCCTACGCGTGGAGTTAGTCTTTTCTAGCAATAAATATCAGTTTATGTTACTCAGGGTTAATGTAGCTTTCTAATAGTGAAAGATTTTTTAAAATCGGCACAGTAGATTTTGAGTTTATTCATTACTAGCTGTGCCCGAGACTATGTTCCCGTGGACTACAACTTTTCTCCATATTAATATACTTTCATGGTTGGTTTTACCTCCATCTTCCCTAAAATTCGAAAAAAAAGTCCATATAATAATGCAAATGTCGAGCTATATCTCTTATATAAAAAATTTAATTTTCCTATGTAATCTTTCAAGGCCTATATTACACCTATCCCCCCTTATTTTCAAAACAAAAAGTATGTCTGCCTATGTCTGTTCTAAAAGTTCAACGTGTACCTATACCAAATTTCATCAAAATCGGTTTAGTGGTTTAGGCGTGAAAGCCGGACAGACAAACAGACATACGGACAGAGTTACTTTCGGATTTATAATATTAGTATGAATACTCATTCGAAATCGACCAACCATTAATGTCGTGTTTTGAACATCCCATTCTTTAATTTAAGCATAGGTACTCAAATGGAACCCATTAAAGACGTTGCAAAAGAAAAACTGAAGTGTTTTTTATTTATGTAATACATTTGCAGTAAACAATTCTCTTGAATCCGATTTATGCCAGAAATGTGACACATTCATTAAAATAAAGTTACAAATTTTGTTTGTCTTTCTCAAACTGAAACGACTGAAGTTTTATCAGTTAACCAATGAATATTCATAGCGAGCCAATTGAAAAGAGCTCACTTTTATAAGCGTGATTAAGGTAACCGTTTATTAGATACATAAATCCAAAGAAAACCAAATTAATAAAATTCGAGTACTCATATTGGTAGGTAGACACCGCGCAATAATTAAATTATGTGATTAAGTTAAAATCTGTTGAAAAGCTGCGCATTTGCTTCCAGATGGTTTGTAAAGGATTTGGCTAAGCAACTCGTAATCTACGACGTTACATTAAGAATTTGCATAAGTAATGGCAACACAGAATGGAGGAATGCCTTCCTTTTAACAAGTCAGCAATGTGGCAAAAAGTCAATCTTTTTTCTTTAAAAGCTGAGAGACTTGAAAATTTCGGTTTAATTCTCTATTTATATACCGAGTTTTAAAAAGTCTATTAAAGATAATGTTATTCCCTAAGGTATTTAAGTTAATCGTGTCTTAATTCTTGTACGTACTGTGTACCTAATAAGCTGCTTATATTATATAAATCCAATTATAAAATTTAAACTCCAGTTTAATTTAAAAATTAATAAGATGACTCATTAATAAAAAGTAGATATTATTTAGTTTTGATAGGACACATCGTTTATCATCGTAGTTTATTGTACGCCTTAATTTCGCTCGGATATTTAAATTTTAAGACCTAAAACAACTCTTTGCTCAAGTGTTTGTGTTTTATATTACAACCTTAATTTCATAGTATTGGACATTTTCAATTTATTCAAAGTTCAAGTCTGATTATTTTGTTTACTTGTTTACCAATGGCTGGTGGAGTCCGGAGCATTAGGTATTGCTCAAAAATAATAATAAGTCCGATGAACACTGACACTGACATGGGTTAGACCTCCTTCAATGCCTGCATAAGCGATGTATACGCAAATTGTATAACACTGGCTTTATTTACATTTCACGCATTATAATGGACCTTCCGAAATTTGTGGCACTAAACACCCAGAGGCATTTTAGGAAAATTAAATTCAAAACCTCTGTTTAGATTTTTATATTTGCCAGGCGTTTGACCAGGTTTGTTATTGATCTGGTTTGACAATCTCTTGTCTGGTCTGGTTAACCCAACCCAATGGAACTCCTCCTAAAAAAATAAAAAGTTATTTGACTACTTTTAATATTTTTAAAGTTGTAAATGAAAATACGAATGCATGGATGAAGTATTAAGAACCTTAAAGTGTACTGAATGCACATTTTTGGTTAGAGGTCCTATGTTACTAAAAAAATCCAGTGAAATACGGTCTTATCTACGATAGATATACGAATTAAAAATCTGAACTATAGGTACTATTTTATTTGTTATAAAATACATACTTCAATTAACTAGATACTCATTTAAAAAATCGAATATTAATGTTACTTATTTTTACACACAGACACAACTATTATACATGATAAGTATAGGTACTTTTAAAAGGAAAGAATAAGAATTAGGTCACTAGCTTATATGAAATATATGAAAATATAAATAAGTTTTATTTTTGTCTGGTACAAATTTAGAACAAAGTCAACTGTAATCTTCAAGCAAGTATAAAAGTAAGAACTCAATCCAATTTAATCAGTTCATTAATGAACCAGATTCTCGATCAGTGCGCACTCAATCCTGAATTCAATTTACATTTGAATGTATAAAATGTTTGGATAACTACAGATACTGCGACTCAATAATATGGCGAGATTGTTGCCTTTGATGTGTTAAGTACCTTATTAGAGGAGTGTGAATGTGCCACACCACATATTACTAGTATGAACTGAAGCTGAATGTGTGGTCTATCACTCTCCTGTCAGTAGGTGCTATCAATATAAATTAGAAGATTAAATAATATAATGGGCTCTGTGTTTGTTTCGTTAATAGAGTTAGAGTAGCTTTGGATGTACGAATAAGGGATGTAATAGTTATTTTTGGATGGGGATATGGAAATCTGACTCTGAATAATCTTACGTCGGTCTGGGTAACGGGTAGGTAACTGAGATTTTTATTTGTTGGATCGTGCTCACGACCTATACGCGTGACATATTTATGCGTTTGGTAGTGGCGTCAATACGAAATGTGCCAATGAGTCATCTATTATGTCAGTTCAAAAAATATGCTCTACGGTAACTAATCCACCTGCCCAGTGTAGTGACTACGGGTAAAACATTAAGTAGTGTCTCCTATGTATATTGACAGTTTACTTTTATATTTTAAACTCTAAATTATTGACTGAGCTTTAGACAAGGACTAAATCTAAGTCTAATACTCTTAACAAAATAAATTAAGCAAATGTGGATTTACATAAATAAAATCATATTAAAATGGACCAGTTCTATTTAGATTTTAATCGGTTGTTTTGTTAATATAATCAACTTCTTTATCTCCAGATTAAACGTGATTTATTCTATAAATTAGAAGCTTCCGAATTTTAGACTTTATCTGGAAGTCTTAAATTTCAGCTGACAGTAACAATGCTTTGTGATAAATTGTATTGTGTTAATAAAGATATTCCTGGCGGAAAGTCACTAACGAAGATTAATTGCCCGCATGCATAAATAATAAGATGGTATTAATAAATTGTAATTGGAACTTACAATATTTATATTACAGCACGATCACTAAGAAATTTTCTCTGAAAAGCATTTGTGTGGGAACTCTGGGACGGTGGTTAATTTTTGGTAAATTCAAAAGCATGGTAGAATACCTTGACTTTGGATTTTGTATCGAGTTTAAATCAGGGGCTCAAGAAATGTTATTTAAGTGTTAACCGCGAGTAACCTGTCACTAGACTTTACATGCTATTAAATGTTTTGCCTGTAGTCTCCACCCTGGGCACGTGGGGTTGGTTACCGCAGAGCATACCTACCTTCATGCGTCGGTACCGCAGCCTATCAGCGATCACTAACATTTAGTAACACCTGTTAAGGATGTGATACTGAATATCAACGGAAAATTAATTTATTGACAATTACACGATTATCGAACATACACAATACAAGACAGTCTACATAAAACATAAGGTATCGTGTGAGGCCAACTTGGGTTCCACCTCAGCAAATTCGGCTACGGCATGTATAACACCGCATGTATAGTAAATTATGTATCTCTGTATTACATTAAGTAGTCATTAAAATTTTACATGTTGAGATTTGAAGCTTTGGTGAAGTGACCTGTTGACTTACTAAAAAAGCTGTTGATATTTTGGAGAGTTGGGATTTTGAATCGTTAGTCTTACGGTGTTGATATTAGGACGGTTGATATTCAATATCAAACCCTGTTTGTTTGTTTGTAATGGTTATGCTGCCATAGTCCTTCGCCATGGTCTCGTTCACTATTTGGAGAATGTATGGATTGCCAGTTTTGTTTATAATTGCAAATGTTTTACATCCTGAAAATGGAGAGCTAAGGACTAAGGTCAGTGGAATGCTTTTGAAGGGGCCCAAGTTTAGCAATGGACGCTGACGGGTTAAAGATGATGATATTCGTATCTTCCCTGTCAGGAGGAGGAAGTGAGATAACTAAGTTATACTTTTCCGGAAATCAAGATTTCGGGAGTAAAATTAATTTATCTTCCTTTTTACGTTTTATTTTTGATTAAAAAAGTAATTACGATTATTATATGTATAAATATGCTCATTATGTAAATATAAGTATAGCTTCATATTATATATATGTATATATATATATATATATATAATATTTATTCATGTATGTCTATATTTATTTTTAATTGTTTCCGAAATGAATTTTGTAACGCTTGATAGTTACTATTCTCGTGTATTATGTTTTTATTTTATTTTTTAGATTACTTATGCACTTTGTCACTATTACCGCACCCATAAACTAACTCTCCGCATGACCCAAAGGTTGACTGGTAGAGAATGCCCATAGCATTAAGTCCACCTGTTGTACTTTTTTTTGTGCAATAAAGTTTTTAAATAAATAAATAAATAACTTGTCGGGTCTTCATAACCGTATCATTTTTTTAAAATTCCAGTGACACGCATCATCATTTGCACGTAGCTACTTAAACTTCCTACAATGTACCTAATTTACATCAGCTTGCGACCCATTTCCCTCGTCAAGTTTTTCATTACCTCCAGTCAAATAGTTACGAGTGTCACATACATTCTTACAGTAATTACGCTTGCAATATCTCTTGTCTTAATGAAGAGTCCCGGTCGTCCCTTACAGCTAGTGATGCTTGATATCCAGTCTTTAAAGGTCATTTAAGGAAACTTATCTTCAATCGGCATGTTCACTAATTTTTGGTACTGTTTATTTTTTTAGATATATTTTGATATATTTCACTCTAAAAAAAACGATAATTTAGTGTTTCAATGTTTCGTCTTTCCAGCCAGGTAGCCCATGCATGATTTTTATTTCGAAACACTGCTTATAATCATAGCTTTTTTTCCTCTTTTTAATATGGTCTCTATCCTGCGTTTAGAAACAATGCACGGTGGTACCGCCCCCATACAAGGGCGGTCATAATTCCGTAACTCGGTTGAACGGCTTTCTTTCTCACTTAAAATCTCGTAGAATGTTATAATAATGTTCTATTTACTTAATTAATGATATACAGTAATATTTACAATGTAGTACGTAAGAGTTTCTTATAAAAAATATACGAAAAAAATTTAAGTTTTTGTCCCCCTTTTATGAATGCTTACGACTATGAAATCGAAGCAGGAAATTATAACAGGGCTTATAATTTATATTTTTTGATGTTATAGACAACTTATCTATAACAAAAATGAACAAAACTTAGGCAATCAAACTTAGCACTGTATTTACAAACTTCTGAAAAATCTTTCTTGGGACGTCCGCGTGACGGCCCTGGCTCTGGCTGGTTCGCGGTTTCTTGGATACACTGCTCATTACTTCTTTTTAATTCAACAAATTCAATTTCTTTAAGCCAATCACAGTATTTGTTCAAAAACATTGATTTAGTTCTTTTAACAATTTTCCAAAATCTATCAACACATTTACATAAATTTAATATTCTACTATCTAAATCCTTAATATCTATATTTTCGACGTCATCCAGGGATGCCAGCATGGTTTTTAACACGTGTACATGTTTCAATGAAACGTTTCCACTAAGGGAACACCAAATTTCAAAGAAATGCAACCTCGAAAACGTGCATTTAATCAAATTACCTGAAAAAAATATATTAAAAAAATAGATTAATTTTTCGTAGTCATTTGCTACGAAGCAGCTACGAAGCCGTAGAGGCTGCATAGCATCTAAAATGGCAAACAAAGGCAGAACAAACTTTATGACTTTTAAAATAGACACTTTACCCATTATTTTGAAGTAGGTGAGAAAGGTTGAAAATGCTTGCAAAAAGTTATAGGTCTACGTAAATCCAAACTTAGGTTAAAATTTACTATCAAAATTGCGTGGCGTAGCATGTCAAAATTACAAATAATAAGTCAGTTAGAAATACAAAATATATCAAAATAGCATAAACATACCTTGTTCTTGGAAATCCATGTCAAAAACACCAAACAAAAACAAAACAATTCTGAGAATTCACTAATGCACAACAATGGTTGGATGAGTCACTGATAACGGCGAATGCAATCGTAATGATGTTTTCACTTCCGAGGTCGAAAGATAAGTGAAAATAAACTGTAATAGGTGATCTATTTATATTCTCAGGTAGGTTGTTTATCGGTAAATCGTTATGTGTAATTAAATAGTGGGTATTTGACAACACAATTTTTGCATTTATGACCTATGGCGGTACCACCGTGCAATGCAGTCATTCCGCCAATGTCCAATGTTTAGAGAAACACGTCAGTAAATGCGTGGAGTTAGTATTTTCCATCGATAAATATAGCTTATGGTTGTTTCACGGTGAATGTAGCTTTCCAATTGGGAAAGATTTTCTGAAATCGGCACAGTCGTTATTGAGTTTATGCATTATAAACATAAATAAACATAAACATGCACAAAAATACAAATACTTCCTCTTCATAATAGTGTAGAAGTGTAGATGAACTGCTGTCAAACGGATTTCCAAAAGTGATAATAAGTATAGCAAACATGACAACTTTACAAAAATTAAGCCAGGTTTTATAATCCTTTTATAGGTCTTCAAACACTGTGGTGTCATGCTACGATTTTTATTTATAGTTTTGTTAATGTTTAAAGTTCTAATGTTTATGTTTTGAATAAAGATACTGATTTGTTAGTTAAAATGTACCTGCTGTAAAATATGTTCTCGAATATTACATTTTATACTTCTACTATATACTATTTATGTCAGAACATCAATTTCCACCATTCGGAATTACAAAATTACTATTTATTGTTTCCTGTTAAAAATAATTTACAGGACATTTTTAATTATACTTGAGCCTGTTTATATTATGTATCTGCCATTAAGTTCTAACTTAATCTCTTAGTTATTAAGTAAAATTTTGTTTGTTTTTAAGTAAAACTCAGACCATTTTATAAATACTGTAAGGACGTTAACATTATTAATTTACATCAAACTATAACAAAAACACGTTACAGAAGTTCGATGAAGGTGTAGAGGGTAGTTTTTTTAGTCTGTTAACTATTTTTCAGATTAGCCTTTTTTCAAGCTTTATGAATATTAAGTGTAGTTGTGATAAAAGGCCTCAGAAGCCTTAGCCTCTTACATCACTACTCTCAGCAGGCGCTCGATTAAACTGACGTTTGGAACAAATTGCCCTAACATAAATTAATGTGTCACGTTATGAGCGGAGATTGGGTTCCTCCGAGTGTACTGTGACATCCTTAAAGGGACGTCACTAACATCGAAGTTAGACAAAGGTTTCCTTCTGTCAATCAATTAAAATATATATACCTGCCTAAGAAATTACTAAGCGATACGGGTGCTCTTGGTATTATTTGTTTAGTTAGAAAATAAATTAAAACTTTTGTGTTGGCAATCTTTTGTGTTATATTTTATTGTCAAAAACTGGCAAAATTAAAAATAATTAACAAAAAGGCGGTACATAAATATGATTAAGGAAGCGTGTTTCTTCTGGTAGCGGGCCCGCGGTGTCTCTAGGATGGAAATATATGTATTTAACAAATTAAAGCAGATTTCATGATGCGGATTCACTAAAGTCATGCGGGAATACTACAGTTTCTGTTGTTTTGCGGTTCGCACGAGGTTTCCTCAGCTGCAGCCGTTGCGACTGCGCTCTCTGCGATTTTATCCGAAAAAGGCGGAGTGTTTATTTTAATATTATTATTAGTATATCTGTATATTGACCCGCAGCTTTGTCAAAAACACACATTAGTAAAATAATATTTTAGTATTATAAAATATTATAACAGGTAATTAAAAGTAGGTATCTCAAGTAAATGACTTTTCACCGTTCCTAATTTACATTAAAAAATCACAAAGAGAGCGGAAAAAAACTTAAGTCACCGCATAACACAACCGTCATGGTCCTAGATGGTCACAAAAAAATATTTTACACCGGCAAGCCTAACTGTATGATGTTTCCTACTATAATTTAGGTAAGACATTAGTAGATCTTGATATTAATTTTGCGCTAGAAGAAAATTAAAATATTCAGGCGTTTAATTTTAAAATGTTTGCATCTCTCGTCCTTGTTCTAGTCATTATGAGTATTACCACATAACACAATATTACGAATCGCTTTTCTTTAAATGTGTTATTTTCTGAAGACGGAGGAAACCATTTAAATTTTTGCTAAATAAATAATAACAATTCTAGGGTAGCTTATCTTATCATACATCATTCATAATTTCATATCAATTTGATCAAATAAATTCTACAGCTTAGAAAATTCCTTCGTATAATAAATGCTTAACAAAAGAGCTCCCGGGGGAGATTCGATGATATTTCGATACTTATCGAGAAAGTCGCGTTGAGCTTTTGTAATTGAATTAGATACTCGACTCTCATTCGGAACGATATTAATGAAATCTTATTCAATAAGTGGATACTTAAGGCCTCGTGATACAATTATTTTTGTATGCAATTGTGTTATTTTATTAACGTGCAGACAAGATCACGTTTTATAAAAATATTTATAAGGACTGTGATTTACACAACGTTTTTTTAAATAAAATAGAATATGTTTTTAATATTTTGATGACCACCAAAATCACGAGAAGTTTATTATGACTTCCTTGTTTTAAGGGTTAGACTGGAAGATAAGAAAGATAAGAAATTTCATTTAGCGTCAGCTGGCGCCCTCACCGTACCTACATACAACTTCCAGGATAACTTTAATTGTTTCAATTAAAAATTATAATAAATTTTACACCTACCAATGATCAAACCAAGTTTACAGGAAAACTGATATAAAGCTAAAGTTTTGTAACATCTATTACTTAAGTACATTTACCTGTATTTATCACGCTATCACTTGCCCATAGTGGAAATAAAATGCATGGCCTTGAGTTAATAATGAGATAAATATAAAAAAAGTGGAGCAAAGTATGGTCTGACTACAAGTAAGGACACCTCAAAATTATTGTTAGGTTTTCATCCTTGAAACTTAATAAAAATTTGAACATTAAACTTCATTGTTGCCTCTTTGAAACAGCTGTATCTAGTTCGTCTTTGTGAATTATATGCCATCGCTATATATTTCCTTACTATATAAAAACATGATTCCTTTTTCACTCCGAATGCAACAATGTGTGAATAGTTAGTTTCTAAAGAAGATAAATTTTGTTTGCCATCTAAAACGTGGTGTAAGATTGTAAGTGAAACGGACTGAAATGTATATACTAGCTAGTAGATAGCCAGTGCCGGATAAAATAAACTCGTTCGTCTAAAAGCCCGCTGGGTAAGAGGTCTGGCACAAATAAGCGAGTCAGCGATGAGATTTGCAAGCATCACTTTACTGCAGATTGCGCCAAACTACATTTGCGACCCACTACGTGTTTTAGGGTTCAGCACTCGAGAAAACCTCTTAAGCAACTTGAGACTTTAATAGAGCTTTAATTTGGTGGGAGTAGATTTTGAAAAGGCGTGGGTGACCTCTTTTATTTGATGATCACGATAATTAGATAAGACTTGCACCTTTGGTATTAATATGCATGGCAAGAGAAACAGGTCAATCAACGTATCCAAAAATAATGGGATGCTTTCGTAAAGGATAAATCTTTTCTTCCAAAATATCAACATTTCTCGAGACGAAAGCCAGTTTGTGTTGCTAATAATAACATACGGAACAGAAACGTGCCGCCTGACCACGGAGAGCTATGATAGGAGTTTTTCTACGTAATACACTCAGAATCATTTTTGTAGTAGCAGCACTAAAGTCTTTCATTACATGAGTTAGCTCGTGAAATGGAAGGCTGATGAGGTATACAGTTTCTGTTACATCGGCCAGGTACTGAAAACGTAGCTCAAGATGACCTCCTACAAGATGGACAGGCGATCTTGTCACCGTATTAGGAAGGCAAAAAATAAATATGAAACTTAATAATAGCCAAAGACACATAACGATTTAAACGAATATTTATCCTAGATGGAGAACATTCGAACTCTGGAGTCAACAGCTAGCGATATGAGATATAACTATTTCTCCATCGCGCATTTAGTCAGTCAGTCAGTGAATGTTTTATCGTGAAAGTCTGTCAATTTCTACTACATATTGGTAGAATTACACTTTATAAAAGATTTTGGTGCCGAAGTTCTTTTTGCTAACCTTTTGTTAAAGTTTTAGATTGACGTCGAAATTTTCTGACTAAAGATTTAGCCATATTTCAAACTCTATACCTGTAAATTAAAGTGTATTGTTTGTTAGTGTCTCTTACGTGTTTGATTTGAAACTTTAAGCCAAGATCTGCAATGCCACATGCGCGACTAAGTAAGAAAGAAAAAAAGAAAATACATTTATTGACATCACAAAATTAAAAAACAAACACAACGCAAGACAACTATTAGTACATATAATTAAACACCTTGTGAGGCCAATTTGGGTTCCACCTCAGCAAATGCCTTGTCATAAGCGTGTGACATTCCATTCACTGGTTACATTGCCCTGAGAGTGGATAAACAGAAAAGGTTAACCTTCTCTATCGGAAGGGACAATTATATCCCTCGCTACTTGCAGGGACGAAATAAATTTGTTAAACCAAGCACCAGATCAGAATTGCGACAATGTGTCTCGCAAATCGCCACGTCACTTGTCCCGCGGAAGCCAAAGCTGGACCTGAGAGACTGTTTACCACGCTGAGCCCTATACCCCCCGCGAGAACTGAACCCACTTGTGTCTCCTCTTAGTTCTGATTTTGTTTTATTTTACAGATTCATAAAACGCGCGTGAAAAGCGTACGGCTAACATATTAAAAACTGCAACTTTTTACGACCCGTAGGTGAACTCCAGCACCAAGGTTCTTTGTATTTTTATGTACAGTACACCTTTATCATGTCAGCCAATAAAAACTGATGGAAGGTGTCCCCACTTCTGTTCTTCGGCGGCATGCGGCGAACCTATAAAATGGCTCGTAAAACGACTCGTGGTGTTTCGAAGCTATCAAATCCTGGCATATTAAAGCGAGTGTTTTTCAAAGTTTGGAACACCACCCTGTGGCGAAATAAAACAATCCACTCGATGGCAATAAAGCATTGGCCTGGTTTTGGAAAGGAATACACATTGGGTTTATCGTTTAATATTATGAGCGTCCATGTGTCGCTGCATTTTTGATTTAAAGCGTCATCTTTGATATAAATAATAATCGATTTCTGCTGGCATTTTAGTTGGACAGGTTTCAGACCTATGCATGGATTGGATTATGGTGTACCATCTTTTTTTAATTTCATCACAAAGTGGTATAATATTAGAAGTTTATTTAGAGGTTAGGTACCATTCAATATCTCATTTATAAGCTAGGCTACGCGTTATAAGCCGTGTTCAAATGTCAAAGTCTACATAGTAGGTATTATCCGACTATGACATAGCAAACGGCTAGTGTAAGTACCAATTTAATATTTATAATAACGCTATTTTTTAGTTTTTGAACTTGCTTGCTTGTGAGAGTTGCCGATATTATTTACGTTTCTTATTTCCTCTTCATTTGTATTATTTAGGTCTTTATCTTCGCTTAATTTTTAATAGGTACCTATATGTTCCTCTCAATTTACCTACTCATATACACACATACGTAATAAAGTGTTATTAAAACTAGTAAGTTTTACGACTTATTTCAGGCTAAAAAGTATATCTTATAGGCATCTATATTCATCGAGTACCTATTTCATCTATATATATCTGCCAAAGTTAATTCAAATCTGGATACAGTAACAAATACCCATCGACAAAATAAGAGTTTTTTTTTCTGGATAACGATAAACATTTTAAAATTATTACGATTTTCCAAGTTTGAAAAACAGTGAAAAATTATACGAGCAGGAAATAATTTTTATTGCTTGAATATAAAATGCTTTCACTGTTCCGTTATAATTAGAATTTTTTATCATGAATTAATTCGTCTCAAGTCCATGAAACGTCTTGTTAAGAAAGCTTTGGATTTCTGTGTTACTTAAGAGCAGGAATGTTATCTCTTCCAAATTCAAAAGAGCGAAGAAAGCTGGCTCAGTAATTGATAATGAGATTAATTTCAATATTGCCGTTTTATGTTTCATTAAGATTCAGCTCGTAATATTCACAACATTATTAATTACTGGCTGCCGCCCGCGACATCGTTCGTGTGGACTTAGTATTTTCCAGCAATAAATATAGTGAATATAGCTTTCTAATGGTGAAAGAATTTTTGAAATTGGTCCAGTAGTTTCGGAGCCTATTCATTACAAACAAACAAACAAATCTTTCCTCTTTATACTATTATAAATAAGTATAGAAAAGTGCCGATTAAGTAATTAATACATATTTATGTTGATACTAACTATTTCTCGCAACTTTTTTCGCGTTATTTGGAGATTAAAATTTTTCTTTTGATATTCCGGGGCTAACTAAATGACTGTTGTCGAATTTTAAATAGGATTGACACTGCACTTAAAAAAAT
The DNA here is from genome assembly GCA_037074685.1 of Glyphodes pyloalis. NCBI lineage: Eukaryota > Metazoa > Arthropoda > Insecta > Lepidoptera > Crambidae > Glyphodes > Glyphodes pyloalis. The sequence continues at coordinate 7,017,775 of JAYKKO010000015.1, read as the reverse complement.
TTAAAAGCCCATCTGATATATTTTACAACATGTCAATGTTTGATAACCGCTTCTTTATTAGGCCATTTATATTTTTTTACATATCACTTCAAGATTGACATCATGATGTTTAGTGGTAATGAATAAGCCTTAAGTTATTAAGGGCGACAAGTACAGCATAATAAATCTGTTACTGGACTTGTCGCCCTTACCTTGAAGGCTTGAGCCTTTCTACTAATGTAGCACCCTCAAGAGCTCTGGAAACCGTACTCACACGCAGGAACACAACAACACAGAGGTGATTGTTATTTGGCTGTTAAGTGGTGGTCTTCTATAAGTCGGAGGTATTTCACCAGTGGGGCTGCTCCAGTTCCAGTGAAAAATCCAGTCTATCGTGTAGTTTATCACGGATAAAAAATGCAATTTGAAAAGGACACATTTTCTTTTTTGTCTACTTATTACATACTCTTTACTATTTTTATAAGCTCAATCTGTACAGTAACAATCTCAAAGACATGGGAACCCTTTTCAAAAATGCTTATTCAATTCCAAGATTCACTTTTCCACTATCCTCTCCCACAAATCTATTACTTTGTAGTACACAAAGGAAATTGTAAAACTGCTTCAAAAACGTCCCAAAACTACTACACAGCTATTTACAAGGAGTCGTTTTGATCCAGATTATCTGAAACGATATTTGGCCTATTCAATACTCGTTCGGTTCTAACGCTATGTTTTGAAAGGGTTCGATGGGAGGCCTCTCGACCCGCGGTCGTAATTTCATTGGAGTGTATCGCTAATAGACCAAGAGTTACGGGCACTTTAGTAGTAGTGACCGATTGCTAACCTGTAAAGAGAACACGTATGTCATCAAATTTATTTGCCCAAATCTGGAAATTTTTGTATTTTTTTTTTGTGGGGAAATTTTATTTGTATTCATTTTAAAAATGGTTATTACAGATTTATGCACAAGTTTATATATTTTTTTTTAATTTACATCCTTACCTCACCTGAACACTCTTTTTTTATCCTGGATACAATTATTACCTATGCATAGATTTAAGTCTTTGATAAAAAATTGTTTAATGAAAAAAGGCTATTATAAAATAGAGGACTTTATTAACGACAAAGATGTTTGGACTTGATAGCATTAAATATTTACATTAGACATAAGCTATATTGTTAATACATTTTTTTTTGCATTATATATACCTACCATATGTGTCAGTTTTTGAAAAGAGTAACAACTATCGAGTTTCTTGCCGGTTCTTCTCGATAGAATCAACATTCCGAACACGGTGGTAGTTTACTTGACTTGACGATTCATAAATGCTTTTGTAAAAGTTTACATGATTAAAGACATTTTCTATTCTATTCTATTAACTATGGAGCTTCCACCTAATGTTTGCCAATCATATTTGATCACTTTTGATAGCGGCTTAATAAAATTGGAAAAACATGTAGGCTTAAGTTTAAACATGTATGTGTACATTCATATTAAATTGTGTTATGGGAAAAGTTTACTAAAATCTTTCGGAAAATTATAAATTAATATTATGGAATATATATTTAAAATAATTTAACGGGTCAAAACGCGACACCATTTCTTCTTCTTCTTACTTCTTCGCATCATCACCCACGACATCTTCAATCTGTTGTGACGTGTCTTACTAACAGAGCGCATAACTTTTGTGACCCTGAACATTTACAGGCGGAGCTCACGCATGTTCAGGAGGTTCTCAGACCAGTCAGCTCGTGACCACGGTTGGTGCAACCTAACCGAAACATCGGGCAGTAAGTAGTTCGTATTAACTACTAAATAAAAATGGTATCGCGTTTTGACCCGTTAAATTATTTTAAATGTTTAAACTCGCTCGCATGCTGGGTATATTTCGATACAAATATTTAAGTAATCCATTGCTCTAAACGTATTTTCATGCTTTTCTCCCAGCGGGGTAACCAGAGATTGTTCCGTTTGCCACAATATTAAGCGGAGCAAATCAGCGCTGAGCGGTCTAATTTCGGCTCCTACGGAAAAAGTGACGCGACGGTTTACTAGAAAAATCACCACAAACCGTTGCTTATTTTCAAAATCTGGTTTGTCACGAGTAACGAGGTAATTATTTTTCCTTACGATTCCAATTCGTCTGATGATATATTAATAAGTGTTAACTTACATTGAGGTTGAGTATGATTTTGATAATAGTATGGTTATTTCTGCATTAATGATCCGAATTGCGATGAACATTTATTTTTTGCAAGCATTACCTATTCGTGCAGCTAAAAAAAATCTTATCAAATCTGTCGCATATCTTTTGTATTTTTTGTACTCAGATATAGTTCTGCACGAGCCAAATATATTTAGCTCTTAGTCTACAGAGAACTGTCCTGAACATCAAAAATAACAGCCTTTCAGACCCGGAGCGGGCCGGTGAAAAATATACCGTTCTTTATTACTTAGATTAGTCTGTGGATTGTGTCCCTGTGGATCGCGGATTCTAAACGAGATTTGTAGTTTCAAATAAAAAGTAATGCGTTTGTACGTTTGGGTAAAATTTTAGTGTTACGCAGATACCAAAGGGATCTACCTATTATAAATTAGGTTTCACTGTTTGTATTTTTTTGTTTGTCCATATATCTGTCTCTTTTCTACCTAAAAGGTGGGCTTAACGTTTGGGGAGTGAGTGTGCTCTTCGCTATCTTGGCATAGTTTTTCCTAGTGGGAATTCGGGGAACTGAAATTGGTCAGACGCTGATTAGTCAATCTTGATGGATTTTACAGATTTATTTACATTTATATTTTAGTGGTAATTTAAACAACAAAATACTAAATTAAAACATAACTTTAATCAAAATTATTTACAAATTATCCCCGCGACTCATTACATGAAACGTTAAATAGCTGCTGTAAATTAGAGGGCAAAACAGATAAAGTATAAAAATTAAGGTATCTATTACTTGGCTATCCAATAAAGGTACCAAATCGGGGGCTTAGCTAGAGCAAGTATCCAACTTGCATATTGTATCGACACGTTAGAGACCGGCTGGCTGGGAGTGTGATTATGGTTAGTCAGGTTCATCAGATTTCCCACAACACACAAACAAACGATGAGGTTTAACCGGGGCTTTTTAATAGTTAGTCCTGCCCTTCTTAGGGTATGGAGTCCCTCGGATGACAGGTGCGGAACATCAATGCTCTTTTAATTTCCCCTGTAAAAAAGTTTAATGATTTAGGATTGATATTTTAGAATCACGTAGATATTATAATGTTTTATAAATGAAAAGTCAATCTTGTACATTCTAAACTTGTCGAAACGAAATCAAAGTTCGATAATCGTTATTGGGCTAGGCACCCAATCGAGTAGCAATACAGGATAGATTACGTCCCTATAACAACAAATTTTGAGAGAAAAAATGAAAACTTGCAATGTAATGTTAACAACAACCCGTTAGCTATTATTATCTGTTAAAAATATAAGGTTATTGACCTGCCTCTGTCTATATCAAAGGACGCTTCACAGTGACGCACACAGAAGTGCATAGATTTTCTTCATCTATTATTTCATGTAAAGATATATCTGACAATTTTAATACCCATAAACGGCTCTAACTGTTTTTTTTACCGACGAAAATCGGAGGAGGTTCATATTAGAGAATATCAAGTCGACGCGTATAATTTTTGATCTATGATCACAAATAACTTTTTGAAGTCAAAAAGTTGTTTAAAATTACAAGTTATTTCGTTTCTTTTGATTCCTTTACCTATTATTAGATTTGACTTTTGACCAATCAGTTTTAATGTCTTGCAGTTTTTCCAAACATTTTTATGTATTTTTATGTACTTTTGTAAGGTAAAGGTGGGGTTTAATATTTTAAATAATGAAACATCCTTCACTCTCATGTTTAATAATTTCAAAATAACAACAATGAGTTAAAAAAATAAAACAATTATACCTAACCATTACCTACCACATAATAAAATAACCCTTACTCCCAAGTGATTCGAGACTTGTATGTTCAACTCGATTTCGTCAACATGGCACGCACTTTCCAAATAAAAAGACAAATTGATGTGGTTTATGATGATATTCATATTTGATATCTCAATTCAGTGCTTACGTGTATACATGACCTACTATTAAAATTATTGCATAATGCCTTCAAAGCAAAATTAATAAAAAAAAAACTGTAAGTTCTTAATTCTTGGAAAGCACATGTCTAAAAAGAATATAGTATATAATTTTTGTCTCGTAAAGGAGAACAACTTTAGAGTAATGATAACAGTGCTAGACCACATTAAATGCAAAAAATATCCTTAAATGACTCTCCTGTTTTTCCTGTGATTGCAAAAACTGCAATTGTGCCCAAGTTCTACCAAAGGTGCGACATATCAAGCTGCAAAAACTAACTTAGATGCACTAATTTTTGTATTGTATCTAATTTCGTATTCAGCGACTGAAGCCTTCATTATACTCACCATCATCGCTGCAAAACTACCTACACGCACGTGGAACGCCCGTATCTTCTTTGATGATTGGAAAAAACTGATTCAACATGCGTGTCACGTATCGTATCATAGCGACAATCATGATCGCGTATCATCACCCTAAGCGCCCGCACACTGAGCGATAGTTCTGATACACATACGGTGATCGGCGAATGTTCTCAGGCTCGGCTTTAGTTTAGACTGTTAAACCTACATGGTTTTATAATCAAAAAGAACAGCATATAGGTAGGTGTTTAAATATTAAGAATATTAACCGAATCAACATCTGTTTAATTATCACAACAACAATAAAATCCTAAGAAACGTATATTATCCAGAAAAAATCCTACTTGCCGCAGAAATATAAAAAAATGTTATTTCAAAAGTGCATCGTATGAACACTTTTAAAAACTTTGCAGTATATTTTATTTTATTATTGAAGAGCAAAGCTGTTAGTTTGAGGACACGCCAATTTTTATTCCAGTTCTTTTCGAATGTCAAATTCTATAGGTAATCAGCTTCCTTCTTATTGATTGTAAATACGCGTTGGCTACCCGGAATGGTAGATGTAACTTAAACGACGTTAATATCGATTTGATTGTAGAATTAAAAAAAAAAAGAAATTAGATCTAGAGTTCTGCCTAGTTACTATTTAAATGAGTGATTGCAAATTACTTTGTGTTCTGTCTTCATTTCGAAGTAGATAAAAAGATACAAGGGCGAAGTCCATCTACAGTTTAACAAAGTGTGAACTGAGGGAGGGTCGATAGTGTAGTGGTGCATTAAATTTTTACAGCTCGCCGAACGGCTGGTCAGGCGCTCGCGGTTATCGATTGGCATAAAACACCTTCATGCTGACATGTTGTACTTCTGTTTTAGAAAGGTAGAATGATTGAAAATTATGATCTGTGACCGAAACGCGAATTCTAAACAAAGGTTAAATTTCTCGTATTATCCTGATATGCGGGCTAAGACGTATTTTTTCCATATTACAAGAAATAATACATGATTTATGACGGGTTTTATAAAATTTTCTAAATAAGTTGTTGTGGTGTCTATTTATTGTGTACTAGCTGTGCTTGCGTCTTCGTGTGCGTGGACTACATCCTTTCATGGTCGGTTTCAAAAATAAACATTTTTCCATATAAACTTTCAAAGGTGGTATTACCCCCCTCCCCCTCTTATTTTCTAATAAAAAGTAGCCAATGTCCGTTCTTGAGATTCAACGTATACCTGTACCAAATTTCATCAAAATCGGTGGAGAGGTTTAAGCAGGAAAGCGTAACAGACAGACAGACAGACAGACAGACAGACAGACAGACAGACAGACAGACAGAGTTACTTTCGCATTTATAATATTAATATTAGTAGGCATAATCGTCATTTCTCTGAGTGTATCTACTATTAATCAAAATCTGTACATTTTTATAAAACATAATATTAGAACAGGATAGAACGTACACATACCTTATTATGCGTAGTATGAAAAACGCCTTTCGTAATAAATTAACACCCCCTTTGAAGAAAAAAAAGGTATTCTGTGAGTAACGAAGCGTAAAATTAAATACCTACTCATGTTAAACTAGTTTTGATTGATTGATTACTAAATCGATAATTTATCCTCAAAGTTAGATGCAGATGTGAATCAATCTTTAACGGCCTTATTTTAATCATTCTCGATAACCCAAACAATTAAAATGCTATACAACTAAATAATGTTTATTAATTGTGATAGCTCATATAAATCACTTCGACATTCATAATACGCACGGCTATGGAACGGAATTCACTTCCAAGTGTGTATTTTTGGATAATAAAGTATGGCTCGTGTACTTTAAAAAAAATATTTTTACTTTGGAATTAAAAGTTCACTTTATATTTCTTATCCAATGTATTTCATCTTCGGCCTGATCTCCGCTTAGCATAAGGTACGAAATAAGGCACTGTCAGTTTCTCAATAAAAATACAATCCCTTGTATTTTATTTAATCTTCAGTCTTACAATAATCCGATATAGTCAAAGTGGCATCTTAAAAACGGCCAACGTGAAGGATATGGGTAAAAACGCAATTTCTTCACCATACGTAGCTGAAAAAACATGCCGAATAGAACGTAAAAGCTTTGACAATGATGTTACTTAATGGTTTCAAAAAGGCGAGGCAATTTGACGGATAAAAGGGAGTGGATGTTTTGTCTTCAGCACCTCTGGCTGTAGCTTAAACGCTGGCGGCGTGAAAACTCATAACACACGCTTCATTTGTGACGATAGATAAATAAACTCCTACCTGAGGCTCACTCACCGTTTTATTTTTCAGAATTTAAAATTGAAGTGGTCGTATTATATGTTAGTGCGATTGTTAGAGATCGGGCTTGGTGTAAGTGCGTATTTTTTATATAATATGCGGTGATTATGACTGGCTCGGCCATAGTGTTGCATATATAGGTACATAGTTAACGTTGCATATTATAAACATGGTAAACGTAACTACTACGTATAATTTTAGAAGAAGTAATAAAATGTGCATATTATCAAATGGTAACTGCAATGTCTCACCTAGCCCAGCTTATTCATAAATGTCAAAAACGTATTGGATTGGTCAATGTTTCGTGAGGTCATTTAGGCTATGGAAGAGATAAATAATTATTACCTTACTCAAATTTTGTGACTATGGAAACTGATCATCTTGGATTAAGTTTCCGATTAATGTTGCACTAGCTTTTGGCCGGACTTCATCAGGCTTATTTTGGATGAAAGATATGCTGTTGAGATAATAACCGTTGTTCAAGGGGGCTCTGTAGTTGCAATTTAAAAGGTAAATTTTTTACAATGTTTTTGTTTTTTAAAATAAGTATCAAGGTGTTAAAATCTCTTTAGGTTATGGAAATATTCGTTTACACAAGTTGTGAAAAGGTAACAATGACCATCATAGTAGCAAATGATAATATTGATGAAAGCTAACCTGACATGTGAAATCCATTGTTAGAGTTGATGATGTTAGATTAGCCTTAATTGCATTACCGTAGAGTATCGGCATTCAGTAGGTAATATATGCGGTGTTTGAACTGATCGATCATTTGGTCACGCAGAGTTCATTGATTTAATTATTTATGCAAAGGTAGTGTTTATCCGTTTGCTTTATTTTACTTCCTTACTATATCTTATGTAAGTCTTTTGGCAAATACAAAAACGCGCGTTTGTGAATCGCGCTTATACATAACTTTACGCGCAAATAACTCTGTTGAAGCCGTATTTTCATTAATGATAAAATTAGTTTTTGTCAACCAACAACAAAATAGTTTCAAAACTATACATTTCGGAGAAATTGGCGATATCATACAAACGTAAAACATTTTATTGAACGTTATATTGGTTTTATCTATTATTAAGTGAATTATATAATATAAATTTTAAAACTATAAAAGTATGTAGTAATAAGAAAACTAAATGTATAAAGTGGCCTATAATAATGAGTCAAGTAATGAAATGTAAATTGTCCACTGAAGAGTGTAGACCCGATAGTGCTCTAAATAACGATACTTGATCATTACCCGCTAAATAATTCTTGGATTGCCATGAAGATACTGCATCAAGTACAGAAACTTTATCACTAAATCATATACATTTTCACGTGCCATTGGCGAAAATGGATTTAGCTAAAAAAGTTCATTTGTCACTTTACGTTAAAATAATGTAGTATTGCATTAAAGTCATGTCGATGCTGGGCGAGTGTTGGAAGTCAGGATTTCCACAAAAAATAACTATGCTTATTATATAAATTATGAATTCACATCAGTGAAATGTGATTTGTAATGCCATAGAGTATTTTTAATATAACATTAGACACGTAATAATTATTTCACCAAATATCGCAAAGGTCACTAAAGTCTATAATTGCGTATGCCTACACATTATCGTCTCAATAATGGGTACATACGGAATACGTTTGCCAAATGCGCTATGGTGTTCACAAACTCAAGCTACAACCCAAGACTCAAAGAATACCCACGAGTGTAACCCAGTACTTGAACCACTAAATAATCGAGCTTAATTCAGTTTCTTTGAACACACCTTATAAACGTGTAATATTCGGTTATCTACTTAGGTACATTGTTGTTTACGAGTCTCATGAACTCATTTCCATTCCCACCTTTCATAAATAAGTAATTGCTTGTTTCAAACAATGATCCCTGCACATACGTATTTTCGGAGCGACTTGAGTTTTTATTTTTACATCGCAATAAGGGGAACAAGCAATTTCTAACACCGTTAGGGGTTTATTGTTCATAACAAGAGGGCCGTTATATGACCGCGAATGTTAACTGCTTTATTATTCTGTCTTCGGTCGAATAGGTAACCTCGCTTTTTGAAGTTTGGAGATGCAATTTTCTGTTTCATTAAGACCTGATATAGAAGTTTGAATCTTTCACGCAAAGATAGGATTTATATTAATCTACTGTGTACAAGTAAACAAGTTACATAAACGTCTTTCGCTGGAAATACAAATTTGGTTCCGCTGTCCGTACCTACGGTTGGTCGGTTGTCCCAGTAGTCAATTAGTCGCTTGGTTAGCTTTCGATACGTACAGCTTTAGTTTCTACCGATTAGTGGTATAATAGTGGGTTTCGTCATTCAATTCCGAATTATCTTAAGCCGCTAAACCTTAAAAGAGATTGCACATGCATACTTATTAAAAAAAAATGTAGATTTTTTGATGAATTTTAGAGAAATTATATGCATAACTTGCCGTCGACTGTTGCTTTTGGCAAACCCTCGAGGTTTGAGGTGATACTGGTATGTAGTCTTTTAGTGGTTACATTTCTTAGGTCTGCCGAGGTAACGATGTCTTTTTTCGACATTTCTACCATCTTTCGGGGTTAATTTGTCAGACGAGACTGCCTATTTGGCAATAAGAATATTTTTGGTAAAATATTTACTTAGGCCCAAATTACCGTAGCTATGTACTTGCCAGACGCTGCCCCAAGACAAATTGAGGTGGAAAATCTTACGGAAACACGTAAAATAGGCGCTAGTTACGGATTAGGACCTTTTATATCCTTCGTTAGCTAAAGGTGTATCTTAATATTTTCAGGTAGTTTTGTTTTATATAATGATAATTCCAAAGCTTGGACCAAAACTGGGGGCGAATTTAAATGAAAAAAAAACCTAAAACAATTTGTTTCGTAGTCATTCCGTCATTTCAGTCATTTATATACAAAATGTTATGCTGCCGTGCTACTTTATACTACCTATATACTAATACGCGTTAACCATGATCAGACACTTTTAAAAAGTTATATTTAACAGCTTGAAGCGTTTATTATAAAACATATGAATCTTTATTTTATCAAATGAATACGAATAGGTACTTTGAAAATTTTGTTTATCTTGTTTTCCTAATTTCAGCTTACTGATGGGACCGAGACAAAACATAGAATTTCCGAATCGGAATCAATTCTGACGTTTGTGAATCAGGCCTCAGTGAATAATATAACATAATCACAAAATAATTGAGGTAATTTACGTTAATCCTAAGCAAGGCAGTATAGTTCTACTGGAAGTAAAAGAAGTTCAAAATACCGTTTATTTATTATATTTCTTGATTAGTTTAAAGGGTAGACGGCGTCCCTTATTTCAGCCTTTTGCATTGTCAGTCCACTGTGGACCCTTAGATTTTTTAAATGTCATCTTAGTTTCAGAATCAATAATCTTGACACTAATCGGATGACAAAACTGGCTACATTATTTTGTATGTCAAATATTCTGTCAAAGTGTGCAACTGATTAGCTCGATTTCCACATGTTTAAACAACAAATAGAACAATATAATTACCATTAAATTCCAACATGAGTATTCGTTTTACATGGTATCTGCAAATCGGTTCATTAGAATACTTTAATAAAGTATACTTGAATATATTGGATCCTATTACTAGCTGCGATTTCACCCAAAGAGACGGAACATTGGTAAAGATAGTGTCTCTAAAAATAAGAAATGAAAAAGAGGTAAATGTATTTGAACAAACTGTAAACTTACATATTAAATAGCACTACAATGTTAACGTTTGTATGTATTTTAGCATCGGCACTTACTTTGTAACTCGATTCTGCTTGACATTCTACTGTCGGATTCTCAATAACCCACTGCATTATTCTTGACAGCTTTGTGCAGGAATATGAATAATTTATTCATTAAAAACATCACGGATGTCAGGAGTAGGTCTACGGTTTCAGGACTTGATATTCCTTTGCTTGAGAAAATGTAAAGTTTACAAAGCAATTTCAGTCAAACTCGTCGGAAACAATTAAATGACAGGGTATAATTTATTTTAACAAAATTTTCTGGCCTTGAACAGACAGGTAGGCTACCTACTTTAGTACAACAATGAAATCAGGTATATATTTACAAATAAGTTTGTGTTTTCCTCCATTTTTATCACAGGAGCAGGCACTTTAAATAGTAAAGGTTACTTTTAATTCTGTTTTCTTATGTTCATTAAAATACCCGAAAAAATTACAAGATAAATCATTCAGATGTGAATTGGGATCAAGTTGGTTTTAAAATATACAATTAAGGCTGAAATCCAAGAAATGAGATACATGAAAGGTCAGTCTATTTATGTGAAACCTGTACAATTGTCAAATATGAATATATAACTAGTTTTGAGTAAACTAAAACTACACTGAAGTGACAAAAGTATTAAGTTTAAAAGATTGGATATTATAACGTATTTTTAAAATAAAAATATTATCCTAAATAGTAACCAAAACCACGATACACGTTTCAAATAGTTTCAATTTAGTTCTAGGATTGAATAAACTGTACTCAGGCCCCGATGTTCATTAGGCATGCGGTGTAGGTACGGATAACGCGATATAACGATTTTCATGTTAACAGCCAATCAGCAGTTAACAGAACAGAGAGTTGGAGAAATTTCATATTTTAAGCTTGCTAGGTATGCATGCCGTGGCCATTAGAGGGAGTACATATTAATTATGTCCGAAAAACGTTTTTTTTAATCAAGAAACAAATTAATAATTAGAACTTGACTACCGATAAACCGCGTAATTTTAACTATTTCTCATCAGGTATATACATCAAAATACAATCATGCAGTACATATTTTTAAAAATGTACCAATTTTAAGGAAAGTTATTTTAGTAAATGACTGCATACAGTAAAGGAGGCATACCACTTAATTTATTGGACGAGTAATCTCACATATTAACCAACAGACAGGGATAATTAATTTATTAATGTATGAAATGTAAATTTATGAGGAAATAGATCAACACATAAGTAGGCATACAACATTCAACAATTCAAAAATTACCACTTAACATTATTTTAAGTCACTTTTGGGAAGCACACTAATAGTTGATCATCTACCCAATACGAGCAAAGCCATGAGAGCTGTTGGAAAGTTTTGATGGGTAGTATTATCAAAGAGTACAAAAGAGTGGAAGCACACGTCGCCGTAAAACCCGGTAGCTAGACCAAGTACCACAATGCATTTTTCCCAATAAAAAAAAGTTAAACTAGTCCATCCGATTTTAAAATTACAAGCATTTGATGACCCAGTCGCGGGACTTCTTAATTTCCTAATGCCTACACAATCATTAGGGAGGGAGGTAATGAATCAGAATTTGAACTGCCGATAAATTATCGTCGGTCATTAGAGCCTGTCGTTAATTGCCGATCCTGGCATTTCCGAGGAATTCTTACGGACAGAGCTCATTTGCGTTGATGGACGCGCCATTCCGCTTAAGCTAAGTACCAATGTACTTAGCTTAAGCGTAATCATTTAGGTAAATAAAAAAATGGTTAATAGGAAATGATAAAAAAATTACATTCATAAAGTGCGGTATTGATATGTAACATACTTCAGACTAGTGATCGATAAAAACATGGAAGACTTCCCGTCATACCAACTTCATTGGAATATAGGCACATGCAATAGAAATGCAATATAGTAATCTAGTATCGTCACTTGAAAAAAACTTTAATGCGTTTAGGTCGACAGTAGACAGGGTTCGTTAGTTACTTCGTTTCATAGAATTGGATGGAATAAGCGCTGTGATTGGCCTGCGACTGTGACTCGCTGCTCTGGCGCTAGCTCACTTTTTAAAAACCAAGCCCACCGCGCCTTACTTTTAGTGGTGCCATTTTTTTATTACCATTCCTAGCTTAAGGGCGACAAGTACAGCATAATAAATATGTAACTAGACTTGTCGCCCTTACCTTGAAGGCTTGACCCCTGCTATTGATGTAGTACCCCCCAGGAGCTCTGGAAACCTTACTCAAACGCAGAAACACAACAACACAGAAGTGATTGTTATTTGGCTGCGGTTTTCTGTAAGGTGGAGGTATATCACCAGTCGGTCTGTTCCAGTTCAAACGTTAGATTTTAATACTTCTTTCAATTTTTCTTTTTTGTCACTACTTCAGACGAATTAGGCAAATTCATGATAAGTACGCCACCTAAGCTAAAAACATAAATAAGTACAGTGGACATGGAATGTAGGTAGGTGTAATATAATGAGAATTGCAAGATCTGGAAACCATTTTAATAAGCCGATTCACATTTAACCCTAGTGTTAACGAAGGTGTTCATGACCTTAGTACCTAATAATAAAAAATAAGTCGGAGTAAGTATGTACCTATATGAAAAGGTATCACGCTCGCTTCGCTTGCTCAGCACTCTATTTTGGTCACTACTCTATATATAGATAGATGCCAATGCTTAGAGTGTGAGGCGCTTATAGGGAAATATGCTTCAAATAATTATTGGATTAGCTGCGGCCCGTGACTTCGCGTTATTTCAGGATATCCTTTAAAATAATTCTACTGCTCAGCATGCATGTGATCTATGTTTTTAGCAAATTCCATCCAAATGCATTCTAAGTTTGTGCATGAAACAGTAATAAATATCTATACGGCTAAACAATCTCACAAACTCTCGTGTTAACAAAATTAATAATATCCATTGAGCATTAAGTATATAAAAAAGTCAAGTATTTCACCACTGTGGTATTTCTACGGTTTTCATAACTTTGCATTTGAGCTAGATTAATACCTGTATTTATTATTTCATTTAACTTCTAAACGTAAGAATAATGAATGCAAGAACCATTTGGAAGATAATTCGTTTATTTATTGGGCCTTCAAATAACCCGATGGTAATAATGTGCTTGTGGCATTTTCGTCCGTTTTTCATTAGATAGGAATAGCGTGACCATCGCCTTTTACCTAACCAGAATAGTAAATTGCTGGTATTTATAAAACAACGAAATGTCAGTTAGCACTGTGATCTTTAACTATGTTATTAGTCACTAGTTATTATTAGTTAGTAAATAAATCGAACGGTGTTACCTACTACAACGCGTATCTCCACTGTCTCAATGTACAAAAAGTCACTAGTTCGATTCTCGGTAGGGTCAGTTTGAGAAACGAGCTTTTTAAGTTTGCTCACAATTGGTACTTCCAGATTACTGTCATATATAGGCTATAGCAGCAGTACCTAGGCGTTATCTCCTTCTTGAAATAGGTACCTACAAGGGAAAGCCTTACGCCCGGTTCCAATATTTTACAATTCGTAATGTGTCAAAAATGACTAACAGTTTTTCTCCAACCGATTACGAGTCGTTAATACCGTTCCATAAATTACGGTCGTCGGTCGTCTTTAGCTCACGCCACGTATATTTTATTACTATCCGTAATACAACGGTTAGTTTTTCAAATATTGCCCCGTTGGGCATTAGCATACCAGTTGATCGGTAATTAGTATTCAAATGCAAAGATATTACAATATACAAAGTATTATTTTATGATAATAAAAACGTTAATAATGTCGACTACGTATTGAATTACATTAAGGTGAACAATGTTCATCCTACTACTATTATAAAGGCGAAAGTTTGTAAGTATGGATGTTTGTTACTCTTTCACGCAAAAACTACAGAACGGATTTGGATACAATTTGGTAAGAAGACAGATGACATACTAGATTAACATATAGGATACTTTTTATCCCGAAATAACGCGGGTGAAGTCGCGGGCAACAGCTAGTAGAATAATAAATGTAACTGATCAGTCTCTTCGGCGGTTTAATATTTGTTGTTTTACGGAACCCTAAGAATTGGTAGAGTCGACAAATTACTTCAAATCGACCTCGCTTGCTACACCCTTGTTTATTTGAGATTCTTTATTGACTTACTGAGATTTACCTTCGCATTCCAAGTTTACTTTTTAGAGAGATGAGATGTAATTTTAGAAAAGTCTTGCCATTAAATCGAATTTAGAAATGTACAAAGAACTTTGGACTAAGATTTGATTATTTACTTACAGAATAAATATTTTGTTTTATTGAAATAAAAATAGTCTTAAGAGTGATCGTTTAGGTATTTTATTGTTGTTTGATTTATAAATGCTGACTAATAGATGAATATTATTGACTATGAATTGTCTATCATGCCTTTTAAGTAGCTAGTAGGTAAGTTGCGTGAAAAGTTGAGCAGCTGCGGCGCTACACTCGCATTGCTTTCATTAATTAAAAAATCGATTAATAGCAATATTATTATCCTCTGTTATGGTTTAACGGCAAGTAATTTTTAATAGCCAAACAAAATTTGTAATGAAAAATTGCCTAATCAGAGAAATGCTTGTGATCCAATGATCACAAGCATTTCTTATATAACTCTGCTCTGGGCAATCCCAGAGCAGAGTTAATTTTATTGCAATCTTAATAAATGACAAATATCTATCAAATTCAACGTGTTATCTGCTAATTGATTGAAAATACAAGTACGGAGAGTTATTAGCCAACCCAATCAACAATATTGGAGCTATGGTCGTCTCATGCGGTATATGTATATACATAATAACTATGGTGGCCACTTGGTCAAGCTGAAAGGCAACACACACCTATTCACAAAATGTCAGAATCGGATTTGGATTCAGGAACTATATTTTGTTTCTTTCTTAATTTATACGATTGGTCAGAGACAAAATATCAGCTTGGCGAATCAGAATCATTTCTGATGTTTGTGAATCAGCCCCTAGGTTCGATTTTAAGGTTCTTGTCAATCTTGAGAACTAACCTTTATGAATTGGCTTAGTACTGGCTATACTGGATGACGTCTCCAGTAAGTACTTATCGTCTAGTAATGATATATAAAAAAAGTTTCACATTGTTCGATGTGATTGTCAGACGCATAAGAAGAAAAGTCTTGATTTGTACCGAATTCTCGTCCCATCCAATAAATATCTTTTTCTTATAGTCGATATTAATCAATGGTTTAATTTATTTTTCATCGCGAAATTAGTTGTTGGGTTCTTCTAGCAAGTTTCCGTTTGTCGAGTCTGTGACAATAAATGGACTCTGGCAAATACGTTTAATGAAATTTCGGCTTCCGTGTTTACTTTATGTGTTTGAGGGAATCGGAGTTATTTTGAAGCACCCTTGTATATTTAAGACTAGTCCCAATTGTTGGACTACGGTACTCAATTAAGAAAAACATCTGAAATTATTTTGAATTTAATCGATACGCTATGTGCTAATATGATCGGCTGGTTTATTCGGACTGGTTTTATTATTTTTTATTTAGAAATGGTATAAGAAGCAGAAGAGGTTTTAGGCAAAAAAAACCGATCACATAATTTTTTGCCTACATAGTTTATTTTGTTATATATCGTCGTTTTAACTCTTTTTAAACAATAAAAAACTGCTATAATATTATTTGATATTAATATTCAAATAATATAATTCAAATAATATTATAGCAGTTTTTTATTGTTTTATCTATAAAGATTTGGCCACTAACTTATAAGATTTTTGTAAAATCTCAGGTGAGAAAAATGGGCGGTCCTGTAATTAGAAGATTCCGATTTGAGTCTAGATTTTTTAAGTTAAGAAAAACTTTTAATAGGACGCATTTATCAACGTAACGAATTCGTATCTATGTAAAATTCTTAATTTACTATTTTATTTTAAACTAAATAGTTCTTGAACAAATTACGCAATTAACTAAAACAAAAAACGAGGGAAGCTTGATAATAAATGCGCCAGACAATCACACCAATCACCTGGTCTCAAACTAAGGTTTTCCTTGTACTATGAGCACCAGACGACGGATACTAACTGGGGACATCATCCCAGTACACCCAGACCCAAGTCAATTTAGAAAAGTTCGTTTCCAAATTGACCCGACCGGGAATCGAACCCGGGACCTTTCGCGCTTTGGTCGCCTACTTTAGCCACTGCGCCACCGAGGTCGCCACTTGATCATCCATGTACATACTTGAAAATGATGTAAGCGTTATAAAACACAATGAATTCATATACTTACTACAATAACAAGAGTAACATTTCTTCCAAAAATAAAACATATGAAAATAACGTATGTAATTGATAGTAAGAATATACCTTCTGTTTGTACATTTTTATTGAATTTTCCTACCTCACCTACGCAGGTACCCAGACGTGGATACTAAGAAACAAGTGATGCACATAATGTTCCTCAAAGACCAATCCAATGGAGCATGCCATACTTGACTCGCATACCATTGAATAAATCAAATTTCCAAATTTGATATCCAACTATTTAAGAGGTCATGATAGACTTTTTTAAAAGTAATACGCTTCTCTATAGAATTGGTACATGCATTTTGAACGTCCGCTTTCCTCAGTTAGGTCAACCTACGTCGATTAATTTCTGTCACCCGAAGCTTCGAGTTTGTAATTAGAAACACAATAGAACCACGGCCCGCTTCGGCCTGTATCCGTTTATTTATCCAGCCACATTCGTATTATCAACAATATACAATTTAACTTCCCGATTAGCTGCCACGTCCACAGCTAAACAAACCTTAGAATTTAAAATCATAGCGTTTGTTTAGCGATTTTTGAAGTATCATAAAGTACATAATTGAAAAAACGAGGGCAAAATGTGAAAATAATAAACTCAACTTTATGCAATCTCAAGATGAAGTATGGAATGTTGAAACGACCAAAAATAACACCCACCCACATACATACTCACACAAAACAAAAACGTTCAACAGCCTAGTGGGAAATAATATGCTTTGTTTCATACCAAAATCAGAACCAAATTACTTTTAGATTACAAAAGAACCAGAAATTGTGGGCCAACTCCAGTTTAAGTAATGTTGCCATCTCAGCCGTTTAGAAGGTGAAGTTTACCGTTTAGAAAATGTGAGTGATGTAATAACAAAATTAATCATAAACAACATTGATTTCTTTTGGCGGCCTTAAAAATCTTTTATCAGGCTAATTATTTCTTCTGAACTACTTCCCTGATGTACTTAGTGGTCAAAATATTGGGCTCCAGAACCCGGAGATGTTGGCCTGTACCAATGTCTTAACTTGCTGAACAAATTGATTTCATTTATCTGCTGAATTTATAATTATATTCTTTTATGATATCTCTGCGTATTATTTTATGTAAACATAAGTATAACTTCATATTTTAAATATAAATAAAATTAAATTTAATCATATATGTTTATGTATAATTATTAGACATATTAGATTTTTATAGAATATTTACGCACTTTCTCATTATTACCGAACCCATATACAAACTCTTTGCATGACTCAAAGGTTAACTGGTAGAGAATGCACCCAGAAATAAGTCAACCTGTTGTACTTTTTTATGCAATTAAGTTTAAAAAAAAAAAGCAAATAAATAAAATAAAATGTTTCCCAAATACTATTAATTTCAGGTTGGTTCGAACATTGCAGGCTTGAATCACCTGATTGGCTGAAAAAAATGACTCCGTGGTTTATAAATAACGTTAAGCTGTTTGTCCCGACTATAGCCTGAATAGTTTCCCATAGTTCAGTGAGTTAAATGTTGTAAAGGTCAAATGGCAATCGTTTAATGAAGAATCCAGACTCGTGTCAAAGTCAAAGTCAATGACTTTGACATCAGTCTGAATATTCCCTGGACTGATTCCTGACCACGGCCGGCGTAGCGTACATTTTTCCTTCCGCGCCTTGCCAGAAATGTAGCCCAATCCTATTTGATACTAATGTTATGCTATTTGTTACTTCTGTCACCTATATCTCAGAAATAAGGCAAGTGGAGTGGTGGCTTTAGGTACAGATCACCAAGAATGCCACTGAATCTATTAGAGGGGGGAACTGACGTGTCGCCAATTTTGAATTTTGTACCTCTCACTCCCCTTGGTCAAGTTTTGGGGTCGGCTCTGCCCCCCCTGGTTTTTGTTTTATTGTTTAGAAGGTGGTGCCTTTTGTGTGTGCCGCCCGGAGCCATGGTCCCCCTGAGCGCCCTACACTACGCCACTGCGACTACGAATCTAAACTTGTACCCAGTGTCATTTGGTCATTGTTTCTAATTTATGTTACAGCTACCTACTCAATATAGTATAGAAATAAACCTATCTACGTGATGTTGTACAATTTTGCTTTATTTATTTTTTGTATTATGTCGGTGAATTTGTCTGAATTGGGAAAGTAAGAATATTAAAAAGTTTTTAGCCTAGCATGGGCAAAAATCGTTAAAAGTTTTCTTGTTAAATCATGTTACTTTCCTTCCTGACTCTTAAGACACGATGAAACAATTAATATTTGGGAAGTCATTAGGCTCAAACACAGCTACAAAACTTTTTGGTTTACTCATTATCGTCACCTACGCGTCAGCATGGAAACGTGAGTTTAGTCAATACACGTATCTACGAGGGAAATCGACAAACAATTAACGATAGTTACACGAAGCTATGGAAACAACTTTTGACAGCGTAATCGTTGTCATTAGAGTAACAACAGGTAATTTGCACCAACTGACTTGTTTAGGGTCATATAACTGGCAAAAAGAAACCACTACATCATCTGTTTGTCTGCTGTCTTAGCAGGCTTCATTAAAAGGGCGTTAAATTGCAAGTTTATATTTAAGTAACTGTACCCGCGACATCGTTCGTGTGGAGTACATAAGCACTTTTATGGTCGGTTAACCCTCATATCCATATTTTAATCCAAGTTTAGAGCTATATTTGTGCCAAATTTCATATCTATAACTTATTAAAAAACATTTTCGCCTATAAACTTCCAAGGGCGGTATGGGTAATACCATACTATGCCCTTTATTTTCACAACAAACAGTAGCCTCTATCCGTTCAAGAGATTCAACGTATACCTATACCAAATTTTATCAAAATAAGTTCAGAGGTTAAGGTGTGAAAGCCGGACAGATAAATAGACAGACAGAGTTACATTCACATTTATAGTATTAAAATGGATTTTTATGTATATGTATTGTTTTATATAGAAAAGGATATACGTAAAATGGGCGGAATTCTTTCCGGTGACCTGGTAAATTTAGAAAAAATCCAAGAATATAACATTCTTCAGTTCAGATCCTTATTTTTACTGGCTAATCTAGGATCAGTGTGAAGAAAAATAAGGAAATATGATGGCAGGAAATTACAAATCTCTCAGTTCCCGAGCTCAAGTTGCACTCTGCAGGATATTTTCTGATTTTTTAGCATGTAAGAGAATATGCGCATCTAATTTCTTTTAATCTAATTTTAAAATAAATACTAATTTTGTTGTACGGCCGTACCCATTTCTCGTCATCTACTATTTACTCTCCCTAAAGGTTGGCTTAAAGAGAATGCTTCCTAGCGATAAGACCGCCTAAATTGTACTATACTTTATCTGTAACACCAATTTGTGTAAAGCTTTTGTAAATGTAGTACGTGCAATAAAGTATATCTATCTATATCTATCTATGAACATTTTAATAACACGTATCAAATGCTCGTGTTATAAAGACAGCTGACGTTTAATGATCACTCGATGCAAAAGTTTAGTAACGCAATACCATATCTTGAAGAAGGATGTTACTATAACATCCTATTAAATGAAATATGTACTGTAAATTAGTACATATTTTTAGCTGAGTGCAATGTTAGATAAAAATATTAACTTTCTTTACATACATACGTATAAGATGGATAAATTTGTTTTCATTTTTTATGATCAACCTTCGGACTAGTTAAAAGCGCCTTGTCCTAATGGGTTTCCATTATATCAAACATTATAAAAACAATTCGTTAATGAAAGACGAATTTTATTTTAAACACCTTTGTGCTGGAACAATTTGTTCGCAATGAAAGCTGTTACTTAGTATAGGTAAGTTAGGGTAAATTGGAATTGTGCAATCTAAAATAAAATGAATAATTTGTTTAAAAATTTCCGTCTAACTGTTCTCGTGCCAGGAATTTCAATCTTACACGGATTGTGTCATGTTTTACGCTAATTAAAAATGTTTTGGATAAATAAGACTCGTGAAAACTTTTGACTTAGCTATGAAAGTGTAGTTACAAAAGTTATAAAAGTTCTATCATGCTAATTAAATTTTGTTATAAGCCTTGAACGCTAAAATACTTAATCGTATCTTATAAGCGGCATTTTCAATTTCAAAAGTTATAAAAGTTCTATCATGCTAATTAAATTTTGTTATAAGCCTTGAACGCTAAAATACTTAATCGTATCTTATAAGCGGCATTTTCAATTTCAAAAGTTATAAAAGTTCTATCATGCTAATTAAATTTTGTTATAAGCCTTGAACGCTAAAATACTTAATCGTATCTTATAAGCGGCATTTTCAATTTCAAAAGTTATAAAAGTTCTATCATGCTAATTAAATTTTGTTATAAGCCTTGAACGCTAAAATACTTAATCGTATCTTATAAGCGGCATTTTCAATTTCAAAAGTTATAAAAGTTCTATCATGCTAATTAAATTTTGTTATAAGCCTTGAACGCTAAAATACTTAATCGTATCTTATAAGCGGCATTTTCAATTTCAAAAAGTTTTGGGTTTTTTTATTAAGTTTATCGTCGACCTTATATATTTAGGACATGCAACTAAACCCGTGGGGAAAAAGGTGACAGTAGCTTATACTTAGAATCCAGTAAAAAGTTATTATTATTTTTTAAACTCTAGAGAAATATTTATTTTCGAAAGGATACGAAACTCAAATGCTTGTAAAAGATCAAAATTAACCCTTCATAAAATAAGATGCCCAAGTGAAACTTGGAGTGGTAACATTTTTAATCTGCAAAAACTTTCAAAATGTTGCTAATTGTCTAAAAACTTACCCTCGTCATTATCGATAGCACACGAAACTACATTGGCAATTAAAACGCGTCGAAAAGAAACTTTGAGGACACATTTGCCGCTAAAGTGTTGCTTTTCGTATTTCGGTTCGAGCGAGGGTTGTCACATCGTGGCACGGCGTGCTGCCGTGGCGGCGCGGTACGGTGTGACGCCGCCCTCGTAGCGTAGTACCTACGGTGCAGCCACGCAGCTACGGAACTACGGCTACGGGAAACTTGCGTAGTCTTTCGTAGGTGGTCTTGTAGACCCATGTTTGTTTAGCGAGGAAAATGTTATCGAAAACGGTTTATGTACATTTCATTTCAGAATGAGAAATTAAAATTGCATTTCGCGATAAACTTGTGTAGTTTTTTTCGAAGTGTTATTAGATAATGTCGCTGTTTTTTTGTATGCGAAGCTGGTCAGTTTAGGTTTTGTAGGAACATGTAAGATAATTTTCAGTTTATTTGATCTGAAATATATACGCGTGCGTTGCGCATTTTTCGTTAATATCTGATGTGTAACGCCTGCTTATGTTCTAAGTTATTTTTTGTTTTATTGTTTAGAAGTTAATTTATTAAATGTTATTGCGGTTTTTAAGTCCAGGTTCTGATTTAGATTATATTTCCATTTACTTAAAATTAAGCTTAAAATTTCTTACTTTTTAATTAGTACCACTTTCTGTCTATCTTTAAAAAAATTTCTCCTTTAAATTTTGTTTTGTGTTTTGTACTAGGATTTTTTACGCAACGAAATAGTGAACCGTTAACAATTAATATGAACGGTGAAAAATCGATTTTCCAAAGTCACACAGCGCTTTGTTATGCGTACTTTAATGTACCAATCTGCATTAATTCTCCAAACAGAGGCTTTCCAGCAAAACTATAGCTACTTAAAGATGCTTACCTTACTGTTAATTGAATAGAATAGAGTGAACTGGTAAAGCGCCCCAATCTCTGAGTTCACAGAGTATTTGCAAAGATTTGAATCAAGGAATTTGCATGGGATAATAAAGGCGAGTGTACAGCGGGACTAGGAGAATGGAAATGAGATTTAGATTTATTTCTATCATGATAATTGGGTGAAGATAATAAAAGTAAACGCAAAATGCAACGTAGGACCATCTTCCTTAATATCCTTAATACGAACAGACTGTCGCTGTTTTTTTTATTACACTTCAAGACTGACCTCATCCCACCTGATGTTAAGAGGTAATGAGGTCCTAGCTTAAGGGCGACAAGTACAGCATAATAAAGCTGTTACTGGACTTCTCCCCCTCACTTTGAAGGCTTGACCCTTGCTACTAATGTAGCACCCACCAGGAGCTCTGGAAACCTTACTCACACGCAGGAGTACAACAACACAGTTTAAACTGTGTTGAGAAAGTGATAGTTTCAAAAAACGCAATGGCCAGGAGAGGCTTACATTCAGTATTTAACATCATTGGGCTCAAATAACATAACATGAGCCTGGTTGACGAGGAGAACGTTCATTTTTAATTTTCTTTTAAATATGTTTTCTGTTATTTTCTTATTGATTTTTTTCTAGTTTTGTGTCCATTCCTTTATTGTTATTGTTATGTTTACTCATACGTTGTGATGTTTTCAAGTAATAAATGTATTTTTTCTTTGTTTCTTAATGATTAATTAATTAAATGTGCTTGTAAGCTTTGTTGCTTCGGTCCACTGCTGTCAAAGTCAAAGTCAAAGTCAAAGTCAATTCATTTATTCATATAGGTTACAAGTAACACTTATGCATCGTCAGAATGAATACAAACCAAAATTGAAGCTATAGCCGGTTCGGAACCTAATCCTACCGAGAAGAATCCGGCAAGAAACTCAGTTGTTATCCTAATCTTTACAATGTTTAGAGCTAGAGAACTTAAAAACTATGGTGTGCGAGCGAACAGACAATCATGTCCATATATGTTTATCGTTTAAATATTCATCAAGTTTATAGTATCCTTTTCGCATTAAACATGATTTAATATGGATCTTAAATCTATGCATAGGTAAATCAACAATACATTGCGGTAACTTGTTGAATATTTTTATACTTAATCCCACGAATGTTCTACTGGTTTTACGAAGCCTATGGTTTGAAATAGCGAGCTTATGTTTATTTCTTGTGTTAAAATTATGTGTGTCGGATTTCTTATAGAACAAATGAAGATTTTTACGTACATACATGATGCAATCAAAGATGAATTGGGAGGCTACAGTTAAAATATTAATTTCTTTAAATAATTCTTTAAGTGAATCACGCGATCTAAGGCCGTAAATAGATTTTAAATAATAAATAAATAAATAAAGTAAGATGCCTAATTTTTCTAACTGCATATGCGGCAGAACTAAGTCTTCCTGCCAGAGCACATATATGAGGACCCCATTGTAGCCTCGAATCTATAGTGATTCCTAAAAAAGTTGTTGTATTTATGACTTCGATTTGTTCATTATTCATAACTATATCAGTTTTTATTTGCCTTACATTTGGCATTGTAAATTTAATGCATTTAGTCTTTTTTGCATTGAGGACGAGGTTATTTGTAGTAAACCAATGCAAAACTTGTGAGAGCGTATTATTTACATCGTCATAGGATTGCTTATGCCTGTCAACTTTGAAAATCAGAGATGTATCATCTGCAAACAACACAATTTCACATAGACTTTTGGCAAAGTGAGGAAGATCATTTATATAAATCAAAAAGAGAAGAGGTCCTAATATAGAACCCTGGGGCACTCCCATGACTAGTGGTGCGCCAGAAGAAATGATTCCGTTAACATTAACTTTTTGTATTCTGCCAGTTAAATAAGATTGGATTAAAGATATAGCAGGACTTGAGACACCGTAATGTTGCAACTTCAAAAGCAAGGTTTCATGATTGACACAATCAAATGCCTTTGACAAGTCGCAGAAAATACCAATGACATCCTGCTTTCTCTCCCACGCATCCAATATATGTTTGACGAGTGCCACTCCGGCATCAGTGGTCGATCTACCTTTGGTGAAGCCAAATTGTTTGTTGTGTAGTAGATCGT
Organism: Glyphodes pyloalis; assembly: GCA_037074685.1. Taxonomy (NCBI): domain Eukaryota; kingdom Metazoa; phylum Arthropoda; class Insecta; order Lepidoptera; family Crambidae; genus Glyphodes; species Glyphodes pyloalis. Next base: position 6,993,132 of record JAYKKO010000015.1, on the reverse strand, counting down.
TTTCATTAAAATGTGTTATTAATTGATTGTATATAATTTTCTCAAAGATTTTACTGAGTGCTGGTAGTATGGAGTATGCATATTGGCCTACAAGCCGCATTATGAGAGAGAAGGTAGAGAGTGAGTGCACGCACTCTGATCTAAATGATAATATAAATAAAATCTAAATCTAATGCTGCGATAGCCGAAATTGTTCATGCCGTTTTAGTATTACTAATACTCGTTTGACCTTTAATCTTTTGACAACATAATCTGGTTTCAGGTTTTATTCTACTTACTTTTACTCGTAATTAAAAAGACAGTATGTTTTTAACCAAACCATTTTTTTAACCTAAACAGTCCTATTTGTAGAAGATTTATGAAATAATTTTCGTTTTCGTAACGTAGATTAGTGCAAAAGTCGCAAAAAAGTAAGTCAAGAATGTATTTTTCGGGAAATAAAGCTAAAATTATTATTGTTATAGTTACCTCCGTAGCCGAGAGGCGAGTGGGCCTGACTTTGGCGAGCGCCATCTCTGAGGTTCCGGGTTCGATCCCCGGTCGGGTCAATATGGGAAATGAACTTTTCCATATTGTCTTGGGTCTGGGTGTTGTGGTACCGTCGTTGTTTCTGATTTCCGTAACACAAGTGCTTAAGCTACTTACCACAGAATCAGAGCAATGTATGTGATGTTGTCCAATATTTATTTATTTATATTTATTTTATTTAAATACTGTTCTGATGCGACGGTCAACAGCATATCACCGTTAAGTGTTCGATATTAAATCTTATGCTTACTACTTAAGGGCGGTACAGAGTCCAAAGTATTTAGTCTGTTGAACCTTGATTTACGATACCTGGGATCAACATTCGCGTCATGAACATTTGTGTTCGTGCCCTGTCCTAATGTTAATATGTGTGTTTTTAGTGATTTACCAATTTACTATAAGATAAGTCTTTATGATAATTACATTGCGATAGAATCGAACGGATTTTGTGTAGGATTTTTATTGGTTTAATAGAATTTATTAGAAGTTAGTAATTAAAACTACATACATAAACTGACACTGGAGTCAAATATGTCTCTATTACAATTTCAGAAAACGGTATCCGTTAATACCCGCAGGATCCCGCGTTGATTTTAGCTCAAATACATAGTAGGTACCGCAGATTCTCTTTTTTTCTCAATATTTTAGTACTTAAACATAATACCAATATGTATATTATGATGTAAAAAAAAATACTGACTAAATAATTCTTGCAATTATGAATATGAGCAGATAATATACAATGTAAAAATACCAGTAAATCCTGAAAAAGTTATTTTGAACACTCAAAAGAAATAATTAAAAAAACTTACCTTACAAAGTTATGTCATGTTGTTCCGTGCTATAGGTAGGTTGACGGGTAGAAAATGCTCCTAGCATTAAGTCCACCTTTTGTACTTTTTTTGTGCAATAAAGTTTTTAAATTAAATTAAAATTAACTATAGGTTTCTTGTTTCATTATATGCTTTAGAAACATTTACGTAAAATGAAATTATTATTTATGAAAAGGTTGAAGCGTTGACAAGGGTCCCGCGCGTTCGCTTTATTATGTGTTGGACAAAATTGATTTGGGTACAAAATTGCATTTTGTTGGGCATCTTTCTGTGTTTGTATTGTGATCAGTTATTTTGCAATATTTTACACCAACTGTTGCTGGTGACATTCTTTGCGTTTTATCGAGATAAAAATGTCTTGATTTGATATTCTAGTCTAACGATTAGATGATAGTATACATCTAGCAAATTTTCTCATAATTCCTATTTAGGTATTGGCTCTGTACACGATTACAGCGCCAAGTAGCAATCACAACTTTGTGGACTCAGTCACATTGACATTCAGGTCGTATATTTGTGAAAAAATAAGAAATATTTTCAACTAATAAATTGTTGTGATACCACGATTTGGATGGACAAAAGGTTTTGAAATCATTTTGGTCATTCAAATCAAATGAGGTAAGTACAAAAAGTGTGTTTAATTTTGATTGTGTCAGGGTTTGTTTACTTCATTTATAGTTGTAGTTTTATAATAAAACAAAAATAATAAGCTACTTTAATTGTTTCATTATATAACAGTTAATATATTTAAATGTTCCTGTATCGCTAGTAATAAATTAAATATCGTTTTCAGATCGAAATGAGTATTGTTTTGAAGACCGGGTTTGTGAGTGTCAAATTCCAACCACTAACCGTATTTTAAGGAAAGTTGTTGGTATTGGCTGGACATGTCCGAGATGTAGAAGAATTAAAAATAAAACAAGGGCAGAGTTCAATAATTCACGCTCTTATCATAAGGCAAACATCTATTACCAAAATAGGTGGCAAACCACCTTACAAAACGGTTTAAAACTTGCATTTACTATTTCTGCCAGTATTCTTGCAGTTTACAATACAACAACTACTGTGACTTATTTTTGTTAGCGGACTAATGCGATTAGTTAATGATATCAAAATGTATTATGTAGAATCGCTTTGCCACTGTCAGATACATCTGAGGACAGAGCTTGCATTATGTCTACTTTTGACCACCATGAGCACTGCAATAGATTATGTTACCCCCACCTAGTACTTCGCACCCACCGAATATAAATATTCCATTATTGTAGGTCATTGACTTGAGCCTGAAATCGTGGCATTGATACACGTACAACAAAACGTAATAAATTTTCAATGCGTAGATAATGAAACAGAGGTACAACCTTAATATTGAATCAGTCTGGAAGGTACGACAAGTAGGAAGTGGAAACGAAACTCTTAGAATAAAAACGTTTCTAAAATGTTTTTTTTAATAAACCCAGGTTTAAACTTTTAGAGCAAATGCCTTAAAAGCTAATCTATGCCCGTCTTGGGAATGGACAGATTAGCCCCAGGTACATCTTTATTCTTTTTATTTTTATTACTATCAGAACTATATGACAAGTTTGTTATGTAACTTATGTCTAGACATTAGTGCATAAACCATATTATGTAATTACAAACATAACATCAATGGTCACTTATAAAATCACATTATTTTACAATACCAGCGAAACCCGCTTGCAGGTAAATAAAATGAAGTTACTTAAGACAATTGGTGAAATAAGGACTTACATGAAATGGTACAGTTTAATAAAAGTTTTATAATAAGTTTTTTCGACGATATCCGTCTTCGGGTACCCAATGTGTGAAAATTCTGATCTACTTTTTTTATCCATTTCCCAGTCATGTCCCGTCCTCTCCCACCTTAATTTTGTTGGTTTTCCTGCAACGTTAACATTCCGAACTGCAGTATTACAGATATTAATTATGATGGAGGGATATATTTCCAAAAGGGAGACCTCCCACTCGGCACTCGTGCGCGCTGCCGCTTGCTCGTAAGCACTCAATTAACCTGGTTTGCGATACGTGAGAATAACGCTCAATGCGAATATAACGTATTTTGAAATTGTACTCATTAAAATACCAACAATTACTTATTTCGTTAGCTTGCATTACATTTTGCTTCCTAATTTAATTTTATGGACATACATAACTTTTGATAGGGTCCTTTGATGTAATTAGATTTTGTTTTTAATAGAATTAAATCAATGTTATTGTACCAGACTCCGGGCGGGAAGAAATCAAACACACACTTTGCGCACAAAACGGTGTATTTTCAATAGTTCACACACGAAATGTAGTAATTAGACAAAAAACAGATTATTTTAAGTACGAGCGACCTTTCCGACATCATTTCAAATCCGCGACATAAAGAAGACAAACAATCGACAAGCGCCGTACGCGAGCACGCCTTCCGCAACATTAAAAGAAGTTTGTTGATACTCTTACGTGCCATAAGAGATCCAGCGTCTACAGTTATAACTTAATATTTTTATTTAAAAACAAGTACAATATTGACATTGTAAGTAGCATATTATGAGTTTCTAATCGTTGTGACTGGTTTTACCATTGAAATTTATCAAATTCCGGACCAACTGAGAAAAGTTTACGTCGTATTTATAAATCGTGAAAATAAGCTAGTGTTGTGTGTGCTCGGTATAGATACGGTTTTGAAATGGACGACTGTAGAGGCCAGCGGTTCGGATTTTAGCGTCGCACAATCTCTGAGGTCCCGAATTCAATTTCAGGTCGGTTTTATTTGTAAAATCAACTTTACTTTAATGTATTGGGTTTAGATGATGTCGTATTGTCGTTGTTTCTGTTTTCTGTAACACAAGTTAATTAGGTAGGTACTTACCATACAATCAGATCAATGTATAAATACTAACGATTTGTTTTTGGTAGTGCGATATAATCATTTACAATCACAGGGCTTTGTTTCTAAATTTAAGTTTTTGGCATGTCTTAAGTTGCGGTGAAACTGTGTGTTCCCAAATTTAGTTGCCACTTTTGGTATCCAACGGACTTCAATATAGCACTTTGTACCGCAAGATTGTTTAACAGCTACTTACCTAAGATTAAATAGGTAACTTAGTTTTGCTTTGTTGTTATAGATGGATCTTTAAGTTTCAAATATTTAATGCTATGGTGGACTTTAATAAGAAACTTAGATTAGAAAAAAAGGGATTTGGATGTACCAATGTCAAAATACAATAAAAAGTGGTGACAAATTAACCATTATTTCACTATAAAACCTTATCAAGACTAATCAAATTTACTATTGAGAAAGAGGTAGATGCCAGTTGTCATCTGTGCATATTGTTTCTTGATGTTATTTTGTATTTTCAAAAATGAGATAATACTCGTATCATCTTACGTCTGCCCTAAGAATTATGTAAGAAATGTTTCTTTACAATAGTAATATTTTTTACTTGGCATCTGCCAAAGAGAAATGACGACAGAAATCCATACAAAGTTAATCAGGGGGCCTAGATAAGTGGCAGTGGTCGAATTTTGATATCGTTATAAACGACTTTCAAATGTATTAGATTGACATTTCAAGTCCACGTGACTTTCCTTAGTGAGATGTTATTTGCATATATTTGAAACGATATCGAAGTTTCACTAATATCATTTAGCTAGGCTCCAAACTCCATTGTGAGCTACAGTCCATTGCATAAATTATCGAAATCAACCATAGTTTTCATTGAACTAACCGACTACGCCGCCAGTATTGAGTTATGGCAGGCCTTTGTTGACTTTCACTTCGCCAATTTCATTACATGGGTAGGTATTACAAAGCGACTTCCCCATTTGCCTTGCTACTTACGATGCGTGGAGCTAAGTCATCCAAGTTAGTAGAAACCATGCGTAGGCCGTTTGAAGCGTGGGTCCCCTTCTTGCACGTAACGAAGGTTGTCACGTAAGTAAAAACTATTATTTGCTAGTTTAGCAAGAAATTGCGTGATAAATTGGTTGTGATATTAGAACATGGGTGTAAAAAGTTTTCCATTATGCCAGTGGTGGACTCAAGGGACGGATCAGGGTCATTTTAAGCCCAGGCTTATAATCAACCACGCGAAAATTTTTAAGTAGAAATATTATTAAGTAACATAATGTTTATTAAGTTCTTTTAGATAAAATTTAGTCATGTCGTATAATAATTTGTCTTATTTTAATTACCGCACCCATATACAAATTCTCTGCTTGTCCCAAGGGTTGAATGGTAGAGAATCCCCCTAGCATTATGTCCAACTTTTGTAAAGTTTTAAAATAAATAAATGAAAATTAATTAATTAAATTATTTGTGGTAGTAACAAGAAACACCTTTGAATCTTAAATATGAACCATAAATGGAACCTAATCCTACCAAGAAGAGTTCAGCGAGAAATTTAGTAGTTATTCTAATCTGTACTATATTCGGAACTATAGAAATATTAATTGCCGATTTGTTTTACATGAGTGTGGTATGATAGTGGCTAGTCAACAGTATACACATGTATATATCATACAGGAAGCCATTGGAAGTCTTAAACATTTTTAAGTTGAGGACCTAAAAATGTTTTCACGAACAACCAGGTAGCTGACTCTTTAAGTCTACAAAATAAACCTATCAATTATTTCTTCTAATATTGGGCCTTATGGTATTGATCCCAAGTCAGGATTACCTTGCTGAATAGCAAGCGCAATACGACAGAGTCCTTTTAATTTTGAGATAGAATTCTACGCGCATAAAACCTGAGAATCCGCAGTCAGAATGCCTGACCCTCCACCATGAAACTGAATCTCGTCAAAATGTTTGATTTGTACTATGACTCTGAATATACCGAAAAAACACACACACAAGTATTTTAAGCACAATTGCTTATTAGGAAAAAGTTTGATTTTCAATTAAGTATTATATAAACATAACTTAACGAAATTAATAAGCTAAGATTAACTTGTTCCGATAATGTCAACTCAAATGAAATGAAAGTTAAAGGTACAAAATTGCTGCGAGAATTAATTGAATAAGTAATTACCTACTTCTTTACCGGAACCTTAAACATCACCAACTGAGTCCAAAGTTTAGAGAACGAACAAAATCAGTGAGGAAAATTTGAATTTACGTAAACATGTAATAAACGTTTTAATATTGAAAACTAATGTGCAAAAACAATGCGAATCCGGCCATACCAAATGGACGTTAATGGTAATACGATTGCGCTATAGTTAAGATTCCATGTCCAAGGAAATAAACAAGAGAGTAGCCTGTGGATGGAAGAAATACTGGTCCTTAAAAGAAATATTCAAAAACAAAGAAATAGGCATGCATATCAAGAAAAAGACTTTCAACACATGTGTTGTGCATGACATACGGCTGCGAGACATGGACATTAACAGACAAACATCGAGAAAAACTTGCTAAAACAGAAAGAGCAATGGAAAGAAGTATATTGGGAATCAGGTTTAGAGATGAAATCCGAAACCTAGAAATAAGAAGAAGAACAAAATTAGTGGATATAACAACTCGCATAGACCATTTAAAGTGGAGTTGGACAGGGCATATGCTACGATGCAAATTGAATAAGTGGAGCAAACAAGTATCATTGTGGTACCCAAGAGGGGACACCAGAAAAAAGGGACGTCCGAAAACAAGATGGAGTGACGATATCCGCCTAACCCTAGGACCATACTGGTCCAGAGTTGCAGAAGATCGAAATCAGTGGAGAGAGCTGGAGGAGGCCTATGCCAGGAGGCACGCCGAACTACGAGATATACTATAATAATAAATAAAACAAAAGAAAACTTATAATCTGTAATAAGTTTGGAATAAAAAGGGCTTTATTAATTTAATTAATTAATAGTTAAGATATCGAATATATCCAGCTTAATACATACATCCTCTGAGCCTAATTTCAACCATGAGACAGAAAGAGCCGCAATCGCAAGCTTAATGGGGATTGGTAAGCAATGTGTAACTCAAGTGTCTGGCTAATAATTAAATACAGATATTCTGCAGCCAAACTGCAAGTAAACACATCACATATTTAAATATATGTTTTGCACTTTCAAATCTGCAGCAATATAAATTGGAATAGTAAATTAATGTCTCCTGAGCTTATGATAAATCAAATGCCAGGAAGTTTAGGGGGAGTGCCTTTAATAAACGAGAGTTGTAGTTTAAGGCAAAGTTAACAGTGTATAGAATAAAGAAAGGAAAATAGATAATTTAAAAAAGTCCTCCCGGTATGATAGACAAACTTAAACATTACTAGTAATATAATTTTTAACCTATACAATGTTCAGATCTTTCAAAATATATATCGTTCGTTAAGTACTTAAGCCGTACATACCGTATCGTACCGTTTGTATTTCCGAATTAATTTTTCAATTACAAAAACCCTCTAACAATGTTTGATATGCATTAATAATGAAGCTATTTCGCAAATGAGAATTAATATTGCAAACGGTATATGGACCATAAATCAACACGTCACAAAGCGTTTTAGTCAAGCACCTGTGCAAAGCTTGAGCGGATCTTCAGAGGATTAACTATAAACCAAAACCTATGCGTACGTATTTAATTCCGAAGTTAGGTGCGAAATTTCTCATTGTTATTTATTCCTTTGTTCCTCAAAATTTTAGAGAGAAGTAAATCTACGAAATAAGGCTGTAAAGCACCGCAACGAACAATCTAATAATAGATGTATTATTACCTCCTTAATTCAACGACGGTAAAGTTCAAATTCGTAGGAGTGTTTTGATTTTGTATAATGTGTGGTCGTTAATTGCAGAACCAGTCTCGGCACAAGAAAGATGACGGTGTAGCAAGAAAGGGTTTAATGTGTGTGGTAAGTTCTTATACGGTTAGAAAATATAAATAACATAATCTCTAAAAATTCTGGGCACTTTTAAAAAATAAGTAATAGCTACATACTACCCGCAATTTTACCTGCATTGTAATTATCGTATTATCCAGACCTTATATAGACCTTCTCCATTCAGATCATTTTAGACATTTTGGCGTGATTAAGTAACCGACATTCAAACATTAAAATGTTGCATCATTAGGACCTGTTTTTTCTATGCCGTACGGGTAGGAATTCTAGATCTAATGGCTTAAGAATTTATATAAAACTGTTCGCAACATGCCAGATTCTGATAAAAATCCGGGCTTGGCAAATTTTGTGACCAAATACGGTTTGAATTCAACAGAGGAAGAAGCCGCGGACGGTAACCAGTTTTGTTGAGGAATCCGGTAAATTTGCCGGTTTGGCATAGTGGAAACAAACCCTTAGGTTTTATGTAGGTACAGACAAAATCGCGTTCGACTATACATATACAGATTTAAATTTGTAGCGGTCGCATGACGAAGGTACGAGTATAATAAATAGAGGTAATTTCGAATTGCAAGTGTTTACCGTGATATGCTTTTACTGTAAATAAGGATGGCCGGAGACTACCTGCTGTAACTGAATACGGTGCAATTTTGTTTTTTGCGACAAATTAAATACGGTCGAATTGAGAAACCTCCTCCTTTTTTTAAAGTCCGTTAATTAGATAATGCCTGTCTGTATGCCTGCACCACAAAGGTTCCGGGGTTAAACCGTGTGTACACCGCATGGATACCGAGCAAAGCTATCACAGGTAAGTCTGATATGCATTTATGCAGGTTTTGTACACGGGCTCGTTAGAGCAAGATTGCTTCCAGACCCCTACTCGGCTATTAAACTCCTTTAATTACGAAAGGCGAGGTTAAAAAAGGAACAATTGAAACATTTTCAAATTGTCTCGGAAACAGTTTAAACATTTCAGAAAGGTTATTGTTAGTTCATGAACTATTGTTATTCATGGACAATACACGAAATCAGTAGGATGAATGAGTCTACGTCACGCCCATACCAGCGTGGAGCTGTGAACGATTAAAATGTTTTTCTTTGTTTGATTAGTATTATGATAGGTTTAAATAGGTACCTACTTGTTCTGGCTATTATTTAGGATAGTCTTAGTGAATGTAGGTGGGCAAAAAATACTAATTAACGTTATTGTACGTATGTTTTTAATCCATAAACATACTTTGTTTAGCTGTTATACTGTACTATATATTTTACGTAACATATACTTTAGTAATTGAAATTAAAACATAAAAAAAATGAACACAGTATTATAATCGTATGCTGGAATCCCAGAAACAATACAATTATTTTTATTATGAACGGCTATGATAAATACCAACTCGTTTGAACGAGTTTTTCAATTGAAAATATCGTAGCTCTAATAATGTACTTAATGCATATATTTCCTTAAAACAAGAACACAAACCATGAAAAATAATACATCATAGAATTCATAGCAAAGTCTGTGGTAATGATACTTTCTAACATAGCTATTTACTCATTTTATTACTCAAAAGTGGCAAGCAAACATAAATGTTAAACATAGGTATTTATGCTTTATAACTTAGATTTGTAACAGCTTTAAAAACACTTCGTTATTAAAAATATATGTTCTAAACCATTATCATGCTGATCATTTTCTTAACTTTATTTTTACGAAGAAGTTTAATGCCATCTAGAATCAAACAAAAATTAATTGTACTTTGATGTATGTAACACATATTTTGTTAAAAGTTTTATCAAATTATGAGTATCTATCCACGTATTAAATATAAGCAATTAATATATATACCTACTATCTACAACATGTTTAACAATAGAAAATGATATTATTACTTCTGGTTAAAATGTGTCTCAAGCATGTTAGATTACTACTGACCAATGTATTATTTACACGCTTTGAGCACAGGCTACTCGCTAACAAATATACCAATATGGTTTCAAACACCAACGTCATCTTAATCGTAAGTTGACTAACTTGTGTTCTTGAAATTAGACTTACACATTTACGCTTTTGTTCCGAGGTGTATTCAACAAATTATTAGGTCAATTTTATTAATCGACTTAAAATATACAATTTAACAACAAAACGAAATCTCATTGCTACAAAGTTACAGCCAGCATTATTAGTTCTTATACACCTCAGTACCTTGTCATACCAAATCTCCGCGTAACTAAGCAAGTCTGATTGACAGTGACTTAATGTGATAAGGTACAAAGTTGTTCACAAACTAAAGCTACTGACTGTACCAGTAATAAAACTTATCCATCTAACTTAACTATCGTCGGTGAAGTACAAATACCATGTAAGTAAGTAAGACAAAATTCATAATAATAATATTATGTTCTAGTACGGACGTAAATCATTTTTTCAAAAAAAAATGCAGTACTATGGTATTGGAACTGAACCTCCGCTTTATGACTTATTTCGAAACCCTGCACTTATCCGCCTTATCATAATATAACACTTAAACTACAAATGCTTCCGAATATCATGCACTAGAAGGTTCTTCATGTAATTGTTGTCATCAGCAAAGCATTCCACGATGTCATAGTGATCCAATCCATCCTTGATTTCCAAATACATATTCTGCATCAGGCACGAGTTCTGTAGTAGCTCATAAAACTCTCTGCTCTGTTTCTTGAACGTGGGACTGTCGAGTTGTCCTGCTAAGATGTATATCCGGACTCTCCTCATCGGAAGATGGGCGTAACAGTCGAATTGAGGGGACATGGGAATGGCCCATTCTTGTGGCAGCTGTACTGATTCATTGACAGTCGTGTGGACGAGTTCCCGAAGGTCGTATACGCCGGAAATGAGGAATGCTCCTTGGAGACGTTTGGAGCCATTCGTGCTCTCGAGAAAGTCCGCGCTTGAGAGCAGCTTTGCTACTAAGTGGGCGCCAGCTGAATGCCCTGCGAAGTACACACCTCTGAAAAGAGAAAAAGGTAGGAGTAAAACATTTTTAGAAAACGAAAAAAAGTGAGTACCATACCTACGTTCCTTCAGAGTCGTTTATTACCTTCTTTGTTTTGCTTTATGGTAGAGATACTTATTTTCGCATAAAATAGCATATAAAAGCCTAATTGAGTCAATCTATAACCAAAGTTCATACCAAATCCGTTCAGTAGATTTTGCGTGAAATAATTAAATACAAAACTCTATATATATCTAGCCAATCCACTAAAACAGAAAACGAAAAAATGGAATATAAAAACGTATCCTTATGCAAATACATTCCAATTTGTCATTCGTTCAAGCCTTTGTCAAGAATTTTTCATGTGACCTGCGCGATGTATTCAAAGCATTTTTATTATGCACCTTCCCTGAAATTGATATCTTTACAAAAGTGACTGTATTCCCTTCAAATAAAGGTAGCTTCTTTTGTGACGTTCAGTTTCGCGGTTTATCTGCGGTCTTTATCTAATGCTCGTGAAAATAGGGGAAGGCAATAAATATAAGCCCGTACCTACACATTTTATCAGGTCCTCACGTATTGCAATATGCCGTATATTGTCCTCTAGAGTATTTTGAGATAGATATTGCTGGAGAATAACCCTTAAATAAAATAGATACATACCTACAGCTGTGGGGAAATAAAAACAAACCACCCTTCAATGAATGTAACTTATTCCAGTAGGGTACTACAGTGGATAGATATACTGTTACTGTATGTAAACCAAACCAGAAAATAGCTTTAGCCATAGGAAACCATAGATACAAAACCTAGTCCAAATACACGGCACTGCCTTCCCCAACGCAGCGGTATGGTTTACCAATGTATTTCCTTCTTTAAAAAAAGATGTTGGTTGCAATAGAAGAGCTCAAAAAGTCAGTAGTGAGCTTTGGTCTGCAGACGACATTAATAGGCTGAAATGAGCACATTGACATTGACACCAGCAGGTGATAAGCTATTTTCAGCGTCTAGTTTCCCTTAAGAACTGAACGGCAAGTACGGCGAAACTGGTTTACTCGTTTGGCACAATGCTTCGCTCGGTGCGCGATACTTACGTGTAAACAAATGTAGCTTTTCATTTTAATGTTAAGCGTGTTAGGTTGTCTTGTGCTCGATTTTAAAGTTCGATTAGGTGTATAAGATGTAATTTTTGTGAATGCCTAGTGAATAGTTTACTTTAGTTTTAAAAAGTTAGTCCGGAACATTTTGTGTCGCCAGGCCAACATAACAAAAAATTAACATTTCTTTGACCTGAACTGTCCTTCGCTGCATAGATCAACTAACCTCGACGAACCACGCTTCAATAAATACATCCTTGTGCTGTAAAGGGAAGAAAAAGATACCTACCTCAGCCGAAATGCTTCAATGCACAGGGTCCAGTGTTAGTACCTATAATTCCTATTCAAGAAGACTGTTTTAGACATATTTCCCAAAACAGAACCTTGTTTTAGATATATAATTAGAGATAGTCTCTTGTTTAGCCGGTATAAGCAGATTTATACAAACTAAAAGTTATACTTTTCTAGAGTAGGTAATTCAAAACAAGAAAGTTTCCACATTGTATGCCGTAGCAACCTATAATTAAGACAACGCTTAGATTAAGTTTCTCGAAGCTGTACTTTTAAGCTTTTCATGGTGTATGTTTTGTTGGTTGTCCTTTTTAAAAAATATATTACCTGCTACCCATTTTTTCTGCGTACTCGAACACGAATTTGGCAGCGCTCTGGATCTGGAGGACGAGCTCCGGGAGCGTGGCGGTAGGACAGAGGTCGTATCCCACCACCACCGTCTTCACCTGGGAGCGGTACATCGCCAGAGCAGGGTACCGCGATATCTCGCGTGAGAGGGACTGCCAGTACCCCCCGTGGATGTACACCAGAATCGGCGCATCTGAAATGATAATATATAAACTTTAATTTTGCCTTTAAGCTGTAATTTGCTTTTCGAAAGCAAATTACAGCCAAAAGCAGCGATTTGTCGCTGGATACACTGATGAACGGACTGGATCCAAGCTTAGTCCTGTGGTCAAGAAGTAGGTACCAGCATCAATAAATAAATAATAATATATAAATAAATAATTGGACAACAGCGCTTACATTGATCTGATTCTGTGGTAAGTAGCTAACTTGTGTTACAGAAATTAGAAACAACGACGGTACCTCAAAACCTAGACCCGAGACAATACAGAAAAGTTCGTGTCCCATATTGACCCAACCGGGGATCGAACCCGGAACCTCAGAGATGGCACGACGTCAAAGTCCAGCACTCTCGCCTTTTGGCTAGGGAGGTCGTCATAAACTTTCATTTGGCATCTCAAAAAGCAAAGTACAGCTGGTTCACTGGAAATACTGATGACAAAACTGGTGATTATGCTGTGGTCCAGTAGGCACCGGCATCAAATCTTTAAAAGGATGGAAGAAAATCGGTGTCCCTTTGCTCTAGCCAGTAATCATTTTCCCATGGCGTTTTGAGTATTTAGTAACGTCTTAAAAGATCATTTTACATCAAAAACTGGCTGATGATAAAGCTTAAAGTTCAGTATTAAGTTTATTTAAGTTATAGCCATAGAAGACAACTACTCTAATAATACCAACATTGGTGAAATATCTGTCTTTTAAATTAATTAAGAAATCATAACATTATATATCACTCATCGTAGCTCACTTAACACCAAGTTAAGTGAGCTATGATACAAATGCGCCTAGAATAAAAGACATAAATCACGTTTGACCATAATATGACATCGTTTTAAAACCACATGACCACATTCAAGGGTTTACAATGACATATTTTACTCGGTGAGAAATACTATTGTGCCAAGAGCGATTAAGAATGCCACTACTTTTTAGTAGGCATTTGATAATTTTAATGTTATTTACTTACCATTGACCTCACACTTATCAAATAGAGACACAAAGGCTAGAAAAATAGTACCTACAAATAGGTTTGTCGTCTTCGATAACGTAGGTACAATTGTTATTCTTGATAGGCTTTCAATTTACAAGTGGTTTACCGGAAAACAATATTTATTATTTAATAAGTGTTTTCGTTTTCATCGCAAGGTAAGTAAATATGATAAAACTACGTTTATCAAACAATTCAAACACATTTCATTTCATGCGGTCTCTCGTGACCTACTTTGTTATTTAAACATTCAAAGACAAACTGTACTCTATACATCAGTTCATCATCTAGCAATATTGTCAAACATATGAAGAATAAATACGTAATAAAGTACAATAGAAATTGATAGCGACGAATAAAAAGGTTTGTTTGAGTAAGGCATCAAAGAAATCGTAGATCCATTTCAATCTCTTGGCTGTTTCCCATAAGGACCTTTAGGGTTCTCCATATCCACATGTCTCTATTTCATCGATCAATTAATATAGAACATTAAATGTCACGACTTTGTATATGTATTAGTAATGATCCCTAATTTTTTTTTAAATAAAATATAGCCAAGCCAATGTTATTCAATGATAATTTCTAACGTAACCAAAATATATTTCTAAATAAGTGTTAGTAGAAAATATATATAACCGGCTAAATATTTATGGAACGGTATTGTAAAGCAAATTCGTTGCGTAATTGTTTTTATTCAAGAGAGGTAGGGCATAGCGGTTTATCGCTCGAACTGGAGTAGCCCGACTGGTAAAATACCTCCACCTTACAGAAGTCCGCAGCCAAATAACAATCACTTCGGTGTTGTTTCTGCGTGTGAGTAAGGTTTTCAGAGCTCCTGGGGGGTGTGGGTAGCAGGGGTCAAGCCTTCAAGGTAAGGGTAACAAGTCCAGTAATAGCTTTATTGTGCTGTACTTATCGCCCTTAAGCTAGGACCTCATTACCATACCATTTCACCGCTTTAAATGTTTTGATGTTTGATATTTATAGATTCATTTCAATTCAGAAATCATCAGATATCCCTAGAATCTTTATGCATTGTGTTCAACACGCTCTTGACCTTTTTTAAATGTCTTTTAAGACACGCTCCGGTAGTCCTGAAGCCAGAGAGGAAAAAACCATTAAAAGTATTGAGTTGATAAGTAGCTATTTAAGAAACATTCTTGCGATTTTCTTTTAGCCTTCTTTACTTTTGATATACATCCCGCAAATCTTATGAGAGCACTTCAAACTTTTTCATCCAAGTTGGTAGGTATCGTACTAAAGAAATATCACTTCAGCATTGCTTAAAATGTTTGTGGGCGGTCATTGTACATCGTATTAATCTGGATTAGATCTGGATAGACAATGAGCCCCATACTAACTTTTAATGATTTTTTACGTGGGAAAGTGTCTCTTAACCATATTTCAGTTTATAGTGGATGGATTTTCAATGGAAGGAGAGGACGCGGGTGCTTGAAATTGTATGAAAACATAACTGAAAAATAACAATTTATATTACTTACCATTAGGTAAATCGATTCCTAAAATGTCCAACTTCTGCCCAGGCGTAGATCCATATTCAATTTCCAATTTATGCGGTATTTGATTTGTGGCCACCTCACTTGCTGAAATAAAGAGAAAAAAAATGTCTTAGCACTAAAGTATGAACTTAATTACTATTGAATAAACCAACCCTTTGCATACCTATTCACAAAACCTCGGATTTCGAAACTATTTTGTGTCTCCTTCATCTTATATATAAAATTTTCGTGTCACAGTTTTCGTACTCCTCCGAAACGGCTTGACCGATTCTCATGAAACTTTGTGAGCATATTGAGTAGGTCTGAGAATCGGCCAACATCTATTTTTCATACACCTTAGTGATAAAAAAAAAAAAAATTATATGGCAAAACAACGTTTGCCGGGTCAGCTAGTATTTTATAAGATTCCGAATTGAAATTGTTTCCGACGTCAAATGTCAGTGTATAGCATGTGCCAGATATCGGCAATCAACTGATGCTTATGAAAGTTTCCATTCATAAACGTTTAGGGTACGCCAGCCGAATAAATATTATGGCGCGCTGAACTAATGTCAAAATCAAACAAATTCAGCACGTTGTCTGCTGATTGGCTGAAAATACGATTGATGTGAGCTATCAACCAATCAACAATGTTGATATTGAAACTTTTCTTGTCTCATGCGAGAAAATTGATGTATTGCGCTTGCTAGTAGGTATTAAAGGTTAAACTGTTGCTCTAATCTGAGATTAGTAAGTGTAGTAGTTAGTACTTACTCATCTCAGAAACATAGGTGTTTTGAGCACTCTGAATGATAAACATTGCGTTGAGAGGCTCCGGTAAAACAAACCCCAAAAATGTTTTAATTAAAATATCTACCTGTAGGTATCATGTGTATGTGGAATAATCAAGCGGTAGGTAAGTGTGAATGAACCCACCCTTTGTCCTGAGACTGAAAAAGATGGGGTTTCTAGCGACCCTCGCCGCTAAATATTTGAACATATTTAAAAAAACTGACTAAGTAAAAATTGGAATCGCGCATTAAGGATTCCGTAACCTGTCCCCTAATTCAGAAACTTTTCTGATAAGAAAAGTACTTTAACACTATCGCACCGTACATATTTTTATAATAAGAAGAAAAAAGCGTATTCGACTCGCTTTTAAGTTTTAGTTATATACCTACATTAAAAGGATCAAGCTTTTTGCTATGCACGCATTAAAAAAACCTGGTTCTTGTCAAATGGGATGTTCCTTGGTTTTGATAAAATTATAAATATTTTTTTTCGCCGATTGAGGGCTTATCTATACGATATTTTCGCCTTTTCAACATACGTAAGTCTAACTTTCTCAGAAAAAGTGTGTTGAGTGTAAAATAGATTGCAAAGTAATTCTATTAGCGTAGGTTCTATTTATTCTTCGTGACAAGCGGGACCCTAAAAACGTCGAATCGTAGGTACAATGCCCTCTTCACCGCCCTCTCCATATCCGCGCTTGATTGCCCCTCATTACTTTGGGGACTTAAAAATTGACGTTTCTGTCAAATAATTTAATAGGACGATAATTTATTAGGGTCCTGTAGGCTTGAATCATGTGGGCTGATCGTGATTAAATGCCGTCTTAGGAACTACTTTGCTCTTATATCACCTCGGAACTGATGGTACAGCTTTAGTTCGTGAACAAGGTACAGAGTACCTTGTCACATTAAGTCACTGTCATCAGACTTACTTAGTTACGCGGAAATTCGGTATCACATGGTACTGAGCTGTGCTCCTAGCATAAAGATCACCTTTTGTACTTTATTTGTGAAATAAAGTTTATAAATAAATAAATACGAACTAATAATGCTGGCTGTATTGCAATTACTTGGTACTATCATACAAATCGGTTCAAAAGTATTCTAATTAACCTACTTGATAAAGTTTTTTTTTAATTAATTAAAGTTGAAAAGGTTCATTTTCACGCTTATTCTAAAACGGTTACGTACATCTTTACGTTGACTGAAAACAGACAGTTTCGATGAGATTATCACCAGTTTTACTTACGCTTCAAATAAGTAAAAATATATTCCGCATATCACCATAAGGCCGAATTTCGTTAAACATTAATTAACAAAAACATAATTTATGCTAACCATAGCATTTAAAAACGAAAAACTACGATAAATAATATGTTACATAAGTATACCTGCCAATTTAGTAAGAAATAGTAGGTATGTTTACTATCGTTTAGTCTTCTCGTTTACCATAACTTCAAAAGGCATAGGTACCTACACACTATTGCTATTAGTTTCTTATCATGTATATTGACTCATATGTTATTTATTAGACAATCGGTGTACACGCAGGCAAGCAGTTACGAATGAAACTAGGTAGGTACTATGTTAGACTTGCCTTCGGAACAGAAAAACGTTTGCTAGGCCAAACACAATAAAAAAGCATAAGTAATAAGAAAGAGAAAATCAATTTTAGTGGTTTATTTATTTTTGTTTGTGTGTCTGTCTATCTGTTTGTATTAGCATCACACAAATACTAGACCAGCATAGCACTAAATTGAATGCTATTTTTATAGGTATAGGTTCGTATGAACTTTTTTATGTCAACACTCGTTTCCGAAAGGTATAAACAGGAACTTTTAATTAAACCCAAGGTTAAATTCTTGTGAACCGAAATAAATAGAGGCTCGCAAATATATGTTAATGCTGGTTGGGATTAGATAATATTGAAACAAAAAATCCTTCCATATTCTAGTCGATGTTTTGAATGTATGTGTTTACAACAAGAAACGGGCTGAATTAAAACAATAACTGGTCCGCAAGGGGTTCCGTACGTGTGTTCGATACATCTTGAATGGAATGGAACCTTACACCGATGTTTTCATAGTACGACAGCTTATGCTGCGAAGGTTTTATTATTCAACGTATCTGAACTAAGAGCATCTTCATTCGGTACATTGTTTCCCCAACGTTTATTTGTCCGATGTAGCGTTTTGGAAGTAGTTTTACTTATATCTTACGGCAACGTGGTAACGTGGTGGTTTAACATTCATTTAAAATTATAAAAGGAAACAATACAATTTATTTACTTCATCTAAATATTTTATAGGTCCCTTTCATAGGTTTCACGGGTTTGCAAACTAATCTGACGACATTTTGAGCATAATAACCCCCCCATATTTTTAAGTTCTCTAGCGCAAAATATTGTAAAGATTAGGATAACTACTGAGTTTCTTGCCGGGTTCTTCTTGGTAGGATTAGGTTCCGAACCGGCTGTAGCTTCAATTTTGGTTTATATTCATTTTGACGATGCATAAGTGTTACTTGTAACCAACATGAATAAATGAATTGATTATTGATTATTATTATCTCACTTGACGACCACTAGCTACTATGATAAACTGTTACTTAACAAACCACGAATACGCGATATTGTAGGTTGATTTTAGTGGTCCAAATTAAACTACAAAACAATTCCAGTATTTCATACATACAAAATCGAGCTAAGGATAAGAGTACCCACCCAATACCTTATTTCTAGAGTGGGGTCAAAAAGTTGAACGAAGTTATGTTTTTAACATGTCAGTCAACGACTTGTATATAACACGTATTTATCAATACGAGTCGATAATTTTCGGTCGAAACGGTCGCAGAGACTATATGATAATAAACGATGCCTTATTATTAAAGCACTTAAATACACGCATAAGTGATCGGCTTAGCAAATATTTAATGGAAAGCTGATTTTTTAATAAATATTATAAAGACTTAGAAAAAATCCATCTCCCCTTGCGGTGGAGGAATCGAACCCACGACCTTCACGTATCGCACTTTACGTATTGGAAGAGTCGTGGGTTCAAGCCCCTCACCGCAAGGGGAGATGAAAATTTTCAGTTTCTTTAAAACATATAAAGTTTGCTAGTGCGGCGTAAAGCACCATAAAAAATATAAAAATCGATTTTAAAAAATGTTAGTGAAGTTTGGTAATGAATCTAGTCTAAGCATTACAATTTTTTTTTCAATGCATATGATTTATTGGCATCGTAAGGACGAGTAGATTACGTTGAATTTAATTTGGTAAATAAGCATCTTCGGTGTCTACTACATTAAAATAAATGTATTGCATCATACCTGCTGTGACATGCCTGATATGATTCGCCAGCACCTCTTGGGGAGTGGGAAATCGTTGAGACCAACGACTTGGGGAATATTCCAACTCTAAATCCATAGACTCCATTATTGGCAACATCGTGGTCGTTGCGTTTGTAAAAATCTGTAAGAATAAAAATACATTATATTTTATTTCTAGCAACCAAAATCACTCTTAGTGAGACGTAATGTAAGTAGTAGTAGGAACCTACACCAGAAATTCACAAACTGTAGGCTACGGAATGCTAACATCCTTTTAATTAATCACAATGAAGAATAAATGAAATTTAGTTTTGCCGAAACCCAATGATTATTACACGAAGCCCACTTTGGAATACCGTAGAATATACAATAGGTATCTAATGATAAAATGAAACGAGAAAACGAAATAAAATATATTCCTGATAAAAGTCAGATAAAACATTTTTTTTTCTGAAAATACCAATGGATTTTATTTGTTTTGTAGTCTGATTTTACACGAGACAACAATGTCATTGTTTAGTGAAAGATGACTGATTATTCTAATCTACATTAGAATAATCAGTTTATGTACATTTGAAGGTAAACCAAAACCTTTACTTTTGTAATATACCTCGATTTTTGTTTGATCCAATTTCTTTTTCTTGAATGAAACGAAAAACGAGGAGATTTTTTTTATTAATGCCGCCAAAATCTCCATTTGGTCCTAAAACAAAAAACACTTTTCGACAAACTCTAATCATGACACTTGTTTATTTAGATGATTCATTGTGACTTTGATCATAAGTCGATACGCACAGGAACGATTTAATTAATGTGTAAATAAATTAGTATTTGTTTGAAACATCTGTTAGGCCATTAACTGTTATCACTGAGTTGTTACATCATTGTGTACTTTTATAAATCACACTCCATAATATTTGCAACGTAACTATCTTATCTTTGTTTGATCTGAAGATTGCTGTTGGTAATAATTTGACTTCTAGGTGGCGTTTTAAATTAAGCTAATTCTTTTTTCGACAATTTACTACATCAATTTGGAATGCGCGTGTTTTTATGTTGAATTTTTACCTAATGACAGATTGTTTACTTATCTCTATTTCCAAAAAGTCTCAGCTATCTATCTACGAAATGTCATCCAAATCCATTTATTATATCTTACTTTTATGTCTTAAGAGTAACAAACTTCCATACATTCATACGTCCATTCGTTCAAGTTATAATTATTAGTTATAACTAATAATAATAAGTAGAACTACTAAAATATTTTCTAGTTTTCTGGAAAAAGGGGTAGCGTACTAAAAAGTTTCTACAAATATTTCGAATTATTACTGATGTATTTAAAATAAACGAAAATATGTACAGTCATCATCTTGCGATGTGGGGTAACAAATGAATCACCGCCCGAAAAGTATGTAGGCAGTTCGCACCGTTATGCAGCGTGACGCACTAATTAAAAAAAAACTACGATGTACTGATGTAGGTATTTTAATTGAATAAAATAAGTTAAATTTTAAATATATTAATTATTCTCCTAAACTCATATTAAGTGGTCAACATCATCAAAAACAAATGTCAGATGTTTAAATATTCGGTAAATATTGATGATATGTTAACGTTATTGCGGTCGTAACTAAGGATTTATCTGAACAATGTTTACAATTTGTGTATTATCTTGTTTTGGTCCAACTGTGTAAAATGGTATACTTATTTACTAAAATTGAAGTATCGATTTGTATATATTTAGAAAAGGTTATCGTGCGTGTTCTCATTAATGTACCCAAATTACGTTAAGATGATCAAATGTTACTTATTAAAATTAAAATAAAATATTTTTCTTCAAAAATTAAGCTGGTTCTTTTTTTACACCGAAAGTAAAATAGTCATATTTAACTTTTCTTACAAATTTGTGTTCGATTTTAATTATGTTGGTTATTAACGTTCGTTGGTTAAAGATAATGCCGAGTGAAAATTCTTAGGTGAAAGATAGTTTAGAGAAACATTTGCCGATATAAAGTTGTGTTGGCTAATAGTTCAACGGACAAATTACTGTAGGAGAACGGTCCCAGAATCATAATACAAATATCGTACCACAATATCCCAACCCGAGTGAATATAGAAAAGTTCGTTTTCCAAATTGACCCGACCGGGAATCGACCGATGACCTTAGATATGATACAAAGATAAAATGGTGCTAGTAGTTAAACTATCAGATCATAATATCGGAGCCTGAGTTCGACTACGGCGTGAAATAAAAAAAACAAAATAAACCTAAGCTTTGTCAAAAAATAGCTTAGGTTTCTGATCACATTTGACACGGTGACTAAAGTATTTTTCATTGAAAAGATGGTTTAATTTATTGATACAGGCGTTTATTCATGACAAAGTAAATCGGAAATAACATTCATAAATTTTTAGGTAATAGGTTACCATACCGTAATGTTACCATAGTTTAATTTTCCAATCAAAGCAAAAAGTTAAATATGCAAAATTTTCGATCAACGAATTGAAATGTAAAACTTTGGACAAAATTCTAAGTTAATTTTACCGGATTTTCGTACCTATCATGTTTAGAACCAAGGGTAGGTCTAAACATGATAGGTACGCTAGTAAAATGCGAATCGGTGATCACAAGCCCGAGCTGTCTTCATTAAACTAATCCGGATCATAAATTGATAGACACAGGAATCGAACCTAGGGATCTAAATCTGTATTTAAACCACTAGACCATAGAGACTTTACGGTAGTCGCCTATATTTCCCTGCCATAATGCAACAAGGCTTGTAATGGGAGAAAAATTATAATCCAATCTATGACCAAGATCTGCAGGAATTTTAGTAGATCATTTAAATTTGTTTACAGTGGAATTTTTAGTATAATCCAAAGATAGCTTATTTTTTTATTGGGTATAAGTGCTTGATTATGTTTATGGAAATCTTTCAACGATCAACGAACAAGTTCATAAAGTAGAAAGTGGATGGCTTTAACCGACTTTTTGTAGAATCAATAGATTTAAACATTATTTGTGGGCAAGTACATACTAGAAGGTGCATTTACAAACATTGAATTTATATTCATGTGCACATATACACAATATTTTCAACCTTTAAATTCCTATCAACCTTTACCTACCTACGAGTCGTTAATACTGTTCCATAATTAACTTCCATATCAGCTGTCATCAGTCGTCCGTCAATCGTTTTGAACTTACGCCTCGTATAACTCGATACTATCCGTAAATGGAACGGATCGTTTTTCAAAAATTAAACCGGGCATAAGCAAACTACCGCCGTGTAGACGTGCGCGCCGCCGCGGCGCGCCGCCGCCTTAAGGAGTCGGCGCGCCGCCGCCGCCGCCGGTAGTTTAAAATTCGCGCCGATAAAACCCGCAAGAGAGTACAAGTTTAAAATCAATGGACATAAAGCGCAAGCGACGCGTTGAGACAACTGAACAAAAAGTCCTTAAGTAGGTTCTAAAGACGTTTTACTATTTTAGATTTCGAGTTAAAGACATTCACGCTATAACCTGAGGTCATGGAAGTAAAAAAATCACCAAAAATGAATTTGGAATTCATGACAAGAAACTCCATAGTGTTCTAAACAGACGCAGGAGCTAATGTAAAGCGGGCGACGGAGCTGGCAGATACTGACAACGATCTATGCTTAGGGCATGGTCTCCATAACTTAGTTACGGTTGATGGAATAACTTGTGACGAAATGCAAGAAAATAGTAAACACAGTCAGGTAGGTATCGTTTGCCAGAATTGTACATTGTTTCTCAAGTGATAGAGGAACATGAAAACAATCTAATCTCTCAAGACAGCGAAGACCTGGTAGAAGAGACCGAAGCTCGTACCTTATTTGGATATTTGGCAAACATACCTACGGTTAAAACTTCTACTTCAACGAGATGGTACGGTGTCTTAGAAATACTCGAAAGTATGGCGCCCTGCTGTAATAGGAACCCGATAAATAGCATTTTACGTCGGGTGGTGCAAGATTGTATGACAATTTCTTAAGCAGAATGGATTTTGTTTGAAGATTTATGCAATTTTCTGCTAATTGTTAAAATTTTATCAGCATTAAAATTGAGCACAATCAACCTTGCTCTCGTATTTAAAGCCAAAATCAAAGACGTGCTTAATTCGATTGATGATGACGAGTCTATAATAATAACATCCTTAAAAAGGAATATGTCGATGAAACTGGACACACGCTTCCCTACCAGTAAGGCTGTTATTGCTGCAGCATTATTAGACTGCAGGTTTATGAAGCTTGGAGAAGTTGACTTCTATCTGACTGCTAACGAATTAACTCCAGCTGGTTTCTTGGCAGAATATGCCAAAGAATTAATCCCTTATTACGAACATAAACAATTATTATTACACCAGGAGGATCATCCGGAAGAAGCTAGTACAAGTAAAGTTTCGATACTTTCCCAACTTTCGCGTAAATACAGCATGAAACACAGTTCTCATGGTTCCGGCTTCGATGATGCTGTTGGCCAGGAAGCTTGGAAATACCTAGGTACTGCTGATCCTACGATACTTAAAGATGAGGCCATCTTGTCATACTGGCAAACCAGACAATCTGCCTGCCCGGTTGATCGTCATTAGCACAGGCTCTGTTATGCATTCCAGCAACCAGCACTCCGAGCAAAAGAGTATTTCGGTTGTTGGATTGCTTTTATCAGCCAAAATTTAATTTTTGTGCACGACAACTATAGCAGTAAACAAAATATTTATGTCAAGTAAAGCGTTTAGTCATTTTACTTAATAAAATTATTTCGTTTAATCGTAGTTTTTAGGGTTCCGTAGTCAACTAGGAACCCTTATAGTTTCGTCATGTCTGTCTGTCTGTCCGTCCTAGGATAATCTCAGAAACATATATGTATATTAATCACGTCAACAAAGTGCAAAAATAAAAAAATGATTTTTTAGCGTACCCCCCCTACACTTGAATTGGGGAGTGTTTTTTTTTATTTCAATCCCAAGATGTGATATATCGTTGGATAGAAATTTAAAAATGAACAGGAGATCATTTTTTGATAATTTTAATATTTTGGGAAATAATCGCTCCAAAAGAAAATAAAATTGTGTCCCCCCCTCTAACTTTTGAACCATAAGTTCAGAAAGTATGAAAAAAATCTAGAATATAGAACTGCATAAAGGCTTTCTAGGAAAATTATTTTGAACCTGATGGGTTTAATAGTTTTTGGAAATTTTGAAAAAAAAAATTTTAAACTAAAGTTGTAATTTAAGCGTATATGCTATTATTACTACGGAACCCTAAACTGAGCGTCGCCCGGCATGCTTTTGGCCGGTTTTTCATTATACGTCTACATATACAAAGTTGAAAAATCCCACGCCGCCGGCGTTACGCCGCCGCCGCGGATTTTTTCGTGGCGCGCCGCCGCCCGATTTTTTTCGACCGGCGCGCACGTCTACCGCCGTGTTCGGAATCTTGAATGTTTTTTTTATTTTCTTATAAAGCTAACGGGGAGCCTATACTTTGAAATTGTTTTCAAAGTTCCCCGTACTTTAATAAGAAAGCATTTTTAATATAGTTATACCCCTTAGAATTTCAATATACTGTACTGTTAGGAAAAAATGATTTTAAAAGTTAATTATAGCAATTTGATACATTTGCGGCTATCTTGCAACTTGTAGGTTTCTGATATTTGACACCAATGCCGGATATCTTGTTTCCTGCTGCATGAATACGTAGCCAATAGTCATATATTTACATAATACATCGAACCGATACTTATCTAAACTGTACCCACAATTGACTTTAAAAAAGAAATTCAAATAATTTAAATTTATTCTGTACTTACAGTTGTCAACAGAACGAACTTAAGTATTTCAAAGATGTTAATGATAGGTATTGTTATACCACCTAGTTATCAGTGTCAAAACAAAATTAATAAAATAGAAAGTTGATAAGTATATAAAAAGTCGTAAATAAATTCGCAAAAATACGACATTGTTTAGTATCTGCGAGTAAACCATTAGGTAACTCAGATAGTTACAAATTGCAATACAACGTATAATAAATAGAAATTAACTTTTAAGTGTGTAATTAAAAGGTCTAACAACCTAAGTGAGTGTTAAGTACTGTATCCTAACTTTTACCTATTTTTATCTAGTTAAGAATTCTGGTATCGGTAGGTATAAGTCTTACACTACAAACGACTACCTCATTAATGTGATATGAACCAGTTAAAAATAGGTCAATAACTCCTGGGGGGTGCTACATTAGTAGCTGGGGTCAAACCAAAGGGCGACAAGTCCAATAACAGCTTTATTATGCTGTACTTGTCGCCCTTAAGCTAGGACCTTATTACTACTTAACATCAGGTGGGATGAGGTCAATCTTGAAGTGCAACATAAAAAAAAAGCTTGAACTCAAATATTTCTTTATTTAAGTAGGTTATATACAACATTTTAGAATCGTCATTGAATACAATGAAAAGTGATTCTACTGCCGCTTTGGCACCTTTATCTACCGAGAAGACACCGGTAAGAAAATCAGTAAATTAGTTATAGTAGCAGTATCTAACTTATTGCTATGTGTAGTTCATTTTGGACCAAGTCATATAGTTTTGTTTTGATGAGTGATAAAACTGCAGGGCTAGGACTTTCACAGTTGAAATTAAGTCATACAGTAATCTGTACTCACCTCCATGGGCAAGCTATATTATGCATTCTAACAAAGCATGCTAGCAAAATCTGAAACAAATTTGCTCGACCCGGAAAGCGAACCCAGGACGTGAAGACCCCGCCGCCGATGGCGGTGTGGTCGTTATAGTTTTAACTTATTCCCGTGACATTATTACTTTTATGGTGATAAACAGGTGATGGAGATACGGAGCGGTTTTAAGGGGGAAGTCACCGCTCTTCTTAGAGTCACAAACCATTCGATTATATTGGAATATTAATGCACCAAATACACATTATCTTTGAGGTCGTAAGACCAAAAAAAAGTATAAAAATTAAACATAAATTGTTTCTGGCTTTTAAAAGGACATTCGGCCTTTAATTGTTTAATTTATATATTAAAATTCATTAAAAAACAAAACATGTGTGAGACACAAAGTATGTGTGAGAAGAAAATAAAATTAATAATGTCACGTGCCGGTCATGCCGTACAAAATCTCTAAAGATATCCAGTTTTGACAGGTTATCAAAAGTATCTGACTGACTTGAAAGTCAACATTATACATATTTTATTCTTACATTTGTGTTAGCAATAAAAAAATACTACCTACAGGTTGTAACATTTAAAGGTCAGTTATCATTTATTCATATCGCACTCACTTCTTAATTCAGGTAGCTACAACGTATTAACAATATTTAGTGGATCAATTAAGTTGTAATACACTTTTAAACTACTTACTCGATTAAAACAGTTTCTGGCAATTTGAACGAAGTCAGTTTTTAGCAACTACGTGCTTTGATATGTTTGATTACTGTTGAATCGTGAGTGAAGACAAATATTGTAAGGGCAATTTATACCAACTTACAAGCCGAATTGTCTTTATATTATTTATTTAAATATATTTCAATAAAACGTCATAAATAATGTCTACTGATACTTGTAATCGCTTGATCAAGCCTTATAAAGTATTTTCATGATGGGTAGGTGTTTCTTAGTAAGTAAATAAAATATGTAGTCTGTCCGTCTTTACACCGAAGTTTATGTTGGTATGTTAACTAATGTATTAGCTTGTGTATTACTATATACATGTATCAAAGAACTCGTCTATTAAAAAAACATATTGATTTTCAATGAAGCTTGAAACAAAAAGCTTGTATAATGACGACGAATATAAGATATATTTCAGACAATCCTAAATCCTTTTTGTACAGTAAAAATGTACCTGGATTAAATTTTGGTTTTAATAACAATTCCAATATTTTTATTAACAATTAAAGAAACTTGTATTGTATCGTAGAGTTTTTTTATAACTGTCTGCTCCGTTGAAGCTGAGCCATGTAATTATTAGTTTCCCGCTGTCATAACACATTGCTCTCAATAATGTAGGAACTATGGATGAATACCTAATGGTCATTTTCCAGTATGCTCTAAACCAGCATGAACTGTACAAATTAAAAAATATTTTTCTATGTCTCCGGCTTAAAAAATATTGTGTGGTACGTGACCGGAAGGCTCAATGCTAATTGTATATTATATGTTAACTAAGCATAAAGTTGCAGTGCTGCTTTATATGGCACCTTACTTCCAACAAAGAATGACTTATTGTTAATTTAGTTTGAATAATCTGCGAACGCCAAGGTCGTTCAAGTTCGTGAGTGATAGGAACTGCGTCATTTTGTAATAATAACTATTTTATTAATGTAAGTGGAAAAATATGTTTGAAAATGAATCCGTGTATTCTTTATTTTTAAATATATTTATTACACTTCAAGATTGAACTCATCCCACCTGATGTTAAGTTGTAATGAGTCCCTAGCTTAAGGGCGACAAGTACAGCATAATAAATCTGTTACTGGACGTGTCGTCCTTACCTTGAAGGCTTGACCCCTGTTACTAATGTAGCACCCCCCAGGAGCTCTGAAAACCTAAGTCACACGCAGAAACACAACGACGTAGAAGTGATTGTTATTTGGCTGCGCTCTTGTAGATTGTTCCCTTTTTTTGAGAAATGCAATGCTATAACGCACCATTTTGACAGGACTGCCTGAGTAGAACAGCGGCTTGAGTGACACTAGACAAGTAACATCACAACTCCCTAAAAATTACAACTTATTGCTTTTATGATAACGAAACTTAAATTATGTTTATTATGTAGGGATTTTCAATACCTATTTAACTCTCTCGAGACAACAATTGAGAGCGGAAATGTAAGATTGCAGACTCTACTAAAACGCGAGTAAATTTTATAAAGGTTTTTTCAAATGCGTATTTAGATAAAATGCAAATAAAATTGCTAATTGGTTTAAGAATAAAGATAACACGTACCTGGTTATTAATAAAATTTAACAACGATTTCCTCACGAATTATTTATTTTGACTCTTATAATAATACTTGTCACTTAAATGGTATTATAATTAGGTAAATTACTAACACCACAGTTTGTAAGAATATATATTTCTTACTCTTTCACGTAAAATCTATACAATGGAATTGAATTAAATTTGGACAAAAAATAGAAGCAGTATTAGACGTAAGCGACTTTTTATCCCGAGATAATGCGAATGAAGTCACGGGTAACTCCAATTAGAAATATATAACATGTAAGTACAAACACATACATCATATAACAGAGTCTGTCATACTATTAAAACCTTTCTATCTTATTCAATTTCCAGTCGCAACACTAGGCCGGCAAGGAGGTCTATCGCGCTTTTATAAAAAGTGTTTGAAGAGTTGTGTGATATTATCAGCCAATTACCAGTATAGACAGTTTGGTAACGTCACGTATTAAAATTTGATGTTTGCGCCTGCTGGAGCAAGCGTGACTCTATCAAGAGTAAACAAGAGTCATTTACAAAATATAAAACTTTGATAAGTATTATTAGGGCTATTGTATGGGGCTCCAGCAATACAACTTACAGAGTTATGTTTAATTGCTCAATATAGTATTATCAATTAATAAAATAGTAAACATAATCTTTAAGTTATCCGTTGCAATGTCAATAACCGGGTATCAGAAGTGAAGGTTAATTAACTGGTTAATGTTCAATATAAATAGGGAACTATCTTAAAAAGTTCATTACAGAGTCAATGCTAGGTTGGATAAGCAAACCGAAACAAACAGATAGCGCGATTATTGTTATAACTTATTATTTTACATTTGAAAGTAATGAATTTTATTTCATTCTTTAATTAAACTTTGTTGCACGTATTTAAAGAGTACAAAAGCCAGACTTAATGCCATTCTGCCAGACAACCCCACAGATTTGAGCCGAGAATATCGCAATTATTCGCCTTGATTAAGTAGTACAAGTAACCTTACCGTTCATCACTTTTAGATGTTTACTAGCTGTCCCGGCGAACTTCGTAACGCCTATTTTTTTAGTTTCTAACCTTTTAAACCTTCCCTGGACCTCCACAATTATTTCAGAACCAACATTAGCCAAATCAGTCTAGCTGTTCTCGAGTTTTAGCGAGACTAACGAACAGCGATTCATTTTTATATATAAGAATAAGAAAAAAACTACACAGAAATCAAGCCAGCAATTTTTATTTTGTTTTACACCAGGTATTCATAACTACCAATAAATCGATTAAGCATTCAATGCAATGATTTGATAATTCCTAAGGCTGGCCCTTACCAGTTCTATTTTTAAATCGGCCTAGTAATGCAAAAAAGTGACAAGTTTACTCACCTCGCAAAATCCCACGCAGTAAGTATAAAATAAAAATAGCACAATATTTCGACGCTGTTTGTTTGTAAACAGTGCGCGCGCGTCGCGTGGTGATTCAGTATTGCCACACCCGACTTTGTTGTGCGGCCGCGCCGGACTGACTGACGCGTCAGTATCCTAGTTTACCGGGCTAATTATAACTAACCGGCTACGTGATACCGTGCGGTCTTATCTGACTATTGGACTGGTTAACTATTTCTTCATCATAACTATAGCTTGAGGTAGGTGAAGAACCACAATGAAGCTTCATATTAGCAAGGCCGCTTTAAACTAAGCTGGCAAGAATTTGGGGCCCTTTTGAAAAGTAAGTAAAATAAAAATTTCATTTGCTTTTGAATTATATATTTTTTAACTTAGTATGGTCATTTATTAGGTATATGTATCTAATCAAATACAGTATGATATGTCATTTATGGTTTTTAACCGGCAGCATTCTAATATAGGTATAAAAGGAAATGGTCGAGGCCCCGCCTGAGAATGCCCCCCCCCCCCCCCATCATCCACAAGAAGCCCCGCGTGCCCTTGTGGTGATGACAGTTATGCATACTAGGAAAACACGTCCTGGGTTGGATTCCACGGGTAGAGTAAACTTTGTTATTTACGTATTTTAAGCAACATAGGTAGTCAAGAGTTTGTGATCATCACACACAAACAAAGGTCGGTAAATCTATGACTAACAAAAATAACATGCGTGGTACCCATTAATGTTAAAAAGACATGATTTTAATGATGGAGGCTTTTGCCCTGCTGAATTTGAGACGGATGGATGGGTGTTATTGTCATTGTACTGATATTATTGAATGGATCTGGATGAATTATAGGTCAGAGATTGAGAGAGAGATTACTGTTTAATTGATTGATTGATTGATTGACGCACCACACCCAGCCAGGACGCAATGCCTGATCCGGCAGAACCGGCACACCAGGGAGCACAATTATTTGTAAGGAGGGACACGCTCTAGGATGGGATAGGACGATCGGCTAGCCGCAACCGGCCGACCACAACCAGCCCAGTATTCACCGTTACAACCAGTATAGGATATTGGGTAAGATGGGTAAGTTTATAGGACTGAGCGTTGATGAGGTGGGCTATCTAGCCTTTGGTGCTTGGTTTTCAACGTTTCGTAGGTTTTATTGGGTTCGGTCGTTTGTACTCGATGTACTGCAATCCGTTTCGCTGTCAGTTTCTTCAATTTCGAATATATTTTTTTTTTCTGCTTCTTGTTTCAGTTTGGTTTTGTCGTTTATCGAGACGCGATGGTTGTAACATTTCGGCTCAAATACAGATTAGAATAAATTTACTTAAAGTAAAAATTATCCTACAGTTTCAAATACCGCAAATAGCTTCTGGATGATGTCAGTTTGCAAATAAATTAAATTGAAAAATATTTAAGACTTTATTAACATTATCATAACATTAATCATGCTTCAAAACAAAAAAAGATAAAAAAGAAATTCTTTCCAAATTATTACATTTTATTTGTGTTGATAGTTCTACGAGTCTTGTAGAACTTTACTTTTTTTTTGTTTTTTCTTAATTGTAGGTTAGAGTTGCTATTTAATTTAATAATGAGCAGATGTACGTCGAACACAATGATTTAATTCAAATACTCACATAATCATGTTCAAGTTTTGGTTAAGCCATAAACAAAAGAAATGATACCCTGGCAATTATTTGACATATTAAAGAACTAAATAAACGGTTTGACTAATACCTAATGCCATTACTACATTACATAACTACTACGAATGTACTCGTAGATATAATTAGTGCCTATTATTGTTCAGTGTGAGAGAAACCAGTCTATCAACCACTTTATATGGAATGGTGACCAAGGCAATCGACTTCAATAGATTGTTATATTCTTACCTACAGAACCACAAAAAAATAATCCTTAGCCAAATAAATTAATCCGTTTCATTTATTTATTTGGTACACCTACCTACAGCTTACATACAAGCATTGAATTATATGAAGTACGAGTAAGATTGACAGATGCATCTAGTATGCAACCCAATTACAGATGAACACAACATTAACTAAAAACAGACTTAGATGATAAGTTTAGAGTTCCGTGCGAGTTCCATAAATAATAAATTAACACAATTTATTCTAGCTTTAACGGTGATAAAATGTTATGTTAATTAACTGTATTCTTGAATTTTGATCCAGACTCGTGGAAAATATCAAGATCACAAATGAAATTAAGTTTTATCGTAGTATAAAAACACAGTATGATCCCTTCTTTGCTTTCTTTGACGTCAATGACCCTTCGTTCCCAATGTGTGGAGTAACATCTACTTAAAACCAGTTATTTCGAAAAGAATATTTTTATTTTGTAGACGCCATTGATCTGTACCACTAAAGTCACTGACTGTATCTGTTCTACTCCGCTGTAGATTTTCATATCTTGCGTTTGCCATAATTATCTAAATCTTTCAAGACCCAGAACTAACCAATAGGGTTGATAGAATGGCGAAGTGAAATTTAAATTGTTTCTACCAGTCTGCTTTCCGCCTAAATACTCTCACAGCTCCACTTTGTTACGTTTCTGCTCAAATAGCGTAAAACAATAACTGACGAGGAAGACCAATAAACGCAAAAAATTGTTGGCATAGGTAGAATAATTTTAGTATCTATAGACGATTCATAATATATTTCTTATGTAATCTACATAAACAAAGCAATTTTGAAATTAATTAAATTCATTTAAAATAAGGAAGGCGATCCTAGGTTAAATTTATTGTTCAATGACCGTAACATACTGTTTATGAACATTTTATCTTTTGATCGTGAATTTGAAAATGGCCTATAGACATAGGCAGTAACAGTTTAATTTGTGCAACTTCGTGATACCTGCACATTTTAATGCAGTTCTTTATGAATACGTAATTCGAATATCGTGTAGGTGCACATTAATATCGGTAAAACAAAAATGATAATACTACAAATTAAACTCAAGACTACTTATTTCCAACGTTAAAAATAATTTATCTACCAAAACTGATGTGAACTATAGCACCATTAAGTTATTATAATACAACTGACTTAGTAAATATTTGCTTTCTAAGTTCGGAAGAAAATGATAGTGTCCGACCGAAATGTCGGTTTCGGTTTCGGTTTCGGCCAGTTTTGGCCTACAAATCAAGTTTCGGTTTCGGCTAAAAACGGCCGCGCCGAAACTTACAAATAATGTATTTTTTTTCACTTTATTTATAGGGTAGTTAAATTTTCAAACAGAACCTTTGCAACTGTGCTGAAATTTCATTGTGATAAATCTTTGAAAGTAGAAACCTGTAATTATACATCAGCAAGATATTAATTTTAGAAAAAAACGGGCTTACTAACATATTTTCGACTTTATAAGGACTTTTTTTTATAAAAGGTTCGGTTTCGGTTTCGTTTCGGCCGAAACTACAATGAAATCGAACCTTCGGTTTCGGTTTCGGTTTCGGCAAAATAACATGTTTCGGTCGGTCACTAGAAAATGATAATTTCGAATTGTGTTTGTTTGTAATCCGAACTATATTGTGCTGACTCGCTTGTATGTACGTAATAAAAATGTAATAACAATAATTTGCTGCGCTTTATTTGTTCTTAAACGATAAATAATTAAGTATTTCATTAGCGGTATCAAAGGTCAACCAAAGTAAAATTTAAAAACGCTACCTACCGAACATTGTAGAAGTTTGAATAAGTTTGATCAGTTGCCGTTTTATCTCTACGTATTAGATAGGTATAACAATGGCTCTCAACAAACATCGCGCTACAAACAGTCAAAACCACGTCAATAAGACTACACTTGGGACTGAATCGCCCTTAGTTGTAAAAGTATAAGAACTAGTTTCGACCAGCAAGTGTTTACCGTGATAAGTTTTTATCCGTACCAAGAATTAATAATTATTAACATAATTTCTATTATCAAATTCTATAAACAATCTGACTTGTTAAAGTGTGACGGTAAATGTATTTTGCTTGCCTTCAAAATACTTTTTTTCTGTGGATTTGTGATTCTGTGGAAACTCGATGAGGTAAAACAAGAATTACTGCGTTTAAGGAGGTCTACCCCCAAAAACGAAATATGTCGGATCCGATGACGGATAGCAATTATTAACTCTTCATACTCGTAACATATTCACTTTGAATGCAAATTAAGCGTTTTCAAAAACAAAATAAGTATTATTTATTCAAATCAAAAACACTTTTTAATTCCCAAACTTTTGATTGATCTTCAAAAACGAAACCTTTCGTTTGTTCGTATCGTTTTTGGGAGTAGGCCGTAAGGGTTGGTGTTAACGGTATCGTTTTATGTAAGTATGTAAATGTGCACACATAGTCAAACATCGAGTTTTTATAATATCGATCAATCGAACATCGAACTTTAGAAGCTGCATAAACAAAAACTACTGCGACGATTGATCCAAAGTGGACTAGATACACGAACTACTTCAACGTTTAATCATTCGTCGATGACCAACGTATACCTATTTAAGGACTACTAGTTGTATCCACGACTTCGTCTACGTGGACCATGCTATAAAAGGAAAAAACTTAAAAATTAACGCTGACTGGGATCCAATGTCGAGACAGCATCAACAAAGTTTCATCCTAATATATAATCAGTACTTACTGTTCTGTCTGGTGATTTAACATCCAAACTAAACTTTTTCTCACGGATCTCTATCTAGGTTTTGGACACTACACCACGATATACTTCGCCTGGATTATCTAGAAGTAACAAATTACAAAAAAACACTTGGTTACCTTGCGGTATTTTCCTACAGTAATCTACTTCGTTATTTATGAGTATTGTGCAATCATATCAGTCTCATTTCACGGTCATAGACGCTTCGTTCTATCTTGATTTGATAACGATGGTAAAAAGGTACCTACCTACCTATGTATAACTTTAGCGCCATAATAATTACTCATGATTACCTATCGGGAGCAAGTTCTTGCAAGGCAAAGCGGCAATCGGCGGATAAATTATAGTTGCTAATTACTTTTGTAGACCTATTAATTACTATCGATAATAATGAGATCATTTCATGTCCATTAATACGTTTGATTCTACTCTCACCTGGCTGACACGGAAATTTACCTAAATGCCTACATGTCACAAGTTGTCTGAAGCTGAACTATTGCACGACCTTGGTAGCGCTGTGGCAACGCCCAAAGTGTGAATGATTCGATTTTCGATCAGGTAATTTTGGGAAGCGAATTTTACACAATTGAATATAGGAAAAAGAAAAATTATATCTCTACTTACAGTGCGGGAATCGAACCCACGACCTTCACGTATCGCGCGTGCTGCTCTTCATTTTTGCAACTAATGTACCTACCACGGGCCGATAAGTATGTAGTTCTAAACATATTATTATTATTTAATTAGGCAGAGGGCACTTACTGGAGGCTAACGGTTAATAGAACAGAAAAATTTCATCATTCATCATTCATCGCCTATGATAATTTGCAGTTAGCTCAGTTGTAAGAGCAGCACGCGCGGTACGTGATGGTCGTGGGTTCGATTTCCGTACCGCAAGGGGAGATAAAAATTTTCTGTTTCTAATATTTAAAGTTCGCTAGTACGACGTAAAGTAACTTCTATAAAAATAAAAAAATCGATTTTCACAATTTACTTGTTTGTCTGTCTGGCACTCCTACACATCAGACTACACATTTTGAAATTCTGCCGCCCTTCTGTTGTGGACATAAGAACTAAAATCGAACTGTGGTTGCCTTAATGTGCTGGTGAACAGCACAAGGGAAAACCTGAGTTACACAAAGAGATAAAAAGGACACAGTGCGTGCAAAACGGATTTTAAAAGCATGCGATAGTAAAATTGACCTTATTCCCATTTTAAACATTATATCTACTTAGGCTTTATTTAACACTTTAAAACTAAAATAACCTTTTTTCAGATTTCCATCGAAAAATGAAGTTCGTACTTACATCTGAGTTCCATTGTGTATTTTAAAATCATATAGTGGACAGGAAATCGGCCAGAAAAGCTTGGGAACTGCTAGTTTAACCTAACAAAACCTTTCATTAATATCTATCCATGACCATTATGCCTTTGCCGATATTATCTTTAATAATGTTATCTGATAACTTCCACTGGACATCTATATACAAAAGAGCAAGCGGGACTGAATGTTTCATGAACACATTTGGAACTGTTGAACAAATATGGTCGTGGACAGATAGGCAATAGAATCAGATTATAATAAGTTCAAACGACAATGAAATAGCCACCCTAGGTTAACATCCAATTTTTTTATCTACTGGTAAAGAAGAAAGCAAAAG
Source organism: Glyphodes pyloalis (assembly GCA_037074685.1). Classification (NCBI taxonomy): domain Eukaryota; kingdom Metazoa; phylum Arthropoda; class Insecta; order Lepidoptera; family Crambidae; genus Glyphodes; species Glyphodes pyloalis. The sequence continues at coordinate 6,956,692 of JAYKKO010000015.1, read as the reverse complement.
GAAGAGCTCTTCGGAAGCGGAAGAGTGAAAATAATATTTTTAATTGTATTGTACCTATTCTTTATTTTTTATATTGGTAAGTACTTAGATACCTATGCGGCGTACCTACCAACTAGGTAGGTAGGTACTGCATATTATGCAGATCTTAACTTTTCCTTTTTTTTAATAGCTGTACGTTGGAAATGATGACTTTCAGAATGGGTAAACCTTAACACAATTTTATACCTACATAGATGCATGGTCTTAAATACAAACATAATAAAACTTACCATTTGGCCAAAAAAAATGCCGAATAAGTAAGTATTTCTGGCGATTTACATTTTATTATGGACTTCACTTTTCACGTGAAAATCTTGAATTCTACTTCTATCTGAGCTAATTGCTACATATTTGTAAAAAGGACGACATATCTGCATACGGTATTTTAATGCAAAAAAAAACATTAAGGCGAAGCCGCGTGCCAAATGTAGCTTTATATGTAATGAAACCTGGGAAAAGCTACTCGTAATTGATAATATTGATACCCTATGGGTGATTGAATTTATTCAAGCTTGGGCCGACGAACCTATAACGCGGTTATTCAGACTTAGTTTTATTATGTCTCTAAAAATTAAAAATGTATTGAGTGTGCTCTTAATTTCTGTATTAATTCTAATGGTTGAAAAAATTATTCAAGGTGAGTAATTTTTTGGTTTTACATTATTATGTAGTGGGAGTAAGTAGTCATTATCACATTTAAATAAAACAAATTCGCTTAGTGTTGTGTCTGCATCTCTTTATTTAGGTACGTTTACTTAGATCTTTCAAACTACGCAACGCATTTAAATACGGTTTTTTAGTTTAGGTATATGTATAGGTATAACATACAGATTGTATCAACCCCTACGTTGACGCTAGTCACTAAAAGGTAATACGGGTAAGCAGATAATTTGCAGATTACTTAATACTAGAGAAAGTCCGAAGACAATATATCGAGTAATATCGAGCTAGTATCGATTTTTGAAAGCTATTAAAACCAAAAAACGGACCGACAACGTCATAGGTATTTTTACGAAGAAACTAATTTGTTGTCGGCAAAACAAACAAAACAACTTAAATGTCGTATACACATAGTAATTAGATTGATTTGATTTATGATTGTATTATAAAACATGAATTTACAGGAAGTTAGAAGTGTTTTGTTTTCTTACAACTTTCTTGGCCCAGTGTACCTACATACCTACTATTTTACGCTGTAAAGTTGTGAGGTGTCCTACCATTTCGTCATTTATTTAATCGAACATTAATGATGCAAAACAAACGAAAGCCGGAATTAACACATGAAAACAAATAATTGTGAGAAAACACTAAAACGTTAGAAAAACAAGAAATAAGAGAAAATATGATAAAACAAATGAACGACAACTTGCTTTCTTCTATTATTTATTTCTTTTTCTCCCCTGTTACCGCACCCATATACATGTCGTGGCCATATCGTAGATTTGCTCATTTCATGAAATGCTTGAGTATTTCATGAAATGGTCGCATTTCATGAGATGTTTGATTGTCTATTGGCCACATCATGATATGGTTTGGGCAGATCAATGATAAAAATCGTTTCTCGATGTGGTCAACTAAAAGCGCGATTATTTCATAAAGTATTCAAGAGTATTTTGATCATATCGTAAAATAGTTACATGAATTACCGGTAGGGGCGATGTAAGCACTTTGTTTATGTGTGAAGATGGCGGCCGCGGACGATAATGTTGTTTCTCGCAGAGAAAAAATTAATAATTCGTTGTTAAGTGAAGAAGCGAGTGATGACAAAAGATTATACGACGAAAAGGTTCTGGAGTACTATGCAAGTCACGCAAAAACTGAGCAAAATGTAAAAAAGCCTTGCATTTCGGTTCAGATTTTACAGGTTAGTAGTTTACTGTTCATTATTCATTTATTTTATTAAATTACTCTATCCTAGCTAACGTATATTGTATTTCCATTTAATTGATATTATTCTAAGTTTGTTAATTATGACATTATAAAGATTGTTTTGTTTTTCTTTTTAGGTTATAAAACAAATTAAGGAGAGTAGGGTGACTACGCAAAAGAAGTCCATGGATTATTACTGGCTGTCAAAATACGACATTATGGAAACAGCGGACGAGGAATACTTTATATTCAAGAAAAAATGCGTGGACGATCCTACTATTCGAATTATTCCAGTGGAGAAGTATTTTGAAATATTAAAGGAAGTTTATAAAACTGTTGGACATGGTGGACGACTAAAAATGATTCAACACATTAAAAATAGGCTTTTTAATTCCATGTGATTTTTATATTACTTGTTGTAACTATTAACCAAAGTACGTACGTACGTACCTACTTATTTCTAATTATTTGATACTATTCTAAAAATAAATGTGTAACTTGATATTTGTCATACCTATTTAACAAATTTTGTTTAATATTGTTACTTAAATTTGTTTAATTTTGTTATGAAAATTTCATAAGTTTGTGATAATCGGACTTAAGTTACAATAAATAAGTTCTTACCATATTCTGAATTTTTATTAAATATTTTATGGACACCCTATTTATACGATTCGGCCAAACGTGGATGACAAAATCGTGAAACGTAGATGATTTTATGAACTGGTCAAATTGAGTTGCCCACATCATGAAATGCGACCATTTTATGAAATACTCAAGCATTTCATGAAATGAGCAAATCTACGATATGGCCACGACATACAAACTATCTGCATGACCCAAGGGTTGACTGGTAGAGAAAGCCCCTAGCATTAAGTCCACCTGTTGTACTTATTTGTGCAATAAAGTTTTTAAATAAAGAATAAAATAAATCTGTTCTATAAATCTTCTGTTGCCTATCTTGCAATAGATAGTTTCCGCTCTATCTAAGTTACTATCCCCCGCATCGTTTTCCTCTAGTAGAAAACTGAATAATTCTAAATTAAACTCTGTTCTCTTCCAGGTATCCAAGGGTACCATCTGCCGTTTATCTCTGCTGACCCTCATGCGCGCTCAGCTGCGCAGTCGCAGCATTCCGGCATAGTGCGGGACATACTTAACGTGTCTGTGCTCACTATATCTGTTTGCGCCTTCATCATCGCGGTTTTCGCATTTTTCGTGAAGATTTACTAAAGCTAGTATCAAAATTAAACCTTATTTATTGCTTACCTTTTTCTACCTACTCATATTTTATGGAACTTTTCAATTCTACAATTCAAATAAAAATATGTAACAAATTAAATTTGTTAAATTGTGCACCGGCAGGGCATAAATTAGATATGCTTGTTTACCTATCGTACGGATTTTTTAATTTGATTAACGGTAGGTATGAAACTTTCGGCCTTTTTTGCAATATGTACGAAATGACGCGGGGCCCAATAATCTAATAATTAATGTGTTTCTATTTTGCACAAAAATTATGGTCGAGGCCTTACATAAATAGGAATATGGTGATCCTGATAAAAAATCTGTTTCCCACCATGAGACTTATCTTATTGCAACATGCTTACGAGTGTAGATAAGGTTATGTTTTGTTTTTATACATATGTAGTTTACAGAACTTCTTAAACATTGAAAAACCCGTAATTGAGCCGGCAGGGAATTTTTAGACAAAGAACAGGTAGGTACTTTATAGTATTACACTAAGGATGAAATTTACAATTCAAATCACTTCCGCATATCGCAGCTTGCTAACTAATAACTTTGCAAATTTCAAGCTTTGAGTAGGTAACTATTTATAGTACATTACTGAAATTCCTTGCGTGCTTTCCCGATAGTGGGCGCAACCATAGGTAATGGTGTTGTCCCAACATGTTACCTATGTATTTTCAAAATTTTAAAAACTAAAGAACAAAATCTTCAAAAGAAAGTGTTTAAGTGTGTTTCTTAATGCATTGAAACGGAAAGTGCGTTTCCTGTGTTGCAATGGGACGTTATGCGATGGTTTTAGCAGCTAAGCGCTCCCAATATTACCTACAACAATGCACACTGAAAACTGAAAATACGGTCAGAACAGCGCGTCAAACTCTACATTATTACCTTGGCACCGCCCTTATGCTCTGCGCATATGAATTAATATTGAACAGCAAGGGTTTACCTTTACGTTCTCTCGACCGTAACTATATGTAATGTCAGCATCTTTTGTTTATAAAGAAGTCAGTTCTTTGTCACATTAAGTACCTAAACTGTGTATTCGACTCCATATCCAGGTGTTTACAAATTAAAGATGCTGAGCTTGCTGTACGCTTACGCCTACATACACAGCTAAACGGATTAATGCTACAATTTTCTGTAGTTGACCTATACTTTGCTGTCACAGATTCCCCACACGTTCCTTTCTTACCTATAAGGATGAACATCATTGTAGTCATGTTCATTTTTATAAAGTCTGGAAGGTATTATTTAAGTACCTACCTAAATCATTCAAACAAAACAACAATTTCAGTTTATTGTAACTTTATTAACTTTAAATAAAAAAAAAGATAATACAATGTTTGCAATTATAACGCCGGCTGTGCTAGTCTACTGAGTAAAACTTCAACATTCTTATCCGTTCAATCGTAACTCTTAATCTAGTAAGGCTACCCTTAAATTCTACCACTTCCAACCTTAAGTATGGGCCTGATTAAGTTCGGCCTACCGTCCACTGAACCGCATTCTTTGATCAGTATAATAATTTTTATGTATGGAAATATTAAATAACGAAATGTTTAGTTGTGATTCCAGTATTGTCAACATTTACTGTTAATCGGATATTACCGGTTTGTAAGCTTTCTAAACAAAATCAATCATCGTGTCAATTTAATTCCCGTCTGTGCTCATTTTATAAGCAAAAGACAAGCAGGCAACAGAAACTGTGGTTTAGTGGACAGTAGAACCTTCGTGCAACATGATTCTTGTTTTACAACAGTAAACACAAAGAAAGCCTCAATCTGAATTTTTAATTAAAATACAAGCTCCCGTTTCCGATCTCTTCATTTGGTAAAAAAAAAAAAACTTTAAAAATCTGAAGAGCTTTCGAATTTATCTGACGCATTATGTACTGAAAATTAAAAATTTAGTATTTAAATGTTCAGTACACAAATGCGTCTGATAAAAAATAATAATTGGAAATTGTAACAATGCATTAAATTACACTAGGCCCAAAATGATGTAAATTAATAGTTTCTGTTGCACGAAAACTTTCAACAGTATTGCTTAAATGAATGATTATAGGCATGATATAATATCTCGTTAATTATAAATAATTAAATACGTATTAGGTACTTAATATAAATGTGAACCTAATAATTTTATTTTAAAAATTTTACACAAAAATACACATTAACAAATCAACTTACAAAATATAGAATATATTCAACAATAAAAATACAGGTTTCAAATAATGAGTATTATTAAATTTGCAAGGTGCCAATAATTCACCTGTATCAAAAATAATCAAATGAATACGTTTTTATTCTTAATCTAAAATATTTTATTATCGAGACACAAAATAAAAATACCTGAAACTCGTGAGTAAACAATGATTTTAACACAACCGTAAAACCCAATATCACCAAGGACTAAATTAGAAAAATACAACAACTTAAACGCGTAAAGATATTCGTTTGTTGTTCAATAAATTGAATCGCAAGCATTATTCTCGTGAATAAACACCTTACCATAATGTATACCTTATGATATGCTAATGATATGATAAAAAATCTACACTGGGTCCAGCCAGCCACCTGAACTTTCATTATAAATAATTATTATGTATGTATATGACTAACATGCAATTCAATAATAAATCTTACCTATTATCACTACCAATATTTCGTTAAGGCATAACTGAATATATTAATATATTGTCAGATCTATCAGGAAGCATGTTATCTTAATTAGTAATTGATGGCTTTATTGACTTTTGTAAGCTTTATTGGTAATAATCCAGATCACTTAAATGTAACAATGACAACACTTTGTCACGTTACACCCTTGTGTACTTTTCAGCTTTAGATTTTTATTATTATTATTACAAGTATTAGTAATGTATAAGTGAGACGTAGTCAAAATTAAATATATTTCGATTAATTGTTATTATTAACTAGAAGACAGCGCTTTTGTATAAATTTATGTCAATAGCTGTAAATATTGCATACTGTTTCCCAATATAAGACGACCAAATAAATTTGCAATAATTTACATGAACAATATTTCCCTCAAATATAATTGAAGTGACTAAATTTTAACGATAGTCTAAAGTACACTATGTAAACCAAATGCCACTGGAAGTTTCGCAAAAATTATTACACTCAAATTTAAATTTATCGATTCAATGAAATCGTTTCCCTAAATCTACCTTATACTCAAGTGCACTTAATGAGTTCTCACTACACTTATAGTTCCATTTGTTAGAATTATATTAGCCTCCCTACGATCTACGACGTGACGAACATCGCTAACGTACTCCGCAAATATGTCGATACACGAATCACCACAACTTACCAATAATTTGGTTCAATAAGAAAATAATGTTAACGCGAAATAAATACTTCATATATAATTCGAAGAATTGATAATTTGCATTTTCTGCATTTAAAGTAGTTTGGTATTCTTTGTCGCTTAAAATCATAAATCATCAGTGAAAGAATAAAACATGGGGGAATTTCCTGTCAGTAAATTTAGTAAACTTCGATCGAATATTAGCAACTAAAACATTCAAAAATGTAAAACACACAAGCAATAGATACGCAATATAATAATAAAGTATTAAAATACTTTAAGGCTAATGCGTCAAGGCCGACAAATTGACAGCGTTAATTAGTTACGTCACTTCATAGCAATGGATGGAACACGTCCTGTGATTGGTTCGCGCCTCGTTACTCGCTGCATCCTCAGAAACGGTGTGTAGTCGCTAGCTCACTTTTTTTCACGTTTTTCCCGTTCACTGTAAATCATGCAAAGACGTATTGACGGAATACCATCGCGCTTCACATTAAACAAGGAGGAGAGCATACATAATAACGTATACGATGCTTGTAGGCATACCTTTATTGCTGATGCACAGTGACGACTGTTGCGTCCACCCAGTCACATACCTTAAAACTAAAGCACACATAACCTCGTGCACTTAGGCACTATCAAAGCCGAAATTATCAAGAGGATACAATTTTGTTTAGTGAGCATCCAATTAAATATATTTACGCAAGGCAATACCGTATTCAATTGTGACTAACAATTTTGTGCTTTCCTCTTTCGTCCAAAAATGTGTTAAAGGCCTTTTAATTTAACAATAATAAATGACTACATATTACTTTCGAAAATGTTTTTAAGTATTAAATGTACTATCTGCATTGTTATAAGCTCTAGGTTAACTTATGATAAAATTGACGGATACACTTTCGGTGTAATAACTAACTACTTTGTCATGGTATTATCGATAATGTATGTTGTGACTCGTGGCAATTCTTACGCTTTGTGCGTGGTAAAATAGTATTTAAAAGGAAAAAAAAAAGCATTTACTTATCGATGAAAATTGAACTGTCAAAATGTCATGTTACTTTAGGTATAGCTACAAGGATTGCCGTAATAATACCATTTCGGCATTTCAGATTCCACCGTACTCGGCATCCAAGATTATGGATATTCTTGGACAAATTACCAATGGACGGACGTAAAGAACGATCAATTTGAATTATATTAACTAGGATACTGTGACATTTAGTTTCATAATTTATCTGAGAAAATGTTATATTTGAATACTATTATTGTTATTCGTATATTAATTGGTGTTAACACTTGGTGTTGCGACATAAGCAATTGCTCAATGTCGTAAGCAAAGACGCTCATATAACGCTACTATAAGCTTATTTGTTTCAGTAATGTGATCACTTTACCCGCTCAGTCTAATTACACCTAATATTATGTACTATTTCTATCCATTTATTATTAGGAACATCATGAAAAAAGACGTCGATAAATGATTGCGTGTTTGCAATGACTCAAATACTTATTATTCTGGGTTTACGCTTAATAAACAATATAATGTGATCATTAAAAATATGTCAATTTCAACACTCACGTTTAGGCCATTTTTATTATTTAAATAAATCTACAAACTGTGCGGCTAAAATGAGCTCACACTACACTGGTATACATATATTCACTCTAACTAATAAAAGCCAACATTAAACTTTTCGTTTCATTTAATCCTATAAAATCCACGGATCCTACATATACGTAGTGTACAGCTAGCAATAAAAGATTTCAATAGAATCAACAACACTACTGGCAGTAGCCGACTAGGGCATGGGAAATGGTATGTACGCATAAACCTTCTCCGCCCTCGCAAAAATCATTTCAATCCTTTTTTGCTAACTCTACCGATCTTAGGCATTCTGTATAGTAGGACGCGTAGATACAATGCACCGCTAAACCTATAATCGAGTGTCTACAATGGAAGCATCAACAATTCGTCAATTCCGTGAGTGCTAAAAATATTAAATCGCCTAAGCTTAATAATTAAAACGCGTTAAATAGGTAGATTCCAAAATCGCTTACTATTGTTTCATAGACACAATTGTGTATACTGTACTTTTTATGGTATGTGCAAGCGATTTTGACCTCTACAATAATGGTCCATCTTTTACATTTTGATATAATGACACACCCACGGTGCAGTACACAACCTGAGCTCACTATCAATAACTCGATCTATTTATTTCATTGGATCGTGTCAAACACATGTGCACAACATACTAGTTGATCATTGATTTATGTATATGGAAGAATGAGGAGTACTTGGAAATACGATCAGTCTTTAGAAAACATCAAATACAATACTGATAAAACTAAAAAAAAAAAATACTAGAAATGTTACATTGCTCGCTATTTAAACTAAAACTTACGTAATAACATACCGATACGTAATAATATACCGATATACCGACATGTCAGGCTCTTGTACTTAAAATAAATAAATATATTTTTTTCAATTGATGCGCTACTATTTAAACAACAATGAGTAAAATTATTGATAACATGCAAAAAACTATACCAAGGGATTGTTTCTAGTTTTAAAATTAAAAAAATGTAACCTGGGTTGTAGGGTAGTGTGGAACATCGTCTGAAACAAAAAAAAAACACTTTTGTTTACTTTAAACATCATAACATTACGTTTCATACGTTTTGTTTCAAATTCATCTCCTGTAAGCAGAAGCTTCAGTTAAATATCAAAAACATTTATAATAAATCTTGTGGGGAGGGATATACTTCAATTTAAACTGAATAAAGGGCTCCCCCTTTCTCTGTTAATGCATCGCAATATAAATTTTATTTAAGAATAATATTCAATGGAACATGAATTAACAAAAAAAATTTAACCCCATTTAAGTCCTTTAGATGGTATCTGACTAACACCCCCCTTACAACTGAGCTGGTATACTAGCATACAGGTATGGCATACAAATACATACATACGAGGGTGAATCAAAAACTTTTAAAGATCACAATAAATAAAATTTAAACAACATTTTTCTGCCTAATATCCTTTCAAATTTGAAATACCGCTTTTGTAACTTTCTTATCCCTTCCGAAAAAAAAATACGATTACTTTTAAACGCATCACGAACTATTGGAATTATATTATCTTCATAATATGTCCAGTAATCAAATATCCTATCTGCATGTAATCAATATTTCCTTCACTATCTTACGATGCAGAGGCCATAAATTTGCCAGCGGTAGGGGAAACCCGAAATTTCTTCTTTGGCGGAGATACGTTCGTTGTCTTTTAATTTTGGGATCGACATGGTAAACCATATCAATCGTGTAAAAACTTGCACACCTTCTTTGTCAGTCTAACCTTGCTTATTTGTTACAAAACAGTTGAAAAAGGAGTTTAGACAAATGAAGCATTTCCGAACGTAAATACGATAAAATGTTTGATAACTAATGATACTTTTCCAAGCACATGTTCGGAGGAATCTTGTTTTAAGAGACTGCCCATTTATCGAGACGGCACGGCAAGTGATTTTTAGGTGACGAACAGTAATATATCTTAAGTTGTAATACTAAGGTTTATTACATTGATAACAAAATTAAAGCTAGTCGTACAGGGCCGTCTTTCGCTTATTAGAGGACCTGGGCACATTCGTAAAACGAGCCCCTATGATTATAATAAAGTTCAAACTGCGCATTTCGTGCTTTGTTTTATCATTTCAATTGAACGCAATTTATTACCGTTACTATTGATAACAAAATGCAAATATTTCATGTATGATTTTCCTTATTATTTTTTTATAAATCTAATAAAATTATAAAGCGAGCGTTTTCGGTTATGGTTTAGTAATCAAGTTAGAACTAGGGGGCCTCCATTGCATATAAGTTGGGAAGTTGGACCTGTAGCCGCGGCATGCTAATGGGTTTCGTTTTTCTATAATCATAACATTTCTTATCCATACTAATATTATAAATGCGAAAGTAACTCTGTCTGTCTGTCTGTTTGTCTGTTACTCTTTCACGCCTAAACGGCTGAACGGATTTTGATGAAATTTGGTATAGGTATAGGTTGAATCTCAAGAACGGACATAGGCTACTTTTTATTAGAAAATAAGGGGGGATGGGGGTAACCACCTTTGAAAGTTTATATGGAAAAATGTTTATTTTAGAAGTTAGAGATATGAAATTTGGCACAAATATAGCTCGAAACTTGGATTAAAATATAGACTACTTTTTGTTTCGAATATTAGGGGAGAAAGGGGTAAAACCGACCATGAAAGGATGTAGTCCACGCGAACGAAGTCGCGGGCACAGCTAGTAGTCACATAAAACCCCGTGCCGTCCCCATAACGGATAGAGTCCTTGCTAGTTAACGAGTTTGAAAAACGAATACTTACATAAATGTCAAGTCACATAATCACTTTGCTTAAGTTAGATATAAGTGATGTTCGAGTATTATTATTTTGTCAAGTCACTGCGTGATGGAGTATTGCTCTAGTGGGTTGAAGTCTTTGCTGGTCATGTGAGAAGCGTTGTGCGCCACGCGGTAGCCCCACAGCTCCATTGCTTCCTTACAGGCCATCTGAAACACAAGACATTAATGAGTATAGTTTTTTTTAGAATCTCTTTGCCAATACCTTAGTCTTATTGTAGACAAATTACACATTCTGCTAACTCCATACCCACTTAAAACTGTTCATAAAAGAAAACGCTAAACAGCGTAATTATGTTTTTTTCATTCAGCTAGTTTTTATTACTTTGCAGGAGAACTATTATTCAAAAAGGTTTCTGTTTTCTTCTTACTGACGTGCGGATTTTAAAATTGATATGTATGTGATGAGTCATGTTTAAAAGTTATTTTCGTCGAATACGTAAGAATGTCATAAATAAGATCTGTTTTCAAACTCAGGGTTAAATCGTACTTCCTCTTACTTGATTAATGTTAATTTATGTCATCTATCCATAATTTATGTCATGTTGGTTGTCAGTAAGTTTTTGGAACTTATAGTACTTATTAATTTTATTTTATTTAAAAACTTTATTGCACAAATAGGTACAACAGGTGGACTTAATGCTAGGGGCATTCTCTACCAGTCAACCCTTGGGTCATGCAGATAGTTTGTATATGGGTGCGGTAACATGGAAAAAAAAAGAAATCATTTTAAGCAACAATAAATTAAGCATTAAAAATAACATTACGGTATCTTTTAAACATACGATAATAATACACATACTATATAAATTAATTAGAATATAATATATAAAATATGAAGGTATACTTAGATTTACATAATATTAATAATTATTAACATTATTATTATATTTTTTGAGCAAAATACTTTAGTTGATTTTATATTCGATAAGCATGTATATTTGTAAATATATATATATTATGTTATATATGTTTATTTTTTGTATGTTTCTCATGCTATACTATGAATATAATTCTAAAATAAAAACTGTATTTATGTTGCACGGCCGTACCCATTTCTCGCCATCTACTATTTCCTCTAACTTAAGGTTGTCTGGAAGAGATCGCTTTCTAGCGATAAGACCGCCTAAATTGTACTATAATCAATCTGTAAAACCTATTTCTGTAAAGTTATTTGTGCAATAAAGTATATCTATCTATCTATCCGTCTAAAATAATGCATACTGACCTGTATTTCTTCCACGTAATTAAAATCGAGTACGTTTTTCCACCTGAAAGGCACATCGCGGGAGACGCGGAAGGTGGAACTCACGCCGGCCACCTCGAGGTTCGTGTGTGAGTGTAGGAACTCGTAGACAGATGGAGTCGCACTCAGCCTTAAGAACTTCAGTAGCTTGTGGGTTGTCCCGTTCGGATTTAACGCCAGCTCTTCATATCTTAGCACCCTAGAAATATCCGGTAAATATATTTAATCAATAATTCTAACAATTTCCAGTTGTTTTAGTAAGAAAACAAACAGTCGAAAAGCGATATTTTTCGCAAAATAATTATTATCATCGATCCGTCGTCCATGTTGTTCGCCAAGTGTTTCGATTCATGTACTGGGATTTGGGGGTACGAAAACGGTACGCTCTTGACATAACTATCCCTACTGAGATAAGGCAATAATGATGGGATTCACTAATATAAAAAAGACTAGGAAATTCTGTCCAAAGACCTACAGACCTAGCATGCGCAAAACGTCAAATTTCTCGCATGAGACGACCAGAGTTTCAATACTATTGATTGGCTAATAGCACACCGCACTCGTATTTTCTGCCAATCAGAAGCTGACACACTGACGTCGATCGATTTTGACGTTTGTTAATAGCGCGATAAAAGTCGCGCGGCGCATGCTAGGCCTGCTAGTCTGTTGACAAATTAACTTGGAAGATCAACTCTAAATCTGAACAAGAATAAAGCCATCGTGTATTTTTGACACACTATCGCCATGCCAATTACGTAATCGTGAATTGGTTGGTAAATAAAAATTTCATTTTGTAACCTACAGTTAATAAAACGTTTTGAGTAGACGCGAATACCTACTGTTGGACTCCCAAACAACTTTCACCAACCGCTAAATCACAGTTATCAGTTTTCTATTCATGTGAAACCAACATGAAACCAATTAAACTGTATAATGTTATAGGTCGCTTTACAACCCGAAATAATAAAATTATCTTGTAAGATCGAACCTGATTTTTATAATTCGGAAAAAAAAGCGAAAAAAAATTAGCCTTTTAATTCTTATTATCCAATAACTCATTCAAAAGAGATGATTTTATAGTTATATTTAAATAAATATGACTTGTAAACATAAACCTAATTATAAACATATTACAATAAACGCCTTATACCTTATACTCAACACATAACCTATTCAGGCCACTTAAGTAGTTTCAACTTAAAGCTGTATGAACAATTTTGTTGTAAGGGAAACTGGCAATAAAACTCGTTAGACTTGTTACAAATGGAATAGATTAAATAATAGAACAAGTTTTGCATGGCCAGATGGATTCTAAATTGATGTTATTATCATATTCTGTATATCTATGTTTAAATCTTTGGAGTACCTATATAACCTAGTATTATAGATTTACTCAATATTTTTCATAAGAAGCACTGTCCTAATTACTTTTGATTTGATTAATGATACTAAAATACAAACTTTTTATAGTTAGTAAATTCAATTCAAATTATGAAAGGTGATAAAGTCCTGTAATTTCAAATTAATAGTATCCAGGGGTCGTATTTCAAATCCACTCTTTATAACATACTAGCAGTCCACTGCGGTTTGGCACGCTTACTAAACCCCGTTTTTTCCACTGATTATTTATATTACTGGTCGCAGCGTAATGTTATATAGCCTAAAGCCTTCCTGGATAAATTGACAATCCAACACTCCAAATATTTTTAATTCCAACTAGTAGTTCCAGAGATTTAACATGTTCAAACAAACAAATTCTTCAGCTTATAATATAATCTAGTAAGAAGTTGTACCTATAATATATTGATCAAATAAATATTCCATTTTAAAAATACAAACGAAACTATATCCATATTTGCGTTACACTACCGATTATGACCAAGGTCAATGTTATTTTTATAAAAACATAACCGCATTTAATTGCAGTTCAATTATTACTTTTTGTGCTTTATTTTAATTCAATAAAAACATTTGATTCAAGGTTGAAATATCAACTCTATAATCATTTTAACACAAACAATTTTGTAGATACAATCCCACAGTAGTTTACTGTCCATGAAAACATTGGAAAAACTATAGTAATTCATTATAACAAACTAAACCCAGTAAATAGAAACTTAATAAAAGATACTTTATATATTGAAATAAATAAATTGAATCTCGGAAACTTCGAAAGAACTGTAACTGTAGGTATTTTTTGTTATGTCCATCATTTTCTGTACATGTGGATTAAAAATAAACCGTTCGAAACTTCACTGGGATAGAATGTACGAGAAACTGCGGTGGAACGCTAGTTTTTATACATATTATTAATAACAATGAAACGCTGTTTGTTTGTGCCACTACAACTTGGGAATGGTTAGTAAATTTATTTTTTAAATAAAGGTCCAGGGAAGGTCCAAAATGGATAGAAAATCCGAAAAAATAGGAGGTAAGACGTTCACCGGGGACAACTAATAAATGAGGCTATTAAAGGATTACAGAAAAGTAGGAGTTTATTACATACACTGTCGCATCTACCCTGATTATGTTTTCTCCAAAAAGTCCTTAGAAATAAAGACAATGTCAATGTAATACTATCTGATATGAAAACAGTAGTATTTATTACGATGTACTTACATAAGTCTATCAGGATACTGTTGTAACAGTCGACCAGCAGCCACATAGTCGCTTATCATATCAGCGCACAGCAGTTCTGGTCGCCAGCAGTCTGGAGCAGGTTGACAGAAGTCACGATGCTGCCTTGACTGCATCACGCCGCGGGGATCGCGAATTAGCAGCACCACATTTAAATTGAGCCTGAAGAGGAATATGATAATGAAAATATAAAATTTATATGGGTTCATAGAGCAAAATTTTAAATTTGTCTGGTCTCACTCACCAATGAGGATATAAAATACCTACATGATCATAATGAATTACAATTTGTATCTATGGAAATGTTTACATTTATCACATTAGTTAGGAGCTAATCAGTTTAAATTGGAAAGCAAAACCATTAACTTCATTTAAAACAAATATAATCAGAATCACAAATCAAAATATCTACTTCCAGCACATTGCAGTGCTGAAACAATGCATATTTTAATATGTTGACTAAATAGTTGGCAAGTGACCGTAATGAAACTTCTTAATTTGAGTTAAACAATTTTATATTAGTTATTTAGGTTCTATTTATTATTAGGTTTTAACCAATTTTGTTCTACATAATTATTATTTTTTTAAGTGGACACATTGTCACTTATTTAAAGTGGTGCTAAAAATTATGAGATTAAGGGTAGAATTTTCCAAACATAGATTTCTGTATTTATTCTGTAACTTAATGGGGGTGACACTATTGCCAGATCACAACCTTCCACTATCAAATCTCACCATACAGGAGCAATAGACTACATGTATTAAGCTAACTGAACAAATGGGACAGACTGATTAGGTTTAATAACCTATTAACCTTTTAGTGACCATTTCCCACAAATATTATTAACTAGCTGTTGCTTGTTCATTGATGTTATTTCAGGATAAAATGCATTGTATGTGTTCTTGTGTACCATTTTTTTTTTGGCATGAAATAAGTCAGACATTTCAAAACTTTCATTTCAAAGTTTCTGTATTTTTAATAAAATCAGATTTAAGAACATATTACACATTTTTTATCATTGTGTAGCCTAATAGCAGGACATAAGTAACTGTTCAATAATATATTTTTTGATAAGCCCAAACTACCTAAATAAAACCACACTCTATTGTACTTACTGTTTATCTTCAAGTAACTCTTGAATGAGCCGTAACCTGACTCGGACAACCTTCATACTCTGGAAGGGGAACAGCTTACAAAACCTCGATGTGAAATCACGATCAAAACACAGCTCCTTCTTATATTTACAGTGGTCCCATAGTCTTGTATTATGGCTGAATTGATGCAAGTGCACTTTTCCATATTCAAAATATTCATCCAAACCCTCATAATCACAATTTAACATACTTTTGATTGTACTTAGAGCCTTCTCTGAGTAAGGAGGCCCCCTTATTTGCACAATATTATAACTTAACAGGGGTTCATAATGATAGAAGTTACCTGGTATCGCATTCAAAACTTCACCAAGAAATGTTGTTCCCGATCTCCAAGTTGATATAATCAGACTTCTTATTGGTTTTCCATCTGTTTCAATTAACAGATCATCCAACTTCTGGATTCCAGAAGCAGTGAAGTTGTAATTCGATAATTCAATCTTTATTTTGCTTTTAGTTTTTTCTAAAATTTTTTCAATATTTGGAGAGCCATCGTAGGGGTTTGTCGGCACGGGTTGCGGTAAATTATCCTCTCCATCTTCAATTTTCAAATAGTTTCTAATGTTTCTGCGGCTTTCAGAGGACGGACGATAATTTGTGTTATCTGTATATCGACTTCCAGCTAGAATTAAGAGAACACTGAGACCAAACGCGAAACATATTGAGTAAAAATTTACTCGCCGCAACATTACGGTTTGTACACGTCTAAAACGGTTGTTGGGATATTGCAAGGATGGAGATATTTTATACAATATGAGCACTACCAAAAAACACTGATTATCATTTTTTTAAAGTTTTTGACCGCATTTGAATCATAATTCATTGCTTCGCGTTTCCGCGGAAACACCGCATTGCACCTTCACCGCCATTTTGAAAGATTTGTCAAAATTTTACTTTTTAATCTCTGACAGCTATGACGTTCTTAAAACTTTCACCACAAAACTATATTGTTCAATTATTATAGAATCACTAAAAATATAATGTGTCCAAGCGGTAAATTAAATCAACTTAAAATACATAGACGTCTTTAATAACGCGTAACTAAAAAGAGAATGCGGCGTATAGCTCACTAAGTTTGTTACTCCGTAACGTGGCGCGCACGACAAATATCTAGGTAGGTATTTAGCTACCTCCCCCCCGCCGGGTTCCGCATCTCTCAGTAACCCTGTGGTCCGGTGCGTTGTGGCCTTGCCACCCAGCCTCTGATACCGCACAGGATGAAGCTAAGACGCATCCCGAGCTGGGCCGCGGAGAGCAGGTGGCTCTCTGCGGTCAATCCGCAAGGGCAGAGGTGGATCGCGGAGGAAGAGGAGGACCTCGGTGTTTCGTTGCCGGCATCCTTGTCCTCCACGACCCTGCAGTAGCGCGCGGGGCGCGAAACGCGCCGTGGTGGGGCCGCAAAGGAAGAGGAGGATGCCGTATTGCGTTTGCCGGCCTCCATATCCTCCGCGTCCGGTGGGTCTCGGAGGGCAGCGGATTTAAAAGGTTAGAAATTAAAAAAAAAATACGCACCATGAGGTTCGCCGGGACAGCTAGTGTACGTGTAAAATAAATTTCCCATAACTTAAACCGATAGTTAGCTTTCTAGGTCTTTCTTTCTTGTGGCTAGGCAGTGATATAGATGACTAAGTAAGTATACCCTTAGTATGCCTCCTGTGCCATAATACATCAGTGCCAATTAGGTAAAGTAGGTAGATATAAGTATGTCGTGTAGGTATGCATCTAGAACGCTATCAAAACTTAAACCGCCTAGAGGTTCCATCAATTAATTTAATATTCTGAGCATTTTCATAGTTAACTGCATGTTTTTAAGTAAAGTTGTCTGACAATACCAAACTTGTGTATCTTGCTATCCCATTACAGGTTTCTTGTATCAACAGTCGTGTCACTGGGTTGTTGTATGATTTTGTTACAATGAAATGCAAGAAATGAGTAAATATTATGAAAAATAAGCACAAGTTCAGAACGAAGAATAAGCTTGGATAAAAAGGTATAACTACCTACACCAACAGAATACCTACATAAAATTATGTAGATATCCACAACTACTACCTTAATCCTACCTAGACGGTCATTATTAGATTAATAGGTACCTACTTGCGTGTAAGCGTTTTTAATACGTAGGTACAGTCAAAAGCACGTCAGTCACTTTGGACTTCGTACCACCTTAATTTGTGGACATAATTATTACTAACCTAACTGCAAGTGTTTGTCGTGATATGCTGTTAACCGCACATAACTACTTACGTAACCGGGTCGTCCACGGACATTTGCAATTAGATATTTTTTATACATTAGCTCTAAGAAACAATGTAGTACACCTATAGGACGGCTAGGTATAATACCAATTTGAACGCAGTTTGGATACTTTCAGACACGACAGGTGCTAAAGAAAGCTAAATGTAATAAAAAAAGTTCACACTGTCGCAGCTTCGTAACAAGGTAAATCAAAATTACTCGTTCCATTGGAAAGTAATTCTCGGAAGATGCAATGGATAATAACCGATACGCATACATTGCCATTTACGGTTCTTACAAGTCAAATACAAACTAACTGGATAAAACATAAGATCTAGCTTTCATGTCGATGGGCGTCATCTGTTTCGACCAAAAGCCTTGTCAAAGCAGGGATGCTGAGATCGTAGGTACACGTATTAGCGACTCGGGTGGGTTTGAGCTGGATCGTAGTCGAAGAAGACGGTTTGATCTTGGTACGTATTTACTGTGATCCGGCGGTATTTACCTAACACCAGATTCGTTGTGTTGTGCCAGCGGAGAGGTGAAATGGAGAAGATCCATCTCTTTCCCGACCACTTTTGAAACCTTCCACCAGATTAGGTAACTAGGTATGTGGGCTTCTCTAAACTGACTTATCATAGGACACTGTATCTGAAAGGGTTTGCCGTACTCATAGCAAAGGGTAGCGTAACCATTTACCTGACCTGCTGCAGGAATCGAAGCCATCAGAAAAAATGTAAACATATCGTAAAAAATCAATTTCACTCCTACTCATAAGCAGAATTGATAAGTAGGTAGGTAAAATATACCTAAGCAACCAAAACACTGTTTTAGGTAGGTAGGTACATATATTTATTTATTAAATTTATAATTTTGGTCTAGAACAAGAAGTAACAACAAACACGTTAATTAACGGGCACATTAACGTATACAGTGATTTTAAACTTTATAACCCACAATATGCATTTTGCCGATGGTCTCACCCAGGAAGAACCACAAACCAATTTCAGTACCGACGAGGATAAGCAGCCAGGCTTGCTTCACAGTTAGATATTTGAAGCAACCGGATTGAAAAAACTCTTTCACTAGCGCCAAGTCTGCTTGCAGTTTCTGAAATTAGTAAGATGCTTGACTACAGTCAGTCATTACGTAGGTAGATATACTGGGTAGTCCCCTACGGTAGTCAAAGCAAATAATTTACGTTCCATTCATATTCTCGGTTTAATCTGCTATTTCCTATTATTGCTATTTACATACCCACAGATATAATAATTCACATACCTAAGAAACGTGGGTAACATCCATCTAGATTTTTTAATTCCTTATGTTATTAGTGTAGCTGCTTATTTTATAACAAACTAGCTGTTGCCCGCGACTTCGCCCGCATTATTTCGGGATAAAAAGTATCCTAATAAGTATGTATATGTTAATCTAGTATGTCATCTGTCTTCCTACCAAATTGTATCCAAATCCGTTCTGTAGTTTTTGCGTGAAAGAGTAACAAACATCGATACATCCATACTTACAAACTTTCGCCTTTATAATAGTAGTAGGATACGCAGCTTACAAATGACAAATATGGTGACTTTCAACTTGTCGGGATCATAAAAAACTTTGAACAATCCGCTTGAATGCCTAGATTGCTAGCTAAAAGGCCGCATAGAGGCGGGACTATAAGCATTTGCTAGGTGTCTGCCGACTCTTAGTCTATAGCTAGCATTTAGTAACTGATTATGGTTAAAAATAAATAGGTACCGCCATTTCATTGGTACTTGGTGGGGCCATTTCCAGAGTAAAAAATCCTTTGGCTGTTTTTATTTTTTGGGCAATTTCAGATTTGCGTGCGCGAGCTGCTTTTTCTGAAAGAGAAAGAAGGTAGGATTATGTTTTTATTGTACTATAAGTAATTATTCTATCGGTAGTTTTTAAAATAGTTTACACACACAAACCAATACTTAAAGCTCTTATTTAATATTTTATGTCTTTCAAAACATATTTATATGTATATGTACCTACATTAATATAATTTGTATGTATGCAGGTACCTTTAATCAATTCCACCAACTTTTCCTTGTTTCTTGTAATTGCGGGCTTATATACTTCCGCTAGCTCATGAACCATAGCCAATCTAATTCCTATAAAAGAAAATTACAAAGATATTGATAACCACGTCATTTATAAGATGATAAGTGTAAAAGTTTGTATGAATGTATGTTTGTCTGAAAGTCTGAATGTCTGGATGTACCTATAAATATCAAGCGGATTTGGATAAAATTTGGTAGAAAGAATGATGAGATAATATATCAGATATGTAGGTAGGTACCTAAGTTAAAGGATATTTTATATCCTGAAATCGTGGGCTTACAGACAATATGCATAAAATTAATTTTACCTAATTTATCATACATATATTATTTTAACGTCCTATTATAGGTATAATTTCTTACAGGGACGGCCACCAGGGTAATTGTGAAGGTTAGGTACCTATAGACTCTGGGCGGAAACCTTCTTTGTTGAAGATAAAAGAGGGGACCTGTAGAAATTTAATGTACTATGTAGAAACATTATTAAATGATTTTATTTACTTTCAGAGAGAAAAGACAGATAATTCTTGATTCTGATTACCTATGTTTGTAATAGGAATCTGTACTTGGTTTCACAATAAATTAATAACTCCAACACTTGATTGATTTTTTTTACAGATTTTGTACCAAATCTGTCAGCAGTCGGCTCAGATGAGGATATTATACCTACCTTATCGTGCAAAAATTTTCGCCTGTAGTTTTAGCACAGGCATTTTTGTTGTACCTACATATTTTTAACGCTTATAAGTACCAAAGTATGAAAGTTATTATTTTTTTTTTTTACATTTTAAATGAATCTTACCAGATAATGTATTGAGAAACTTCAACGGTTTTATTCCAGCCATTTAGATTGGAATTATTAAGAATTTTCTAAATTGTTTGTCTTTTTAGTTGAAGAAAACACGAAAATGTCAATTTTTCCTAATGATGGTGACAATTTTTTTTTATTTTTATGATTACCTTTTGTAAAGTTTGTATATAAAATACTTTTGAGGAGTATTTTTGGAGTAGGAAATAAACTTCAAGCATTTTAGACTTTTGTACCGCCTCCTGTATCTCCATCTTCAGGTTTATCTTAATATCGCGAGCATATTTTTAACTTTAAATAATATAATTATAGTATTATCTTACTGTAATGTGCTTTAAATCGTACCTAGAGTATACCTAATCTAGAAACAAGAAATGAATATGTAGTTAGAGTCCATATTATATAATTTGCTCTACTCGTAGGTATTAGTTAGGAAAACTGATAGACCCACTTGCTTGACTAATATGTGAATATAAGATTGTAATTTTTATAATGGTTTATAAATTCTACCTACAAAATCAAAACATAATTTGTCTGCTTTGATTACTTCAGTGTAAAACGATATTATATTAGAAACAGAAAAAAATTATCTCCCCGTGCGGTGCGGTAAGAGCAGCACGCGCGATACGTGAAGTCGTGGGTTCGATTCCCGCACCGCAAGGGGAGATAAATATTTTCCGTTTCTAATATTTAAAGTTCGCTAGTACGGCGTATAGTACTATAAAAATAATAAAATCGATTAAAACGATATATGCTCAACGCATTTCAGGTAGGTAGCAATAATAAGATTTTATCTATTAAATAAAGAGATCTCAGATTCCAATCATTCATTTTAACTGGCTCCAAAAATTCGTGTCTTTATTTTATTATTTAGTTAATAAGAGTCTGAAAATAGGAATTTCAAATTTGATGTAGGTACGGCGAAAAACGCTAGTTGCCGCTTATGCGGGTACTGGAGTAGGTAGGTAGGTACTTTATCACATTGTACCTCCACGTTATAGAGCTAAATAAATAATTAGGACATAGTGCAGAGGTTCCAAAATCATACATTTACTAGCTAAATTAAACTACATTAACTATTTTTGGTTGCCTTCATCTACCTTACATAAAAACACTATGTGGCTTTGATATTTTTTTATACAAATAAACACAATGAGCAATAAAACAAACAATATTTTATAAAACTACTTTTTAGCGGGTTTTGGAGGGGCTTTTTTGGGTGGTGTCTTTTTTTCTGCTTTGGGTGGTTCTTTTGGCTTCTCTGCTGCCTTCTTGGCATCATCTGCTGCTTTGGCATCGGCCTTAGCCTTAGCTGCTTTTTCCACCTCTTTTTGCTTCTGTTCCTCAGCTTTTTTCCTTTCTTCCTCTTTTGCTTTTGCTATAGCCTTTGCCTTCTCTTGTGCCGCTTTGATAGCAGCTTCTTTCTCTTTTTGAGCCCTAATTTCTTCCTGTTCTATATCCTTTATCCTTTGTTGCAAACCCGATATGAGTCCGTCGACTTTTGCCGCAACGGCATTTTCTAAATTTTTGCCACCAGGTCCATGAAAGAATCCTTGAGTCATAGGTGGCACGAGTTCTATTTTCGCATATTGCCAAGCACATCCTAGGCCTGGTCTTAATGCTTGGCTAGTAGCTAAAATATGTGAAAAAACAGAAACTAATAATTATGATTAAACCAAAACCTAGTGTATTTTTCGTATTTCTTGGCAAAATTACTATGGTTTTTCCTAATTTTGTCGTCACATTAACAAGATCTCCCACGATCACTTTGTCGACTATCGCCAGACATTCTTTGCCTTACTTTATCAAGTTCTTTTTCAAGATATTTTTCTTCTCTGGGTAATTGTTTGTTTCGGAGAGTGGTTACCCCTGAAACTATTATTCCTACTATCCTCTCGAGAGCCGATTCTAATTTGGTTACAACAATATTGCAAACGAGTGGTTTCGCTGGTGTCTTAACAACCACTGACTTTGTTGCTCCCCATAAACTGGATACTGCAGGTTGAATTTTTTTCAGGGAAACTGCGAACAAAACAAATGCGGCTATATTGATGGACAATGGAAAATAAAAGGTAAAAGACGGCAATCCTGTTGCAAAATATGGCAAATTGGTGTGACTGCTTTTAACAACCGAGCACAAGCCATCTAGATCAGATTGTTCAGCGTCTATGCATCCACTTTGTTTTGCTACAGTTTCCTTGAAGTTGTTTTGATATACATACGTACCCAGTGCTAAATCAAGAGCTATTCTAGTCGCTCTCGCCATCAGTTACTGCTATGAATTTTTTTATTACCCAATTTGTTATAAACTGTAATTTGGATGGTTGACGTGGTTAATGTCCGTTGACATCTCAGACTGATTTGTCAATTTTAATTGTTTGTGGTTCTATCATAGTGATTTTAATATTTACCGTATTTACCAGACTCTATACACCTTGTATTTTCGTACAGTCAAAAGCACATCAGAGTGTACATTTTGGACTTTGTACCCTTAAATTGCAAATTTTTATCGTGATGTGCTGTTAACCGAACCATACTTTTAATAGGTAGGTTTTGGAGTACTTACCTACAAAACATGAAAAAAAATACTAAGCACCAGCTCCAGCACCACCATGAAATATTACTAAACGTGATCATTTGTTGATGATTACAATAAACTTTTTTTTTATGTTTTGCCTTGTTAATTAATGCATGGAATATTTTACTAATGTACTACACAAATGTGATGGCTACTACCGCTACCGGGTTACCGAACTAGCGAAATGATACACCTACACAGTTGGTTTTTAAAGACGATTCTTAAGTGTTACTCGATGATGTATCCAAAATACATTAAATTAATTTGAATTTTGGATTTCTATAGTTCATAGTTTTTTACCAAACTAGATTTTGCCCGCGACTAGTGCACCTCGACGGTACTTAAACTACGTCCCTTCCAAATTTCAAGAGCCGTTTAGTCTGTGCGTTTATATGTGAGTCAGTCAGTCAGCCAATTTCTTCTTCTATATACCTATTTAGATAAAGCATCTGAGATACGAGTAGCATGGTATGTGTGACATTACTTAATAGAAAAATAATAAAACTGAGAACAAAAATCTCTGTGTTTATGTGTTGTAAATATTTATTGTGGTATCTAAGTTGACTTTGGATAACACATTTTGGGATCAGGTTTTCACACAGCAAATTTCGTGGACTGGAATGCGCGCGACATATCTATGTTCGCAATAAAATGATCCCTCTGCCAATAAAGTCAGATTGAGCAGGCATCTTATATAGATCCTCTTGACTGCGTCGAGATAGATGTCATGAGCAGCCCCAGCCAATCTAAAAAGAATCCTACTGCTTAAAATGTTTTATTTTAGTTTTTCGTAGATCAAGACACTACTTAGTTTAGAGAGCTTTAACAAACACTTAAGCACTAACGATAATAGCAGTAATTGAAAAATACTACAGGATTTCTGACCTTAGTAAAAAATACATAAAAAGTAAGAACGAGTCTTACATGCGTTTTTATTCGGCCCGGCATTTATTCTCAGTAATAATTTCGCAACATGTAATTTTAGTCATTAGATCGAATGCCGCGATGACGAAGTAAAAGGCATTATTCATTCTTCGCAGAGCGGAGGAACAAAAAAAGACACTAACCGTTCGGGATTTCCGTCGTTCGATGGTTATTATATCGTTGCATCCCGGCACAGTGCACGGTGGAAACGGCAAAGTAACATCAATCAGCAAAATGTTATTTTTTTTTGTGTTCGATATGTTATACGAGTAAATCAGAAATACTATCACTAAATTGCACAGGGTAGAAAATTGACAAACAATCATAACAATATTTTTAACTATTATTATAATATAAAAAGATTTAATGTCACAAGTGTATAAGATCCTTAATTAGGGATCACTTCAATGTAATCATGTTGTTTGATATTTTCATAGATATACTTTCCTTATTCTAAGGATATTTTAGACTTTTTATTTGTTTTTATATCACTGTCAATAATTGCAACATTCGATAAAAAAATCCGTTAATTAGGATTTGTATTTGTTAGGAAATTCATAATACCCCTGTGTTCTAACAGAAAAAAGATAACATGATAAACGATATCATATCAAATTTTTAATCAAATTGTTACTGAAGTCGGCCGAACTTTGCATTATAGTTTCGTAATAAAAACGATTTCATTAACGTTTAGTCATTCATTAGATAGAGTGCCTACCATTTACCCTAATACGTTTCATTAATTTAGGCAACAAATATTGAAAGTACGTGTATAATCCTCATATTTAGATACGTAAATTCTTATGTTACAAATTCAAACGTCAGTTAACATATTTTATCATTTGTTATAGTAAAATATTAATTTCGTATCTTCATCAACAGAGCAAAGATTTGTCACTGCTATTCTTTATATTATTTTCCTGGTTTGGTGTCGGGGTCGGCGATCCCTCTTGGAATTTTTTGATGGATATTTTACAAGTTTGGTGTAATGACTAATGTTGCATTATTCATTACATCCAAACTTGTCAAAAAATTAAGTACCTATCTACTACTCGTACCTAATGCCTTAGAAGTTTTTATCTACTGCATAAGTTTTAAGTCTGAGCATTGTTATTCTGTTTTATTGTATCGAACTTTGTTTCTTCAAAAGTACATGCTGCAGATTGATAATTTGAACAAGTCGTTTTGTTTAGATGAGTAAATAAATCCTTTATTTGTCTCTCAGTTGTTTCCCACTGCCGCGAAGGCAGGTAAAATTATTTACTCGAACTTACGCTTTCCTGTACCTATAATAAAAACTAGTCCAAAATAGCATTATGTAAAAATACAGTGCAATAGGTTAACATAGCAAAACTAAATCAAAATCGGTCCACTCGTTGGGGAGTTATGGTGCCACAGACAGACACACAGACAGACAAACACGTCAAACTTATAACACCCCTCTTTTTGCGTCGGGGGTTAAAAAGTACAGCACGGTAGACTCAAAACTTTAGGTATATTAGTTCTTATATTGATAACATGGGTGTAGTCCCAATTATAAAGTCATATGTGTTGTTCACTGAGACACATTTAGAATTTCAATTTCAGTTGCTGGGTAACTTTGTAAGGTTTTTGAAAAATGCTTACTAAATTAATTCAACTTGAAACAACCTGTAGGTAAACTTTAAGTTAAATTAAACTTTTAATAATTCTACCTTCACCCACTTATTTCTAAACTCGACATCTGAAACTTAAAAGTCTTCGAAGACAAAAATGTACCTACACCCAAATTTTAATTTAGTACAATTTAACAATAGCCTAGATAACCGATTTAATGTCTGTCAGTGTCTAATTCATTAATAAATGCTTCTAATTTCGGTCACGACACGGCCATGATGAAGATTAATGAATATTCGTACCAGTGTTTACTGTAAAATTGTTTGAATGTGTGATAAAATTGGGAATGAATCCGATTTTAATCATCTGTTGAATTTCAATAGGAAACACTTAGGTATTTTTACAGTTCCTCTATTTGATTGACGCCCGCGTAACTGAACCACTATAAACACATTGAAACATCATTAGGTATCTATATCTTCATGATTGCTTTAAAATACATGATAAAAATTACAAGCAATCTGTCTCATTCGGAATAAATAAATTTAACTCGGGGCTATATGTAGATATACCTAGTAATATTATAAAGCTGAAGAGTTTGTTTGTGTTCGAACGCGCTTGTCGAAAAAGCAGACACGAATTGAAAAAAAAATTGTGTTGAATAGTCCATTTATGGAGGAAAGCTTTAGGTCGTAGGCACGATTCAAGGGGGAGATGATCGGGCTGCTTAGTTAGCGGCCATTCAGCTGGTGATGCCGTGGTAGGTCTTCTGTTCCCATGGCATCACCACCAAAGCGATGAGGTCCACCGGGAGGTTTTATAGAGCATTCCTGCCCGCATAAGGTAAGGGAGTCCCACTCACGCCGTCATCTCCCTCGGGTGACCGGGTGACGGTACGGTGCATCAATGCACTTACCCCCGCAAAAAAATAAATATTTGACATCCCGATACGACCAATAGGAACCAAAAATTAGTGCAAAAATGAGGACAACACGCGTGCGATGCTGCGACGGGAAGTTAGTTTTATTCATATTCGTGAGACCGTTTTGGCATATTGAATTGAGCTCAATACCTAGAAACTCCATTTATAAATTAGCGCATTTAAAAATTCAAATAAAAACTCCATTAAGTACCTATTAGAGGAAGGGGTAAATACAATGAAATCGTAATGCTTTGCCATACACGTCATTTTTTGTGTAGTTGATTATGAACTTTGCCTCTATGAATTCCTTTCATCCGAAAATAAAAACCGGCTTAATGAGGTATACATGACCACGACAACACTAGCAACCATTCATTGCAGTAGACCAAAGATGAAGATGATGAAATTACTAGATTTATTAACACGTAGATGGACATCATGTAGTGCTAATGTGTTTGCAAATGAAACCTAGACTGAGAGACCTTCGACAAATTGGCCTGCGTCCGGCCATTCAAGTATTGTCGACTAACTCATCACGTCATCATATAATGTGTTGTACCTACTTAGTATATAAATATTGAGCAACTCACCAATATGCTAAATAAACTGTTGACCCAAATCAATTGTCTTGTACGTAATCATTTCGTACATTATGTTCGCAAATGTATTACGAAATTTCAATTTGATGAAAAGACGTGCGACTGTGCCTAAGTCTTTCATATTAAAACGGTTAGGGGTAAGGGACATCTTCGATTCCATACTATTAAAAAAATACATTTATAAAGTGCCTATTCAGCTACGTGCAATGTATGGTTCCGTCGTTGCACTATAACATAAGATTTCTCTGTTATACCTATATTAAAATCTGCATATTAGTAACCTTTTTCCTATTCATCTATATCTATATATATATATATATCCATTACGAAACCCGGGACCCACTTCGATCGTGATCCTGATTTAACGAGGCTTGTGATATTATTCAGTTGCCGCCAAACAACCGCAACACTTTTTGTTAAAATTATTTCACAAAAAAAAGTACAAAAGTTCCACCTTTTAATGCTAGAAACAATCTCTATCAGTCAACCCTTGGGTCATGCAGATAATTCGATTTTTTGTCGGCAGGGAATTATTTGACAAACTGTGGTCAAGGCGTGTTCGGGGATCCTCTATCCCAAAGAGAGCAGAGACTACCCACTAAAATATCCCGGCTGGACCTCATCACCTTTACTTATAGTATTGTGGGAAACTCGGTTCTACGAGAGCTACAACAGCACACCAGCTGAACATTCGCAGCGTCGACCCCTCTACACAGGATGGTTGGGAGAGGAGCATAGATGGCCTTCCACAATACTTACCTCTAAGGCAAATCATCCCTATTTTGGATTATAATTGTGACATTCCTGTTTCTGTTTCCTGTTTCAGGAACCACCATCTAGAGGGCAGACTGCTGAGTTTCTTGCCGGTATCTTCTCGGTAGTTATAGATCCCGAACCGTAGGTAGCTTCATTTGTTTTAGGTAGAGACTATTCATATGTATTACCTACTAATGTAATCTGTATGAATAAAAAAATATTGACTTTGACTTAAACAAGTTGTTTAGGTATAAATTAGAGATGCTGGCAGTACGGTCAACGCACCTAAACACAGTTTGAAATTAGTTCTATACTGCTTATAGGCGGTACAAAGTAACCTACTGATGTGATGCTGACAGTACATAACATGTGTGTTATTTATTATATATGTGAACAAAAAATAGCACCGTAGTAACTAGACAAGTTTTAAATAAACCGTAAATAGAATGTACCTACCTACTTACTAAGCTATGTTTGCAAAGTCGTGAATGAACCTTCGGCCAATCAAAATATCTACTTCTCAAATAAATCCAAGGATAATTTTATTTGTTGAGACCATATCTTCAAATTTAATATCCATATCTTCCAATAACTAGCACATACCTACGTGAGAAACCTTGCATGTAAAATAACAAGGGACTTCCTTATTGGTCTTTTTAATTTTTGGTACGAACTCACATACATTTTTATGACTCAATTTGATTATGGATCCTACTTAAGTAAACTTTCGCAAATATAAGCACTAATTTACTTTATTGGAATAAATCTACAAACTGACAGCGAAACGGATTGCAGTACATCGAGTACAAACGACCGAACCCAATAAAACCTACGAAACGTTGAAAACAAAGCATCAAAGGCTAGATAGCCCACCTCATCAACGCTCAGTCCTATAAACTTACCCATCTTACCCAATATCCTATACTGGTTGTAACGCTGAATACTGGGCTGGTTGTGGTCGGCCGGTTACGGCTAGCCGATCGTCCTATCCCATCCTAGAGCGTGTCCCTCCTTACAAAAAATTGTGCCCCCTGGTGTGCCGGTTCTGCCGGATCAGGTATTGCGTCCTGGCTGGGTGTGGTGCGTCAATCAATCACTAATATTATAAAGAGGAAAGATTTGTACCTATTTTTGTATGTTTGTAATGAATAGGCTCAAAAAGTACTGGGCCGGTTTAAAAAATTCTTTGACCAATAGAATGCTACATTCTTCCAATTTGACATAGGCTACAAAATTAGGAAAAAATCAACAGAAAAGCGGGAAAAATTCTCTAAGGCGAAACGAAGTTCACCGGGACCGCTAGTTTGGTAATAAAACAAATACGTTAAACGCCTGTTGCTATTCAGTATGAAATCATTACAAATTGCGTGTTTTGCTCGACAGCAATTGTTGTCTGTAGATCAATCAATAGGTACATTGTATGATGAAACCCGTTTAAATTGGTAGGTACTAAAATGTTATTTTATGTAATCTAATATCGATTGGTGTTACGTCTTCTAAAGGATTCTTTACATAAACTTGAAATAAAAGACATATTGTTTATTTAAGTAAGTAATTAGAAATGGTATTTTATGTATCATATATATAAGATAGGTAGGTTTACGAGAATCTAAGAACTACTTAGGCTTTTAGCGTAAGTTACCCATACTTTAAGATACCTATTGGTCATCTACACAAATCAATGTTATTTAAAAATAATACCTACCTACATACTAACGATTCCTTTGGTATTCTCGAATCACATAATTATAAGTGTTTATTACTAAACTGTATTCTTCTTCATATCCATTTATATTAACCAATAATGTGAACAATAGGTAATTAGAAATACCTACTTTATTAGCAACAAAGATATATTAATTACGAGGAAGGTATTATAATTATTTTGACAAGCGAAATCGTAAAATTGATACTTAATTCGAAGTGCAAGGTTAAAGGTTCTGAATAATAATCTTACACACACTTATCGCACCTACAGTAGAGGATATGATACAGCCCATAACATTAAAATGTTATATATGTGTGATGTTTTTTTGTGTTGCATAGTATTTACTTAAAGAAAGAGAAACATTGAAGCGCTTCCACTGCCTAAACTAGGCCAAACATACTCCTAGAATCATCAATGCCCCA
Source organism: Glyphodes pyloalis (assembly GCA_037074685.1). Classification (NCBI taxonomy): domain Eukaryota; kingdom Metazoa; phylum Arthropoda; class Insecta; order Lepidoptera; family Crambidae; genus Glyphodes; species Glyphodes pyloalis. The sequence continues at coordinate 6,926,101 of JAYKKO010000015.1, read as the reverse complement.
TTCCCATTACCCATTCTATAGCAAAACCAAAAAACATTTTATCGCATTTTACACAGTGTCTCGTTTTTATGATAATGACAAAGTTTTTAATACGTGTAAAGCTCGATCTAAATTCGAACCTTTTTAAAATTAATTTATTGCAATGCAGAAATAATATTGGGCAATTTCTTTAAAGGCATTTATTAAAGTTGTAAATGTTTACGTGTACCGTCGATGGTACATGTTCCCGAGGGTTGGCCAGGGATATACGTATCATTAAGAATCCTTGGATAATAGATCGATTTTCACTATGTATGAATCTACATTAGCGACTTTAATTAAACATCAGCTGACCCAAGGTTTGCTTGCTGTGGTACTACATTTACACACACTTCGCATTTCCGCGCACGGGCAAAATTTTTACACACGTAGGTACAGTCACCATTTTTATTTGCTGTACCTACACCTCAGTACTTTTATACATGAATTTAAAGACAATAATGTCACATGATGTATGTTTGGTTGTAATTGTACTTGTTCTGTGTACCTAAATAATAAATAAATATTAGACAACATCACATACATTGCTCCGATTCTGTGGTAAGTAGCTTAAATATTTGTGTTACAGAAATCAGAAACAACGACGGTACCACAACACCCAGACCCGAGACAATGTAGAAAAGTTCGTTTCCTACATTGACCCGGCCGGGGATAGAACCCGGGACCTCAGAGAAGACGCGACGCCAAGTCCGGCACGCTCGCCTCTCGGCTACGGAGATCGTCAAAACCTGTACCTGATATGATACAATGTACATGATAAGCGTAAGTGTAGATAGTAATATTAGTGCAGGGCTTGTAAAACCGTTGTTCGACCATAATTCTTAATTTAAAATTGACTCATAAAAGTCGCACAGATCACTCGGCAACATATGTGTTTGTGCATTACTTAAAATATTTATATCAAAAAGGGACTTCGTGAGATACAATATCTGTAAGAGTCTACCTGCTTACTACTCGTAGAGTCAGCTTTAAGTATGTCAACGGTCGGGTCAATATGGGAAACGAACTTTTCCATATTGTCTCGGGTCTGGGTGTTGTGGTACCTTCGTTATTTCTGATTTCTGTAACACAAGTGCTTTAGCTACTTATCACAGAATCAGAGCAATGTATGTGATGTTGTTCAATATTTATTTATTTATATTTATTTATTTATGTAAACAGGTACTTTTGGTGCAGGCTGTGAGTTGCACACGGGACTAGTGGTTTTAGAAGCGCCAAGGTTTGATGTAATGTCAATATCAAAGTCAATCTTTTTTATTCATGTAGATTACATTAGTAATACTTATGAATAATAATTTCTATACAATGCAAATGAAGCTAGCTCCGGTTCGGAACCTATAACTACCGAGAATATACCGGCAAGAAATTCAGTAGTTTTTTTAAAAATAAAATGCTAATGAAATAAATAAAATAAAAACATTTTACTAAAAATTACTGTAGGGCCCTGAAATATGTATTTGGTCATTCTCATTTCAGGGAAATTAATAAATGCACACGGGCGGGCTTCTATTCTGCTTTTTTTTCTAATTAAGGGTCTATCCCGCGTTTAAAAACAACGCAGTGATTTCGCCAATGTCAAGTTTTTAGAGAGACACGTCACTAGAGACTGTGCGGTGATTTGACCTATTTGTTTCTGAGGTTTTCATTATGAACCTAAACAACACGAACAACACATTCAAGACAACACAACATTTATGGAAGAGGGGTAGAGGAAATCATAGGCAAATATCATACGTACTGATATTTTATATCTTTAGAAGGATAAAGAGTTAAGACGTAGGTTGTTGAGGTTGAAAGAGCGGAGAGGTACAGAGGGAATAATATCATAAAGAGGTAGGTAAAGGATACGTTTGACCGTTATAGACTATTGTATTGGACTTACTTAGGTAGCGTTTAAATATTATGTAACGCACCGTTACGTTTATCTGTACTCCCCCTCCCCCTTTTTTTAAACAAAGGCGATCACACTAATACAATCTAGAGATTCTCTGGAAACCGTGGAAACCAATTTGCCAAATGGGTTGCCGTAACGTTTTACAAAGATTAGACATTAAGTAGAGAAACGTGATACTTGAATGTTCCCTTAGTTGGTTTTACAAGGTGATGTATAAAACTAAAGACTCTGACGCTGACTATACATACTCAAAGGTATTTCTACCGTGTCGTCATCATAATCGCATGTCATAAGCTCTAATTGTCCTGTCACAACTCGACTCGCGTGCATTCGCTTAGCACTTTCGCTGTTGATGCAATTGACAAAACTATCCATAGCCAAGGTCGTGGATTACTTAAAACGTTGTGTTTTTAGTTTCATAGAGCAGCAGATATGAAGTCAATAAATTAGTAGATATGGCTGAGGGATCAATCAAGTTTGAATTGAAAAATTTCGCTATTGTGAAGAATACCAAAAGCTAGCTAAAATAGTACAAGTGAGAAGCGTTGTTTTTATAAGACTGGCTGTTGCCCGTAACTTTATTTACATTTTTTGCCTCGAAAGCGTTTTGGTAAGTGAAGTTACATGAGGTCAAGATAAGCAAGTATTTTAAAATAATGTCATTATAAAACTTTATGGACGTGATTGCCAGTATGGACTTATGGCATTCAGCTATGGGGCTGTGCCAAATACACAAACCTTCAAACTATCCAACGTTTCCAAAATAAAGTACTTAGAGGTGTTGTAGATGCACCGTGGTCGACGTGCACGACGACCTACATCGGGACCTAAAAGTAGACTTCGTCCAAGACATTATTAGGAAACTAGCTGTTGCCCGCGACTTCGCCCGCGTTATTTCGGGATAAAAAGTATCCTATATGTTAATCTAGTATGTCATCTGTCTTCCTACCAAATTGTATCCAAATCCGTTCTGTAGTTTTTGCGTGAAAGAGTAACAAACATCCATACATCCATACTTACAAACTTTCGCCTTTATAATAGTAGTAGGATATGCCGAAGCTCATGAACGACGACTTCATCACCACGTAAATGTTGAGGCCATCCAGCTCCTTGACAACACGAACATAGTGAGGAGGCTCAAAAGGACAAAACCTTTTGAGCTAGTGTAGAAAATTAGTGACAGAAAGTGAAGTGTGTGCCACTCATTAAGAACACAAGAACAAAGTAGATTATAATAACTTTGTCGTATTGATGCTCAGTATCAAACGGCATTTAAAAAAAAAATATAAAACTTTATTTTCTGGTAAGTTTTAATAGTAAAAAGATAATTTTACGTTACGACCATATGTATAAATACTTTGTGGCCATGGTTTCAATATGGCAGATCTATGCAATGCCTATCAAAATGATTACAGTATGTTAATTGTATGCTTTTAATATGCAAAATGTTATACTTAACTTACTTTACAATTGAAAAGTAATTTAAGTCACTGTGCCGTGAAAACGATGTGTGAATATTTTTTAGTCCACCCCGTCACTTGCTTTGACGACCTGTCGACCGGCATCTTAACAGGTTAGTATACATAAGCGAGAGGAACAATGTGTGGTTACCTGGTAAACAATAGACACATTACCAACGCATTGTGAACGAAGGTGAATCTGATTTAACCGTGACATGTTTCCATTTTGAAGCTAATAGCTTCTTTTACTTTAGCTTGGAAAGATTGTTGAGCTGACATCTTCACACGTTCGATGCAGTTTCACATGCTAAGCAATATTTTATTTAGACGTGAAACTTGATTATTTCTTTAAGATCAAGATAACAAATAAGTACGACATTTGTCTTCCAAATTCCTCGAATTAATCATAACGGTAAAAGAGGGAGAAGTAATAAATGCTTAAATTTAGGAAACTAAAAACTTTATTATCAGTTTTATATCACGAATTTTCAAAATCAAAATATAATAATTGGATTTAGAGAAAAAAGAATAAAAATTATCCAAAATCGGACTAGGAACTATTTCTTGATTTAATTTTTTTTTATTGAGAGGATTCTAACTCTTCGTCAGTTTGGCTCATATTTTAATCTCTTTACTATTTGTACACAGCTGATCAATCATTCAATCGCGGACATGGTCTCGAAGTTACATCAAGAATCTTCGACTTTTAGATCCTTGTATGGCGCATTCGTCATCATCATCATGTGTTTACCACAAAACATAAGGCAGATGTATCTAATGATAAATTTACCGAAGAATAGTTAAGAAAATATAATAGGGAAGTATGGTGTTAAACTAATTTGAAGCAGCAAATGTTTTTAATAACGAATAGCAGTTAGATTAGGACATAAAAATGTGGGGTATGGTGTCCAGTCCTCCAAAGTTACAATCATTTCAAGGCATTTCTTAACCGCTGTCGTGGTCAACAATTATATAGTGATCTAAAAGCGGACCTCGTTTTAAATCATAAGGTATCATTACATTTGACAGGGTTCCATGCAAGCGTGCAATTTGCTCCACGACGTCTGAGTCTACCTGTGATTGGACATAACGTAACAGATGCGCTTGGTAAGTGCTAACTCATCCGAGCCGAGTGCGGACGAATTACAGACACCAATTTTTCGAATTTCTTATATGCAATCGTTTGAAACCTCGCGCAGTTGCCCACTCCAAACAGTCCGAATCAGGAGGTACCTACTCTAAAAATGGTTTCGCGAGTGTTCGTCCACCTTGTCACGCAAATTATTTGGCATAACCACTAAATATAGCTAAGACTCAGGCAGGATGCATACAAAAATAGCCTTGTATTTTGGAGTTCACGCCTAAGTGATTCACACTACAATATTGTGCTAATACTAGGTGCGCTTTAATCTAGAGGCATCATCAAACTAAAAGTTAAAGTGCCTACAAATAAAAATGCTGCTTAGACAATAGGTATACCTTATTTATTTAAAAAAATAATTAATAGCTACCTAAAATTAACAGTAAGTACAGTCACAATCTATCCGGCAAACCTCTATCAAGGTCTTAGCTTTCGATTATTTTAGTAGGTAAACTCACTCTCACAATTGCCATAAAAATTTATGACTTTCACTACCAAGTTAGCAAAAAAAGAACGAGTTTTAAAACATTACACAGCTTTGCGTTTAATTGCACTCGTCGTATAATTATCAAGTCGACTTTTTATATTAAGCAATTCCATCTACCATTCAGCTGATGACACGGATCCAACTGATGTGTGGTTTGTGTGTCTAATATGATGCTTATCTAACTTTTGTAATGTTGTAGGAATAAAAAATAAGTGAAAATTTTGAGTTATTTCATTAGAGTAAAAAATTGAATAACATTCCTTTTTACAGTTCCTTCTGAGGTGAATTATAAGGTAAAAATGATCACGTTGTGGTCAATTTCTCAGCCAAAATTATTTTTGTGAAGGTATCGAATGCAAATTGAAATCAAAACTGTTGTCTGCGATGCTTTAAAGCGATTAATTTTGGGTCATGCACTCACTGAAAATATGTGTGATGATTTGGATATTGAGAGGCTCTCTCTAGGGCGTTGTCGGTACGTGGTAATATGTTGGCACAAAGGTTTGCTCGATGTACAGCCGAAGTCAAAATCACGCTTTTTAAAGCCTACTGTCAGACATTCTACACGAGTAGCCTATGGGCCAACTTTACACAGAAATCCTACAATGCCCTACGTGTCCAATACAACAACATCTTCAGGGCTCTGTTTCGGCTCCCACGTCACTGCAGTGCTTCGGGTATGTTTGCTGATGCCAGCGTGGAGGACTTTTACGCACTAATGCGAAAAAAGGTGTCCTCGCTGGTAAATAGGGTGCGCTGGAGCTCGAACCGTGTCCTGAGGATGGTGGGTGACAGACTCGATTCAGCCCTGGTTGGCAGGTTCACGGAGCTGCACGTGACAAGATATCGTTGAGCCTGTCTATCTGGGTAAATATTCCTTTTTTGTTGTCTTTTATTATATCTACTAACATAGTCTATAATGGTAGGTATATTGTTACTAACAACCTATGGATCTTTGGTCTGAAAATAAATGATCTTGAGTCTTAAAGAAACAGAAACATTTAGACTTCCCTTGCGGTGTGGGACTCGAACCCACGACCTTCACTTATCGCGCGTGCTGCTCTTCCGACTGAGCTAGCCGCAAGTTATCGTAGGCGATGATTTTATCGGCTGTATCAACCCAATAGCCTTCCAGTAAGTGCCCTCTACCGGATATGTTTATATGGTCTAGTATGATTAAAATTATGTCTAGAGTATATGGCAAGACCTTGACAAGATTGCCTCTGTGAAATCATCTGTGTGTTAAAATCACCTAATTACCAGAATGAGCATAACGGAACGTCCTCCTCACGGATTGAGAACAAATGTTTACTTAGACCACTATGGCTATAATTGCTTGATTATGAGAATAGACGAGTATGAAATTAATCGTTAACTTTCAATTTATTTGTTTTGCGATACCTGAACCGGTATGTGTGCTAAAGAAACGCTATTAATTTGTTTATCACTCACGCCAAATGATGGCAATCATTCGATTTACCGGTCCATTATATGTTGGAGCGTTAAATTCAGTGCTCGATAACTGTACTAATAAATCGAACTTGTTTATCATAACAAGCTGTAAACTCTTGGTCAGAGTTCCGCACTCTAAGTAGTCAATAGTGCATAATCTAAAACCCCTACAATGTATGTAAGTAAATTATACTTTACCTCAGAATACTCGAGAGACAGATCAGGGAACTCACTAAAATTAGACTGTTGATAAGTTCAATTAACAATTTTTTTAAATGTAAATTAAACCAGCAATATTTACGAATTGACGATGTAATCCAAATATTCAGAGTCGATCCTGGCTAGAAATTTCATAGTTTTCAAAACAAATAAAGCTGAACTTACAACTCACTGTTCATCAAGCTAGGGAGGTGCGTCAATTGTAATAATTAATTCACAGAAACGATCAAAAATTTAATATATTTATATGTAGGTATATCTCTATATACATAAAGGTAAAACAACAATAACTTGAATAAATTTATTAAAACATGTTATACATAAACCGACAAATGAATTACCTACCAATTTTATGAAGACTGCGTTTAGGGACAGCAAGCTTGTGTTTATTTTTTAATCCAATTACTTTTCAAATCGGAGCAATCGGACTATCAATCAGGCTAACTTATCAAATCAAACGATGAGTTGCGGAGTGGTGATTAATGACATTTGATTTGGTACCTATCTAATGTTTTGACCCTAAATTTATAGACCGGAATCTTTACCGATATAGGTTGCCTCAACCTTAGCCTGCTCAGCCAAATAGTTAAGAAGACAGACATATTTTAAGGTTAGATTATATCTTCGAAATTTTGTGTGCATTATATTCATGATATAGGTATGGCACTTAATATTTATTACTTTTCCCCACAATAAAGAATGGCTTTAATACATAGAGAACGGCGTGCTAATCTGATATTAGTTGTCCAGTTTTTTTTCTGAACACCACTGATAAAATTATTGGTAGTGTTCCGTAAGTTTACGACCACAACAACTCTAAAGATTTATGATTCAAGCCCCGGTTTATATGAAATGCAAGCGTTTCTAGGTTTATGAATTTCAAACTTGCAACGCCAAGTTTACGGCGTAATTGCGAATTTCATTAAATTGGTATGTAATCCCAAAGGTTACGAGCTAAAGCTTCCGTTAGGTGAAATTCCATCAACCTACCTCAAGTCTGAAAATCCCTAGCAATTATGACGTAGTAGTTATGAACATTATGTTAGACTATTATGGTAGTCCGGTGCGACTGTGGACTAACTGTTTTGGTGTATTTTTTTTTGTTTGGCGCAAAACAGACCCAAACATAAACATCTGTTATTAGAGGCCAAGCCAAAGCTCACTTCAGATGACTGCGTCTGTTTTAAGTTACTTATTGAAATTCCTTTTTAAAGTATCGTTGACACTATAGATAGATAGATATACTTTATTGCACAAAAACTTTACAGAAATAGGTTTTACAGATTGATTATAGTACAATTTAGGCGGTCTTATCGCTAGAAAGCGATCTCTTCCAGACAACCTTAAGGTAGAGGAAATAGTAGATGGCAAGAAATGGGTACGGCCGTGCAACATTAATAAAGTTTTATTTCTTGAATTATATTCATAGTATAGCATTATAAACATACATAAACTCATAGATATATAACATAATATATTTTTATATATATATATATATATATATACAAATAAACATGCTTATCAAATATAAAATTAAGTAAAGTATTTTGACTCAAAAAAAAAAAAATAATAAGTTAATATGGATAAGTGTATGAAACTTACTAACAACCAACATGCCCAGCTAAAATTATAGATAAAAGACATAAATTAACATTAAGCAAGTGAGAGGAAGTACGATTTAACCCTGGCTTTGAAAATAGGAAGAGTCTCAGATAATCTGATAGATAAAGGTAAAGAATTCCATAAGCGTATAGATTGGACAGTGAAGGATTGGGAATAGAATTCAGAAGAATGAGTAGGAAAAGTAAGGAGAAGTTTACGTGAGGACCGCATATCACGATCCTGGTTGGGCTGCAAGAAACGGAAACGTTCTTTAAGATAGGGTGGAGCAAGAGGATTAAATAGAACATTAAATAGGAGAGATAAAACGTGGAGGTCACGGCGTCGACGTATAGGAAGCCATTTAAGCTGAGCTCGAAATTCAGAGACATGGTCATACTTGCGTAGGCCGAACTATTTGAACTATTTGATTTAATATAAAAAAAATGATAATTACATAGATATTTTCTTTATAGTACTTGCATAATGCAATGTGCTCCAATTTATTTTTCGAGCGTATTACAGACACATTATACTGCAATTGAGGTGGTGTTATTTTCAGAAAGTGTTCTCTTCCAAACCACCTTCAGATAGAGGAAATGGCTTAAACACTAGTGTAACATAAGTAGAAAAATATATTTACGACACACAGTTTGAAATACAATGTCGTAAATTGTCAAAATTAAATACCAATAAAAATAAATGTTAACGTATTAAATTCTACTGGAAATTCATCAAATTTAAATTCAGTTTGAAGGCGAAAATCATTGCAGCTAGTGCTAGTTGTAGGCGAACCGTTTAATCGGGTTTTCAAATTGTGATGACTTTTTAAGTGCCTAATTTATGAGATTATAATACCTAATGGTAGTCCACTTTCCGAGGTTGTGAATATCGTTCAAGCGGGGGCGGCAGCGCGTTTAAGTTTCTGCCCTTGATTGAGAAAGTCTTAACTCTACTGCTGTTTTCCTTGAGCAGTTGACTGGCGACACTTTTTCCTTCGTCCAGAATGTTTTTGTGATTCGTCCCAGATCTCGGGTTCGTTGCCTTCGGCGTCTAACTGAACAGTTTTTTGCCACTCGAGGTCTCGATGCCTCTCGATATGACATAGCGGGTGCGGCGCTTAATTTTAGAGTACCGTATATGTAAACAAAATAACTGAACCCAGATCAGTTTATTTCCTGTATGTGTGCCTCGTTAGTCAGTCTCAGTTAGTTTATCATCTAGCTTGTTTTACCTATTTCCATAAAAGGTATAAAAGGTTTAAAATAAATACATAAAACACTGCCAAATGAATTGAGATACCTACGAGATTAACAAATAGTATTATTTTTATATCGACGTACAACAACGCGAACCAAGTCACGCGACTTGATGATATGATGATGAGCAACAGCTTTTATAAATCAACGCAATTATATTGTCAGCCGTTCGCAATTTATGGCAATGATTTTACAACAATATCAAAACCCAGTGACCTAGAAATGTGTAATTTGGCAACCATCAAGGTCTTATAACACAAGACACCTTAGAATAAAGAAAGTAATATATCTATGCAAGACACACACAGAATTCAAAACACTCAAAGGTCGTTTTAGTCAATATGACATAATTTAGGGTTTTTATCGGGTCATTCTTCAATGCCTGAAATTGTGTCATAGTTTTGTACTGGTAATTGAAGAGTAGTAAAAAAGGGAGGAAGAGAGAAATTATAGTACCTACAGAACCCGCGGTGTGTGAGTTCGCCTCGCGCTTGGCCGGAACTTTTTTCTCTTTGCACTCGTGTGGGCGTCTGTTAACGACATATTTTTTGCGAGACTAGATTCGATTTGTGGCACGGAATAATGCATTTAACATTTGTCAGATCATAGTTGGTTGGTAATCACAATTGACGAATAATGGTGTCATTAGATGGGAAATTATTATTAGATATTATTCGTTGGTGGCCAATTCAAACGCATGGATTTTCTACGTTTGTAAACGTCAGAAGATGACGAAAATGTAAGAAAGCTGTTGACGTAAGTACTTGAATAATTGGTGTGTCTCATTTGTATTCTCATTCAATTTTAGATCCGTGTTATTTTTATTTTTTTATATTGCACTGCAAGATTGACCTCTACCCACTTGATTTAAGTGGTAATCAGGTCTTAGCTTAAGGGCGACAAGTACAGCTTAATAAAGCTGTTACTGGACTTGTCACCCTTACCTTGAAGGCTTGGCCCCTGCTACTATTGTAGTACGCCCCCCAGGAGCTCTGGAAAGCTTACTCATATCACACAACAACACCAAAGTGATTGTTATTTGGCCGCGGTCTTCTGTAAGGTGGAGGTATTTCACCAGTCGGGCAGCTCCAGTTCAAGCTATAAATCGCTATGCCCTACCTCTCTCAAAAATGTAATCTATTCAATTTATGGCACATTACCTGAGGCTCTTCTAAACCGAAATATATCGGATCCGACCACGGGCAGCATTTTTTAATTCTCAAAGCCAATTCATTAGAACCAATTTATCTCAAATGCGAATTAAGCGTTTTCACAAAACAAAATATTATTTATGCAAATCAAAAACCACGTTTTAACTCCCGAACTGTTGATAAATCTTCAAAAACGAAACATTTCGTTTACTCATTTCGTTTTTGGGAGTAGGTTTCCTGCTTCCGGAAATGAACTTACCTATACCATTTGGTGTATTCGTTTAAAAGCGATTCCCTTGTTAAAATAGGTACATATAACCGCGCGAATTGATTTACAAGAAGCTTCCATCTTACATTTAAACAGATAGCAACTGCACGTTTAGTTTGGTTCCGGGTAATTCTTATAAATATAAACTGTTTACGAAGTAAGAAATTTTTAAGGATTAGTCGCCACTAAATTATGAATTCGTGCGATGATTGCATGAACTATGATATCATAGCAATTCGTTTACGTATTTACGGATATTACAGGTCAAGGCATCTAATTGTATGTATCATTTTCAATCCAAGGTTATGTTGACCGGAATTATTGAAATCCATAACTGAAGATTCTTTAGAAACCACTTTTAAGTCCTAATTTTATTAGACTACATTGAATCGAGGGGAGGTTATTTCACGTGGATTCACCATGGTTGCAACTAATTTGTTACCAGTAACCGAATCATCCGTTGGTGGCGCAAACATTAAAATTGGCATCACTCTCACTTTGCCACTAGAAGCTGCAATAGAATGTTCGAATTTGTTTTTCGTCCTAGGTACGTCTATATCTAAAATATCTGTTAACTAGTCAACGTTTTTATCACGAAGTGAATAGCCTAGCTTATAACATTACTCTTCCGCGGGCGGTGGCGACACCATAGTGCATAAAATAGAGCCACATAACTCTGCTTTCGAAGGCTATCTGGCGAATTAACAAAGTGTAAAAGTGAGGTTGGTATTATAGCATTGCATAATGCCTGGTTCTAATATTTAACGATTCGTAATGTGTCAAAAAAGACTATCCGTTTTTCTCCAACCGACTACCAGGCCTAGCATGCGCAATACGTCAAATTTACCGATGATAGCACACCGTACTCGTATTTTCGGCCAATCAGCACAATATGCTAGGCATGCTAGGCCTGCAGGTACGAGTCGTTAATACCGATCCATAATTTACTTTCCATACCAGCGGTCGTCAGTCGTTTTAAGCTTACGCCTCGTAATGTATATTACTATTGGTAACTAGAACGGATCGTTTTTCAAATATTTGAACCGGGCATAAGCCTATTGCACATGAAAATCTGTTAGACGGCAATATGTGACTGTGAGGCCGAACTACTCGTGATTGGTGATTTAAATATGACCATGAGACATCTGTCAATATCATATCAAATAACCAATCACATGCAGTTGGAGCTGACCCCGATGTAAAGCGATATACTGGATTTTTCATTTGATAGACCTCATTAGGCACGCTTGTCTAGTGACACGGTATCGGTAGTGGTACGGTGAATTTATGCAAATTTATTATGTTTGTTTTTTCCAATATCTCGGGACTACAGAGTCCCGGACATTAGGGAGGCGTGCATGGGGCCGAAGCCAACACGTAGAGGCCCTTTAAAAACAAGTATAATCTAAATGTAATGTTATTATTATTATCGAAAATAAAATCTATCGATACTCGACTCATGAGTGGCATCGAAAGAAATGTGTCGTACTCCTTTACGTGTGGAAACAAAAGTATAATAAACTTTGAAGCATAGAACACTTTTCATAGAGCCTGTGGACCTCAGGTGGACAACCGAACCTACATGATATTTTTTTTCATTTTACTATTTTAATTCTGATTTCAATTTTGACATAATATTTTTAATGTTCTTTTTTTTTTGCTTGTCTGTTAGTCGCTCTTCCTTGCGGTCTTTATCCCGTACTTATTACTTTATATATAATTTTTCATTTTCCTTTCCGAATCCCTCAACAACGCCAATAGTGTCTAATGTCGACTATCCACAGTCTACCGATGTTTGACGTCAGAACAATAGTATTGATAGTCAATCGATGGTATCGATACCTCAGAACCAGGCAATAGGTACCTACTAATACATGAAAGCAATACTATCGAGAACATTATTGGTCTAGAGAAATAATAAACTATCAATTGTGTCAATAATATCGATATTATTGATCGATTTGGAGTAGAACCGGTCCAAATCATAATTGGAGTATTTTTGGGCAGTAGAACGCATATCACTACATTTATTGAATGAGAAAAAAAACATTTGCCTTTTTAAAGTTCTGTACCCAAAAGGAAAACGGGACCCTATAACTGAGATTTCGCTGTCCGTCTCTCCGTTCGTTCACCAGGCTGTATCTCAAGTAGCTAGGCAGTTGAAATTTTCACAGGTGATATATTTCTTTTGCCGCTTTAACAACAAATACTAAAAATAAAATAAAATTAATATTAAAGGGCGGCTTATATAAAGCAATTGCGATTTTTTGCCGTTTTTGACTCGATATTCAAGTAAATAGTACGGAAACCCTCGTGCGCGAGCCTGACTTGCTCTTGAGCGGTTTTTACTACAATAATATGTAAGTTTTTAAACGTGATTTAATAATGACTGATTCGCTAATGACGGATCGTGAATCGTGACACAGGAGACCTAGGGCTTCTGACGTCACATATGTTATCAAAGCTACATCCTCGCGATGATCTCATATGCTGCGAACAAACATTTTTTTGTTGTTGGATATAATTAGACGGTCATATAACTCTGTACGTTCAACTACGAAGAACCGTTTTAGATTTTATGATCCTTAGCTAATAAGTAAATTATTTTACTCGAAAAATATTCGCATATCGTACTGGTATAAACCCGTTATTTTTTGTAAAACAAACAGAGTAGATAAACGGTATAATAGTAAAGTCTTGTAGAGCTTTGATATTTATACAGGTAACACAGATCCAACACAAATGTTTGCCTGCAACTTTGAACACATGATATTCGGAAATGGTGATGATGATGTTAAACCGTTGCGTTTTTGTTACTAATTAATGAGCTCTACCAAAATGAACGCATTAAAATATCTGTCCTGTCCCGCAAAATTTGTGCTCTTCCTATTATCGCCATTAAAAAAAGTAGTTGACGGAATTAATGCCACATCATAAAAAAACACAGAGAAATGTAATGGACCGTCCTTATCACTTACCTACTCAAAATATGTACGTAAAAAATTAGTCAAAATCGATCAAGCAAATATTATATACAGATAAGCCTGACAGTTTAATAAAGTAAGTATCAACCTTCATGTACAGAACTCGTCTTTATGCCGAATATTTTTTCGCCGAAAACGATTGTTAATACAAGATATCTAGTTAATTGCAATTTTTTTGCCTTCATCTATGATTCACAAACATTTCCGACCGGTCACGATTCCCAGTAAAAGATAGTATGATTTGGACATCCGGCACGCACAAATGTTATCTCTTATAATGAGTACAGCTCAATTTTAAATTGGTATTGTTCTCTCAAAGTCAAACTCGAAGTAGTCTCTTCCGCTACCGAACCACTTAAGTTATAACTTCTTTTTTAATTGAAAATTCGTTGCACACCTTACCTACTTTTTACAGGGAAGAAGAATTTGATCAAGTTGACCAGCTCGTACCTTGGCTGCCATGTTACTGTACCATCAAATATAGCCCCTGCTTAAAGCAAGGACCCAACAGTAGTGTTGCCGTCGATTCGATTGTAAATCGATTATAATCGATTATTCCAAAAGAGGCCTAAATAATCTAAATGACAATCGATAGTATCGATACTATCGATATAATCGATTATATCGATATCAAGTTGAAAGCAATACTATCGATATAATCGATTATTTCGATATAATCGATTAATTTGCAATTATTTTTAGATTTAATCGTCATTCATATAATGTCTTCTTAGACATAACACATTCAAAATGAAACCGTGAAAAAGTTATTTATACCCTACTTTTTATTCATAAAACGTGATAGCTAAGTTTCTTGGTACCTACCTGAACTGTACCGTCATGGCGATACTATCTAAAAATAATTGCAAATTAATCGATTATATCGAAATAATCGATTATATCGATAGTATTGCTTTCAACTTGATATCGATATAATCGATTATATCGATTATATTGTATTTGACTTCGATTATAATCGATTAATCGATTATAATCGATTATATCTAATAAAAATAGGTATCGATATAATCGATTATATCGATAGTATCGATACTATCAATTGTCATATCGATTATTAGATTATTTGAGGGGGGGATAATCGATTAATCGATAATCGATTATCCGGCAACACTACCCAACAGATACCCGTGGAGCTGGATGTGCTGGAAGGAATAGGTTCGGTTGCGCACCTAAAGTGCAATGGACCTTTATGTAGATCTCAAGTGTAGTGGAAACATCAAATTCACTGTTTTCACCTTGATAATTTAGTGTGTTTCAAAATTACATTAATTGGGGCATTAACGCCTACTACTGGGTATAGGCTACAACGCAGCTAAGTGATCATATCCTGGTGCTTAAACAACTACACCATCGATGAGTTACAATCGATGAGTCGATTTATTCACATTAAATCACCACATGACCAGATTCGCACGAATACAAACTGGCCTACTACTAAAACATTTTACTCATAGGTTCATATCACGGCGCCGCATGACGGATGACGTCAGATTTTATTGAGATGGGACGGTCGTTCGCATTCTAAATGCGTGTCGACTTACGGAGTCACGCTCGTTAAATCCACCTTGTTAATGTATAGTGTTACTTAATTAAACTACCGGAGCAATTGTTGTAATATACCAAGGTCGCATTACTGTCCAAAACGACTAATATTCGGATCCAATGAAACAGATTAAACAGTTAAAAGGCTCCTTAATAAATTCCAAATAATTGCAATAAATAGAAATGAAGGATTTTAAGGAATCACACACATTGACCTATTTTCTGAGTACTTTAAGCAGCTCATAAAACCCGTGGTGTGGAGTTCAGAAAAAATGATAAAATATAGCCTACCTACGTATGCGTTCGATCCAAGCGCATACTATTATAAAATGATGGCATAGGTACTATGCGGGAACTTACTTTTAAGTAAAGTTTACCTCCGTATTGACCGTCCGTATTGATTTGAAACGGAGGTCCCGTTGCTGAGAGGCGAGCAGGACGGATTTTGGCTTCGCGCCATCTCTGGAGTCCTTGTGTCCAATATAAAAGAAAAAGTATGAAATATAACGTATTATACAGAATTATTAAAAACAATATCAAGTGTATCGTCAAATCCAGTATTAGACCAAAACTCAAGTTTACGTCCATTTTATAGCATTAACTAGCTTTTGCCCGCGACTTCGTTCGCGTGGACTTCAGGTTCGTCCCGTCTAGTCTAGTAATAAGTAAGAAATACGGTAACTAAACATTGCAGAGCCCTAATCATAGGTCTATAGGTAGCTACTGCAGTATGCTCCTATAAACTACATTTAACGATCTTTTTCCTTCAGCATAAACAGCAGATTCTTCGCTTTGGAAACACGTGAGCAAGCCACATAGAGCTGACCGTGAGAAAAACATGGCGTGCCCAAATGTAGGCCTGCTACCTTCAAGGTTTGACCCTGCGATTTGTTGATCAGGCCTATATTACTTAAAGTAGGCGACCATACGTTTTTATCAAATCGCTAGTGCCTTGAAAATTCGCAAAACGGACACAACCGTCAACGACGCCTGCCCTCACGCGTCTGCCCGCGTTCGCCCGGCACCGCTGCCGGTATTTATCACCGAAACGGTATTTATCGCCGAAATTTCTATGACTCTGCATTGTAAATCTGTGATATCTTCGAAAATATTTATTTAATTTACATGCTGTAAAAGCCATATTGATCTTTATTAAATGCACAATGTATTTAAGATACTTAATTGGATAAGGATTATACTGTATTGCTTAAAATCGCTTCGTAAATAAGCCATTATTTCTCGTACAAAGTAAAGGATAAAAAATGGTTATTGTGGGTTATTTCTAAGAGATAAACATATACCATCACGGACTTTTTTGTAGACCTTTTAAGTTGTTTTTAGACACGCTTCTGTTATTCATTCATGTGCTGCTTTACCCATATTTGGACAATCGATTTTTGATCAGGAACTCCTTTAGATTCCTTCCTTTAGGAGCGATTTTAAACTATTTTATAATGCTCACAAAGTTTGATTGATTAAGATTTTCGAGAATTTAATCGAATGAGATTGACGCTACGTGTTATTGAGCATAAACCGAAAAATTGTATTTATTTATAATACCACCGTTGATTTAATGAATTGACAATTTTATCCTCATTTTAACCAGATAAAATTTTGAAATCAACTTAATTAAAGTCTTCTTTACTATACAGTTACTTTTTATATCATTTATATCAAGGTGAGGTTGTCAATACATCGCCGGACAGAGTAAGGCTTTTTCATTTAGCATTCTCCACAAATGGTCGGTGGCCTCAGTTGTAAGGCCACAGGGCACTGTTTTATGTCTCTCCAACTTTAACTGAAAGCATTCTCACATAAATTTCGATTAGAACGCAAAACGGGAAATGTCAATAAGTCCAAAAAGTACACAAGTACGTTGAATGCAGTGGTAAAATAATGATGAATTGATAAAATAATAATTGCCGATTTCCTGCAAAGATGAGAAACATTATAGGTACCTACATAAATAAGTATTGTTTATATTTAGGCAATTCCCATTATGATCATAATATGAAATATATTTATGTAATATTTAATTAGGTAATAAATATGATTCAACAGATAGTTTAGGTTTTATTATGAAATCGAAAAAACTATGTCTTTACGTTAATACAGAAGTTTATATGAAAAATTTAAGTACGTGCCTACTATGCATTTTTGGGTTTTCTCGAACACAAACTATCTTTATAAATATTTTAGACCTAAAAATATTTATAAAAGTAGCTTTTGCATATAACATCGGCCGTTCAATTTTGTGTCGTAATTATGCCTGTCTTAATATCCGATATGCAATATTATTTCTATACATATATTTCAGCATGATATATTTGTGTAGGTATATACAAATACTAGTTTTTTATTATATGAATAGTTTTGAATGAATCATTTGATAGGACTGGAAGACCGCTATTTTTACCTACCATATTAGTATATTTAAAGTCACTACTCGTAGATACTTGCGGTGATTGTAATCTACCTTATGAAGATATCGTAGAGTTAAAAAATGTGATATATATGTAGATGCGTCGTCTCTTATATTAAAGATGCTTGCAAAGTATGTACTACTCTAAGCGTTACAAGAAACAACATTAAGTTGTAAAACTAGATTTTATAATTACAGGCGTAATTGCATGGATTCCTAGCAATTACTCGAGGACATGCGTAACTTCCTCTTAATCTTGTCATCTTATTAGTCTACATTATGTTCGGCATTCTTTGGGCTCTTTCACATTAGATTTTTAAAATGGGACCGCTACCGAAGGATTGCTCGTCCTGAAGCATCGATATATATCTAAAACGAACTATTCAAATTAAAGGCAAATAGATCGAATACTGCAGGAGACTCTTGTCACATCGTAAGCTTTACTAGTTTTGTTCAGATATTGCATGCTTGGGTCCCCTGATTTTCAGATAAGAACTTCATGCTTCTGACGGCCGTCGGTTCAAAATAGGCTATTAGACAGCCCCTGAAAGAGTTGTGGAGGTCAGATGGCATCGCTCCAATGTAAGTACCATTGTCAAATCAGAATCATAGTCGTAGCGGACTCTAAGCTCTGTAATGAATGCACAATCAGAATAAATGCTGAGAGACGAAAATAGGGAACACTGCAGTATAGGAGTTATCTCATTTAATTCATTATCAATCGAGCCAGATTTAGACGAAGAAACGTTGTTCTACGTAGTAAATATTTTGCGCCATTGCCAAATGCAAAAATGCATAGAAAAAATTGGCAAAATGCGCATCCTGTCCTGGCACACGGTTCAGATTTTCGTAAGAAAAATTTTATAGAGCTGACTTTGAGTTAGACATTGACTGCACATTTAAAAATTTAATACTGTTTAACCGTAACCGTAAAAGTGCAATAGATTTAAAAAATTACATTAATATTAGATACTAAAATACAAATACAAAGTTTCTTAGCTATTATTTCATTTCAAAAGGCTTCGTTATGGCCCTACGTTTTTACGATCAAATGAACGTCACACTACACTACACTTTGCACTTTATATCGCTCTTATGACGTGCAAATAAGAACTAATATCAAACTGCAAGTGTTTACTTTGACGTGACCTAAGTAAAATGTGTCAAAAATTCATACATAATTTAAAGGGTAACAATTTATAACAGACAAGCTGGTTTTACTAATTAACTGGCGGCTTCGCCCGATTTGAAAGGTAGGTATTTATTATAATATCTACATATGTTGTCGTAAAGATTTCTCACTTTCTCAGATCAGTAGGCTTCCAAAAACGAAACGCACAAACGAAAGGTTTCGTTTTTTAAGATTAACCGAAAGTTTGGGAGTTTAAACGTGGTTTTTGATTTGCAAAAATCATATTTCGATTTTTTTAAACGCTTTAGTCGCATTCAAAGTATATTAGTTGCGATTATGAGAATTTGAAATTACGAACCGTCATCGGATCTCTCAAATGGAATGCCCAAATTGAAGATTAATAAAAATAAATAAAATAAAAATAAAAATAGCCTATATTTTCTCTGACCTTAAAATACACTATTTAGAGTATTAGCTTCACTATTTTGTAACATAATTAAATTCTAAACTTTTACTTTTATTTTTCAACTATAAAACTATATCTATACTTATTTCTTCTATATGTGTATTGTATATGTATTTTTTTTCTCTCTTTATATCAGCTACCAGCTCAGATTATCTTGCGACATAGGCCTCCTCAAGTTCCCTCCACTTTTGCCGATCCAGCGTTGTTCGCCTCCAGCCCTTGGGAAGATCGTCTTCCCACCTTTTCATCTGCCTTCCTCTACTTCTTTTTCCATCCCTTGGGTAACATTCAGTAACTTTTTTAGACCACTTTCCTGTTGTTGTGCTCATCATATGCCCTGTCCATTTCCATTTCAGGATACGCGTTTTTACTTTTACATCTGCTACTTTAGTATTTTTTCTTATTGTTGTTGCTTTCCTTTTGTCTATCAGCCTTAGAACCATCAATTGAAGATTAATAGTGTGATTCAAATAAAGAGACAGTTCTAGACAAATTAATTTAAAAAATAAAATGGCTGGTCTTATTGTGGTGAACTATAAAAATTAAACTAGTTGGTATGATATCGCGACAATTTCTATTTATAATGACGTGTTCTACAAAGTCTTCGTTGATAATTTTATTTATCATCAATAGTTTTTGTCGCGTATACGATTAAAATAAAATTTTACCGTGAATAATGTTAGTTACAAAGTATTCCAATCTTTAATTATACAGAGATATACATATATGATTTTCTTGTTCCAATCACGAATTGTTTGCAATGTTAAACACATTTTTAGTTAAGTCTGAAAAATAAACAAAAATACACATACAATACTATATATTTTGAATTTTTGATAATCAAACGCCTTTTTTGCCTATTTTAATTTTATTTCACTGTATGAGTAAAAAATACTATGATTCGACCTTTTTAACTTACTAGATTGGGTTTCTTTTATAGGTATCCAGTTACCCCAAGTAATACAGACGATATGATTTTTTAAACCAATCGAGTTTCGCAATGTCTTTAATTGAATTTAAACACATGTGCTCAAATTGAGGTTTTTCTCGTTTAAAACTGATTTCCCTTGCGTGTGCTTCGACTCAAGAAAATGGAGACTCAAGTTAGTGGAAATACCTACAGGAGTAAACACATTTCATTATGCATATCAGAAATTGAATCTTCTAATAATATTCTTAAAATTTAAAACCTTACTTAATAAATAATTCTTATCTAAGTTTTGCTCATGGCATCGCCCGCGTGGTTTCTTCTTTTTAAATCACGTCACAGTGTCTCATGGCGCATAGGAATATCTAATGTTACATTCTGATTGTAAAAGAATATTTAAAAACGATACACCTACATATTTAAGAGAGGTAGGGCATAGCGATTTATCGCTCGAACTGGAGCACCCCGACTGGTGAAATACCTCCACCTTACAGAAGACCGCAGCCAAATAACAATCACTTCTGTGTTGTTGTGTTCCTGCGTGTGAGTAAGGTTTCCAGAGCTTCTGGGGGGTGCTACATTAGAAGAAGGGGTCAAGCCTTCAAGGTAAGGGCGACAAGTCCAGTAACATATTTATTATGCTGTACTTGTCGCCCTTAAGCTAGGACCTCATTACCACTTAACATCAGGTGGGATGAGATCTATCTTGAAGTGTAATATAAAAAATAAATGTATCCTTTTAAAATAATAAGCATCAAAATACAATTGAAATACATATATTATGTACATTTTAAAATCTAATTTAAATAGTCCAATTTATGAAATGGAACCACCATATTGAATGATGATTTTCTTAATAATTGTTGCTTTTTCGATGCATGTTTACAATTGTCAAGGGTGAAGAATTTTGATTGTTTTATTTTTTAAGACAACTTTTCATGAGTCAAACGCGCTCTACTACATCTAAATACGATCAAAAGCAAGTTAGACTAAACGCTTTCGACTTTGCACCGTCCTCTTATATCGTACGCATAAGAATTAATATCGAACTCCTAGTGTTTAACCTGGCGTGCTGCTGACCGTACCTATATCATCCTGAGCTTTGTCTATTTATAAAAGCATTTCCTTATCAATAGAAGCAAACCACACCGTGCAAAAACCATGCACTGTAGTCAGCTCGTCGTTCAGGAAATTGCGCAATACATTTCCTAATCGCAGCTTCCTAGTGCAACGAGACCGGGAAGTTCGATATTCCCGTCCCATAACGTATCAGACCGTCTGCACTGAACGGATGTACGCAACAAACCAAATTAGCTCTGTCTGGAAAGTACAACCATAAGATTTTAAATCTAGATTTTAATCGCCTTATCTGGTCTGTTTGCTCTCGCAAAGTATGCATCTGGATTATGTCTGTTGATAAAAAACCAAACAACGCCATCCGGCCTTTTAACAGCTTTTGGTATCACGTGTTTCATCTAATTGCAATGTTTAGTCTTGATGTAGTACCTAGTTTAAATATTTAAAATTGGCCTTGAGAGCGTTCCGCATGTCGGAACGGATTGGCCGGACCCTTTATAGCCTCTATGAATTCATCCAGACAGTGCTTGTTGCTAATCTTAGATGGCACAAAAAACTTTGGTTGTAGTCCTTGGTCGTTTTTGTCACTATCCCTCGTCCGCCACACACAAGGGATTGTGAAAAAATGGCCGCTTCCGACCCGCGTTGGAGCGGGAGAGACCAGACCAGTCCGCCGCGCGTCGTCGTTCCGCGCGCCTGTGTATCGCGCGTCACTCGCAACTCGTATCTCCGCAACTTGCACATATAAGTGCATACTCGTTACTAACTGATTTCGTGTGATTTTGACCAGTGCAACCATACGTGGCGTGAAACGGACCAGCCCGTGTACCCTGGCCACGCAAATGCGGATTCGGATCGCTTGCAACAGAAAACACAAACATAGCAATTCGGTTAGTTATTTATTTGATGTAATGTTCATACTAACTTCATCTTCTATCATTCATGTTCTATGTCAAGAACCTGGACTAACAATTAGTGAGGAGACAGGTTATGCTAATTTACTGACGTTTTCGTACATTTTTTACTGCGGCGAACTCTAGTAAATTAATACCTTGGCGAAAGTGAAACCACTCCTTTTTAAGGCCTGCCAATCCTTTTAAGTTATTACTGTTTCGAATAATATCGCTGATACGTATGGAACTTTTTAAATTTTTTCCATACATGTATAAATAGGTATATCGACTATAGGTACAAAGATGTAGCTCAAAAGACGTTGATGCACAAATAGTTTCAAATCTGGATACTAGTAGGTAATGTAATAGATAAAATTTGATAAAATATCTGATCTGAATCTTGATAGTAGGTAGGTCTGCATACGTAGCAATCTTTTCAACACCATAAGTAAACAGATGAACATTTCTAAGCCATGTGTTTAGCATGGGAATAAGACTAGATTCTTTACACCTATAAATTTGTAGATATATGTATTTATTTAAAGCAGATCTCAAGATTGATGATACCTACAGAGAAAATTGAATAATGAAAGAATGTAGTGCCAATACTTAACCGGTCCTGATACTGGTAATTGTATTACGTTTTCCAGTAATGATAAATTGAGCTTTGAATAAATTAATTGATGAGTATTATCCCTACTTAGTTGATTGTTTTAAATGATTGATTCGTGTCTATAATGGATTCCAGCAGAACTGGAGCAGGCAGGCTCATGTGACCCCGACGGCATCTAGATTGATTACACAAGGCAGCGGAGCAATCTCTGGTAGACATCTAGAGAAGCACCTAGAACGGGCGATTCGACGCTTCTGCTCCACTAACTTTGCGAAACATACTCGAACAAGACGACCTTTCAATGGCGAAACTGCTAAGATACATGTGCAATGTTTAAACAACATAAAATTAATTTGAAAACTCAGCTAGTTATTATTATTGACCTACGAGAAATTGGTACTAGGGATTTCGTTTCTTCAGAACCAAGAAGTCGATATGAATTAGGTATTTGATCAAGCAATAGTCTGTAGGAGGGTTTACTCTTCTTAATGAGGTAAAAATAATATACAGATACGGGAAACATATTGTAGGTATCTAGTTTACCTTTGAAAATATGAAACTTACCTACTACCTATGTTCAAACACTCACAGCTTTTGCTGAGCAAAAATACTAAGAATATGTTTTACTTTTACGTGCCTACATTTTTTCATTTCTTATAATTTTTACTCAGAAAATCCCTTTATAATGTAATAATAAAAATCCAAATTTCTATGAAATTTCTCTGTATACGCTGTCCCTGATCTTCAAAATACTGATAAATTGTTACCATAGAAATTACACAAATATACAAGTATATTCAAACATGCTGCACCAATATAATAGGGAAAATAAATGCGTGATTACTCGTATTGAAACACAAACCCTCGGATGTGATTGTTTATTATTTTTGAACTGGGTGATAGCACGAAGCACACGCCACAGGACTCAGAATGATAAATTCTAATTTTGAATCGGGCATCTTCCTCTCCTATTAAATAGGTACATTACACCCATTTCTGATAACAGTGTAATTTTTTGGTTTTCCATAAACGTTGAAATAACACTAGATATTCCAGAAACGTAATATAATAAACATGATACAAATTGAAAATCCCTTTAGAACTCGGGTCTGTGTCAGTGGTTTTTTGGGAATACAATACCAAATCCACTCACGCAGTTTGTGTAGAATATCGGTCATTGATTCACGTATCTAGATTAAAATATAGTTAAATATCAGGTTAGGTAGATACCTACGTCACGCTTGAATCACGCCCCTCTGTCGCTGTTCGGAATCAATAGACCGACACACAATGGACCAGACCAGACGGACTTTAAACACGAGCTAAACTCTTATGA
Source organism: Glyphodes pyloalis (assembly GCA_037074685.1). Taxonomy (NCBI): domain Eukaryota; kingdom Metazoa; phylum Arthropoda; class Insecta; order Lepidoptera; family Crambidae; genus Glyphodes; species Glyphodes pyloalis. Next base: position 6,901,718 of record JAYKKO010000015.1, on the reverse strand, counting down.
ATTTGAATGAGGTGCCAGTCTGGGAATGGCTAAACACGATGAAAAACGACGGAAAAACTGTTTAGCAAATTGTCGGTTGTCTACTGTAATTGGCATAGTAAGTACTGTTACAATAACATAAGGAATATCATTATACCTAGTACTCCAAAAAATAAAATGAAGACCATTATGTCGAAATTGAATTAACTAAGCATAGACACTTATCATTTTATCTAAAACAAGTATAACATTTGCATTGTCATTTTAGACTCACTGGAACTCAATTTGACAACACCAATTAAAACAATTTCAAGATTTTTTTTTAATTCAAATACAGCAAAACATTCAACGCACACCCATGCATGACAATTTTCTTACAATTACCCGTGTGGATACTATTCTTATTGTGCTGGACAAAGACCTGGATCTATTCATAGTCTAAAGCAGAATGGCCAGTCAAACATGAACTCTGGAAAGATTGAATATTTATAACGCAAGAATATGAGGGATAGTGGTTTTAAAATCAAACTTAGTAGTTCTCATGCACCCTGTATTCAGCCAAACGTGACATTGCTACCTATGCCGGGTAAACTACGTGGTAAGCTTTGATGTCATAAAGGAATAATAAAATTCATATTGGTTTGAAAAAGCGTTTGAAGTAATTTGAATGAAATATTGTCCCTATTAATTTGATGATGTCCTTGGTTAAGGCTGCCACTATTTTAATACAATGTCTTCCTAAAGAAGAAGCAATTTCATTTAGTAGATTAAATTTATTTGACGCCACTAATTTTTTTCACTGACCACATAAAAATATTTTCGTGAAGATATGAAATTTCATTGATCTGTTCACGTGTACGGTCATCTAATTTACAAAGATGTCATATAAATAAATCTCGAACACTAACTTTTCTTCATTAACAAGAGATTGACGTATACGGCTCGTCCGACAGTCGAATGCATAAGTAGTATAAATTATTTGCAGTAAGGGAACAATTTATGAAGGAATATATATGTTCTCAACTTTGCGGAATACGTGAATAAAGTTTGGAAGGAAGTTAACCCTACTAGTAATATGCCCCGAATCAATATAGGTAAATCGAGAAATTTCCTTTTGCAATAAATGTATAAATGTGTGTGATCCCATAGCCTGAAACCTATTTAAATGTTTGTATGAATCACATTTATACTTGTATACCCCTTTCTTCGCCTATAGCTCGAATACATTTCGGAGTTATATAAGAGTCTATTAAAATGAACTTGATACGATACAATGAATAGTACGGTAATTAGATCAGGCAAATTATAACCTAGTAAGGCCGAAAGTCCTATTAAAAGCCAGACACAATTAATTATCTATTTGTGCCTAATATTTTGAGTCTCACTACCATATATTATACCTGAACACAGCTTAAGTTTGCAACTGAGCAGGTATGCCCGCGCAAGTCACAAGTATTAAAATGTTACCTGAAGCCAGTTCGCTCTGTTTAGATAACAGAACACAATGCCCCCAGCATTCCACGACACCATGTCAACTAGAAATTAATGCCGACGCCCTTAAGTAAACTACACTTCTTAAATTAACACAATTCGTTAGTAAAAATATATACTACTTCAGATTTTTTTTATTGAATTTGATTTAAATACGCTTGGGCCAAAAATACCATCCTACAACGTTCAAGTCTTGAAAAGGGTAAAATTGTATTTGCCAAGTTAATTAGATCTAAATATTCAGAACCTCTCCCTTAATTAGCATCCATTTGTGAAATTACCTGGCGGAACTTGTTTTTGCGTAACGGAACTACTTTTTGATGTTGAATAAATAAATTTTGCGAGCCACCAAAAACATAATATAGGCTAAGTGAGACTCATCAGTGTTTTAGTCATGATAATACCTGTTTTTTCTGTAAAAAACTAACTAGTGCAGGCACCTAAACCGAAAAGCACTATTTAATTTATCTGGTTAGCTTGCATAACTGATGTAACTAATAAGGGTCCTTCTCATATGGTATAAGTGGCCTGCCCCGGCTTCGCACGATCAGATATTTTTTACACCTTCTGTTTCATTATTGGATTTTTAATCAGGATACCTTATTATTTTGAAAATTATCATACCTTTGTCATCCGGGGAGAGTATAGCTTTTCAAAAGTGAAAGAATTTTTAATATCTTCAGTAAATTCAAATGCAAAGAAATAAATCTTTCCTCTTTATAATATTTGTAGATAACTATCGATAGTTTTAATCTAAAAAACCATTATTTCGATTGGTAGATATAAAGCTTAGCACGGGTCAATACGAAAAAATGCACAACCATCCAGTATAAATATTCGAAAATATTTTTTTATTTCTGATGAGTGCCTTCTTATAGCATGAATATTCGTTACTTTTCCAAAACAAGGTCAAGTCCTATGTAGCATTCATAATAAAGCTAAAACACTATGTACTGAGGTACTAGAATAGTGTTAATTAAAATTAATCAAACGACAGCCATTTGTATACAAAAATATTAATGCTTTAGAGGCGTTATGAAATTCCTTAGCGGTAATGGTAATGCCGGTATTTGTGTCATTCACGCCTACCGTCAGGCATCGCGGCTGTATAATTGTTTCATTTGCTTTAGAACAGCTTTTTAATTGTTTACAATAGCAGCCGATTGGATACCATTAAATAGCTCATTTATAAATTGGTATTAAATGGAAACCTTTACAAGTTGCAGATTCGAATTCACGGGTTTTCCCGGTAGTATTAAAAATTATATCACGATTCGAAACTTTGCGCTTTTATTATTATTTAAGGTGCATTCATCGTATGGATTGGGATCAATATGCACTAATATTAAAACAAGAACTCGAAATGTTTATAAAAATCCAATCACTGGTTCTTCCATTTTTCAGTAGTCATATAATCACACATCATACAAGCAACAAAGTCACATACAGTTTTTATTGAAATCCACTAAATGATAAAGAAAACCTAACAGGTAAAACGAATGGATCACTCTTTTCTCGACCGTCGGCGTTGGATTATAAACTGTCAAGGTTCACAATTTGACGGTTTTTGCCCTAACTGATGATGATTTTATACTCAGAACAATCTCTGCAGCCCCATGGCGGTACATCAATGCCGAGATAGGTACATCAATACCTCGAAATGAACACGGTAAAGGAAGAAATCCAAGCCATTGCCACAAACTACCAAAACTAGCTGAAAACCCATACCAATGCACTTGTAGCCGAATTGACCCAACAAAGCTATGTCAAGCGTTTAAAAGAAAAGGACATACTCCAGCTACATCTAAACTAATACGAAATGAGAAGTAGAAGTCTTCGCTGGAAAACACTTCACGTCATACATCACTCAAAAATATCCGCTTAGAGTGATTACCTGCTGATTGTGGATTAAACAAAAACATAAAAAACTGATGATGGCCGCAGATGGCCTTTTCATCTTCATCGGACTTTCGTGAGACCTCAGCTCCCACGAAAGTCCGGTGTCCGGTTCACACTCTTAAGACAATATGACAGTGACAGATGTATCATAAATCAATGAACCCTGTAGGTACCATACCGTACCTACCTTATATACGACTAATTAGGAAACGCTATACTCACTTCAGGTAAAGTGGAAGAGATAGTGTAAATTTGCTATTGTATACTGTTTGTTTTATTTTTGCTGTTACGCAAAGTCGTGAACCGGTTCGGCACACACGAGTGGATCAGGTTGCGAGTACTAGTGTGTTCATGTACGTTTTAAATAATGTAAAGAATTTCCCGATTCTTATGATTGCAAACTTGAAACCAATACTTTTTCGTACCAACACAAGTATGTGGAAACACAGGTATGTGTTTATGTTTTAGTAGCTTGTTCAAGAATAGAGTACATCCCATTGATCGATTTGATACCGTGTAACGAATATAATAATAAGACCACCACACTTTATTTACTTTAATATTGAAATTGCCAGTATTAAAACAAATCTGCTACTATTGAAATTAACTAATCTGTGGTTTTACTTTTTTTTCTGTTTCTGAACTTTCCGGAATAATAATGTCTATTAACTAAATGATTTACGAGAATCTAAAAAGGTGATACTCAAGCAATTAATGTAACCTGTATTATTTATCTTAACATGTAATTATTCATTTTAACTATGTCTGAATTAATATTCTAAGTCCATTTGTCCAGTTCTTGTTCTCTAACTATTTAGGCTGAAATTCCTTGCAATAATGTTCCCTTGGTGTAACATAAAAATGTATCGTTTAACAATCCTACTCTTATTATAAATCTAAAAGTTTCAATGTATAACGAAACCACGAACGTGATGGTCCGAATTTCGTCGTTCAAATAAATAATTGCAGTGGACATGTATTTGCAGGTTTTAGGGTTCTCTACCCAAAGGGTCACCATAACCATATGACTAAGGCTCCGCCCGTTCATCTATGATAAGACAGTTTAAATTGAAACGGATGATGAAATTTTGATGCCGCTATAACTACAAAATCTAGCTTAGGGCGACAAATAAAAAAAATAATACAAAACTGTATACTTTACTCGCTTTTGTACGGTATTTATAAAGGCAAAAGATCACATGAAATATACATACCATGTTTGATTACCTACTTAAAATAAAAACCTAATTAAAATCAAAGGATTTCCATATAACAGATACATAGATATTTACTTTATTGCACAAAAACTTACAACAAAATAAAAAGAAAATAAAATAAAAAAACTAAATAAATAACAGATACTTTTTATTGGCAATCCCTTTTTGTACGATTCCAATTCGCACTTGACTGGTTTTTATTCGTTTTGGACGCACCTACCGACCGACTCGGGCGCAACGGTACAAGACGGGATGCCCAGTGGCATTCCGAGGGGAACCTGACTTCGGCGCCACATCAGCAATCGGCTCGCTGCACCCAGCGGTGACAGAATACTCAATAATCAATGCGAGGAAAGCGATTTATGTTATTTTACTTCACGCCAATGACAACTACTTTCAGTATGTTAAATATTTTTTTAATCCATGACATGTTAACTACAAGAAGTGGTTTAAAATGAAGGCATTAACCGGAAAAGAAAAAACCTACGGACTTAAGCCGTTTAACGATTTGATTCTTAACCAGTAATAGTTATAAATTAATTATCAGCATGGTATAGGTTGTGTTGTAGCAATGAAACTTATCTAGAAACAGTGTGTTTTGCAGTTATTAACAGGAAATTACTATAACATAATTTCAAAAGATCAATAACCGAGTAATTTTAACTCGCTCATTACTCTCTTGGAACTTAAAAATCCCTCACTATGAACAAGGTAATTCTGTAACAGTAACTGTGAATAAAAAAACGTGTTATTTAACATTTTACTTACTTTTTAGGGTTCCGTACCTCAAAAAGAAAAAACGGAACCCTTATAGGATCACTTTGTGGTCCGTCTGTCCGTCCGTCTGTCAAGACCCTTTTTCTCAGGAACGCGTGGAGGTATGAAGCTGAAATTTATATCAATTACTCAGGTCTACTGTCCCTTAAAGCTGTGAAAAATCAAACTTCTAAGCCAACGCAATCAAAAGATACAGCCGTTTATGCCGCAAATTTTCGACACTTGCAAGGGAATCAAAACCTACAGGGTGCTTCCCGTGAACTCAGAATCTTGAAATTTGGTACGAAGCAACGTCTTATAGCATAAATAAAGGAAAAATTACGAAAACCATAAATTTTTAGTTACATCACATAATATATATTTTTTGAATAATTTTAAACTTACTACCCATTTCCTCATAAACGCGTAGAGGTATTAAATTGAAATTCATACCAAATACTCAGGTCTATAATACCTTTAAGCTGTAACAAAATCAAACTTCTATGTCAACGCAATCAAAAGAAACAGCAATTTAAGCTGCATATTTTGAAACTCGCAAGTACTCGCAAGGGAATCAAAACCTAAAGGGTACTTCCAGTCGACCTAGAATCTTGAAATTTGGCATGAAGCAACGTTTTATAGCACACATAAAGGCAAAATTCCGAAAACCTTAAATTTTTAGTTACATTACAAAATATTTATGCTCCTCCATCTTTCCCCATTGTAATGTTATGAATTTCATTTTGCAATAAAAATACCATAGTTATGACTCGATTGTCGTAATGAACGAACTTTGTAAACCTTGCAGGTTTGTACGGAACCCTCGGTGCGCGAGTCCGACTCGCACTTGGCCGGTTTTTGTAACAACACACACTATGTACGATAGGCAGCAGATCAGGATACATACTTGCAGTTGAATATTAATTCTTATTCCTACTACATAAGGACGGCATAAAGTCCAAAGTGTACGTACCTACAGTCTGACGTAATTTTTGTCTGTATCTACTGTCTTACAATATTGTTCTAAGTGACTACAATAGACATCATACTTGTAAGTGTATAATAATGTATACCAAATACATACTTTTCCACGGTACCTTGCGAAAACCTGAGTAGGTAATATTACCTTCTCCGTGTATTCAAATAAATACAAGAAAAAAAATGACTTGTGCTGTTGTATAGTATTACGATAAAAACACTCCATGTGATAATGTAGATACCCCAAATCGCCGATCAAATGCTAGTTGAAATTTTTTTTGCGAATACCTGTCAAAGTCAAAATCAAAAGTCGTTTACATTTATAATTTACTCAAATTGTTCCAAAAAAGGGTTAAGTACGCATAATAATCACCAAGTTTACAACGAAAATACGATTCTATGCTGGTTCACAATATAAAACTACCGTAAAAAGGAAATTAAAACACGTTTCTATTTTTAAATCCTTTTATCAGAAGAGTTTATGCCAAATTCCACCTGACCAGTGACGAAAAATGTTTACATGTAAACACGTTAAGATTCATAGCAGTTTGTATAAAGCAACTTCGACTTCAACATTCCCAGAATACATTCTCACAAACATTATTCGAATATTTACCTACGCAAATACCGTTCAAACGGATACGTACCTTATACTCATACTATTTTTAAATGGTTGGTATATTTTCTCGTTCGTGTGATGCATCGCTGCACTCGCGCCTGCTGGCGGCAAGCCAGGAGTCTACCGATTTATGGCAAAACCGTTCTTCAGGCCGCGAACTAATCAGTCACCGTTTAACGCTACGTGATTTGAAAAATTTACCTTAAAATTTGCAAACGGCGCACCGTTACTCTTCCGTATTGGGTCGAGTGAGTTAGTATGACATTTGCAACTGTAACAGACGGTGAAGTTTTGCCGTAAGTGTCGTTTGGTACAATTAGGGTTGTAACGGAAATTCGTATCCACCTCCGTTCCTGCAGAAGTTCCGCAAGAAATTATACCTTTCCCTCCGTAATTTTTAAGTTGTAAGGGTAATTTTGACGTCACAATCATAGAATAATAATGCGATACGACTTCGCTCGGTAATTGTATTCAATATTTTTGGATAAGCACGATAGTAGGTATGAGTACAATGGTTAGCGATCGACACTGTGTGATGAATATTTGTAATTCTCTTCTTTTAAATTGAACTTGAAAATGTTTCTTGAAGAACAAGTTACTATTACGTAAACGCAGGCTAATATTAATCCGATTGTCTCATTTACATTAATGTTATAATATGATATACATACATATTTGAATACCCATGCTATATGTTAATTTCTCTATGATTTTCGACTTATCTTATAAATTATATTGTATTACTGGAATTATATTTCAGTAATATATACCTATACCTACCTACTTTCAAAAAACGACCTTTATACAATCCATCTTATCTTATTGTACATAATTCCTTAACTTATTTAATTTTGGTTTGAGTTCAAGATGCTGTCTGCGTGCAGTAGTGCTCACTCTCTGGGCACATACGGAAGACCAGCGTCGGGGAGTCCTCGGCCCCCCGACACATGCTGAGTAGTCATCCTTTTCAGTGTTTTGTACCTATTGTTCTTTTTTTTTTGTTTTCTCATGTTACTAATTTTATACTTACACTGAATAAATATATTTCTATTTCTATTTCTAATTCTTTTATGTTTTAAGTCCCCACACACAAAGAGATACATAAATATAATATTTAAGTAATTTCAACGAAAAAAAAGACTGTACTTTCATAGTTGCCTCGTGAAAAGTTTGGATTAGGTACCTTTCATTGTAAAATAAATTACATTTCAACATAGTCATCCTGTCAAGGGTAGTTGCGTTCCAAATTAATAAAATATATATTTATCAAGTTCACATTATTATCAACAACTCTTCCTTCCGCCGCAGATAAAATTGTATGTCATTCGTACAAAATTTTCATGTTGCGAAACATTCCTGGTATTAATAATGTTGAAATAATAATGGACGATCAAACTTTTGTATGTTAATATATAACGTATGCACCACATCATTCCCCAATTTGAACTTAGCTAAATCACATGAACATAATACGGCTTGTAAAAATTTAAAGCGTAAGTTATAAATAAAAGTAGAAACCGATATATCACTATGTAACATTAACAGATATTATTCAATCAGTTTCATTTACAACAATAATGATTAGTTGTTCAAGTATTATGTTTAATATTACTGGCAGTTTTGCCGCTGTCAACTCGCATTTATTAAAAGTTGACAGTCGTCAATAAAGACAGTTAAATTCAAAGAACTACTCTCGATACTACTCTACTCGACCAATTTCACTTTTTTGTTGTGTTTGGTTTTGTTAGGAGAAGGTTTTTATGAAAGAAATTATTAATAAATTAAATAGTCGTCGTTGAGACAGGACAACGTCTGTCGGGTCAGCTAGTTCATAATAAATGAAGGATTGCAAAAACAACATAGAAAACATGCAAAATTATGAACACATACCTTTTATCGGTGCATAATTCTTCACATCGCTGATATTATTATCTCAACGCTCTATTATAAGGATAATTCTTAATGAATAAATATGAGTCTTACCCCGCGCTTTTGTACGCTATGGGAATTTCCAGATAAAGAATATAAAATGATTCATTCTTGGGTTACGGTGGGATGCGTCAATAACCGGCAAGCACCCAGACTTTGCGATCGTGGATATTTAGAATTTTACAGCTGGTTTAGAATACCTCAAAAACCTATAAAACTTCAGGTAAAACCGTAAAACCTGTCGAATTCGAACTTTATTTTAACATTTTGTGAGTCTATTAACATCCAAAAAGACAATGAACTCTGTTAAAGAATATTTACAAGCCAACCTTGTATTGTTATTTCCTTGTTATTCCAAAAGTGTTCACATGATTACTTCTCAGAGGCATCTTTTGTTTTTGCCTGTCCGACCTTGGGCCGACCGGTGTGAGGCATCCGAAGAAATCGGGAAACGATCTTAAACATGCTTCATAACAGTTTACGGAATACCTGATCACGATCCAAATATTAACAACCAAGCTTCAAACCTACAAGTCGTAACAGATTTAATGTTTCCATTAATTGCGCATTACTCGTAAGACACGATCTCGAAAATTAAGCTATTTCGTACTTATAGTTATCAAATTGTCAATGATTGTAAATTCAAAAGGATGTCAGACTCACTAATGTGTACCGCATTTAAATCATGGGCATAAGAACTAATATAGAACTGCATGTGCTTATCTCGATGTGCCGTTGACCGTACAGTCAAAAGTACGACATATGTGTAAATTGGATATAGAATCGCCTAGCCCGTATGTCAGGAGCAATAGAACCATGTCGAACTAAAATCTAAACTCTACTAAGCAGCATATTGAATCAATTATTGACTATGGATTGGCAACATTTTTTATGCTAAATACAAAACATAAAAACTTTTACAAACAATATAAGGTCATGATGTCAACTAATACGTAGGATAATGGATGTAAAAGATCGCTTATATGGTATCCTGACCATGCCTTGTTACTTGTCATAAAGAAAAAACTTTCTCACTATTATCTTACGTCCATTATTAACATGCATCATCTTTCGTTCAGAAATATTATTATATGGATTGCTTGTGCTACGTTACGTTATAAAACAAAACGGGTATGTCACTTCTCCTACCTTCTTACTAATAGAAGGACACATTTTTCACAAAATAACTACTTAAATCCTGTGCTATTTAATGATTTACTGCCTTTACTTTATCGGTAAACTAACAGGTGCCACGACCTTGTCCATATTATTTTGGAACAAAAATAATATCATATTCAACAAAAATAATAATAAAAACAATCCATACGTTGTTGCAAATTTCGCATTTGTGTTTTATCATAATCTGGATCCATTTATGAACAAAGGCATCATCTAGGCACGTTACTGAGTTTTCAGCTCAGCCTATTGAATTCCACGCTGCTTCAAGACTAATAACTATAAGGCGTTTTCCTACATTTTTTTTTTCGAATCACGGTCTCCTTTCAGAAACCTAGCTGTATACAGCTATCCGGTGTCTAACGTAAAAAGATCGAATATATTTCGTCTTTGGTAGTCTCTTAACTGGCCACAACCTCAGCTTGGAAATGAGTATCCAATTCATTTTTGAATTGACTTTTGCTGTTGTACGAATTAATTTGAGATTTTTTTGTTACAGGTAATTGCAGCTACACTATAAATAATTTGGGAGGAGGAGAAATGTCTAGTTGATTTTGTAGGTAATAACTGTACGAGTTAAATACAGAACGTGTAAGTAAAAAGTACACGGAGGTAAAAAAAGCTGTCACAGGTGCACGCTACTGTCTGGCCTGCATTCTACGTAGTTTAAATTGTTTTCGGAGGATTCTAACACATTGTATGCTTTACGTCATTAGCTGAGTAAGAGTCGAAACACATACATTGCATTAGTAAGAAACTAAAACGGTCACCCATTAAGGAAACACAATAGTTATCACTAACAACGAACGGTTATTCTCCTCCAAGAATGTATGTATGTAGTTCAAATTTGTGGGCGCAGGTTTTGTTTGCTAGTTTTGTATGACTTATTAAACTTAAAGCGAAATTGTTAAACATAAAAACATTATATTTACAAATTTTCAAGATTCTTTTGCGTTTATTTTGTTGTGAAGCGAAAGAACAGGAATATCTTGAACTGATTGTTAAGTAACTTATTAGTCAGTGTAGTTAAGTACCGTACAGTACCGTACATTCGTACAGTACATTACAGTACATTCCGTACAGTACATTCGTTAACTGGTACAGTTGGCGCCTAATAGATGGTAACACCTAGGGTGTTTAATAATTGAATGCAATCAAACTATCAATAATTTTAGAGCAAATAAACTAAGAAACTAAATAAATTAAATAGACTACAATTATTGAAACTCTTTTTGCCAGGATATTATTGACTTTTTGATAGCGTCTAACTATTTGAGTATCCTGATTATCACTAACTCTTTAACTTGACTGCGTCCGTAACGATATATAATGTCTATGTTTTCCCACTATTAAGAATAAGGTTTTACTTATATCACCACGCTAATAATCTATATCGATGCTCTGGTGAAAATTTCTTTCTCCCTCTCGCTCTCTCTTTAGACTTGTTGCTACCTTAATATATCTTAAAATGTGATGTTTAAATATGAGTATTTAAATGTAACTTTTTTAGACATTTTATATAAAAAAAACTCGTACGATGATTACGTAGGTAACAATAGCATTTGGTAATCCTTATGCTATTATTGGGTAATCTTATCCTATTTTATTTGAAATTCTAATAAAGATTCTCCCAACACCCTTCTTTTTAATAATACGCATTAACTGTAAGTTTTGTTTTTAAAAGAATACATAATTTAAGATTACACGATAGGTAAGTGTTTTGAACTTCGTAAAACCGGGAGAAATAGGTAAACAAATAATATTTGGGAACGTGCCAAACAATGTTTACCGAACTCGATGTAAGCATTATCGACTCGACTTAGCTGAAAGTTTTCAAGTGTATATCACGCGTTCAAGAATAAAAGCTCCAGTTTATGTAAAAGAAGCTCCACGTATTATTTTAAATAATAGGTAACATTCATTTATCGAGTAGGTACATACATCATGTAACCAGTCTTAGAAACATGCCTAAGAAAGAGATAGTACTACGTACACGCGTTCCTTTTTTCCGTCGGCAGATGGCCAACAGACAGTATAAAGATCCCAAAAGGGTTCCTTTTTTTCTTTTGAGGTATGGAACCTTATTTCGTAAGAGCAATTTAATGCTTATACGTTCTTAAGCTTCATTCAAGAACCTGCAATGCTTTCACTGACCACTTTTAGATTTCAATCTTCACAAAAACTCAGGCGGTCGTATACCCACTTACACGACATCCTGCAAACACACGGTCAGTACTAGTAAGTTGTAAGACGGAGTAAAAACCAGACATTCTGTAGTCCAGTTTACTTTTCATTTCCCATCTAACATCATCGCGGTGAAAACTCGAAATGTGTGAATCAATCCGGATATAACACACGAAGCATAGGTTTTTAATTTTACATCAGGACGAACTGAAAATCAAATCATTTATTTGAATTTCAGTCGTATCATGATCAACTACAAAGTGTCGCCATTTGGCTTAAAAATTTGCAATAGGCATACGAAACCTCCACTTTACAAAAGACCGCAGCCAAATAACAATCACTTCAGTGTTGTTATGTTCCTGCGTGTGAATAAGGTTTCCTGGGTGTGCTACATTAGTAGCAGGGGTTAAGCCTTCAAGGCAAGGGCGACAAGTCCAGTAACAGATTTATTATGCTATACTTGTCGCCCTTAGGCCTCATTACCACTTAACATCAGGTGGGATAAAGTCAATCTTGAAATGTAATATAAAAAAAAATAAACTTTTTAATTACATTATTGTTTTTGGATATAGAACGGTCAAACCGTTTGTAACTATTAAAATCAAGGTTGCAATTGAAATTTATTATATGAGTATTGCAAATGAACATAAATTAATATTTAAAGAATAATCCCTACTAATATTATAAATGCGAAAGTAACTCTGTCTGTCTGTCTGTCTGTGTGTCTGTTACGCTTTCCTGCTTAAACCTCTCAAACGATTTTGATGAAATTTGGTATAGGTATACGTTGAATCTCAAGGACGGACATAGGCTACTTTTTATTAGAAAATAAGGGGGGGGAGGGGGATAATACCATCTTTGGAAGTTTATATGGAAAAATGTTTATTTTTGAAGTTAGAGATATGAAATTTGGCACAAATATAGCTCGAAACTTGGATTAAAATAAAGACTACTTTTTGTTTCGAATATTAGGGGAGAAAGGGGTAAAATCGACCATGAAAGGATGTAGTCCATGCGAACGAAATCGCGGGCACAGCTATAAACCATATAAGTAACCAAAATAATTACCAAATACCTACACGCGTCACTTTTTAAACTTATCAAAGACTAATTTTGGAATAATACGACTGCCCGGTAATATAACTTATAATTGTATCCATTAAGTTAAAATAAATACAACAGCATTCGATCCTTGACAATTAATAAGTATACCTACTTGTTCTACCACACCAAATTACCTTGGCCGGCGCACCGTACTGTGACCAATTTATTGCATAGATAAATCGTTACCGATAGATATGACCGTGTATTTATATGTACAACTTCGACAAAAAACGGTAATTCAGTGAACTAACTTTTAAATTTCTTAGAATAATAAACTGATAAAATTGGTTAACTGATATGCAACATAAAAAAATTCTTCAGAATTCATATCAAACGATGAGTCACTAGATAAATAATTCCATCTATCATTTCAATCTTGAACAAGGGAATCAAAAAGTGTCATGTCTCATGAAGTTGTGATACTTATTTGTCTGTCCACATCTTATTTAATTAATTGTCCTTGAATACATTCAGTTGGTCGCACACTGCGCCGAACCAAGTCATGCTTTCAATTATGAAGGTACTCGAATTACAGCCTTTATTGATCTTGACCTAAAATATTTTTTTGGTTATTTACCTAGAGCTGATTTATCGGCTTTTAATATTTTATTTGTCTACCGTCAAATAAAATATTAAAAGCCGATAAGTCTAAGATCGGAATATTATGCTCACATTTAAATAAGTAAATTGTTATTTATTCAGTCGAATATCGAGAGATCGAGAGAAATAATATCGATAAAAATTCCGGTCTAAAACTATGTTCTTTCGTTTGGGGAAATTTAGTAGTTTATTATCAAACTCAAGGTAGTAGAAACTAATAAAATATTTGTTGAGTACATATAATGTGTATCATACGTTATCACTTTACGAATTCCCAACAAAACAAATATAAAGTATAGTATCTGCCAATTATATGTCCTACTGAAGGACAAAGATCTTATCATTAAAATAAAGTAATCGTTAGAATACTTATACCTACGCTATTCTTGCTCAAAATCCTCGCTCCGGGTAGCAAACCCAAGAAATCTAGAAAAATATAATAATTATCATAAACGTTAAGATCGATACAATTTAGTCGGTCAACTGCTGATTGGCTGAAAATATGAGGGTGGTATAATTTTAGCCAATCGACCGCACAAACATTTTTATGGACTCATGCGAGAAATTTAACGTATGTATGCGTATGCTAGTGGGCCAGGGTTCAAATCAGTGAATGCCAGCATGCCTTAGGGCTCTGTCTTTTGACCCGCTTTTTGCTAAGTAATGAAGTCTCGTTATTTCTGTAGAATCTTTAGTATCAATTTGACTCAAGATTTCATATTTAATAGCTTACCAGAAATCCACTGTCGATCTAACTGTTGTTAATAAGTATTTTTTAAGAGACCCTAACATATAATGAATTGAACGTATAGTTTTTTAAGATCATCATGGTCAAGATCAAGTAAACATCATGGGTCATTTGATGAATGCGTTAGGTTGGATGATTCAAGGAATAAGTAAATTTTTATTGATTTACTGAATCGTGTACAAAATTTGGACATTAAAATTTTGAAAATTAAAACAAAATTTGGAAATCCTTCCTTTATATCAAATGCATTTCATTAGCAATATAAGCAAAAACCTAATTTTTAATGTGAAAAATAAAACAATTAATATTGAATCAATGATTTCGATGATGGCATTTGTCCTGCAGTAGGACATTAAATGGTCTACTGTTTAAACATGAAGTGAAACAAAATTAGGTACAAATCAGCAACATATGTTCGAGTTAATTTCATTACAAAGTGAGAGCATCGCAGGATGCAGCTCATTCTATGCGTTTAAGGACGTGGGAAGCATTCTCTTGAAACTATAAAATTCCTCGATGATTTTATGGTAATGGCCAAGATCGGGACTTTTTAATCACCATGCAAAAGCAACATTGTTAAACTTTTATGGATCGAACATTAGATTGCCGCGTAAATAGTGATTACAGAAGCCGCTTATCTCGGGGCATAAAGGGTGTTAGTAATTTAAAATAGCAATAACTACACATATCAATAGCTGTATTAACAGCCTGCTCTGTTAATACATCCATTGATATGTGAAGTTATTGTAGTGCATATGAACACAATATTATTTACTACCGTCCATCATTCATTTCTTGAATAACAAATTGTTAACGTACGACCGATCTAAAATAATTATTATCTAATCTTATAAGCACGTTTTAACTTTTACTGTGAATACAGATCAGAACAAAAAATAATAAAGATAATACGTACGACCTTTCTAACCAGTATTATAATTATATTGTCCAACTAAATTTAATTCAATTTTGATTCAGCAACATCTCAATAGCAAACTTCCTAAATTTTCCAGTAACACATATTGAAATTTTACTTGGCAATACATTTTGATTATAAATTAATTAGATCTTTCGTAAAAACTAATTAACTAATTTGGCAGCAATATTATTATACGAGTACAGTGTAACCTGATTTAAGTTTTTGAAACTATTACATTATATTAAAGAGTTGAGATTCGATCCTTCATTTTATTCTTAAGACAGCTCAAAACCTTGATGGATGTATAGAATAGACACGAGAAATCAGTGATTTCGTCTCATATTTTTACTCCTTAGCTCTTAGTTTGTAACCCGCAGATTCACTCAACGAGATCAACTAAAAAAAACTGTTAATTGTCTTTAGAGCCACGAAGCAGCTCGACACGGTTGTTGCTTTACCAAACCCTGACCAAATTTCATGGCGTATTTTAATTAGGCTTGAAATAAGAGCCACACCGTAGCCACAAGTCGTGACGTTGGTTATAGCTTTTTTTTATTTTTTAGTGGTTCTCGGAAGTTCCTTTGCCGATTTGCTGCGGTGACGTTGAGGACGACGACCCTCGACAGTCAGCCTAGTGACTCACTGTGCCTACTGACAGTGAGCTTGGACGACAGCCAGCCATTACACACAGCATTAACATTGTTCGCTTTCTACGTAACATTGACCGCATGCAGAATTTAAAGCGGTTAAGTTACTGTATTATTTTTCGGATTGACTTAGACGGAGCTGAAAAAGGTTAAGATTTAGCCGTTTTTGTGCATCTGTGTTCCATCAGTGCCATAATATTTTAAATAACATATCTCATATCAATAAATGAGATATCGACAAGAGCGCCGTCAGAATCAAACATAGTGCCTTGTTTAAAACACAAAGTATGAACTGATAAGTACATTCCAAAACCATGTACATTGATAGTATTTTAAAACGGATTGAGTAATATAATTTATGTAGTCCATATGTCAAATAAGAAATCTCCGCTTACTTTCACCAGACCGACGTAAATGAATTATTTTGTAATTTTGATCAACAAATTTAAAATCTATCACTCTAACGCCTCGATCGTCTAGTAGTTTAAGTACTCGATTTAAATCTCGGGGTCCTAGAATCAATTCCCAGGTCAAAAAAATATTTGTTTTGGGTTATGTTTTTGTTATCTATACATATATAACTATATATAACTTGATTTCAATAATGACGGCGTTTGCACCGCTGTAGGAAATTATTGAGCAAATACTCATATTGGAAATATTACTTTGCGCGTAAATAGTGTCTGAAAAACAATGCTTAATCTTCTCTTCGTCTTCCGCGGTCTATAATGAACATATCTTCACGATTATTCGTGGGTTTGTAATGAAACGTAGGTACAGCAATGTGGTAAGGTTGACATTTAAAAATGATTTGACACATTTTTCAGCATATGTACGTGCTCGCATAGTAATAAACACTTCCTATATTCTCGCACACCAAACGTAGTCTTGACCGTGCCGTTACATCATCAGGGTTTCCAATATCGTTGGCCATGATACTGAAAACACACGCTCTATCTATTAAATAAAACTGCCTGATCATTTTGAAGTAGCTTTTATACACAAAAATCCTCAATGATAAAACAAAGGGGGAATCGATGAAAGCTGACTAGAATATGCATATCACCGACATTGGACGACCTCCTTAACAGCGGGTCAGACTTTGACGTTGCGGCACATCTGAGGTCCCGGGTTTTGATTCCCGGTTGGTTCACTATAGAAAACGAACTATATATTCTTTATTACTAGGGTCTAGTTGTTGCAGTATCGTTGTTCTTTCAGATAATCTAGAATACTTTTTGGGACCTATATTAGAATTGCTTCAGTTAGTTACCACAGAATCAGAGCAATTAATATGAGGTTTTCTCATATCTATATCAAAACGATTAGTTTGCTATATAAGTTATCAAAACAAAGGAATGTCAATGATCACCATCGTTTAAATATCAGCCTATTAAATGTCCTAATGCAGAGCAAAGGCTTCCATCATCAAAATCAAGTCATCGTCATAATTGGAACATACTTTCATCGTCCCTGGATTCGAACCCAGGACCCCGAGATCATAACCAAATATTTACACCACTAGACCATCAAGGCAATGCCGCAATCGCTTACGCTCATAAATAAAGCGTCGAAACGCGTTAACAAATAGGTTAAGAGCTATATAAATCCAGAACGTCATTATTACCCACCCAGGTTGCAAAAATTACAAATGTTATTACTAAGTAGGTACATAGTATAATTGGCGTTATATGTATAGAGGGTGGTTGCTTGGTGGAATTGGTTACGTGGGCCCGTGAGGAAAAAATAATAATTCGGTTGAAAGCGAAAACTTTTAGTTTTCAGTCGTCAACTTTACAAAACCAAAATTAACATTTATTTTATCTGTTTAAATAGTTTGCAATATCTTGGATCTTTCTTCTGCTTTTCCTTTAACTGTTGATAGTCTCGGCCCAAGTGGGCGTTAGCTCTTATTCTAAAAGTAATGAAACAACAACTAGCGGAATAATGATGCAATTGAATGCGCGTGGGCCACAAATTACAACCTGCGACCTTCAGCGCGCACGCGCACCTCTCCGCGGGGATTTGTGGTGCTGACTTAATTAAGGGAATTGAAACATTTCATAAAGCTTTGTTAACCTTGATTAACAGGTTATGAGCCAGTCAGAAGGCGACTGTTGCAGTAGTTGATATTAATGTCAATACAAAGTAATTGGTTCAAAGTATGAGTTGGTAGAATCGTTATCGTCTACACCATTATTGTGTGGCTATACCTGTTAGTTGACTGTCTAAATTACTAGTCTCGATTAATCCCACTTATTATAAATGCGGATGTTTATTTAATTGTCTGATACTCTTTCACGTAAAATTACTAAAGGGATTTTAATATAATTTGGTGAGATATAAGAGCAAAATGTATGCCAGGGCCAAAATTGACATCCGATATTACTTTTTATTCAAATCAACTGGTCCTCTATAAATGCTGGACGAGTATACCGATATTTAAAAGAGGAAATAGTGGGAACATTATTTCTGTGTACCTTCTACAACAGGGATTTCATACAACAGGGACATCTTAAAATACCAACTTTCGTGAATATGGGGCGGGGCTTACATCGTTGAAAATAACTTTACCAACAGACGCTATTTAGTAAACAGTACCTATTTTGAGTACAAAGCCGTGAAAGTATAAAAAAGTAAAACGCCTCAGTTCTATGTTTATATAGCCAGGATAAATCTGTATCAATGCAATGACCCACTAGGACAGATCCTCTGGGGACCCCATCATCAAGTAACCGCCCGCATGGGGTCCTTTAGCGCATTCGCTTCTCCCTGAGAGACTATTCCTGAGGTTGAAGTTCTCTAAACGCACAATTATATGTAGATTTTAATTATTAAAATAAAGAACTGCCGTGAAATAACGTTAGGAAAATAGTGTTGTGGGTGTAGTAGGTAATAAATACCAAATATATCTCTGGCATTTCCGCATCATGCAAGAAAATAATTTAAACATTTCTGCTATTTTCAGTGGCCGGTGTGAAATGTCTCCTTTCTTACGCTAAAGTTATAATCATGAACTGCTCGAGGACTCGAGGAAGCAAATTTCATAAAATTTAAATTTCTCACTAAAGTATCCCACGATAACGGCTTGGCAACAGAATTTTGATAGCATGTTACCCAACTTAATGCGACAGCTCGCCGCGTGCGCAAAGTTAGTGCTTGTCGTCTTTAAAATAAACTAAGCGATAAAACGTTAGGATATATAAGTACAAAATAAATATAGCCAGGGCTACGTAGACCTATTGAACTGTTTTTTTCTGTCAAAAGAAACGACTTTTTGACTTGAAACATCAAATTTAGACTAGTCGGGAAATAGTAGTAGTTTTTTTATTTTTTTTTTTAATAAATGTAGTTATAAATTTAAAACAAAACAAGACCATTTTAAGAACTTTTAAATATTCGTCTTTGTAATGCATCGTAGATACCATGATAGGTAACCGTGAAGATAACTTACTTAATACCTACGTATATGGCCATTTTGGATACCTCATTAAATTAATCGAAAATTACAGATGTTCGGGTAAGTAGGTACAATACACTCTTATCTACATTAAAGTACAAAGTTTTGAGGCATTATGAGAGAATAAAACAATTTTTTTCCTAAAAATCGCAAAAGGCGTAAAATTTTCAAATACCCTTTTACTGTAAGTTAGTAACTTTCTAGGCTTGAAGATGTACTAACAGCAGCCCTGCTCACCGAACCGAGCAGCTGTGGTCGGGGATAATTTTCTGTAAATAGTTTTATAAATTGTGTGTAGTTGCGCAAATTAAATGACAGGATGGGTCGGCGGTCGCACTAAGGGAATCTAAGGACCGACGTTTTTTCCCGTTGTATAAGACATTATTTTACTGACACGGCTGTAGAAATTATGGCTTTTCATAGATATTCGTTGCGTGTGTACGGAAAATTATGTGTATATTAAGTTATTAAAAACCACGCAGATCAATATACCGACGTCGTTGTGACCAATTAAATTTGGATCGATATGGTCCAATTTGGACGACCTCTGTAGCCGAGATGAGAGTGAGCCAACTTTGGCGTCAAGCCATCTCTAAGGTCCCGGGTTCGATCGCCAGTTTGGTCAATGTGGAAAAAGAACGTCCTTGTTTCTGATTTCTGTGACACAGGTGTGGTAGTAGCATACCACAGAATCAGAGTAATGTAAATTACCTATTTAGTATTTTAATTTAGGGAACTTTTAAAAAGGTCGATTCTGATGGTATTTAACAATAACGATTTTTTTAAATACTCAGAGTTGGGATAAACTACATACTCAATTAAATAAACTAGATAACTTTAGATAACTTTTTTAAATATTTTTGCATTACATAAAGTCTATAGTTATGATCAATCCTGGCAACAAAATTTTTGACGAGAAAAATATACCTATAAATAGTTTATAAATAAATTTCTGAGACTTATGCAAGAAACTCATAATAATTTCTTTTTTATATTTATTACTGATTCCACGCAAAAACTATTACCAACACCATAACGTAATTTGCAGCAGCAAAAGTTAACAACATCTCACTAAACAATATTACCTCAATATCCAAAGTTATAATAGAAATAACAAAGTTATGTCATTACGCAATTTGGCCAATACAAAACGAAAGATGACGGGTCAGAAACCAAACGTGCAGGGCACAGTCAACTCGTTGTTGAACAGTGATACAATTACCGATGGCCACAAAATGTATTCTAGTATCTTGCAGAAATCATATTTCGATTAAAAAAATAATAAAAAAACTAATAAATAACCTAAATCTTTATTTCAAGTTTCGCTTTTACAAAAATCTTTCATCCCGCGGCGACTACATCATACTGCACTCAGTCACCGTAATTACCTACCGTAGTTGAATATATCGATATAATAAAACTGCTTTCATTTTATTAAAAAGTTAGCTAATATTCTTATACCCACCCAAAAAATATGAAAATGATAGCTTTCGTGACAATACTAATTTGCAAATTTTAAAGTTCTATTAACCCAGTATTTTAATTCGAGTAATCATTTTTAATTCTATTTAAGAAATTACTTAAGAGTATTATCAGTATTTCTTTAATTTTCGCTTGAAAACCCATTAACCATTTATTTGAGAGGTACTCTGGAAGGTCCAATCGCAACGTTTGAATGTTGAGAACCTACAATGTAACCAACCGTCCGAAAACAGGGCCACGAATTAAGTTTTTTAAGAAAGAAAGAATTCATAGAAACCTTGCCTTGAAGATTTTTTATTTTATATTTGACGTTCGAGGACTACTTATTTTGTTCATAAGCCAAAGAAAGACGAAAGTCTGTTTTTGGGATTTTTTGCGATACAAGTCGCTTGCTTTTTCTACCTGAACTTTACATAGGACTTTAACACCCTTCTGTTTTACTGGTATTTTAATTTGCTGTGCCCAAGGTGCCGGAAATGATACCACTAACAAAATAAACGTTGCGCATTGCGCAGTGACTGATCGATCACGACCTGCTCGATTCTTTTGACTAAAATAAAACAACGATTTTGGGTCTATGACCTTCTTCGGGATGAGTAGCGTTAGGAAAAAAAAAATTCTTTTGTCAAACTTTAGAAATGGAACTGCGACGAAGTATTAACGATTTGGTTTAAGGAGATATACATAGCCGTTTCAAGTTATTGAAATAAGATATGTACTTTGTTATAAAGTACTGTTTTTTACAATTGAAATAAATTGCTAATCCTTTGTACATCTCTTAAAATGTCAATCGCTCTGAAGACTTTACTCTGAACGCAACTCTGTGCAATGTACACACATAATATCATTCCATTCAACTCCCTCCTCTAGACTTTGATTAAATTTAGTTGCGAGAACAAGAGAGGAGACAAGTCTATTTCCCAGGGGAGCAAACTAGTCTCGAGCACAGTAATTTGGTTATGTCTGTCTTAGGAATCGACAATAGGTGAGTAAATATGTTATTTATTTTGTGTGTAACTGAAGTTAATAAATTGAGGCCAGTGTTACCTACTCTAAATTTTTCCCTACTAAATTTTAATCACTCTAGACTAGACATCGAAACTTTCCTATTCATACATTTTCTTGGAAAATTTTTTGGCTATTTAAATGTTAGTGTGCCTATAAAATTAGATGATTACAAACATATGATGTTTAAAGTACTGAACTTATCAAAAATATATGTTATCATTGGTAAGTATGTTGTCAATTCAATGACTAAATGTATTAAAATTTAATTCCCTAAACAACTGAATAATCACCAGCATTTTTTTATTTTGTTCTCGTCGTTCCACTAAAATACCAACAGTAAGACGCTCTTTAGAAATCCCATTTAAGTCTCTTAACCACAGCATTCATGAGTAAATTGAATTATACATACAAGATGTGCAAATAGCTGACAAACGTGTAATCAATGTACATTGGCAGTTTCAAGAATTCTCTATTACAATGGTATAACTGTGTAAACACGGAGACAGGCCTTGCAGTTTGATAGAATGTGAATTGCGAGTAAGAGCCAACACATTCGTATGGAAGCAACAAGAGGACTGGTGTAAATGGTATGAATTATTATGAATGCTATTGTGTTTTTATCTCGTTAACCATAGAGGTCAGTTTGGAATGGTGATAGATTGCCGTAGGAGACCGAAGGCCGATTCATTAACAGGAAGCGTGGCTCGCAGTCTGCATGCGTGATAAAGGCGTAGTTCCACATTGGACTGGACGTGGCACGACCAGTAATTCATGATGTGCGCTAAGCTGATTAATAAAACAACGCATGGCAGTTTGTTTATGCAGTCCAAAGCGTGACTTAGAGCACTCATTGACAACATCTTGTGTGAACTCTTCTGACTAAAGCTATTAATAAGATGGTGATAATTAATGTAACACTTTAATGTTGGGTGCACTTAAAGCATCTAATATAAAAGCCTTTTTAAATGACGTTTACACTTTGAACATTAGAAATAATTACTACCTTCAAAATATAACGTATTTATAGCAAATATGACAAATACGGTTTAAATGCTTGTAAAATTTAAGGCCACCGCGATTTCTCTGAGAT
The DNA here is from genome assembly GCA_037074685.1 of Glyphodes pyloalis. Classification (NCBI taxonomy): domain Eukaryota; kingdom Metazoa; phylum Arthropoda; class Insecta; order Lepidoptera; family Crambidae; genus Glyphodes; species Glyphodes pyloalis. Next base: position 6,878,432 of record JAYKKO010000015.1, on the reverse strand, counting down.
GGCATTATTACATCCTGATTTGGTAAATATGGTGGTAAACTTTTACAAAAAATTCATTAAAATTAGATTACAATTTACGGAGTAATCAGTTACTATACATAAAAAGAAAATATAGCACACGTACCTACAGTCGAACATCCTTCTCTTTTGAAATCGATTAATATGAAGGGACTGGTGACCTGTGTCACCGGCAAAATTTAATTGAAAAGCACTTTATATAATTATAGTTTGACTTAATGCGCTGGACTACTATTTTTCTATTTTTTAATAACAGCGAGTAAGGATGAAGCAATTTATAGACTTGAAAAGAACTATGAGCAATACGTTGTTTAACGACATTGTCGTTATTAAATAATTTGCAGACGTGTTCTAGAACTGATTTTCGTCATTAAAAGGTTATAGGTGGTCCAAACCAAGATTGACCCTAGAGATTTTGTTAGCATTTCGCAATTTATAAGAGATAATTTTTGAACCTTTCATTCGAAGTTTTATCAAAAGAACGTTATTACGGTCGATTGTTTGTAAGAAAATGTGGATAAAGGAATACGAGAATGTAAATGCTATTGTCTGGAGTATGTTCGATCGAGTTGCCTTTGTCTCCGAGTCTTGGTTAAAGTCAACAATAAAAAGGTGAAAAGTCAAATTTATTGTGGGGGTCGTTTATGAACATTTCTTTAATTAACTTTATCTCTAATGTAGATACTGATTCGTTAAAAAGCTTGTTCTTCCCCTTATTACTAATGTATTAGCTTCGTTGAAAGGCTGGTTGCCTACGGCATTAAATTATGAAAGTCCTCGTGGAATCAGCAATTAGGTACTTAATTATTTTAGAAATCCTCATTGTTATCCTTTTTTATCAGATTTCAGTAATAAGTAACGTATAGCAATAGGACAGATGACTTAAAAATATGTTTGGTCTAAGAGTTACATTACCAAAAGATATAATACACACACATATTTTTTATTTTCTGACTGAAACAAAATTTCACTAAGAAACATTGAGTTAAATATTAGCGAACCGTCACTTTTTTGTACGAATTATTAGTAGTATATTATAGCAAAAAAAAATGTTTTAATTGTATTCGGACAATCTAACTTGAGGGCCTAAGAGAATTATTGTTTTTTTAATAACGACGACCTCCGTAGCACAAAGACGAGCGGTCTGGACTTTGGCGTCGCGCAATATCTTAGGTCCTGGGTTAGATCCCCGCTCAAGTCAATATGAGAAACGAACTTAGAATTGTCTCGGGTCTGCGTGTTATGATACCGTCGTTGTTTCTGAATTCTGTAACACAAGTGCTTTAGCAACTTACCCACCACAGAATTAGAACAATGTATGTAATGTTGTCCAATATTCATTTATATGTAGATATTTATAATTAAAATAGCAAGTCTGTCGCAATTGTTGTTTCGACATCCATATCCTCAGGCAACCAGCAATTTTGACGAAGACGGGATAAAGAATAGTACATCAAAGACAATCTTTTTTAACACAATAAAGTCAAAGTCAATCTTTTTTATTCACATAGATTACATTAGTAATACTTATGAATAGTCTCTGTATGAAGCAAATGAAGCTACCTCCGGTTCGGAACCTATAACTAAAGAGAAGATACCGGCAAGAAACTCCGTAGTTTTTTTTTACAAATAAAAGCTAAACTTATTACTAATTTTGTTCTAAGAGACACAGTTAGTTTGTAAATTGTAAAATAAAAATTTAAAATCAATTATTAAAAAAAAAATAAAAAACAAAGGTTTTTGTAAATTAAATTAAATAAACTGTAGGACTTACATGCGTCATCGAGGCCTAATTGTGACATTGATTGTGAAAATGCGCCATATATTTTAAAAATAATATAAAACATGTAAGTACAGGCGAGCAGACTAGTTAGTGATCCACACGTTCTTGTCATTAATATACTCTTCTTCTATGTAGTAGCCTTTTTTCAAAAGACAATGTTTGACAAATGTCTTTAATTTGTACAAAGGTAACTCAATAGAATAATATAGTAAAATAACTTGGGGGAGCTTATTAAATTTTTTAATTATTTATGTCAACAGTCAGTAACTTAAGTTAATTTAGTTAGCTATCGCTCGAATATCTTTCGACCTGAATCTTTTTTTTTTAATGTCACCTTTATTATTAAAAAACGTTCAGACGTTTCTCACAAAATCACAATGCAGAATCAAAATTACACTAGCTAGCATCCAAATCACCGTTGGATCGGCATTTTCGCAGACATTCCCTTTCATTGTGCTTACGAGTATTGCCCCCAATTGCTTCACTCTTACCACTTATGTTACGAAGAACAAGCACCTACCTATTCATCTTGGATTACTAAATGCGAGAATCTTATGAAAGGAGAGAAACTTTTAAAAATTTCTGTACAACAGAATCAAGCTTGTTCCATTCGCACCTTACCACATTTATCTCAATCAGTATAATTTACTATATTCCTAAGTATTTTGTGTAAACCGTGGCAATTAATCCTATTCAAAATTTGATTCCGTTGTTTAGTCGTTCCAAATACCTATTTAAAATAATTTAACGGGTCAAAACGCAGCACCATTTTCATTTAGCAGTTAATACGAACTTACTTACTGCCCGACGTTTCGGTTAGGTCACACCAAGCGTGGTCATGAGCTGACTAAAATGGAACGCGAAAGTCTTAAAGTTTATATTCCAAGTACCTACCCTCTCAGCAAAATACGGGCTTTCGTCTTGCATATGTATGAGAATATGTTTCAATCAAGTTTTGTTACTTTAAATAAAGAAAGAGATAATCGCAGGTAAAATGCTTTCGCAGTTTGAAATTTAGCAACCGCTTCATAATTACAGCAAAAAAATGTTACGACGAGAAAAACTACATTTACGTTCTAAATAAACTCTACCCCATAAACACATTAAATTTAATTGGTAATTTGCTTATGGTTTTCATATATTTTTGCTATTAAATGCATATGCGCACGTATTTATTTTGTTAGAATATCTGATCTGCAAAGTAGATGATACCCGAAACCGCAGCTATATAGCTATGTTGCAATCTTGCACGTTCAGCGAAATTTCCACAATCGCACAAAATGCAAGTGTTACGTGTGCTAAAGTCAGCAGTTCTCTACGACAAAACAAACAAGCATACATATACAAAACTTGTTACCTGTATTGAATACCTATTCAGATAATTACGTAAGAGAACAATGAACCATGTTCATACACAAGACGCTGGTTCTTGAAGGAAGAAATAATTACGTCTATCTGCCTGTAAGATTACAAAAGATTCTCATTTGTTTTCAAATTAGTTACCTGGACGATAGAACTATGCATAGTTTAAGTAACGAACAATAATAACATCGAAATGTTACGGTCTAGGAGTCCCACCAAGGTCTCCAGAGCCTAAGCTAATCGGCGCACCAGTCAAACGACAGACTAGGCTCTGGTACAAGCTTGTCCTATCGGGTTTGAGAAATCAGGCGGCAGTTGTTTCCGTAATTTTAGAAATAACCTAAGTCTCAACTGGGAATAACGCTTGTATAGTAACGAAAACAAATCCGAAAACTGAATACTCAGCTCATTGACAGTGAAACTACTTTTAAATGTTGGAGAGGAAGGCATTGCAACAAAAACAATAAAACATCAAAGTACCGGAAGAATCTCTCAATTTTACGGTTAAGTACAATGAATCCGATTTGAGGCTAACATTTTTACCATAGCACATTTTTGGAAGCTTTTTATGGTCGTTAAATTGTAAGAAATTGGAGTGGTGGCTATTTAAACTGTTGTTTATCAACTTAAAATCCTATTATTTAGTTGATAAATAACTTTGTGTAAATTTTATTACATTTGTTTTACGCTTTTGATATAAAAATATCCCTTGTCAGTCCCTTCCAATCCAAATGACTTATTGGTACGGGAATTCCGTACTACCAACTATTTTTTGGCATTGGCACAAAACAAAAAAAAATGTTTCCTCTTAATTTTTATTAGCATTTTTATTAGGTACACACCGATAAAATAGGCAATAACACGATAAAAATAGTAGTTATTACTACCGTGAAAACAGTCTATTAACGCATGGCTTAAACCTCTAAACGTGCTGATAGTTAAAATGACGTAAGCATCAGCTAAAAAGGATTTCCCTAAATTCACACCAAATTCACATTGTATAGAGATAAAATCGAATCCATGATTTACACGAACAAAATCGCCGCCGGTGCTGGTTAAATAATAAATTGCATTATTACATTGTTTTAAGTATATTTTATGCATTTAAATTTGTTTATTTATTGTTTATGAATTATATTATTTAGATATTATCAGTTTTATGCAGAATAAACCACTCCTATTATTATTTTCCATCTATGACGAGCCATTAATAGCAATTTTTAGCCCAATTTATGGCTCTCCGGCCCACCTGTTTTAATCCCTTCAATAATCGTGGCCGGATCACTTTCACTTCAGTTTCTTTCTATCTCACATTAGCAATACCCCAATATTTATAATCCTTACAACTTCTTTATTATTATAGGCAGCTAAACAGTTTGTTTAAAAAATCTATGGGAATACAAAATAAGCCGTAAGAGAAGCATCGGTTAAAAAGGACCAATAAAGTCATTGTCTAACAAAACTTTCATTTCCGATCCATCAGCCTTATCAACAACGATATTAAGCACATATGTAATTTTATCTATATGCATTAGTAGATCATAACATCAGTTGTAATTACACACATTGGTAATTCGAACGCTCTTAGTCGTAAATTATACAATCTCAGTACAGTTACTTTGATCAAGCCATGCCACGCGTAGTGAATGATTTTAATTGTGTAATGATATGGTTTTTTGTTTTGACTTTTCCGCTTTATAGTTTTGTTCCTATTCGCGTATGTGGACCAAGATCAATATTTCATACAGTTTTTTTAGGAAAGTGGATTGGTAAGTAGCTTAACCTGTTTTGTAAACCAGAAATTTAATGTAAACCTAAATACATTTTTAAGCACCCATGGTTATTCATGGAAATTGAATTTCTCGAAGTACTTAATGGTCAAATGACTTTACTGAAGCATTTTCCGCAGTTATTTTCCCTTGTCAAGTACAATACTTTACATGACATCAATCTTACAACGCCTTAGTGTCTTCATGTTAAACTGCATTAATATTTTACAATGAGATTATTCACGCTGGTTGCGCTTAGCTGATAAAGCGTAACGTGCCATACAATATTATTGCGACACAGCTCATAAGAGAACCAGTGTTACCGCTGGCTGTGGTTGACAATTTTGTTTTAAGTTTTTAACACCAGATCATTAGGCATTCTAGATCTTAGTAAAGACTCTTACTAAAGTTTGTTACGAACAGATAGACAAAAACTCAAGTCATGACTCTAAAATTAAAATATAAATTATCTTTTCATACAAAAAAGTAGGTACAATATGATTTTCAAGTAGTAATACAAGTTAATCACACATTATATCGACTGAATCTACAAGTAACAAACTTAAATACTCCTGTTATGGTAATTAGAATCAAGATTAAATACACGTATATATTGTATGTTTGAATACCCAGACAAAGAACAGACTCAAATGTTCTTTACTTTAATGTTTGTCCTGGATTGAAAACGACCCTTATTTAACAGACAACGATCATGATTCTGCACACTTTTTTAAATTAAGTACATGAATATACTTGCCAATAGACTTCCATTGGCAAGTATACTATGTAAGTCATGGATTATTTAATAAATACAACTTAAGCTCCAAATAAAATGTCTACGTTCATCTGGACCCTGTGACCAACTTTGAAATTTAACAATGGTCCATCACGCAGAAAATGTTTGTAACCCCGTCTGTACACAATAGCCACTCCATAGGCCTTCGTTGCTGACCATTAAAAATTGTTTGGTAGTACTTTGAACACAGGTACTTACTCGAAGTAAAATATAACCAATTGTCATTTACAATGTCCGATCCATTCACCTACATCGCGACCACATTATTACTGACACAATTCCATTTGACCTATTGCCATCTGCATTGGAATCCCTCCAGCGAGCGTGTATAGACGAGTTAGTAATGCTTATCATGCTCAGAAGTGGCTTAACACAAGGCATTATAATAGTCTCAAGTAAACCACTTTCGCCACTGAAGGTCGCCACTGTGGTATGAATGTTACGTTGTCATCGGCGCGCGCGCCGATGCCGTAACCGACCTAGGGATGTTCTTTGATAAAAAAAAACATCGATCATCAAATTGACACGATTATGGAATGGTAACCGATCTATACTAAGATTTGTATTTGTCTCAATTACTCTTATTTTAAACTAAAAGCAAACCATGAGATAAGTTTGTCGCATAGCCATTAATCACAATCAATAGAAAAAATAATTTAAGCTTCTCATATGTTAAGTTACTACGAGTCTTTACAATACAGTTTAATTTTTATGTGATTAACTGAAAATGCATACGGCGTATGGCTTAGTAATTAGTGTCAATGAATGTTAGTTGATTATTTTCACGCGAGTGCATCATAAGTAGGATTCAAATTGTAAATATTAAACCTATTTATGTTAATGCCCCAATTCTAGTTAGTTTTGGTAATCCGCCACAAAAAAGAGAGGTAGGGCATAGCGATTTATCGCTCGAACTGGAGCAGCCCGATTGATGAAATACCTCCACTTTACAGAAGACCGCAGCCAAATAACAATCACTTCTGTATTGTTGTGTTCCTGCGTGTGAGTAAGGTTTTCAGAGCTCCTGGGGGGTGGTACATTAGTAGCAGGGGTCAAGCCTTCAAGGTGAGGGCGACAAGTCCAGTAACAGATTTATTATGCTGTACTTGTCACCCTTAAGCTAGGACCTCATTACCACTTAACATCAGGTGGGATGAGGTCAATCTTGAAGTGCAATATAAAAAAAAATTAAAAAATTATATCGATATCCACAAAGCATCGCAACTCTTTTATTTTAATGAGATGAATACTCGGGTAGATCTTTAGTGACTTTGCAATATGTACATACAGTCAAAAGCACGTCATTTTGTACTTTGTACCTCCCTTATGTCGTGGGAATAAGAACGAATATGGAAGAACAGCAAGTGTTTCACGAGATGTGCTTTTGATGATACGATGGTACATACACCTACTTTTACTTTTTAACTTTAATGAAGTTTTGTTTTTTGTTGAGAGTAAAAAATTCGTCCTTCTATAATTCTCCCAAGCATAATGACTTTAGATGTTTACTATCATTTAATTTAAGGTAGATATATCTTACCAAGTGTATTTAAAAAGATTGAAAAACTTATCAACTTGAAATAATCCTATTAAATGTACTGGACTAGTCAAACAAAAGTAAAACTAGAAAAACCAGACTCCCCATCAATCTCTCTGGGATGCCACCATCAAAACCTGGTTTCATTGACCCTATGGATATCACTTTTCAAAAAATAAACACCGAAACTACCCGCGAACACACATTAAAAATATGAATTAAAATATACGTTTATTTGTGAAACCTTTTCTATTTTTGAAGTCTTAAAGTATCGCAGATTACTATGTTTTATAATTTGTTTATGTATTTATGTACTTAATTGTATTATTTGTCGTTTTGATAGATAAAGAATATCTGAAATAAATAGGTACTAAACTTTAAATTATTAAGGAAGATTAATCTTAGTTAGAATTCTCTAGCGCATAAAGACTTTAACAGGTACCTACCTACTTATTTACGATGGGAAAATTAATTTCTTGCTACTAAGCCTGTAAAATGTATTTTCATTAGCATGTTAGCCGCTATGAGCGGTTGAGTCCCACGGTGCCCTCACGTGGGAAATGTTTAACTTTTATTTTATTTGCCTTCAACAGGACTTAGCATGACTAGAACTACTATTGGACGCCTAAGCCCTAGTCGCACCTGTCATCAGGGTTGGCCAATCTTTTTATTTTTATTTGTTATATTTAGTAATAATAATTTATTTTGACGCGAGTGCTGTTGCAATAAGTAAGTAGTAGTGGTAACGCTGAAAAAGATTTTTTATTTCAATTTTTTTACTCTGCCTCTACGGTGTTGTGGTTAGAGCGATAGGCTCAAAAACACACATAAGCTTTTCCTAATTTGGTTGAGGCAATTTAGACTTGAATAAGCTAATTGTCTAATAATCCTCTAATGTCCTGGCTATGATTGAAATAACTGGTTTCCTTTGTAAGGGTTGCGGGGGAGTTTGTTGTCGTACCGGTATCTGGGCTCCGTAATGCATGTACAATCTAAATATACGCTAAGGGGAAGAATAGACTTTCTGTGAAGAATGGCTGTAAATCTTTCTTCACAGAAAGTCATCACGTCATCTTCACCGAGATTTCAAGAATAGGGGTGTAACCCTGAATATAAAAAAATATACCCAAACCATAGATACCGTCGATAAATAGATCTGCGCAATTCCTTTCTGTTATTGTTAAATTCGTGAGGATATCAAACATAGATACATGATGATAAGTGTTTTGACAGTTAGATATAGAATGGAACAAAAGACAATCGAGTTTTAAGCTTAGCTTGAAAACAAAAGATATTATAAACTATTAATAGGAATGCTCTAGTACCGTACAATAGTAAATTGGTTTGCTTGGGTTTCTACGCTGTGTGACAATTGCTGCAGTTTACGTAGAAGTTTAGTGCAAATTACCTTAATTATAATTATTACAAAAATATTTGAAAAATCCATATTACTGCGACTAAAATTTTCCACATCGAATTTCACCACGCTACGCTTGTATCCAAGTCAGTCAGAAGTAGTGACCACATTGCATGATCTGCCTCTTATTGCTATATTATATAAGCACCTGAATTTTTTGATGAGTTATTTGTTTGTTCACGGTTAAGCAAAACTTGACGTTTCACATTAATTCAAAAAATTGTACGAAAATTTCATCCTGCAATGAATTTTGCGTTGTAAAGCTACTAAGTAGGTACAAGTTCATTATTGTTTACGAAACTTTCTAACCAATACTTATTTTAATCAGATGTGGTTATAGCCTCAGCCCTGCTTACGATGACCCCAGTCAAACCGCAGTTTACATATTTGCGTAGCCGTTGAAAACTGAATGTTAAATTCACTGTAGCCGTTCGTCGATCACCGCACAACTTACGAGCCATTGTGTCGACAATGTGGCGCTGACCAACCGACAAATGGACGAATGCGCTTTTATTTGCTGACCTTACAAGAGGCACAGCGGAGTAAATTTAAGTAAACTCGGAAAGGACCGTTTCAATACTCTGTTCACGTAGCCTTCACGACTATTTTAGTACAGTAGAATGGACTTCCTTTTTAATTTCCTCTTTCCATGATTATCGCACTAGTGTAGGCTGATAAGATATGCGCACTAGTGTAAGCAGAATCATCGAGTCCTTGGGTAACAAAAATATCTTTCTGTTGTATGTACACGATACCACTCGTGTCGCGAAAGTTGAGCCAATAATTAAAAGGACTCCCGTCTTCGTAGTTTAAATGGGAACTCAATTAAATCAGAGCTCTTTAGCAAAAAAAAGTATGACCGTAAATAAATCAAAAGTTTCCGTAAAAGATCATTACGGTTTGAAAATCTATCAGCGAGCACGATTGTACAGTACATTTGTAACCCGTTTAGCACAAGTTGATCATGATCAGACCAATGTTACAGTCCGACCACGACAAGCCACGTCGATCGACGGCAAACATTACTGATATCGGCTCTGCGCTTGAATTGCCCTAGTAATCGCGCCGGTTGCGGTCATCTAATCTAATAACTGAGCTACTGGTCTCGAGTCAAGGCCGCCCGCGGTCGCACTACCCACAAAGACATGCGTGCAAAAAATACGCAGTTATCAGTTTACATCTAGGGACTAGTTAGTCAGTGGAAACAATTGAGCTCTTACATCAACTACCTTAAGGTCCAAAATTAGATGTAGCTGCGTGTTCGTGTCTTTACGCGACGTGTTCGTTACGTCCAGTCGAGTCAGACGTTTACGAAGTGAAACGTTTTTTAGTTCTTGTAAAAGTTGCATGTCGATTAAGTAATGTTGTGGAGAAGAAAAACTACACGACTGGTTTAAAACTATAAGACTAACCTTGGGAGTCAATGTTTATCTATTTAAAAAGGAACACCAACAGAATATATATAAAAACATACATTACACTACAAATTAAAACGTTCTCTTGTATACCAATTACAGGCGTACACAACATTCGTTAAGTGTCATACAAGAATAGTAAAGTGAAGAAAAAAAGGAAAAAATTAAAACACATTAAAAAATAGGTAGAACCATACTTAAGTACAAAACAAAAAAATAAACATGTTAAAAATAAGTTTTACAATGATAATACTTAGGTCAAGATAATATCTTGGAAATCATCACAAAAATTGAAAAATTAGAACTTGCATAGTTATACTAATAGTTTACGAAAACTTCATGATTTATTAAGTAAAAAGTCAGTATTGACCGATCGGTCACCATCGCGTGAACTGAACTACGACAAACTGAACATCTTAAATCATTTATTCAGTAAGACCTTGAATCGCCTGCGAAAAACCAACTAACCCTTAATCGTTTGTATTATCTACTGAGGAAATTCTAATATTACGGCTGGCATGAGTTTAAATTATTTAATACTGCAGAGCAACACTCAAGAGAATAGCCCAACATTAGTGAATAATGTTTATTGTACCCGGTCAATGCCTGCGGGCAAATTTGAGGTACCTAAAGTAAATAGCTACTTTGGTGATAGAACGTTAAAGAAACGGTTACCATACCTATTAAATAGTTTGCCCGAGGATATACACCGGGAACAAAACAAAAATATATTTAAATTAAAACTCAAAAAATATTTTTTAGCTTACTTAGCTTAGCAATTTAAGTTCCTATTTTTTAAGTTAGAGACTCATGATCCCACAGACAAACTATGTAAATAGTTTTGTGGGACTACTGTCAACTCTTGTTAACCATTGTTTGTTTAATAAATAAATAATATAAAAGGTATTTTTTATATATATTACACTTCAACATTGACCTCATCCCACCTGATGTTAAGTGGTAATGAGGTCCTAGCTTAAGGGCGACAAGTACAGGATAATAAATCTGTTACTGGACTTGTCGCCTTTACCTTGAAGGCTTGACCCCTGCTACTAATGTAGCACCCCCCAAGAGCTCTTTACTTACACGCAGGAACACAACAACACAGATAAATCGCTATGCCCTACCTCTTATAATTATCGAATCTGCATATTTTGCGTAGGAGAGTAAGCATTTTTAAGACCCAAATAATATAATTACAATATGTCAGGCCATCACTTATTTCTTTTCACCTGTCAGTACTACATTTACAAGGGGCCTAATTATATGAAAAACTAATATACAACTAATGTGTACCTACAGACAATAACAAATGACAAAAAAAAGGAATTACAATATGATTATGCAATCACTGTTATAACAGCAATTTGCAATTTCTTACAGAAAATATACATCAATTGTTTAAAAACGTTTATGGTCAGCAGGGTAATTTAAAAAGAAACCATGAAATTTGAGTCTCATAAATTCTACGTAGTTACTTATAGACTGGTAGTGAGAAATTATGCATCAATTACTGAGCAATAACACGTTTAGCTTTTAAATAAACGTGCAAGCCATCTTTAGTCCATACATAAGTGCCAATATAATTGCTAAATGGATATACACTTGAGTGCAAAATTGTTTAGTTTATTAAAAAGTTCTAGTAATTCGACATTACCAAAATTTTAATTGGTATAATAATTATTCTATTAACAAAATATGAACAAAGTTTATGCTGACTGTTGCTATACAAATCTCAATGAGGTATTTCTTGACAAGCTTGAGCGTCTTCAAAATTTTTGTATCCGCATCATCTTTGGCTTACGCAAGTATGACCATGTCTCTAATTTTCGGGCTCAGCTTAATTAGCTTCCTATTCGTCGTCGACGTGACCTCCATCTTTTATCTCTTCTATATAATATTTTATTTAATCCTCTATCCCCTCCATATCTGAAAGAACGTTTCCATTTCTTGCAATCCATTAAAGAGCGTGGTATGCGATCTTCTCGTGAACTTCTTGTAACTTTTCCTAATCATACCTCTGAATACTACTCACAATCTTTTACTGTCCAGTCCATACGCTTATGGAATTCCCTTCCTTTACCTATCAGGGAATCTGTGTCCCTTCCCATTTTCAATCAAGAGTAAAATCTTTCTTTCTTTCTCTTAACTAAACGTAAACTTGTATCCTTTATCAAGGTGTTTTAAATAAAGCATTTGTTGGTATTTAATCTGATTATATATTTATATATATATATATATATATTGTTTTTATTTTTTATGTATTATTATTATTTTTGTATTAATCATATTATGGTATTTATGTTTCCTGTTAATATTCTCTCAATAAAACTTTTGCACTACCGCACCCGTTTCTCGATATCTACTATTTCCTCTACCTAAAGGTTGTCTGGAAGAGATTGCTTTCTAGCAATAAGACCGCCTAAATTGTACTTGATTATGTCTATAAAATTTTCTGTGCAATAAAGTGTATCTATCTATCTATTTATCAAAGTGTGAACAAAGTTTATTATTATTTTAGTTCATGTTTAAATTTCATAATTTACACATATTCCGAAACTTCTTAGTATTGGAATGTACTATAATAACTATGTTTTTCTTTTTTTACACCAAAAGCAAAAAAGTTAAGATTTTTTGAGTTTGATTATCAAATTGTTTCCTTTATTGGTCCATAAGGAGTACATAATAAGTTTTTATTATTCTCTGAAACCCCCACGGCGACGGATCCTTGAGCGGTTTGTTTATTCTTCTATTGTAAGAAATCCTAAATATTAACGGTCTTCTCCGGATGTAATGCTAAGGTACAAGAAACATCAAAATAAAGAAGTATACGGAGGTTTCGTGTTTTGCGAACAAGTGTACAAGTAGGCGGTGTCATCATTCGTCAATGGGATGACGTGTAAACAATCTGCAGACGCGTTAAACAGCCCGGCAGGCCTGCCAGTCACACGATTAATGGAGACAATCTCGATCACACCTCGCAGACTTAGCCACAGCTAAAACAGTGGCAATGAAACAACTACTATTTTACTGGCAGTGGGAAATTTAGTTTGCTTAGAATTTTCTTTACTATTTCTTTTTTTAATAATTCTATACTACGGGCTGCATGCACGAAAAATATGACGTCGCGTTTCGCAAGCGAGAATGCGGCACGAACGAGAGAGGCATGAATGGCTCAGCGTTGTCACGTCAAATTACCGTTCGTACACCCACATTATAGACAACCAATGTTTTTAAGACTCGGTGGTGATAAAGTTAGACAAAACATAGACTTTCCGAATCGGAATCGTTTGTGAATCTTCCAGAACACCTATGCCTACCAACCAAACTCTTTTCAGCATCAAAGGCTTTGTGTCCTGGTTAAAAATCTTTCACTCTCGAAATAACTAATATCAAATTAAACGATTTTGTAAAAATATAATCTACTTAGTAACTAGTCCCTGAGTGAGTTAGTTACTTAGTTGTGCTTACAGCAATAAAACTTTATATGCTTGCGCCAGAAGCCTGAAACTTGTGCATTAGACATATAAAGGCAATCAGCGTATCTAATAATAAGTTTCGCAAACGCTACGGAAATATTTTACGGATATTTGTTGAAGTGTGCTGCACACTTTAATACGTTCATTGAATAATAACTTTCGTAATAACCCGCCATGGTGAACCAGCATTTTTCTGTTCGTCATGAATTTATTAGGTGCAACTTTATCTAAAAATAGCAATTACTGGATAGTTATTTGCAACTTGTAGCACAGTTTAAGTACTTACCTACTGACTATTTATAACTTTTATTCCGGTTTCGCTTGGGGAGGTTCTACTCGTAGTTAAACTCTCGTAACTACGTATACATGATAATTGACGTTGATTATACGAGTAGGATACTTAGCAATTTCTCCTTTATAATAAAAAACATTATTCATCCAATGTAGAATATTTATTCATTCAAAATGAAATTATAATTATGAGGGATAAGCGAAAATGAAAAGTGAATAAAGGTAGTTATATAAACCTTTATATTTCTTCCAATAATCTGAAATATAAAAAACTTTTTTATTATTTTCGAATTCCCTTCATTTTGTCATTTAACCTTGGATAAGTGCTTCTGTAATTTATATTACTATTACTATGTTGTAAAGAATTCTTTGCTTTAAATAGAAACATAAAAAATTCACATTCTTTTCATTGCTTTTAAATCAGGATCATTGAACTATCTTCTATTTTAAAACCTCTACTTTGATTTTACATCAGACCCTAACATGCTCTGTAGCGTTACCTACAATGTTTTCATAAATAACATAATACTAATAAAAATATGTTAATTGACGGTATAAAGTCAACGTAGTCACGATCGCGACAAAAGTAAAACATTAAATTTTTGTATTATCGTGAAAAGCGACTGCTATTTTACAAATCAATCGATTTTGTTTTCTTCAGACATGACATGTTACCTTAGCTAAGGCAGTACTAAATAGACATCGTGATAAAGTAGATCCCACGTGTCTCTCTAAATACTGCGTTGTTCTAAACGCAGTATAGAGACCATAATTAAGACAAGTAGAACCTATAAATATTTAGCTCCTTGATATAAAATACTAAAGTACTCGTACAATAAATTGATATGATATTGAACTACGACGGTGGCATTTATAGGAGTCAGTCAAAAAACTGATTGGTAATTAATTAACCAGCTGTTAGTTGCATTTGTTTACATACTTAAAAATTGAGTTATTTGCTAAACCTTCCCTGAATATTTTAAGCAGCATTGATCAGCTTTAATTTAAAAACGAATTTATTAAGTTATCTTCAATAATTGCCCGTTCTTGCTTACGTATCACAACAATTGCTATGTCATTTTTCAAAGGCATTTCGATTTAATTTAGATATCTACATAAAAGCATTCTGTTAATTATGAAAGTACCTATTTGATGCAGCACTCACTAAGTTATTTATCCTAGAAACATAAAGTCTCGAAGAGAATACCGCCCCGAAGGAGAGACTTAATGGGAAGAGAGCAACAGAAGGAAGACAGTAATTAGGAATCTTACTAATCTACGCCTGAGAGTAAAGTGCCATTATTTTAAACTACCTGATTGTAGGAAGTAACATGATACGGATTAGAAGCAAAGGAAACATGTCATTACTTGTACCAATAAAACAGAATCTCATTATAGGAAAAGGAAATGTCGAAACATCGTATTATTATTCGTAATGAAACAATTATAATTAAATACACATTTGCTTGAGATATAATTCTTGTTTGCGCCGGATTTTATAACCTATAAACCGTGAGTTTTCCACTTACGTTTTAATGAGAAAAATGTTTCGAATTTCCATAGCCCTAAAGTAAGCGGAAAAATCAGTAGTTATATATTTTTTTATTATGAAGTTTAAAAATATTTTCTCACCTTATATTAAGTAGATATCATTCTATGACTCTTAACTTTGTGTACAACCTCAGATAACTCAATAGCTAGATTAAAAATGAAGTCATTACTTGTTACAGAAGCGGTACAAGAGAACGGCGCCATCGCGGCGCCAGCCTCCACACGCCTGCTGATGACAGAATAAATTGTGATGCTGGCAGGAACCAGACCCTATAGAAAACTGCGTCCCAGAGGACGGCGAAGGACGTTGTCACCAACGATTCATTAGTTACATAAGTGAAAGTGCCTAAACCGTTACAATGTTGGGAAACAGTCGAAACTTATTATTTAGGGTAAGCATCGTGATCAACATCGCAGTGCTGCTGTTTGCAGCAATGCATTTATCCGGAAACAGCCCCGGGTCGGAATGGGTGCCGGTGACCGTTGATGGCTCGGAAAGGAGCGCGGAACTGCGGTATCTGAATAGGGAAGAGTTCCGCAATGTCTCGGATGTGAGACTCGATTCCAGCGTGAGGAACTTGGAAGAGTCCACGTCTCAGAAGACGCCGTCTACAATGCCAACGACCAACAAAACGGCGTCGAGCACCACTTCGGTTGCAGACTTGGAGAAGAAATTGCACGATACATCTTCGGAGGCAGATTTGACGAACGAGACGCTGGACATAGTCGACGAGAATGCATTGTCTGACGCGACCCTGGCGCGGCTCCGGTTTATGCTCGCGTGCAATGAGAAAGACTTTCTTCCTCAGTATCTACAACGTGGTGAATATTGGGTGTTAAAGAATTTTGTGCGCGCGGACCACGGCACAGTGTTATGTCATGAAACTATTACTTATACTACCCACGCTGGCTTCGAGTTCCTTGACAACGTGAAACCTCTAGTCGAAAGGTAAGAAAAGACATTGCTTTTGATTAAGTATATCAAGATATTATTAATTCTAATATTCGAATAATATTCTGTATTTAAGAATCTGCTGCAGATATTGTTCATAATATGTTCATGGCATCTGTGATTAATTTGATCAAATTGTAAAATTTGATAACGTTTTAACAAGACAAGCCGTTAGATTAAATGTTCATGAATGATGATTAGCTTTCTACAAAATAAAATCTCGTGCTTGAAGAATTTTAAACCTTTATTAATCACTCAAAAGTAACTCTTATGCTAGTTTTGAAACGTGTTCCACCAAGAATATACTGGTTCAAAACGCAATGAAACTGATTTCTAACACATGGCATTAACAAAAAAAAAAACGACAAGTTACGACCAGGTTTCTGTCAAATATTTTCTTTTTGGAACAACCTTCCAACTGCGTTTGTACTTTTTAATCTAATTAAAATCATAGATTAAGTAATATGTTATAATAAAGAATAAAATAATATTAAGTATTTATTTAAAATTAAATTAAGGATAACATTTTGTTTCACCGCATGTGTGTATCGCCAGCAAAATTATCGACACGCTTTATTATGTACAGGTAACATTACTAATATGTATTGTCGTATGTCTATTGGCGCGGTGAAAAGTTGGATTTGTCACTTTACCGATCCAACATTTGTACTCCGTGAGCTAGACGAATGTTGATCAAGAAATCTAACAGTATCGATAGAATAAAATCTACAAATTTGGTGTTTTGATCAAAAATTTATCGCAAGAATCATTTACTTACATACATGTGAATGTAACACAATCTTCTGTAAATTTGAAGTGCCATATATTTTTACCACATATATGCATATCATGGAGCAATTCGGCAGGGTTCGCTTGTGCGACTGAACTCAGGCTAGTTTGAAATCCAAGTACAACTACAGGGTGGCGCAATAGAACGTGCATTTTTAAAATAATTATTAAAAAATAAATACAAAAGGTATAGTTAAAATAAAACTAACCATTTATAAGTGATAACTGAAGTTTATTTTTTAAAAATAATATCATCTAAATGATGACCCTCTCTACGTTGGCACTCCTCTAACCGCAAACGGAAATTACCGAAAACTTTCTTAAGTAGTGCTGGTGTGATTGCTGCCATTTCACCACGAATATTCTCCTTGAGCTGACTAATGTTTCTCGGATTATTGGTGTAGAGGTATTGAGGTATCCCCACAAAAAAAAGTCAGGAGGCGTCAAGTCTGGACTGCGTGGAGGCCATGGGATATCACCTCTTTTCGAAATCAGTTTACCAGGGAACATCTGCTTCACAACCGCCATGGAGTCATTTGATGTGTGACTGGTAGCTCCGTCTTGTTGGAACCAAGTCCTAGAGTTCTTTATTCTTGAATTTTCAAGTTCTGGGGCCAAAAAACCTTCCAACATCGCAACATAGCGTTCGGTATTAACAGTGATGTTTTGCCCCCGTGCGTTTTCAAAAAAATAAGGACCAATCATTCCTTTGGCAGATATTGCGGCCCAAACTGTCACTTTAGGGCTATGTAACGGTTTTTGATGTTTGAGTCTGGGATTTTCACTATTCCAATAACGACAATTTTGGCGGTTTACGAACCCATTCATATGAAAATGTGCCTCATCAGAGAAAAGGATGATTTCAAAATTTGAAAACCGATTGAGCATTTCATTAGCAAATGTGAGCCGTGCTATGAAGTCAGAGTTTTTCAATTCTTGAGTTAATTGCAGCTTGTATGGATGCAATTTAAGATCCAAGTTTAAAATTCGTTGCAAACTTCGTCGCGATATGTTTAGGACAGACGATCTCTTGCGAGTAGACATTTGTGGATCTTCTCGTACCGACTGCTTAACACTTTCAATATTGTCTTCGATCCTAGATGTGCGTGGACGACCTTTCGCGTGTGGTTTAAACGTCGATCCAGTCTCTTCAAAACGCTTTATCCAGATTATAATTAAATTAGCACTCGGAGCCTCCCTAATTTGCCGTACACCATACTCAGAACAAAATAGTCGCCTGACAACTACGTACGAACGAGAGTTTTCGTAAAATGCGCGCACGCAAAATGCGCGACGCTTCCCGTCGAAGTGACTCATAGTGACTAAAACTTTATGAACCGCGCTACCCAACGATATCGGTCTCCCCCCGCCCACGCCCCTTCTACCCCGCAAAAAAAAGATGATGCAATATGCACGTTCTATTGCGCCACCCTGTAGTTATAAGATAACATGCCTACTTTCTTTTCTTATTGCTGGAAGCTTACGCATCGAAATATTTAAAACAATGATTGGTTATTATAATATTCTATTATAAATATCATTCATCGTATGAAAATAAAACACTCTTTTCGTAGATACGTGTAGCGCCTTTGTTTTCACTCGGCCAGTTCTCGGCAGCGTGCGCGCTATTACGGTCGATCATATTTAGGAATGTCGGGAATATTCTTTTTCTTGTTGTTATTTTGCCAAATGAGCGAATTAGTGCCATTACAGGGCAAAACCATGCACGCTCTCCGTCTGCTACTTAAATGTAATAATAAAGACTTAAACACTCAATATCTTCAACGTGGTGAATACTGGGTCCTAAAGAACTATGTGCGCGCTAACCAGCGAAAGGTGTTGTGTTACGAAACTTTAACCTACACCACCCATACTACCATTGATTTTCTGGAAAATTTAATTACTCTAGTCACAAGGTGAGACGATATAAATTAATTTAATAATTATTTAGTTGCAAATTAGTAATGTTTTGCCTGACAACTCTAAGAAATTTAATAGGTACAATCTTTACATTCCTCTCAAAATTAATTTTCACTATGAGCATGAGTTGCACCGATTTCATTTTATCGGTAGATGACGATTTAACGTTTGTCTGTTTAAAAAAGTGTTATGTTTGAATGTTCATATCGTTTAACTTGATTTTAATTCCCTGTACGAAATGTAAGAAAAGTTGTTGTATACGGTTCACAAATCACTAAGTGTATGTTATGTATATGTCGTGGCCATGTCGTAGATTTGCTCATTTCATGAAATGCTTGAGTATTTCATGAAATGGTCGCATTTCATGAAATGTTTGACTGTCTATTGGCCACATCATGATATGGTTTGGGCAGATCAATGATAAAAATCGTTTCTCGATGTGGTCAACTAAAAGCGCGACTATTTCATAAAGTATTGAAGATTATTTTGATTATATCGTAAAATAGTTACATGAATTACCGGTAGAGGCACTGTAAGCGCTTTGTTTATGTGTGAAGATGGCGGCCGCGGACGATAATGTTGTTTCTTGCAGAGAAAAAATTAATAACTTGTTGTGAATGCGACCATTTCATGAAATACTCAAGCATTTCATAAAATGAGCAAATCTACGATATGGCCACGACATATACATGCCTACTTACTGTACTGAGCACGCGTATCATGAATGAACGGACCACTTTCATTCGTTAATCTCGACGAATCAACTTCCATTTTTATCCAAACGATTGATGATTTCACTACTTGAATAGTTATGTTTGCATTCGTTAGCCTGGGAAAATCGTTTGTTTTTTTTATTCTGAATCCTCTTACTTATCTCATTTCTCCTTACTGTAGGGCTGCACTTTTAAATATTTATATTTTTTCCATCTACTGTATCCTAAGTAAGACGCTAATCAAACAATTTAGCGCAGACTTTGTATGGCTTATTTTAGTAGTTTCGCTACTCACCACTGCAGCGTTACTACATTTTCATAATGTTATCTAACTACGTTATACTCCACGATTACCGATTTATTCTTACTTAAGTTTTATTTGTATAATTAAGTTACCAATACTAACTTAATTATATAAATCGGTTAAAAATTACAAAGTTATTCGCGAGCACACAAAATGACATAGGTATGTAGCGTCGCATATCCTTCTACAATTATTTGCAAACTTACATTAAATTCATTAAAGAAGTTTTTTTTAACATTTCTCATTAGTCGCCAAATTCTCTGAATCATCATAAATCGAATGAAACATTGTTATAAAAAATTAAAAACATATTTGGCAATGGCATCGAATCACACTGTGAAGGTTTCATAAGCGGCAGGCCAAAATTGTTAAGTAATCCTTAACAATGCACATATCAGACGTTTAATCAGCAGCGGTAACATTTATCATCCAGTTGGGTAATTTGGCACAACGATCTAAATCTATATATATAAAAGGAGAAACTGACTGACTGACTGACTGACATATCAACGCACAGCCCAAACGGCTAAACGTAGGCACTTGAAATTTGGAAGGGACGTAGCTTAGTATATAAAAGGAGAAACTGACTGACTGACTGACTGACATATCAACGCACAGCCCAAACGGCTAAACGTAGGCACTTGAAATTTGGAAGGGACGTAGCTTAGGTACCGTAGGGGTGCACTAAGAAAGGAATTCCCGAAATTCCCACGGGAACGGGAATTAGCGGGAAAATCCTTTTGTATGAAAAATCTAAACCGCTTAACTTAGACGCTTGAAATTTGGCATGCAGGTACCTTAGTAAATATAAAGTTTAGTTATGGCTGTATTTTGAGAAATTCCCACGGGAACGGGAGTTAGCGGGAAAAAACTTTTGTATGAAAAAATCTAAACCGCGTAAGTTAGATGATTGAAATTTGACATGCATATACCTTAGTAAATGCAAAGTTAAGTCATGATTGGATTTTCCAAAATTCCCATGGGAACGGGAATAGCGGGAAAAACTTTTGTACCGCGAGTTAGAGGCTTGAAATTTTTTAGTATATGGGTATCTTAGCAAATGTACAGCTTCATGGGAATGGGAAACATCTTTTTCATGAAAAAATACTGCACTAGCGCCAGATTCAGAATAATTGTTATGTTGTTTTTTAATGTATTTTCTCAAAAAAAAAAAAAACTTTTTAAAATTTTTGAATGCAACATTCATTATTATTTACATTCGACACACACCGAGAAAAATACTGAAATGACACAATAACACGCCACGCGGACGAAGTCGCGGGCAAAAGCTATATTGTTATAATTTCTGTATTGACTCATTATGCTTTCATAGTAGAGATGAATAATTGAAGAGGTCAAATAAAGTTTCGTGTGATACCAAATAGATTAAA
This sequence comes from Glyphodes pyloalis, assembly GCA_037074685.1. Classification (NCBI taxonomy): domain Eukaryota; kingdom Metazoa; phylum Arthropoda; class Insecta; order Lepidoptera; family Crambidae; genus Glyphodes; species Glyphodes pyloalis. The sequence goes on along the minus strand of JAYKKO010000015.1, from coordinate 6,856,945 downwards.
AATGGAAAATTAGTGGGGGTTATTAGGTAGGTGGAAGGAAAAGCATGGCCGTTCCGATTTGTTGGTTTTTATTTCATTTAGTGAACTTTACAAAGTGCATATTTTTTGGGCAATGAGCCACTGATTGATCAGTTATCAAATTACATTTTTCTTTGTTTACTTAATAGTAGGTTGATGTACAATTAAAAGGTATACAGGTACTGTTTATTACTCCGCCCATGTGTATGCAACGCGGAAACCAAGCACAATTACTATCAATGGAAATTATTTTAATTGTCACTGTAAATATTGACCCTCTTCACATTCTTTCGTAACCGTAGGTAATTACTAAAGAAGCGATCACTTTACTGGACAGGCTTTTACCCAATTGCGTACATTCAATTAAAACTACGAACATAGCTTCTCTTCGCTAACCAACGATATTCTTACAGACCGATTTTGATACATACTTATACTGAATGTCGATTTTTTAGTAATTGTTGACATAAATGAAGTATTATTTCAAGTATGTCATAAATTGTCATGATTTGATTAGATGTCTTATAAATAAATTGTACGGGAAATGACAAAACTCGTATCATTTTTGGTTGATTCATAAATTATGTAGTGCTCTTAAGTTTTTTAAATCACTACCCCGTTTCAAGGATGAAAATGCATCACAAATTAGCCTATTATATGATCGTCACAACTATAAATTTAATCACTACTTTAGCTGTACTGTTACTTTAGATGTATATTGGTGATCAGATGACAAGTTAAGTTTAAAACCCAATTCGAAACCTACTTTGCTTGATGCGTTATTTAAACCAAGGACGCAGAGATCATAACGCGATTCTTAGAGCACTAGAAAAAGCATTCATCAGTATTACGAGTATTTAACATCTCTGAGTAACCACAAGTATAACTTGCCTACTGGTAATATTTTCTTATTTATGGGACGTAGTGTAAATGGCCGAGAGGTATTCAATCCCGCTAGACAGTTGTAGACAGTCGTATCACACCGATGGAGACACAAAGAGTCATTTTATGACAACAGCTTAAACTATTTATAATAATCGAGCATCGATATCTCGATACGCTCTACACTAAAGGTGTGTTCACATGGCAGGCATTTTGCTAACACAACGACCACAGCTTCAATAAATTATTTGACGACTTATGTCGCCGAAAATCGAGCGGGACGGTCTTTGATTTCGCTTCTCGCGTTGCGTAGTTTGTAGCGGGTCTAGGTATTGCGGCAAAGTCGTTGTTTTTGATTTAACAAAAGTGCTGTAGCTGCATAACACATAATCAAAAGAATTTACATAACGTTTTCCAAGATTATTTATTTAATAGGTAGATTTTCTGCTAAAAAGAAACAAAAGACAGTTTCACTATTGAAAACATAGAAATTCCTTGTGGGCGTTTCCTCGTAGCCAAGATTATAATAAGTCGTCCTCATAACCTTGCTTACCTACTTCAATTTGATACCACAGTCCAGATGCTTGCAGCATTATTACCTCGTTTTTACTTGTCCATGCACATAATTCATAAAAAAATATATTGAATTGAGTTGAATTGATCAAAACACGTGTGATTATTGGATGTAATCATTTCCCCGTACGTAATCTGGGCGTCCCCTAAAGTATAGTTATCAGTCATAAAGATAACCCATAATATTTGGGTATGCCTGAAACCATGCTTTCATTATTTAATAAATTCCCAGAGCGATAAACAAAGTAATAAAGTCTTACGGTATCAGCACTAGAATTAATAAAAAGATTATTTCTGTTTGATAGTTTTTGCCATAACTGTAATCGAATAGTTTTACGTAATGAGGAAATATAATGGAAATCGTATTAGCTCCGCAGTGGAGTATATAGACGTACCGAAATAGTATTTCCATACAAAACTGTCACATATGTAAAACTACTTGAATGACCGACGACCTCCGTAGCCGAGAGGCGAGCGGGCCTGACTTTGGCGAGCGCCATCTCTGAGGTTCCGGGTTCGATCCCCGGTCGGGTCAATATGGGAAACGAACTTTTCCATATTGTCTCGGGTCTGGGTGTTGTGGTACCGTCGTTGCTTCTGATTTCTGTAACACAAGTGCTTAAGCTACTTACCACAGAATCAGAGCAATGTATGTGATGTTGTCCAATATTTATTTATTTATTATTTATTTACTTGATTACCGTTTTGGTTTATGTTAAGGGTAAATACGAATCGCATCTTGGAAACTAACTAACTAGGTATATAGTGAAGTTGTATTACAAGATTTTTGAACAGGTATATTGATAATAAATATAATATATTAGGTATATAACGCAACGTACCTGCTTAGTTCAGTAACAGTTCTACAGTTCTTGCAAAATAGTGATGTTAACAACACCTCTTCATAAAGGTCACTACTGAATTTGGTTGTTTTTTTATGAATTTGTTGAAGTGAAACATATTTTTTCATTAGACGTCACATCAACTCAGAGCTGGAACGGTCCGTCATATATACTGCAGAGAAAATTACCAACATTATTGTCAGATATTGTCAAGCCTTATAATAGACAAGTAACTGACTTGACTCAAAGTTCAACATAGAAATCAATTAATCAGCCAAGATGAATAACTCAACACGCCTTCTACAAAGTTAAATTTTGTAGGGATGGTCGCCAAATTGGAAATGTCAGACTCAGGAACCGACCCTGCAAGACCTATGCCTCGCATTCACCTCTTAAATAGATTAGAATTAGGAATCCACGCTTTATCTCTTTCTATACATAACCGATTGATAGATAAGAATATATTTTCCGTATTGGAATCGTTTCTGTCGGTTGTGATTATAGGGGCTTGTGTGAACATGAGGCTGCGTTTCACTCAACTCATCGCCAGCTAGCCGCAGCCCACATACGTGTCGCAAGAGCACTGTTGTAACATGATCGACAGTGATTGGTAGCCGCGTAATGACAGGCGTAAGAAAAGTCAGCTGCCAGTGGCTATAATGCACGCGGAGTCACTGGGGCGGCCATTAGGGAATGGAGGGCACTGTTCCGCGATTTCATTTGCCTTCACCTATTCGGGACTGGAGGTCAGGCTTAATGCAGTACTTAGTTCAAGTACTGTCCTATCTTCTAAATCCGCTTTAAAGCGAGTACACAGTCGTGTAGTGGTTTTAGTCTGTCAGATGGTTTTTGTTGTCTTGACGTGGGTAAAAGGATGTAGTACGAGTACTATTCATAGGAACAACAACAATAGCATACATAAACTACAATTGTCAACTAGCCAGACTCCCCCACCAGTTAAGAAAAACGTCTTTCCGTTTCCCTTTTTTTGAATTTATGATTATATTATATTAAAAAAAGTAGTAGATTCCAAATATCGAATATATAAGTACGTTACAAGTGTAACAAATATTCGAGGCCAGGCCACAAGAGCTATAAAGCTCTTTCCTAATAAAGGCATACAATTAAAGCAACTGTGGTTAAAATAGTTTTTTTTTTCGGAATGGCCCGTCGAGTAATCTATTAGGAATTTTTTGTTTAACACCCAAATTCTCAATGAATCATTTTAACCTTTTTAGACACAATGATTACATAATTAGAACATACCTACTGTTCAAAATGTTATTTAGATTAATTATAAGTGAAGGCGAAATATCACTCATCCAATTAATTTAAATTACAAATTTCATTTATGTTTATTTTGACCTAAATAATGATTAATTTCATGTGTTTCGAATTAGGAACTTTCGAATCCAATCAAGATGGGAGATATGTATTATAACTTTAGAAATAACAGTGCCTAGGTACATTAATGATGGAATTAAAAGGAAAATATCACAGATAAAAGATCTTTACAAGTCAACGAGTTACAGACGAAAAACATAAAACATTTACGAAAAAAAATACAAAGATACCCATTAAAAAATTATCTTTACAACATTGCTAGCTTTGTCAAATTTGTTAGCTTTGTTTAAGTAAATATGAATTAGAAAACTAGGTGAAAGTATTAAAAACTAACTACAAAGAAATTTGATTAACTACGATGTCATGTAGTGAATATGGATAGTTACAAGTCTATGAACAATGTGTGTGTACGGAACCCTAAACCAGTCTGCAGTCCTGCAACCCTGTTGGCATTCAAAATGATTTCATTTTAAGCACAGGCATCCGTTGCAATTACCTTTGTCATTGATTTTGGTCATTATCAATATCAGGGTTGTGGGATTGCGTCTTCGTTGTTATAGTTTATCTTCATCTCCAAGGCGTCATTGACGATCTCCGTAGCCGAGAGGCGATCGGGACTGACTTTGGCGAGCGCCATCTCTGAGGTTCCGGGTTCGATCCCCGGTCGGGTCAATATGGGAAAGGAACTTGTCCATATTGTCTCGGGTCTGGGTGTTGTGGTACCGTCGTATTAAACAGATTTCTGTAACACAAGTTATTAAGCTACTTACCACAGAAACAGAGCAATGTATGTGATGTTGTCCAATATTTATTTATTAGAAAAATAATCATTATTATTGAGTTTTTAGTGGGCACTTTCCGCTCTTTTAACAAAGGCAGCGACATACGTTTCAAAGTAACGATTGTTAGAATTCAAAATATCAAAACAGATAAACCCGCATTGATTAATGTCCAGCAAGTTCAATAATTAATGCCCGATCTTAATATTTTACGATTCGTAATGTGTCAAAAATATTACTCCGTTTTTCTACGAGTCGTTAATTCTAGTCCATATCAGCTGTCATCAGTCATCTATCGGTCGTTACTAGTTTACGCCTCGTATAACGTAACTTATTACTATCCGTTACTAGAACGATTCGTTTTCCAATTTTGTGGCCTTTACCCTGTAGCGGGATATTTATATTTTTTTAAGCATTTTGAATATACTTATTAACGTGAAATTAGACAATGCCGGTAGAAATTCGACCTAAAGCTGAAATATAAATTTACGTTGTTTTTTTGTGTGCCTTACCTAATTTATTCACAAAGTTGTAACCCAACAATGACAAGCCCTTCTACACTATCAGATAAAGACAAAAGCCATTGTTTTGTTACAACATATACAATGTGCAATCCGATAAGGTGCAGTTGGTTTGGGTTACTATATTATTTTCATATAAATATGAGAATTATTATTGTTATAACTGCAGGGTCTGAATATCTTTTTGATAGAAAGTATAGTATAGTATCAATTTATTTTACTTCGTTTTTTATAAATAATTTACTGAAATTTATGGTATGATTGATTTCTCTTTTTGTGCCTACAAATGATAAGCGCTAAGTGATTTAAAACATATTCCGTATGTGTAAAAGCCATTCCCAGGATTTTATTTCAATTTCAATATTTTATTTGTTTTATATCCGTAGTTTCAACTTGCTTCAATCGTACCTATGTATCTTTCCTTTGCAGGGCAAACATATCACAATAAGTTGCCATATGATTACAATTTTCGTAGGTATGTATTTGAAGTAGAAAACTTCAAAGTAATCATTACATTGCCAAGTTTTTTCGCATAATATAAAACAATCCATGGCACTATTTCTTGTATAATTTATTTTGTATGTTTTGCATTAACTTATTAAATAACTAAAAAAATCTTGTCTGCTTATAATTCACTCACCTCCAATTAGTACGTATCGTTCATATCTATTTTTCCGTAGGATCTAAGTGCTCGTATATAAATCTTGGTAAGCTTTACTATCAAAAAACCAATCCACGTGCATATCTCTTCCTTCTGAGTGCTGTCTAACTATTTATAAATAACCGGGTGTTATAAGATGCTCGCAGAGGGCTCAGTGTCGGTATTAATAGAACGATGCTTTAACTAGTGTCCGACCGAAATTTCGGTTTCGGTTTCGGCCAGTTTCGGCCAAAAAATCAAGTTTCGGCCAGAGTTTCGGTTTCGGCCAAAAACGGCCGAACCTTTCGGCCGCGCCGAAACTTACAAATAATATATTTGTTTCACTTTATTTATAGGGTAGTTAAGTTTTGCGGTGTGGTCACGGCATGAGAATACATGTCACCACCCCTTCACTGTCCAAGGGAGTCGTAGAAGCCGACTCAAGGAAAAACGCACATAACACCCAGTGCAAGAGAAGGAAAACTCGAGATAAAACCCTGTACCAACCCTTCTGGCCAGCGTGGTACCAGTAGGCTATTAACCTTCAATGACGGCACAATTGAAAACCAGGCCCCGAGTCCCCGGCGGCCCCGCAGTCCGTGGCTACGGTAGCGGCCACGATAGCGGCGGGGCCAAGGGTACTAAGAATCCCCGGCAGAGATCGGGCTGCCACCCCCACCGACAATTGGCCCAGGTAACACACAACGTGCGCACATTGAGTTTGGATGAGAAGCTAGTCGAGCTGGAAGAAGAGATGAACAAGTTGCGATGGGATGTCATTGGTTTATCGGAAATTCGAAGAGAGGGAGAGGATACGATAACTACCGGGAGGGAGAACAGAAGTCCCAAGGTGGTGTTGGGTTTATCGTCCACAAGTCACTCATCAACAACATTGTGTCCGTCGGAAGTGTGTCGAATAGAGATGCGTGCCTCGTACTTAAAATATCCAAGAGATATTATCTTAATATAGTACAGGTATACGCTCCATCTACGACACACCCAGATGACGAAGTGGAAGCTACGTATAAGGACATTAGTAGGGCCATACATAGCTCCAAAACACATTTCACTGTTGTAATGGGTGACTTCTATGCGAAGCTGGGCTGTAGAAGCGATGATGAGCTGAAAAGCAGCGGAATCCCAGAGGACGTATGCTGGCGGACTTTATGGAGAAAGAAGGACTCTTTATGATGAATTCTTTCTTCCGAAAGCCGCCACAAAGGAAATTGACCTGGTCTGAGTCCCGACGGTGTAACGAGGAATGAAATTGACTTCATCATGAGCTTCAGAAGACAGATATTCAATGATGTCTCTGTGATCAACAAGGTTAAAACCAGCAGCGATCACCGAATCGTCAGAGGCATATTGAATATCAATGTCAAACTTGAAAGAGCGCGTCTGATGAAGTCCACGCTCCGACCGTCAAATGCACATATCCAAAACCCCGAGAGCTTTCAACTTGAACTGGTAAATCGCTTCGAATGACTAGACAGCTGCGCATCAGTGGGCGATATAAATAGCAGGCTGGTAGAAATTGCCCATACGGTAGGGTCCCATACCCAACGTATTAAGGAGACGATCGAGCGGAACCAAGGCTCCAAAGTGTTCGCAAAAGACTTGTCTATTGGGCAAAGCCAGCTAATGAAGCTGAAGACCGAAGATGGGCGTATAACGTCGAATAAGTCAGAGGTGTCAGGCGAGAGATAGAGAGGTTCTATGGGCAGTTGTACACCTCGGTGTCTGCTGAGCCGGTCACTTTGGTGGCAGACCCTGGAAATCGGTTGGAGAGGCCTATGTTCAGCAGTGGACAGTTATAAACGAAATGATGATGATGATGATGAGTTAAATTTTCAAACAGAACCTTTGTAACTGTGCTTAAATTTCATTGTGATATATCTTTGAAAGTAGAAACCTGTAATTATACGTCGGCGAGATATTAATTTTTGAAAAAAAACGGGTCACTAACATTTTTTCGACTTTATAAGGACTTTTTTTTTTTATAAAAGGTTCGGTTTCGGTTTCGGCCGAAACTACAATGAAACCGAACCTTCGGTTTCGGTTTCGGTTTCGGCAAAAAAACATGTTTCGGTCGGTCACTAGCTTTAACCTCAAGAGACGAACAAGCAGACAAACCTGTCTAAGGGCTTTCGTCTTTGTTTATGTGCAAGCTTTGGATAAATGCAAGTAATCTCTTAAGAAACGGTTGAAAAACTGCATAGACTATTTGAAGCGGGCTTACACTGTGACAATAATCTATCATTACCTATTTAATTGTGCTCTTATTAAATTTATGTTCATTGTGTAAGGTTATCGGTACCCGTTGCATATTCAAAATGTTAAATCTAAATAGTAACGAGACGATTAAAAATGATCGTTTTTCATGTAGACTCAAATAACATTACAAAGCCCTGATTCTAGGGAATACATAAACGTAAGTATAAAACGTAAAAAACAAAAACAAAAATATAACGATGCTCATAATTGCTTCAACGACGTACTTAAAGATCAGGCGAATGCAATGTTACGTAATAAAGATATTGTGAACCGTTTGAATGGACTTACTTGTCATTTTAGTACGCTTTTTTAATAATTAAACTAAATATATATACAGGATCAAGTAGCTGATAATGACCTCCACCAATTGCTCGGATTAACAGCTGCATCAGGAAAAATTAAAAGCAAGTCATATTACTATCATAAACAACGTCCCGGTGCAAGGCTAGAGGACAAACTGTCTAATATTTCAAAACGTAGTTAGGGTTCGTTTACACATGAGACATAAATACACAAACATTTCAAGTGATATTATCTATCAATATCACTTTCTTTTAAGAGAGGTAGGGTATAACGATTTATCGCTCGAACTGGAGCAGCGCGACTGGTGAAATACCTCCACCTTACAGAAGACCGCAGCCAAATAACAATCACTTCTGTGTTGTTGTGCTCCTGCGTGTGAGTAAGGTTTCCAGAGCTCCTGGGGGTGCTACATTAGTAGCAGGGGTCAAGCCTTCAAGGTAAGGGCGACAAGTCCTGTTACATATTTATTATGCTGTACTTGTCACCCTTGAGCTAGGACCTCATTACCACTTAACATCAGATGGGATGAGGTCAATCTTGAAGTGCAATATAAATAATAATAATAATAATATTTTTTATTAACAACTTTATTTGGCTTTTCTGTATTACACTCGGTAGGTTACATATAAAGAGACCTACAGACATGGCGGTAATATAATGGATTAACAGTCTCAATTCAGTCATGCTAAATAGAAGGTAAATGTTTTTGAAATGTTCGATGTGTTGATTTGATGCTACCTAATTTATCTTATTATGACCATGTAAATTATTATTTATGCGTGTAAAAATACATTACGATATAATCGTTCTAAACGACTGAAGCTCCCATCCTTAGAATATAATTGAAACCGATAGATGATGTGGTGATTTTGTTCAATATAGGACTGTAGGCACAACCTTTGAGAATCGTCGGACCAAAATCCTATAAATTACGTTTTGTATTTTTTTTATGATGCCTATTTGTTGTTCTCGTACATTTTTTGCTTTATGGCTAATGTAACCTGGTCGAAAACTGATAAATCCGCTCTGAATCCGTCCGCCAAATACCCAGATCTGAACATAACCGATAATGACATCAATCGTACTTAACATTATCCGGTATTTTTTTTTATATCGCACTTCAAGATTGACCTCATCCCACCTGATCTTAAGTGTTAGTTTAGTCCTTGCTTGGGCGACCAGTATAGCGTAATAATTCTATTACTGGACTTGTCGCCCTTACCTTGAAAGCTTGACTCCTGCTACTAATGTACCCCTCAGGAGCTCTGGAAACTTTACTCACACACAGGAACACAACAACACAGAAGCGATTGTTATTTGGCTGTGGTCTTCTGTAAAGTGGAAGTATATTACCAGTCGGGCTGCTCCAGTTCGAGCGATAAATCACTATGCCCTGCCTCTCTTATTACTTGTTACTCGTATTGTTTATAGACTTAAAGAGCCGGGTGTGGAAGTTGCCTTACTCATTGCTGGCAGAGTCGCCACTAATGTATCATACCACGTGACCTCCGCGTGGTCGCACGCGGCGTCCGCAATGTGATAAAACATTATCAACATTTGCATTAGCTAGCATGCCATCGTATTCATACAGTGTTACCATTTTTGCTTAATTTTTGACAATAAAAGTACTATTCAATGAGCGTACTTTCTTATAATTTAAGTAGATGTCTTCATTACCGTTTGATTTTGGTGAGTGAACAAAAAAAAATAGGGTTTAAGTCTCTAATTCCTCAATCAAAATCATTTTCTTTGATTTGAATGTAAAACTTATTGTTGGACTTAATACGGTCAATAGCAAAATCATTTCAGAGTCAAAATTATATGTAAAAGATGGCAACACCAAGTTTAACGGTGACGATTTGTTTCCATGATAAGAACCGGCATTCACATCAATCTATAGCCTACCAAGTCAGGGTCTTAACCAGTTATGTAAGACAACACAATTGATCCTAACGGAACTTTGATAAATTTCCACTCTTAATCAAACACAACTCTAAACGGTACACATGATTTATGTAAATCACATTGCTGATCGTATCAAGATAAAATGCGAATGTGACGATGATAAATGTCAGAAATCTTCAAGGAATCTAATTTGGCTAACGCAAACGTGAAAATGAAATGTTTCATTTCATGCTTGTCATCTTCTTGTTCTTTTGTAATGAATGGTGTGGCGACTATTTGTTTTTGCGAAGTTTACCTCTGCTAGTTTCTCGTAAAGTGAGAATTGATACAACTTCACGATAGAAGACGGGCTCTATAGCTTTCCGAGGATTCCGTAGACACATGCCCAGTTTGAGCTCGTTTAAAAACAAAATCGGGTTTGAAGCAAGTGGCTTGACACTCGATGCGAATTTTAATGCGGTCCACTTTATAAGTATACTTACTATTTTACGTATCACTACGACACATTATGAAACACAAAAAGAACAAAAAACTCACGAAATCATAAATAAAACCAATAAATCTTTCCTCCATTACCCTTCACAGAATATGAATTTTGATCAGTGACGAACAAACTCTATTTCCTATTATATATCTTTACAGACTTATTAGTAAAATACTAATAACATTAAAATAAAATAAAAATGTTAAATAAATATGGTTCATCATAAATTGTAATCGAATACCACGACCGATTTCGCTCGTCATCAAAAATGCTTTTTTCACTAATCTGCCTGTGTGTGGTTTCCTGTGTCTGCTTGTCAAGATTTGCAATGATTTTATAATTGATTTTATAAGACTCACAACAAAAAAAAAATTAAAGAGCTTACGTGAGTAATTTCTTAGCCTATGTTTAAGATGGCGATTCATTGGCAAAACAGATAGTATTTTGTAGTTGATGCACTAAAAACTCCAAAGTTACTAAGTTTAATTACGAAATATAAATAAGGTTGTTAACTTTAGTCTCAAAGGACTCTTAAATTTTAAAGTCAAGGTTGGCAGACGGTCATCGCTTGTAGGCCATAAAAACATCAAAGCCATATGATTTTTTGATTTTTTAGGGCTGTCGAATCTATAATTGTTTTATGTGCAGTTCAACGTTTTGTACAAAATGAAAGCAGAGTTGCTGGCTTGTTCGCAGTCACAGAACATTATAATGAATTATAAATATTCTGCTTTTTATTTGTTTTCGAACTAAGCCTTTCATCATCGTCAGATAACTGAGTAAAGAAAGAAAAAGATACATGTATCAACCTTTCTTTATATCCCAATACATGACAAACGCACCAGGTATAATGCCTACGTTTGCCAAATGTGAATTGAGAAATACAAATCGGGTTATATCTACAAAATTATGTATTTAATTTTTTAGCAAGATTATCGAAACGCAGACCAAATAAAAATAAATAAATAGGTAATTAAAACTATCATTTTAAATAAAATACATGGAGCAAAAGACATCAACGATATTCTTAATATCTTAAACGTCTTATCATATTGAAATTATCGAACTTGAACAGTCAAATAGTCAGTAATCAATTTGTGATTTTCTGCCCTATAATATATGTCCGTTTCACTTACTAAATCAGTTTTTTTATGGAATTATTATTATTTTTATTTATATTTCAAGTCGAATCTCTCTTTCCTGACCTGTTCTAGTTAATTATTGAAAAATTAAATTAATAAAAAATATTTGAAAAACATTTAAAGGTAGTGCGTAAGATTATAAGTATAAAAGTGTTATTGAGGTGGCCGTTGTGAGTGAGCCGATTTTGCAAGTAAACTACCTCCGTAATACTTTTATATAAAAAATCATGTTCTGTATGTTTTGTGGTGTGATCATAGTGTAAGAACTAAATACATTTGTGTAATTAACATAATGAGTGCAACAAAGTGTAAAATGTTTTATGTATTCTGTTTCTCATGTAAGTGATTTTTAATCTTTATGAGAAAATAAATGTCTTTAAACCTAAAAGACATGCATATTGTACTGATGCGTTGACGACTTTGACATTGACCGTCGGTCGTCACTATTCACAATGAGTTTAAGTTTTGATCACGGTACTTTCATCCATAGTACCGTAATGATTCAATTGCCTAGCGGTTCAATTACCATATCATGAGCTCAGGGTCCTTGGTTCAATTCACGCGTCGAGCAAAGTATGTTTCAGATAAAAAATCTGAACCCAAGGTGGTGATAAAGCCTGTACCCGGTGTTTTAAAAAAACTTGATTGCAACAATAGGGGCATTAATTAGGATGACGCCTTCAATACGACCATTTTACCTATTATTAGCACTAAAATACGCCACTGCAAAACTGCAGTGCCCGTTTTGCCAGCTTCATACAAATTTATAACTACTTCATTTTTCCGGCAGTTCCACCTCGGTAGTCACGTTAATTTCAATCTTGTTTGGTAGGGGACCTAGCCTAAGGATACAATGGCTTTGGCATTGGCTGTGATCTCCAAGGCAGCCCTGCGCGTCCAAGTTGCGCAAGAGTGGAGCGGCCGCTATCGCCCGGACGCAGGCGCGATAGACGCGGACCACGCATGCGCGCTGGCCTCGATTCCGCATCGTCCGGATTTACGGATGAATACGCGCAATATGAAGCACTTTCATGTTTTTGTTGTTAACTAGCCGAGCGATATTATGTATAGCAATAACGATACTGCTTTAGATTGACGACCTTGGGACTGATTCGTTTCGGTGTTCGATTTTAATGTTGCGTTGGCTCTTAAATAAATTTGATGATGTTGAAAATATACTTGTTTTTATGCAGGGGAACGCAGCACAAATCCGTAGAACATTTATAAGCAAATAAAAATGTATCCTAAATATCTGAATCCGCCTAAACAACTCGTACCTACTGTTCTAAGATTTTTATTAATTAACCAAAATAAAAAAAAATATTTAATATTATTTAAATTGCTGATTGCATACATTTTGACCAGATCCAGGTCATCTCTTGTTTTAGCTGGTTGGTAGTTTTACAAATAATAAATAACACGCAATTCGCTATTTGAACTGCTAATGTTGACCTAGTTCAAAAGATTGATGTTCATGCCTGAGCATTATTTAATATCAAACTAACTATCATTACCAGTGATCTAGTTTACTACTTAATGGTATTCGTTGCATCCATTTCACTTTTGTAAACATCATCCACTACACCTATCATTAGCTATAGATAACTTATTATTCGTCCTCATTATTCGAACACGACCTTTCAAGTAGGTCTTCAATCACCAATAACTACCCGAAGAATAAGTAATCAAGTTTTCCGTTAGACGGTTAATTTGCTACGCATGTGAATGAAACGCGAACACTTCTTTCACGAGACCAGTGACGTCACGCCTAATATGTCACATTTAGCGGATGACCTCAAAAAATTAGATGCACAAAACGTTGGCCGAGTGCTCTTAATTAAATTACGGGTTTATTCGTATTAGATGAATGGCGGAACGCACGCGACCAAACGAAAACGGTGCCGAATGTTAGACATAGTTATGTAAATGAACCGGTCCACTGTTATCTACAGATTTTCACAGTCAAAAGTGAAAATGTGCGTTGGCGAGTTAACTCCGACGTCGATAATAATTAAATATTAACAACATATTCTCGAAATGTATACGTAATTTGTACCTTCCTACATATTTGCGGTTTTGTCCTTATACCTAACTAACCTTGGTTTTCCTTGAATAAATGTAGCATTTCATTTGTATTCTCCATATCATTTTCCTCCTCAGAAGCGGAAAGGAAAAGCGGGTAATTTTAACTGTCATACAGTTTTAATAGCCATCAGATGATCGTTTGTGTTCCTGTAAATACAGTTTTAATAGCCATCAGATGATCGTTTGTGTTCCTGTAAATACAGTTTTAATAGCCATCAGATGATCGTTTGTGTTCCTGTAAATACAGTTTTAATAGCCATCAGATGATCGTTTGTGTTCCTGTAAATACAGTTTTAATAGCCATCAGATGATCGTTTGTGTTCCTGTAAATACAGTTTTAATAGCCATCAGATGATCGTTTGTGTTCCTGTAAATACATAAATTGTTGAGGTCGTTTGACTTAAAAATGATCGCAATAAATTAAAATCGAATTAGGTAGATAAATCACCTATCCTTTAAATATATCTTTTGAATACTAATAACTTTGATTTTTACTGATGTCGACACGATGTCAGTAGATAATTTTTTAAGTCACTCTTAGTCTTTCAACTAAACTTTACTTATTCTTTCAAACTTTATTTATTTAATTATTATTACTATTTATACAATAGACATACAAATGGTAGATGCATGCCTAGCGATATAAGCAGTCATTACAGTTGTAAGCAAAAAATTGTTAACACAGGGCTTAGTCAAGTAAAACTCTTTTATACTTATTATTATGAAATTGTATGTTGTTTGTTCAATAATTAACGTGGAGTTTTGTTTGTATTCGTATGACGTGATGACGTACATTTTAAACTTGTATGCTCCTTGAGCAACATTTGAGAGCACGGCCGTTTGTTGTGATTGCTCTGCTAACTGTCGCTTTTATCAGCCATTCGAACTAGTTGTTAAAAACCAAAGTAAACACTAGTCGGCTTGTTAGCACTTCAAAGGTATGTGTACATGTCATATTTTCAAGGCAACGATCGCGTAATATAACCCTATTGTGTAAACTCACGACTTTTACTTTCTAGATGTACGGAAGCGTGTAATAGAAATAGCTGATAAATAACAGGTGTGAATTCTTCCAACTACCAAACAATTATTGTTAATGATGTAATAAAAAGATAATGATGACATTAATATTTTCCCATACTTTTGTGTAGTGGAATGAGAATAATAATGTTTATTTTGTGGTTTTAACTAGGCTCACATCACAAATTATGTAGGTCTTGAGCCACACGATAATAGCAATAGCTCATATTTGCAGAAACTGTGTTAAAATATTTTTTTTCATGAAAGCTTTATTAATAATAAGAATATTATATTTTTTTACCAAATTTATTCATACCAGAAGGAATTTGCTGAAAAAAAGCATTGTTCTTATTATAATAAAGTTTAGATGAAAAAAAAACTTTACATAATGACATATTATTTCATTCACAGTCCTGTGTAACAGAGAATATCTGCGCAACACTGAAATATTTTCTTTACAAGATTTCAAGCCTTTACTTTTCCAGACATAAGTACATATTTTTACAATCAATCCCTTCAAGCTGAAATATTTTTTCCTCAACCCCTCAACTAAGGTTTTACATAATAAGTTATGTTACAAATAATATTTTATTAAATTTAATACATTTACGTGTGAAATACAGGCTGTTTATCGCGATGCAAACGCACATCAATATTTTTAAGAAAATCGCAGTTACTCGTTTTCAAATTCTATTACGTGTTCTTAGATACTTGTCATTCAGTTTAAACA
Source organism: Glyphodes pyloalis (assembly GCA_037074685.1). Taxonomy (NCBI): domain Eukaryota; kingdom Metazoa; phylum Arthropoda; class Insecta; order Lepidoptera; family Crambidae; genus Glyphodes; species Glyphodes pyloalis. The sequence goes on along the minus strand of JAYKKO010000015.1, from coordinate 6,841,403 downwards.
TATTCTATGAAAGTAAATGAGCATTTAGAAAACGTTTGGAGTGAAAAGTTACATCAATATTCTGTGTTACGTCAACCAAAAACCATCAAAGACTGCAGGGTCAGTTAAGAATATTTTATGCATGTAGTTAAATGTTTGGTTTATTTTGTTTGTCAAATTTTTCAGTAGTTTTATATCATGGTTCTTAGTTTATGTATATAAAATTTTTAGTCCTACTTTCAATTAAAATCTCAATTATATTTTTTCTTTTACCTGACCATATCTTAGTCTACCTATAAAAATCCCACGTCTTAAAATTTAAGCTTTAACTTATTTTTCTTGAATCTTGAATCTTGGGCGTTAGGTATAGGATGGGTTTTTTCATAGCTCCGTCCGCTTTTAATAAACCTTTAAATCTCACAGTTTGGAATACCATGACTGAGCAACGATATAGTCAATTATCATTTAGCCAGTGCATTTTGTGCATTCCATCTTCAGCCATGACCCTGACCTCGCTAACTTTGAAATCGGTATCCAAGTACATCTATCAGAATCTTAAGCGTAACTTCAAAGCATCCGTAACTAATTACAACAATTCTCTTCGCATAGCCATTTAAGTTGAATAATGAAAATACCTTCAATTGAAATGAATGGAACAGGCTTGATGTTAAATGACACTGGTGATATACAAATAGGTATACAGCGTTTATTTGAAATATATTTAAATTTTAAACAACATATGAGAATCAAATTGGTTCCTTATCTTATTACATTTAACAAATCCCAAAAATGTTACCAAAATAAAACGTTGGTATTTTAGTTAGTACGCAAAGCACTTTACTGTCAATTAATGACAGAAACGAGGGAAATTATAACGCTAGAAAGACTGATGAAAGTAACTTATATGACTACATAGTCATAAGAGCTACTGTCGACGACAGGTTGTATATGTTTACAAACCTCTTTACATTGTTTCATATTTTTTTAATTCAGATGTCACTTTTGACACATTTCGATCGTCGGTTTTTTTTCCGTCTGGTCACGTAAGCTTGTGGTTTTTTTATTTAATTTAATTTTGAATAAACTTTTTTCTATTTTAAAACCGGCTTTTATTACATACAGTCCACAGTTAAATTTAAATGTCTATACGTATTACGTAGTTGAAATTTCAAATCAAATTTAGTTTTTCAAAAGCGACCTTGTGCATTTTCAAAAACGTCCTACCTATAACCAAACACAAATTATGAAAAAAACTAAAATTATTAAAACAATGCACTTTCTCTAACCGAAATGGATTCGGCCTTTCCTCGGATTGAGGGCGCAGGTCAGTCATGCCCGACCTCGGACGAATCTGTCTTGGGAACCACAATGCATGCACTGCACAAGCGTAGGCACATCCTCTAGGCTATGTTAGGTTAGTACGGCACTCTATTTCGCATTTTAAAGGGAACTATGATTCACAATATTAAGAGATATAGATATGACAAGTGGTTTAATAAAATTGTTACATTACCCGCGGCAATTTATCCAACTTATTGGATAAAGATATATTTATTAAAAGAGAATAGATGGTTAACGTTACGTACGTTTCGATAACCGTGCCGAGAAAAAAAATGTTACGGACTTTTCGCATATACCTAACTGCTCGGCTGCGGTAACTAATCAGCATCCGGCAAGCATGGCGTTAAAGCCAGTTACTCACTATTGTAGCTATGACATGGAGGTATTTGCCCTACAGTAAGGTTTATACTTCTACTTAACACAATCTAAAAATCTATAATAAGAAAACTGATTGAAATGCAAGAGTTAAATATAAAAATCAGGCAATATTCAATAAACTATTTACTCTAAAAAACTAAAATATCTTTTTTACGTTTCTCTCTGAGAACTTGGTTTTCGCTGTGCCAGAATAACTTTTCAAAAGCAAACCTGATGACGCAATTGTGAACGTAATCCAATGCAGTAAGGTAGTGAACTCATTGATTCCACGCCGATACGACACGTGGGGTCTAATAACACAGTAAACATAGATAGGCAGTGCGCTGGCATACGCACGCATTCACGCAACAACTTCTCATCAAATGTTCTTTTGTTCGTCCTTTTTTGCAGGCCGTATGTAGTCATGTGGCAATTGTCGACCTTTGATATCGTTTCAACAAGTTCAAAATGTTTGAAATTGACTTCATACAAGAAAGCCATCTTAAAATTGTCGAAACGATACTGATAATTAGAATTGAATATTAAGTATTAAAACAAAAGCATAAACATCGTGTTTTGCACAATTTGCTTAAATATTATTCTAAGGTATTTTATAACTCTAAAATCACTATAAGTGAGGTAAAGTTAGTAAAGTGTAAGTAGTAATTAAGTGTAATGGCAGGATTTCTTTTTTATTTCATTCAATTTCATCACAATTGCTTATCCATGAGCGACTTATTACTACTATGCTTGATGACTATCATAGTAACTACTTGCCTACCAAATTCTATGCCCCTAATCGTATTTTTCCTACTGTTGAATGTTTTACTATGCTAGTACTTAGCGAGGTAACCAAAACCGGTCTTGTTCTTAGCCATACCACGCCATGCCACGTGTGCTTATTACGACTTTAGAATCAGTATGTTCGACTTTGAACTCTAAATTAATGAGAGTATTGGTCACGAGAATAGCTATTTGCCGATCGAGCGACTATTTTGTTCATGTTACAATAATAATATTCGGCCCTATGCACGCCTCCCAAAAGTCCGGGACTCTGTAGTCCCGAGATATTGGAAAAAACAATCATAATAATAATAATAAAGCCTTTTATTCGGACACAAAATTACATAAGTTTGCATGTTACAATAGGACGTCGTAATAACTTTCGATGGCGGAGAGATATGCCATAGTGTAATTTCGCACACTCATCACTCGTCTTTCATTTAAGATGGATTTTAAAATGACAACGTATACCTTGAGAATCAGAAACTAATCATTTTAAGACTTCACTCTTTACTTATTAGGAAAGGGACTTTCCAGCTCAAAATAAACGCGTTCCTCGTTCGTTTCTAACTACACACCTTAGATTTTGCACCTTCCTTACGTCGCGGCGTCGTACGCATAAGAACTAATAACGAAACATACATTACGATAATGTTTACTAGTTATAGTTTTTAAGTATGCTAGAGGCCTCACGATTATACAGTACTTACTTGTGATATAATGTGCCGCAAAATAATAAACGTTTGGAAAACCCTGGATTAGAGAATTTGCTATCCTTTAAAAACTGGAGCAGCCCGGCTGGTAAAATACCTTGCAGAAGACCGCAGCCAAATAACAGTCCCTTCTGTGTTGTTGTGTTCCTGCGTGTGAATAAGGTTTCCAGAGCTCCTGGAGGGGCGCTACATTAGTAGCAGGGGTAAAACCTTTAAGGTAAGGGCGACAAGTCCAGTAACAGATTTATTATGCTGTACTTGTCGCCCTTAAGCTAGAACCTCATTACCACTTAACATCAGGTGGAATAATGACCTTATTCCACCTGATGTTAAGTACCTAATGAGGTGGAATCTTGAAGTGTATTGTAAAATAAACTAAGATCCCAATTTTGAGCGCACGCTCCTGGTTGCATATTTATTGAATAGAAAGAGAACATATTTTACACACTGTTACCGCTTTATCTGTTTAAGATCTGTTATCAGCTAGACTCGTAGGTGCCGACATGTTTATTACGAGGAAGTTAGGAAATTAACTCTTATTCCAGATTGCGTTACACTTACTTATTAATACCGTATCTGCTAATACTAGCAAGATCATGATATGGGTAATCCTCACTTATTTGGCAGAGTTAACTTGTTTGAGTAATGATGATTAGTACGTGGGTCGAAATCTCAACCGAGACCATATTAACATATTTGATTAATTGAGTATAAATGTATAAATGTTGAGCTTTTGTATTTTTTATATCATGAAATACATAATCCCCCCCTTCCTTTTTGCATTTCAATGTAATTAATAAAAGGGGGGGGGGCCTGACTCCAACGACCCTTTACCTGGTTTGCCTTTTTTATCACAAAGAGAAAAAAAAAGGCACATAATATTGTCTAGTTACAAATTGTCTGTTGAATAGGAAAGTGGAACTTTGGCAAATAATTTGAATAGCAACGATATTCGACTTTGATTGGAGTCAATCTTTTATGTTAAATATTCAGTACAAGAGACGATATGATTACCCACTTACTCCGTAGCTGAAGAATGGTTTGCGTGCAAACCGACAGTGAATAATGAGAACCCGCGAGATGCCACGAATTTATTGTTTTATTTTAATGAACGCACTTGTGGGTCAACCGTTGTACGTATAACTTATACAAACGCATTTGAACTTGACCTTTATGTCAAGCGTGTTAAGATTCACAAGGAAAACGCGCAGAACATCACTAATGATGTAATGTTACCTGAAAACGTACCTATTTGATTGATTTTAGAATGCAGGAAGTCATTAGGCGCATGAAATGTTTATTACAACTCTCTCGAACAAGCAATACGCATAGGGTTGTCAAAATGAAACATAAGGAAATAACTATCTGTCAGAATTTGTATTTAAACATGGATAAGTTATATTGCCTATGCTCTCATTATTGAGGAAGCAAATTAAAAATGTGCTCTTAATTTATTTAGAACTTCTTTGGTTGTTTATTGCGCTGGAATTGAGGTCAAAAGCAATCTTGCAAATACACTTGCATATTCAAAAACACATTTTTGCGTTTGTGATTCTAGGGGAATGCAAACACAATTGGAACTAGCGTTCATACTAAAGTATGTTCTATGCAATTAAATTGCTTTTTGTACACTCATAAATTCCAGTATATTTATAGATTAATCAAGGATCCTATCATTTATAGTTTAGAGATTGTACATAAACATTTCAAAAGCAGTAAATATCCTGATGCAATATAAAACAATTGGGTTTTTGTTGAACCAATATACATAAAATAAGTTACCAAAGCAATGCTTTTGAACCCAGGATTGAGAAATTAGCAAATTGCTCCTATCAGCTAACAACCCTAATTCAGCATGCAGCATAGGAAAATGACTGACTAACTGTAATTTAGATTAGTACCTAACGAATGTAAGCGATGCGGAGGCTATTAAGTCTCCAAGAGCCGATCGGGAATTCTAGTCAGTGTGGCCAGGCAGGCCACTTTTTGGCTTGACTGAGTAAACATCCTGGAACCCAAACACGCTTGAAAATTATTAATATCCAACGTATATTCCTCTAGCTGCTTTTGCTATTTATTGTGTTCAAAGAACTAAGCTTCATTGACATAAACTGAATTATTACATTACAGTTTCCATAGAGGCGGAGCATAGCGTAGCAATGCGTGAATAGGTCTACACTCTACCGTAACACGTAAAATTTGAATTTCGATCGTGATTCATCCAGTTCCGCTAAACGTCGGATGTTTATGAAATCATATCTTTAGTCGTCTTTGGTCGCTTGCAGCTACAAAATACCTAAAGTACATGCTTATGAAATTAAAAATAAATATGATAAATAAGCTAATTTTAGCTGAGAAATAATACACTTTTTTTTCTGAGCGGAAGACCTTGCTTTTGTCGTCGACAACCGTGTTTGGTCCGACGCCTCATGGTAACAACCACAGTAGCTACGTATGTTGTTTCGAATTTTTAACTTAATCTCAACAGTTTTTACGTCTGAACCTACTTGACTTTTTGGCTGACCTAGAAATGAATGCAATAAGAAACATTACCGAAAATTCTTAGACATTTAGTTTTTTACAGACTTGGCAACACTAGTGCCTGTATTAAGTTGTTAACATGTAGTTCAGGCGCGTTTTAACACGTGTCGCGTCCTGCCAGCCATTACCCGCATGCCTGCTAAATGAGACGCGTTCTCCCGTTATGCTTTTATATTGAAACTAACTAACAGCGACTTCGTTCGCGTGGACTACAGTTTTTTTCCATGCATAAATACTTTCACGGTCGGTTTAACCCCTATCTCCCCTAATGTTTAAAACAAAAAGAAGTCCATGTTTTAATCCAATTTTTGAGCTATATTTGTGCCAAATTCATAGCTCTAACTAAAAAAATAATCATTTTCCCATAATAAACTTTCATACACATCCCTCCTTATTTTCTAAACAAAAAGTAGCCTATGCCCGTTCTTGAGGTTCAGTGGTTTAAGCGTTAAAGCCGGACAGCTAAACAGACAGACAGACAGGGTTACTTTCTCATTTATAATATTAGTATTGATGCTTGGCTTTGCCTATTACTCATTACCAAAGCCGATCAGTTAAATTAGGAGTGAAGCATACTTAAATCACGTGCCGGTATTGCAAGTTAAAAGGTGGGAGGGAGTCCTGCCTCGGTTATGATGACCAATCTGATCAACAGTAAGGTTGTTTACTTGTTTACATTTGAAGGGCTAACGGGAAAAACAAGCAATGTCACACAAGTTACATAAAATGATACTCAAAATAACATTCGATATTACTATCTTATATTAGTTTAAAACTTTATGAAGGTTAAATAAAAACGTATGTTTGTAAACGTGTAACGTAGGTATATTTGGCGGTTATTCCCCTGTGACTTTCATTTGCTACGGCACCCGGGCTAGTGTTGCCGTCGATTCGATTGTATATCGATTATAATCGATTATTCCAAAAAAGGCCTAAATAATCTAATAATCGATATGACAATCGACAGTATCGATACTATCGATATAATCGATTATATTATATTCAAGTTTATGAACTGACCTGTACTTTTTTTTCTTTTTTTCTTTTTCTTTTGTAATATTTTTATTAACATAGTGTAATCAGTTACAAACAACTTTGTATGGATACCTGTCCGAAATAAAAACTTATTATTATTATTATTATATTATATCGATACCTATTTTTATTAGATATAATCGATTATAATCGATTAATCGATTAAAATCGCTTAATCGATTATAATCTAAGTCAAATACAATATAATCGATTATATCGATATCAAGTTGAAAGCGATACTATTAATCGATAATCGATTATCCGGCAACACTAACCCGGGCTGGCTTAATCTGCAGTTTGTAGAGTAGAACGTCGAAGTAGTAATTTGTAGTGAGACCCCTTAACAGATCTTCGGTCGGCGAAGATTCGCTACGAACCATTGCATGTGTGCTGCATTTGGCCTAATCATTGTAGAACATTCATAATAGATTTCGTGGAAGAACTAACGTTACAGATATAACAAAAGCTTTGACCAAAATATTTTGGAGTATAACATGCTGTGCATTTTTGCATACTAATGTGAATAATTGTAAAGCTTTATTTGTGTAAAAAAAAGAAATTCCATTTAAGTTTGTGCACACGGTGACACAACGACCTACACAAATCTGTCATCTTTCTCAGTCAAATTTGTATTAAATTTTCACAGATTTGAACAACAAAGTCGATTTTCTCCTTGTAATAATTTATATAAACGCGACATTTAATTTAATAGAAACAAGACATGATTAAAATTGATACACCTGCTAGTTAGCTATCACATCTCTGGTGCACACATTTATATTCCCCCGAAAATAGCGGTAATATGATTGAAGTAGCTATGGCTCCATTTATTTTACAAATGAGAAACTGGAGTTACTTCGAACTACAAAGGTAAATTTTAATAATGGTAGGGGCATTCACACCTCTTTATTTAGTTGGAGGTATCAGCATGAATAGGTATCAGGTACGATGACAATGAAAGAAGCACGTCACGTTAGGCTTTACAGCTAATACGGTTGTTGGATATTGGTATAGGGTGATTTTGTTAATTATCTGTTTCTAAGTAGTCGGTAAATCTGTAAACTAATTACTTGGTAATGAAATATGTCCATTTTTAAGTCAAGTCAACTGTAACAATATTTTATTATGATCTCTGAAACATAGACTATTATATATGTACTAGAGATCAAAATGTATTTTGAATTAAGACTCTTATTCAAGTAGAAGCCCACTACAGCTGCCCTTGATTTATTAGAATTGGATTATTGGGTTACAGACTAACTCGTGTAACAATCCTAGCGCAGACCGATCGATCTATCTAGGCTTAACAAAGCGTGAAGTAACTAAACGACCATCTAGGCCTTGTTAGTACTCATTGTACCCACTATCCAATTCAATAGTATTGTAAGCAACCGACAATGAAGAACTTGGCTATGCTTTCGTCTGTTTTCTATAATAGTAGACAACTTTCGCCATATGTTGTAACAACATTAGAATAGGAAACATTAAACTATGTTACGGATTTTTTTAACAAGGCTCGCGTTTGTGATCACTAATCTGCACAAACGTGTTGATTAAGCCCTTATCCACTGTATGTAGATTTCAGGCCTTTTGTGTGCCTTGCAGTGAAATCTTTTCAGAATTCCAGACACAATAGAAGAACTCTTTTATCTCAAAAGTAAATAAACCATCATTTCAATTAAGCCATTTAGGTTTCTCTTACGGCTGGGTTCATCACAATTTTAAGATGAAAATAACCATAGTACATCACGTGTGACCATGCAGATTGGTGTAAAAAATGAGACCGACCTGACTATGCCAAATGTAGATTCGCCAAATTGCCTCTAAGGCATAGTCAGTCGAAATCAACAGATGGATAACCATATCATTATTTATTTCACACAAAGTTTATTGTCAAGTAGAGGAAAAAAATGCTAAAGACCAACATGGAATTAGAAATAATTTTCTAGAAAATTTGACAAACGTTGAAAATGGCATTCAGTTGGAAAACGCTCCGTGAAATTAGGCCGATAAACATGGGCTTCAAATATAGTGCATTGTTGGTCAATTGATAAATTTACCACACCAGTTGAAGTATATCGAATGTAATCGTTTATCGCCTTGATACAAAATTTTAGATTCACACCTGTTGTGTCTTGAGTTTGAAACACCTTCATACCCATTTTCGAGTTTTGGTGCGTGATAATCGTATCAATCGGGAAGCATCAATACACTAGAAGCTAGTCTTTTTAGAAGTATCCTGGTTGCCAGTAAGAAGCCTGAATTCCATCTTCAAATAGTAAACGTAGGAATTTCATATTCAGCCTCAGCGATGCATAGTCCAAATCCTGAAAAGCCTTGGTTCAATTTTCAGTCAGGTCAATTTGGAAAACGAATTTTTCTAAATGTGTCTAGAGGTGCTGAATTTACGCCCCTACTTAGTATCCGTCGTTGGTACTTAAAGTAATAGAAAAAACCATAGTTTAAGACTAGTTGATTTATGTAAACATCATTAATAGATATGCCATCAATTTATAATTTTTATTTCGCATTCCCAGACAAAAAACGAAGCTTTACATTATAATGCATCATAGTAAAAGTCCACCAAATCAGGCTATCAGAGGCCGACGGAGGTGGAACGGTAAACCGTATCTACCATTTGTCCACCAATTTCTCCGGCAATTAGCTCGGAATTCCCACAAGCTATAAATTTCGACCTACATGTGACCGCAGCGCATGCGTCTAACATCAGGTTTCTCAATCTGTAATCGGTGGACCGAAGTTAATTCGCAACTATGATTCAAGAGCCATCGCATCCGTTATGCAGTGGATTCTATCTAAAACTAACAAAACCCTATATACAGTCTTGGTGAGAGTACTTCTGACCTCTTGTAAAAAAATAAAAGTGATTACACATTTGTATAGATCGAAGACTATGACTAAATCAATATGACATACGTACATTGCTCTAGTTATCAAAATTAAATGCATGGCTTAAATTGTGTTATACAAATATGTAGATCAAGGAAGGCACCGTAGTATTTTCATCACGTAATTATTAATGGAAAGCATAGGCATTTAAATTATCCTGGGCTGAAACAACTTAACCTTAACAAATTCGCCAACAGAGTCCTTAAATAGCACTATAATCAAAGAGAACTCCTGAATTATCCATCCGTGCGTAACAGCCCACTATCATATTTGTTGTCGTATAGGTATTTTTTAATAGCAAAGAAATGTTGGGAACCGCCGGACTCTAACAGTACGCGCTGCGCCTGCGCCGTAATGGAGACGCACTTGTGCCCGCGCATCTGGGTTGACCGCAAGCCTCGAGATGCGGGCCGGAGTCTGACACGTGCCGCCTATTAAAAATTAGAGTCAGATTTTGATTTTCAATTTTCATGACCCCATTTAAACCAAAAGAGGTACTCGTAGCGCGCTAAAACAAAACAGATGCATTTTTTTTTATTTTGAGAAATCAATATTGTGTGGAGTTTTATCCTTCTTTTGTATTAATACAACTTTTGTCTAAGTTACCTTTATTAAAGGACAATTTATTTGCTCTTGCTACATGCAAGCAGGTGTTTGAAGGCATACAAATTATGAAATTAAAAGGCTTCACGTGGCAGGATTAGTGATATATTTTATCAATACAAAGGATACTTTAAATGAGTGATGCTCACAAACTTTTAAACGATAATTGATTAACTTCCAACCTACTCTGCGTATATGATACAAATCAGCGCCAGAAATCGTAATACCATTGCATATCTACTGCAAAAAACATTCTGCAATTAGGAAGTTATTTCTAATGCATAATACTTCAACATTTTACATAGCATATGCAGCGATGTAATCACCGCTACCGAAACAATCTTCTTGCAGCATGTTATACTGAATTTAAAGCATTTTGCCTACCTATCACATATATACTTGTACATAAATTATACACATGTCAAAGAGCGTGTAATAAATAAAACCCTGCATAAATATTATGTCTGCACAGGTTCCTCTTATTGCGTCACAGAGTGTCGCTTTCTAAACAGCATTGTATTTTCCTACCTTCTCCAAATATGTATCGCAAAGTAAATGTTTATCTCACGCGTCAACTGTTCGTAGTCTGAATGATGTATCTAACTCCAATGGCAAACAATCGTAGTAGCTAAATTAACTATGTACTTGTAGTTTTATACCTTCACATCACTTTACTTTGTCAGTCTAAATAAATATATGTACATGTACAGTCGCCATCAGATTATATCGGAGCAGACAAAGTGACCAAATACTTCTGAACAGTTAAAATGTTATTATTATTATTATTATTCATTAATTCAATCATATCTGAGCAGATGCTAGTCAATAATTTCTATACACACAACTTACCAATAATATATGAACACTCATCTATACAGGTAGCTAAATGAGGCACATGACGTGCGTGACACATATTGACGTTATGAGTGTTCAGATGTTATTGGCATCTGCTCAGATATTATTGAAGTAATGAATGTTCAGATATTAATGGTAACTTGTGGTGTATGGAACTTTTTGAAATTTTAACTGTTCAGAAGTATTTGGTCACTTTGTCTGCTCCGATATATCTGACGGCGACTGTACATGTTTTTAAAAACATTCTGGCCTGTTTGTTTTCAGTTTTGTTATAAATTAACTAAGTTTAGAGATATTTTTGAACCTGGCTTTCGATTTTGAATTGAAATTAAAATATTCGTAAAAACACCATAGTCAACACACCTGATAATAGAACCCGTTCAATGATGTCGCTAACATTAATAATTTAACCCGATAGCGTAACCATTTCTATTGGTAAATCAAACGCCATTTATCACGAAACAAAGAAAACCTACCTACAGCGTGGTGTGGCATATCTCGCTCATTACTGAGTTAGCATGCACCGATTTAAGGACAGGGGTCGGCCGAACTGGATGCGACTGCAGTGGATGGTATGTTGAAGTCGGCTTTGCCGTAGTAGAGCTGGAAAGCTTGGGTAGTAACGAAATGGCTATGTCACAGTATGTTGGTTATGTTATGGTTATCACCCAACTCTCGATTGCCTGATCAAGGTGAGTTGGGTTTTCTATTAAAATTACTGATTAAAATGGTTATGAACGTTTTCATTTCTAAGGTAGTTATTTCACCCACTAATTTATTCACTCATGTCAATTTTTCAATAAGATTGACATCCTTGGCCGAAATATTATGTTTTGAAAGGCCGGCACTAAAATGCGAATAAAGTTGGTGACGAGTGTTGCCATATACCTAACAAGAAACATTTAAAAAGGCTATTTTTTATTCATTTTTGTTGTATTTCTGTACCTTAGATTATTAAGAATGGCCACAGCGTGCGTGCTATTAGAAAATAGTAATCTAATCTCAAGGACGAAGCAAAATACTTGACAAAAATTACTAATATTGCGCTAAGGCTATCTTATTAATTTCCTTTAAGATATTTTAACTTAATAGCCGCTTACGTTAATAATAAAAGCTGTTTAACAAGCTCCCGATATCGATCTAACAAAAATTTGTTTCCCCATCGCTTCGGTCTAGCGAGCGCGCGCGTAACTAAAGGTGCGTAATATTTGAGCATCGGTCGTACCCTGTTTGAACACCCATTCACTGGAGCTAGTTGCAAAATATTAAAAATAAAATTAGACAACATCACATACATTGCTTTGATTCAGTTGTAAGTAGTTCAAGATCTTGTGTAAGACACACAGACTTGAGACAAAACAGAAAACTTCGTTTTCCGTATTTTGCCGCCCAGGAAGTCTAGCCTCTTGGCTATGGATTTTGTGCGATGTCCTTAATAATTATTTTCTAATCCTCATAAAATTATGGCCGCGATATCGTGCGCCCGGGAATCCTTGTCGTTAAAAAAATCGGATAAAAATACCCTTAAACTTTTTTGTATTCCAACCTTCGTAACGTGTATATTTTAACTTGGACTAGTATCATAAAACTGATTTTCACATTTATGAGAGGCATTCAGTTACTTTCATTTAAAATGTTGTAGTAGGTAAATGCCATGCGATACGGATACGGGTGCGTGGTTGATAAAAATTCAAATTGCCTGTACAAAATAACAAAATACCTTTAAATTTAACTTAGTAACTATAAACCACAATTTTTCCGTGGTAGAATTTCGTTTTCCTGAAAAACATACCCGTAAACAGAGATGGGCGTCCATTCTTCCTTCTATTAAATAGTAATATTCATGATATTTTTTTATTAAAAACTGCATTGCACGAGTTTAATTTTGTGTTCCGTCTGTTCGAGTCGATCGGTCGATATGTGCTCCTGTCGAGAAATATTAACAATTTGAACGAGGCAGCAACGCCAGACTGTCGCACCCTTCCGAATTAACTCCCCACTACCCCAGGTCGAACACTGCAAGGCCATACCTAGTCTAGCCTCAGACCACAGCAATCCCAACTTCAACCCTCCTCACTACAGATAAGGATCAGAATCTTTCATCAAAAATCTATGTTTACGATCAAAACAAACACTCTGAAAAGCCCTTTCATGTCTGGAGTAATTGAAAGCTGTTGACGGCGAGGTATAGATTTAAAACCGTTTTTGCTTTTGGTCACTAATGAATATCGACAAAGTATGTAATGTTGTTACATTTTTATTTATATTGTGATAAAGATCGACAAGATAACGATTCATATTCGATTTGTATTTTGGTACACTTAATTAGAAATTTTAATCCAAACAACAAAACATTTATTTTTGTCATTGCTCTATCAATATTGTTTCGAAATATATGAATGAGACAAGTTTACTTCTATCATAATGTAAGTATTGCATTAAATTATGTTGATTTTTACCTTGCTCTGGGATTTTTAGGTACCTACAGCCTAGGTGGGAGATTGTCCCAATAATAAAATAACTTCCTTTAAAAATGATAGGTAGGAAAAATAACATGAAAAATATCGTGCTACTTAAAGTAACTAATCATAAATTAGAGTTATTTATTGTTGTATGTAAAGGAAATTAAATATTACCAATAACTAACGATGGTGCAATCAATCGTCTTGTCGTTTTGGCCCATTTTGGTGTAATTATTGCTAAATAGCGCATTTATTTCATAATCTATGAATAAAAAGGAAATTGATAGTATTTTAATGTAAGTAATGCGCAATTTTATAATTTAATATTTCTATTTTTTTAATAAATCTGTTTCTATCTATAAATAAAAGTAATAATCACAAATTTTAGCATAGAACGTCCTTTGTATCAGGAATACAAACCACTAAAAAATTTACAAAAAAAAACATTTTACGATTTATTGCATGATGATAGGATCATTTGTTGACTGGATACGCGATACGCACCTATCATATCACAAGCCTCCACCTTCGGCTAAATCTTACCAACATATAATCGGAAAACGATATACCGACACATAGGTACATATATGAGTCGGAAATGCTTAGTAAACAACTTATAAAATATATATAAAAAGCGGTATGCATACCGCATGATACATAATAGACGCAATTGTGTCATTCGCTCTGTCTATTAATTCAATATGCACACTTTACTCCAGTGTTTATTACACCGTTTCTGTTCATGACCGTGTTTATTTGAATAACATCATAGCAAATAAGAACAAATTCCACTTGTAAGACAATCTAGATGGTACCGCATGCCTGTGGCATGTGATGTTGAATAGAAATCTCCATTTAAATAACACTTAAGATGTCTCTGCGCACCGTTCTCTCACACACGATGCATTAATACGTGCCCACGCTTCCAGTTTGTGAACGGACTATCCTTATCTTGAATGTTTTTTGATCACAAACACAAAAAAAATATCCAAACTAATAGTGTTTTGGAAAGAAACAACAAGTTATTACAAATAAAGTAGGATTGATCAAAAAAAAGATACGCCGGAAGAGATAAATATTTGACATACCTACCTACAGCAAAAAAATAAGAAGAAATGATAATTAATATAAGTAACAAAATTAACAATAATATTTTGCTCCTTTAAAGGAATCCGTTACAAATAGCAAAACACACATACTAAGTTAATAATCTATAGAAAAGAGAGTATGACCAATTTAAAAAAAGCAACGCCTAATACCCCACTCCTATTGGATTCCTACACAGAATGATAGTATACTTTGTCATCTGCTATGATTATATCCGTGAATAAAAGGATAATCTTTTAATTTAAAATTAAGACCATTCATTAATAGATGAACTTTAAAAATACCTACCTACTTAGGTACACTTCTACCATTAGTTAATGTCCTGTTGTTTAGTAGTCGTAATATATGGCAAAATCTTACTTTGTGACCAGTGGATTGCTCTAATTACCAATATTTATTTGTAATTTATTTATTATAGAAGTCGTTTTTGCCTTTACCTTCCGCGTTACTAAGGAATCCCGATTTAAAAATCAAAGCGTTGGTCACATCACGCATTATTCTTGCAATAACGCGGTTTATTCCGTGTAATAACTATTCGGGTCATCGCCGAAGGAATTAAGTGTCGTTACATCTTCAGGTAGCACACTAACATTTAGACACTTTCATTGTGTAACGGTTAGCATCCTGCATATTAAATAACATTATGTCAGAAGTTAACATATCTTATCGGCCAATTCATAAACTCAGTTACTTAGAGCTGTTTAAAATAGGCAATGTGTTTGTTCTAAGGCTTAGGCCGAAACATTAGGGCACTCACCCACGAGCTACGTTAAGTATAGAATAAATAGAGTTCAATATATAAACGCTTTCCAGCCATAAAAATCGTTTTAGAACGTAGTCATCAAAAAAGTAGTTGCTACTTGGTGAGCCATAACCCAATTGGAAAATTGAGGTGGGCTATAAAATTTTTTTTTGTTATAATAATATATTTTTTTAAAACCATGCAAACGTATAATTAACCTACATCATAATTGAAATATGCAGTTACGAGATCAAATGTTGCTTATGTACTTTACGACAGAACTAGTATCTAAGTAATACCGTGAAAATGGTTCCGCTACCAAATAGATTAATATCAGTATCCTACCAATTAAAAGTACAAACTAATACATTATATATTGGCTGTAAATACCAAGCAGGGTATAATAAAATGTCAGATTCCTATTAACGTGATTTTGTGACCCAGAAACCTCGTGGCAGACAGTCACCTTTGTCGACGCCATTTTTCTTCGCAACGAGGGTAGCTTAGAAAGCTTTCCCCTTAATCAATAACTCATTTGTCGAATTATATACCGTCATGGTATTTGGCCCCTTAACTATGCTAATATGAAAACCGAAAACCTATTATTTTGCATTGTAAATGTGGAATATTAGGCGAATTGTTATTTTGGTGCAACGGTTTTTGTTACCCTTTAACCTTAGTTTGATTTATAAAAACGAGGGCTTTAATTGCTATTTTGGCATGGCTAGGTAATACATTTTGCGCGTTTTTATAGGTTCATGTGTGTTTTTTTCGTCATACCATAACCGAAACGAATCGTTTATGTTTAATAAGTGGTGACTTATGATTGTTTTACTTAAAAGTGCCCGACACATAACATAAAAAAATTAACATATCAGAAATGAAATTTTGAAAGTATTGTTAGATGTTTCTGTCGGGGTAAACCAGTTACAAAAAATAATTCATAAACCTAGGTAAATGTTTGTGTAATCCACAAAATCATCACTTTCGACGGCTGTTTACTGATAAGCATATCTATCGATTATGTAATAAACAAGGTGTGTTCATTTCAGTTCTACTAACTAGGAAAAGTCAACAATACGATACAAGCTAGGAGCACT
Organism: Glyphodes pyloalis; assembly: GCA_037074685.1. Taxonomy (NCBI): domain Eukaryota; kingdom Metazoa; phylum Arthropoda; class Insecta; order Lepidoptera; family Crambidae; genus Glyphodes; species Glyphodes pyloalis. The sequence goes on along the minus strand of JAYKKO010000015.1, from coordinate 6,824,875 downwards.
CCAGAAACTGTTAGTAGACACGCAATCAGCTGTTTATTTAAACAACCGTATCATCAATTAAGAGACTAAAGAAACGAATGAGGCGAGTTAATCAGTTGCTTCTTGCTACCGATTAAAATGAATAAGAATAACAAGATATTTATTAGCACATACAATCAATATACAGTAGGTACACAGACATTAAAGTGACACGAACAAAAGATACAGTAAAAGTAAATTAATTAAAAAAAACACAAAAAACCTAGTGATTGCGCAGCTAACAAGGTCCCAGCCTCAGCATGAGCTGCTACGACATTGAATACAATGCTGCAGCAGCGCTGGTATTTTGGCGGAACCTTAAGCAGAGTGTAAATCATTGTTTGCTCGTCAGTTTTCAGAATGTAAGCTTTGCAGTAAGGGATAATCAACTTGAGTTAATTTGCACTATGAAAATTTAATCCATTATAGAACTATTCGTTAATAAATTAAAAGGAAACGAACATAACACGTACATATGTCTATGTATAATTAGCTTTTTTAGAGTTTGAAACATTTTTTTTTATGTTTCTCATGTAAGCATTTAAATAGACGAAAAAAACTGAAAGTATGTTAATAGCTTTAACGCCCAATTTTTCATATATTTTTAAAATAAACATGGATACTGTGAAGTGAAGAGGCTGAAATCCAGTCAACCACAAAGTAACCTTATAATCAAAGAATTTGATATGAAATTTTCTTGCCTGTAAGAAAACATCTTCAAGACACGATGGCTGACACTTAGTTAGAAGAAAGAAGAGAGTTTTTAAGAGAGGCAGGGCAAAGCGATTTATCGCTCGAACTGGAGCACCCCGACTGGTGAAATACCTCCACCTTACAGAAGACCGCAGCCAAATAACAATCACTCCGGTGTTGTTGTGTTCCTGCGTGTGAGTAAGGTTTCCAGAGCTCTTAAGGGGTGCTACATTAGTAGCAGGGGTCAAGCCTTCAAGGCAAGGGTGACAAGTCTAGTAACAGTTTTACTATGCTATACTTTTCGCCCTTAAGCTAGGACCTCATTACCACTTAACATCAGGTGGAATGAGGTCAATCTTGGAGTGCATTATAAAAAAAATAAACAAGAATACAGTAATGAAAATGCATTCATATCAACGAGCATTCATTGTTCCATAAAACTTTCAACTAAAATCAACTAAAATAACATTTCTCTTCTTATCGTGTTATCGGCATTAAAAGCTACGACGGTGTTAAATTGACTTCGATCTGACACACGCGACCATAACCACGCCACCGCGTGTTCACTACAGCTTTAGTAATGATAATTATTGTATCTTCAGAGGAATCGTGAAAAGCCAAGCAGTAAGTAGTCGACGAAGGAAAGCCGGACATGAAACTTATGGCAAGCAAGATCTTAATATGATATAGTGCAGGTGGTTTTAGTGAGTCTCCACTATTTTTACGGTTCCGTACCCAAAGGGTAAAAAAAACTGTTTAGTCTGTTCTTCTGTCAGGGACCTCTTCACCAGGCCGTATCTCAGTGATAACTAGAGAGTTGAAATTATCACAGATTATGTATTTCTGTGGCTGCTATAAGAACAAATACTAAAAACTAAAAAAATATATTATTTAAAGTGGGCTCTTATTCAACAAACGTGATTCAATTGGGAAACTAAAAAAACACATACAATATTGAGTCCAATCTATATACATCAATATACATAAATACAAATGAAACCCGTTTCCCGTTGTCACGCCATAACACAAAAACGGCTTGACCGATTTGGCTGATTTTTTTTGTAGTTTTCTGAAACCCTGTACAAAGTTCTTACGGAAAAAAATATTAAGAAAATCTCTCAGAAAGATGAAAAAACATACATTTAAATTTTGCATTAAAAAAACGCGCGTGTAACGAATGTCAACGTCATTCACAGCCATAGACTATATTGAAAGAGCATCGTTTGTTCGGAAACGTGGTTACTTTATTAAATTCTATAAGGCGTTACGAAGTTCGCCGGGTCAGCTAGTGTTAAATAGATATTGGTACGGAACCCTACGTGCGCGAGTTCTCATAACGATACGAGAATTATTTAAAAAATTCACGTGAGCTTCGGCGTCCAGTATAATCCATACGGGTATTTTTTAACAATTCGAACACGTTTTCCAGGCTAGTTTTGTCTAACACACCATAGAGTCTCTTTGCATCTGAACACACAAATGCGCAGTATTTAAACCTATTCAATACGAGTGTCGCTTGAACAGGCGGTCGGAATCGAGCAGCTCAACCGGTGTCAGGCGTAAATGTCCGACGACACGCAAGCACCCCTGCTTCACGGCTTATTGATTAATACATATAGACATACAAATATAGTACGGACTGTAAACACTGCATATGAAACAACAGTCTGGAAAGAAAAGGCCAAAATGACGCACTCCCACAACACGTGCTACATTTAACGATAGCGTTGCAATCTACAAATATAAATAAGTTACTGAACTAACATGTTTTAAATACACTTCAATGTGAGTTTTTGTCACTAACGATTTATTGTTTGTCATGGCAAAATGTACTGAAATTTTTTGATTTGATAGTTGAAACCGTTAGTACCAGATAAAATATCATGCACACACTCAATCAGACTAACGTTATAATAGCAAAAGGTCAGTTTCATAAATAAATTCAACTTTCAATGAAACCTATGGATGACATATTGAGCAAACTTTTCCTTTATGATTAGCTATTTCGGTTCAAGGTTGACTCAAGGTTGACTGAACCCAATACTGAACCTAAAACTTGCAAAAGAACTTCTTTAAAATAACTTGCTTATATGAAATAAAACCAATTTTGTAAGAATAATACGTAATCAGGAACAAAATTTATTAAATTTATTTAATTCTTTTGTTTCGCACCCATTGAATTACAGTTATTTTTCAATTGGTGTCCGTCGTCAGCCAGACAATTGACGGATATTAATTGAATGATTGTTTTAGGTGAATAAACTTTGCGGACCTTATTGAGATACTACTCTACGATTGGACTTTACTCCAATAAATATATTAAAACCCACATTTTTTTAAATGTTGACCACCCAAACATTTTACGTTAGGTCGAAAGACTTGCAGTACGAAAAGAGTTCTTATGCTCAAAACATAAGGTCATTACAAACTCTGTCAAACGTATGACAAATGTTTTTGACTATTCATGAAATCCGTGATGTTTTTTCTTCACTAAGATAAACACTAAGGTTTATACTTTACTTTTCGTGGTGTCCAGCTGCGTTAAAAAAATTACAGATTCACATGCGACGCAAGCTAAAAGAATTAAGGGTTCAGCTGTATCGACACATTTATTAAAGTACCTTTTGTTTTGTTACAGATGGATGGCGCCAATAAGTCTGGCAATCTATGCGCCAGGATCTGACATTATGCCGGCCGTAAACAGTATCAGATACCTCCGTGACTGCTTGGGTACCTACCTGGTCCGCCAATTCGTCACCTTTCACATTTTTTTCAGTAACAAACACATACCTAGCAAGGTAAGCTTCCCTTCAATGAACAATGTTTTTATGGTTTCAATTCATGAACTCATAAAAAAAATTACTCATAGGATAACCGCAAAACGGAATTCGGTTACTCCTAAAAGTAATCTGTAAAGCTTAGTGCTAACTTTTTCGCTTCCCTCTCAGTGGTATCATGTATATAATCTTAATTTAGTCGGAATGACTGTTAATCCGTACTTAAACGCATCTTAAAATAGGCATCTTGTTATACCTGATCCCACTTGTTAAATGAACCATAGAGAATTTTACCACTAATGAATTATTGGCGATTGTAGTGAAGAACTTCCTTTCATTTCCAAATAGTAACTTTCATTAAAACAATATGAAAACAAAGTTTTTTACGCAAACTACATAGCTTTGGTTCTTTGAGGGAATTTACAATTATTATTATTATCAGTAACGACTTTAGTTCTTTACAGCAATATAGCGTGGCAAGGTAATTCTTCTGCTTTATTTACCCAATCAAGCTCTGCCAACTTCCCTTTGTACAATCGTTTGGCCTTGTGGAAATCTTGTACACAGTATCGGAAAATATTGTAGGAAATCTTGAAGTTCTTTTTTTCTTATTAATTAATTGTCATTCTTGAATATTTTATTTCATTATTATAAGAACAATTAGGGCCCTCGTTCTGTGTCCAGGTCAATTTAAATCACCAAAGTCTATTAATGCTTACTTCGTGACGCGCAAACTTGTTTTAGTGCCTAAATTATTGTTATTTTAGTTTCCTCATACCGATTGTATTTTGAGGCTTGAGGCTTGCCTGTTTTATATTATACCTGTTATAGTTTTGACCGTGCCTAAAATTTACTTTCCGCCCTTTCATGAGAGCATTCAAGACATATTACAGAGGCGTCCGGGCATTCTAGTCAAACTTTAACGGGGATGTAATGTTATTTATTCCACTAGCTCTCTAAAATGTTTGAAAATATTGAAAAATATTGACATTGGTTTGTTTATACATATAATTATGATTAAAGAGACTAAAAGTTATATATAAAACTAAAATTACAGAGAATTTAATTTCTTATTTTTTGGGGTACCAACGCTCTGTCTGATCTTGCTAATCCTCTATTATATTTTGTCATAAATTCTGATGAGATATTAGATAAATATATGAACTATGTCTCACATACTTTTGTCATAATATAAAACGTATAAAAATACATAATTAACCGTAAAAACCATCTACCGCATTTTCCAAGATTACCGCAGGGCAAAAACGGTAACAATCTAATAAATTTGGATTTAACTTTACAAATGTTTCAAGGACATTATAAAATCCTATTTTAATCCTTTTCCAGATTCCGGAACCGGACAAATTCCTGACAGTGCCATACAACTGCAGTTTTGATCCTCCGTATTTGTGGGCCAACGCATCCGACACGTACATGAAGAAAAAGGGCCTTCTGTACCCAGTGAACGTGGCAAGAAACATCGCCAGAGACTACGCTCTTACCCATTTTGTGCTAGCGTCCGACATCGAACTCTACCCAAGTCCTTATTTAGTTCCTCGATTCTTGAACATGATCGCAAGAAACGCGAAACCGCTGACTACCTCAACAAAACCCAGAGTCTTTCCAATAAGCATATTTGAAGTTGACGCCAAAGTTCAAGTAAGTTCTCCGAGTTGCTATTTTCCTATTTTGTCAGCGACACTTTTTATAGTTTATTGATGTATCGGCATAAAGTGTCGAAAAGAACGAGTGTGATAGACCATTGACTTTGGTATGAGTTTTATTTTAGTTGAAGTCTGGATTTCAAAACGGCTGATAAAATGCACCTATTTAACACAGATTTTATTAATTCACAAGCGCTTCAACAAACCTATGCCGTTAAAAAGTTCAGACCATAACACCAATTATTAAGTAGGTAGGGCATTTATGGACTTAGTCATATTCAGATATACACATTGGGCATAATGCAAAAATTAAAAATGATAATATATTAGTAAATTAAGTATAGTCAATAAAACATCACGGGAAACGCGGATTGAAATTTCTTCTTATGTCCTCAAGATAAAGACGGTACAAATCCGATGTAGGTATATTTAGGTATTTAGCTTACTAAACTTTACCTACGCTGAATATCGTCATATCAGCCAGGCTTACTTCTGAAGTAAGGAGCTATAATAAATGTCTCTGAATTCGATTGGAATCCGTCTCCCATCCAGTATCTGGGGTCTACTCCCAAAAACGAAACGAACAAACGAAAGGTTTCGTTTTTGAAGATTGATCAAAAGTTAGGGAATCAAAACGTGGTTTTTGATTTGTATAAATGATATTTTGTTTTTTGATAACGCTTTATTCGCATTCGAAGTGAGTTGGTTGCGATTATGAACAATAAAAATTGCTAAACGTCATCAGATCCGACATATTTCGTTTTCGAGAGTAGACGCCCAGGACTGCGGAGTGTTTATTTAAACTTTCAGTATCATTTCCGAATCGTTGTTGCTATCAAGCTGCGTGCATCTGACATGATTTTTACGAGGTACTCAGTGTCCCCAAAATAATTCAAATAGGTCAGATAATACAGTCCGTCTTTCTTTTTCAGCGGCTTTATTAATCATGATTAACACGTTAATAAAGACCAGTCATAATAGTTTCATGAACTTAATTAGCAATGTTAGTGTTCAGACTACCAAATGACAATCGTATCCTACTTTTAGAATGAATATGTACTCAGTTTTGTTATTCTGTTTTGAGCTACTGCAAATAATTTTTAATAAGCGAATGCCATCTCGTAGTAATCAAATACCCGTCGATGTTTTTGACTGCTGTTTTTTTGATATGTTGTCTTCTTCCTCAGGTGCCATCAACAAAGACCGAGCTCCAGGCAATGTTGCGTGCTAAAAGCGCCATTCCGTTCCACAAGTACGTGTGCCCCAACTGTCACAACATACCGCAGCGCCAGCAGTGGATCAACGCCAAGGAAACCAAGGGTGAGTGCTCCATTACCCTGATGACAGTGAACACTAGATGCAGTCAAAAGTATAAAAATCTAAACAAATAACAGTCAATTGCAAAGCTGGTCTTTTACGCTAGTACGAACTCCGTAGGAAACTCCTTTATTTACGTAGGTGCCTGGCATGTTTGTCATCTATTGGATTTTTGGCGTAAGTAGTAGAACCTTAGGGGCGCTCTTTTTAGTTCCATCGCCTGAGGACAAGAAAGGAGCTTTTAGTTTTTTAAAAGCATGACTTCGACTGCAAATTCTCTTATACTACCTCTACAATTGCCAACTATCAATGATGGTCACTCAAAATTTACCTCGCAATAATGATGCCCTGAGTACTTTTACCGCGAAAAACTAATTTTTTGTTCAAAAACACGCAGAAGTTTGAAATTGAATATACAGTTTGTTAATTCCTTAGAACCGTTTTTGATTCTTAATTATGCTATAATTGTCACCCAAATCATCTGAATATTTCATGAACTGAAGTGCAAATACAAATGTAATTTGCGTTAGTTTACTATGCCTCTAAATGATGACTAAAATTAAAAAGATTCAAGAACTCCCTCTTTTACTTGTCGCTGAGTTCTGACCTCCCCGACGAAACGAATTAATTTATTGTACCTACGTGCCAACTATACACCCAATAAACTCACCTCAAGACATCACTTGACCGATTTTCGCCCTGCCAAGACGGTTGCGTTCGGTGTTTCAGCAACAAACACCAATTAATAGTATCGTGAGCTATTTATGCCGTCTGCAGTATGGCGTTTGCGTCGTATGGGGCATTCTAATTGCGTATTATGGTTCAACGACCGCGCCTTACCGCCGTTCCCAGACGGCCGCCTGGCTCTTTCTTACGCCAATTTGCAAAATCACAAACTTTCTGCTCCAGACCGCATGGATTGGACCCATCTTTTGTAATTTCCGTAATTTCGTATAGCTTCTGCGGCATGCTGCGGACTACCGTTTACTTACTTCGTTTCCTGCTGTTTACATGTGGTCACTGAACGGGAACGACATCCTGCTTAGAACATATATGCCTGCCATTTATTGCAGATTGTAATGCATGAAGACAATTTGTAACATGCGCTTGATAATATTTAAATGGAATGCAAATCCAGACATATACCATTTCTTAAAAGATATTTGAGATAAAACATGCAATCATTTTGTTTTTTTTCATTGTGTAGGTATGAGATAAGTACTAACAGCAGCAACCTTAAAAATATATAAAAATAAGTCTTCGCATAAGAGTTTTATCAGCACGTAGAATTAAAAGGTTCTGAAAAATATACAAGATAATTATTAGTATAGTAGTACATATGATTTTTTAACAGACATTTACTATTGAGATCGTCTTACCATAAGTACGATATCATGATATTCTCGCTAGTAAAGCTCTCACACTAATTTGATTGAAGTATAATGCCTGAGAAACACTAAACATTGTGTCATATTTAACAAATACGAACCGATGTCACCTAAGATATAAGTATATAATATGAGTCACCTATTCTTGTATGAAATGCTTTTATCTGGTTTCTGGATATTGTTAATCGGTCGATTTTAAAGTTGGCAACAGTAGAGAGCAAGAACAGTAAGGATGCCAGGAAAGACGTAGACATTTTTATTTATTTTATTTTGTTATAATGTATGGTTTATTTTGTTGCAGAAATGGATGTGTTCCATGTAGGCAAAAGGCAAGGCAGTTTTGTACACTGGGAGCCAATCTTCATCGGCACTCACCAGGACCCTCATTACGACGACCGACTCAGTTGGGAGGGGAAGAAAGACAAGATGACGCAGGTAACTAACTAAACGCCTAGTTAAAAGTAAAACATAAATTCTAATCTCTCTTCTCTCAGATTAATATTCAGCAGATCTCTATGTCTATATAAGGAGTTAATGATTTAAAGGACTAATCTTAATTAACTATAACCTCGCAAATAATAGTTGTACTCGTAACACAACATTTCTCTTTCAACTTTTCTTGTAGCTCGTAAAAAATAGTTTTGCCAAAGTTGGAAAATGCCCGAACTGTTGCTGTTTACGCGGCTAGTAGGATTACCCAGCGAGGAGTTTTAAAAATAAGACTGTTTTAATGGAACATCCTCTAAAATTTAATATCCTCAAGCAAGGAATGTTGATATTTGTTGTGCCGAGAATTTTTAAGACTATGGATCGTAATGATATTGCACATCCCTTTTGTTTCTAGAAAGTATTATAATTATCAAATGTTAAAAAGTATTTGTTTATCAATATTGGTTATATGTTTAATTTTTTTAAGAACACCAAACTTATAAAGCCTTATTCAAGTGATTCACTCAGAATGAGTGGTCAGCACTTTCAGCCCTTTCATTGAACTGATTTCCATATAATGTAATTGAATTTCAACAAACTAGCCAGAAAAAAATCTAATTCATCCATTTTTTTCATTGCAGGGCTATATTCTCTGCGTCAAAGACTACGACTTTATGATCCTGAACAACGCTTTCCTAATCCACAAGCCTGGTATTAAGCACTACGTGAAGAATGCCAAAAGAGATTCTCTGGCCGGCAAACAGTCCGTCTTCGTCAACAATGTGATCATGCCGGAGCTGAAGAAACTCTTCGGAACCAGAACTGGCTGCGCGCTGTGACGAAAACAAAACGCCATTCTTTATAAGGTTGCAGTCTCAAAGACTCGGGCCAGTGGACATCAGTAAAACTGCCAGTCATGTCACTGTTTGCAGGAGCCGCTATCTAGCGCCACAATTTCGCGTATCGATTTCATCATACTAGTCCCGTTTTTATAATCCCGTAATCCTTTCCGGTTTTAAGTCTCGGTACATGATGGACGGATCTGGCAAAACTGACACGGCAATGCGTGCTGATCTGACAGAGCTGAATAGATATTAAACTTGGTATAAAATTCATAAAATTATCTGTTACGGGGAGTGGGTAATGTGGGGAAAGTATCCAGGGCATTTGCAAGGCGTAAGGCAGCGCCGTTACTATCAGCAACAGTCCACATACGGCCTATTTTTTTATGTTCAAAAGGTCCCTGCAAAAACCAAGAGTTACGCCTATTATTTGAGGCTATTGTAGTTGTAATTTAACCATGTCTTTTTTGAAAAAAAATTCAACAAAAATTATATTATAAAAAACATTTCGACTAAGTTATCGTAATACCAAAAATCGTCAGTTTAATCGGTATAAATATATATAATAATCAAATAGATTATCTGCTAACAGGGTGAACACCGCCTGACTTTATATCTCATAAAGTGTTTGTGTAACTGTTTAAGGGCGAATAAATCATATCATAAATAATGAATGAATACAAGGATTTGTAGGTAGCCATCTTCATTCATTGTAGGCCAGTTGTAGGCATATTTGTGACTACAAACTAAAAGGTGGGTCGACCATTAAAATGTTAATATATTCCTAATAATGATAACGTTAATCGATTTTTACTGCCATTTTTACCATCGTCCGTTACAGTCGAGAACGTAATATCTGAATGTGTGTGGCAAAACAAAATGAATCTTTATGTAGGTACGCCGCTTAAACCCTCCCAACATTGTTTTAATATGCCACAAAACCTGAATAAGTTTACTTTGAACATGTATTATGTACTATTTCCTTCATACGTAAATTGAGGAGCCCACAAAGTTGAATTCTAAAGTAAAGCCTTTAGCTTTTAAGATTTCAATGTCATTATCTTTAACTCTTACAAGCAATCTAAAGTACTCAATATCACTAACATCGTCCATAAATATCTAAGTCAATAATGTCGTATATTTTTTTACTTCGAATATTCAGTGTTAATCTCATCCATAACGTAACGATAAGGCATACCTTTAATAAGTGAAAATGTCGAATTGACTTAAAATTGAATGAGCATTTTGCTGATAACGAGTTGTTCTGTCGATATAATATGAAATTATTTGCCGTATTATGAGCTTATCAGTATGTATACATACAGGAAATAATTAAGAATTAAATTTTGCTAGCATTACACATTAAGGCTTTAGTTTTGATTCAAAATATTGAAAATATGTTGTACCGTGTTTTAACAATGACTTCCAGTAGCATTAAAGCTTATGAAACGAGGCCTTATTAAATCAATAGTATTTGTGTGTGCGTACGTATCCTAATATTTTTTACATTTATCAAAATGTAATTCCTGAAATAACGAATTCGGGAAATATATGTTTATTAGTCTGGACGATTGGGGATTGAATAATTTGTATATTTTAGTGTTAAAAATTCATTTTAATTTTATTGTATGTAAATAATTTTTGATCAGTTAGAGTAAAATTTACTTTGAATAAGCAATTGAATTTGATCATTTTAGTGTCAATTATTAGAATTTTAAACACATGATATGTATAGGTACCATTGCGTACTGAAAACGAAACTAACAAAAATTAAAAAAAAAAACAATTTAAGAAAGGAGGTTTTCTCGTATGCATTAAGATTTTAGTCCACGGCACAAATATGGGATTCACTTAGGTGCAGGTGAACAAATTCTACTTTAGTGGTAGTAGTTGTTTCCTACTGAAGACCGTAATATTGTTATGAGTGGTTATTTGAATCTGTACAAAGATCCTAATGTTCAGAGTTCAGTTTGCAGTAGGTAGATATATTATTTCTCTCAGTAAAGTTTCCAGTAGTTCCAGTTTATACTAATGGAAGATAAAATTCTACTAAAGATTTGTTAGTTAAATTGAATGTTGAATGAATGAACATTCTACATTTTAGATAAGTTTACATCTGTACGATATTAATAAATGAACATATCTTTGTAATAATACTTACATTATATATGTATAATCGAATGAGCTAGAATTCCTGAATTGCATTTTGTAATCTTATTATAAATAATGTGCCTATTGTATACGCTATTTAATTCTAAGTGAAGTAAATCCGTTTAACGATACAAAATAATACTAGTTAATGATATTTGTTTAAATAAAAGTTAACTTATCTGTAAACGGATTTCAAGTAAGGATATGCTCGAGATTTGTAGTAACTGGTAGTCTCGAATTATGCAAATTAGTCGCCTTTAAAGTAGGGTTATCGAAAATAGCCCGCTTTTTCCTTTTATTTATTACACCTTACGCGTGGTTGATAAATATATACCTGTCGCATACCTATTCATTTCAAATTAATGATAATAATAACGTTTTTTCGTCTCTCCGTGTCGCAACTGATAGCAGGTCTCACTTAAATATGATCAGAGTTACGAGACTATTTTTTTTTTCAATAAAAATAGCCGAAAGATCCGTAGTAAAACAAACTGTCAGCGTTTCGACACCAATTGTTTGATTGAAAGGTACTACCCACTTATTTTTCAAAAAAATATCGAAATAAAACGGAATATGTTATTGCAGATCTCAGGATATCTTAGGAGTCACAATTTAATCTTAACATTTTAAAACTCAATGCTGAGATTACAAATGAAACACATCGCGTGTTACGAAGCCTTATGGTATTAGTGATATATCTTTGTAAAATACAAAAATAGTGTTTAAACTCACCACGTTCCAACTTATTTTTAGTACCTAGATAAGTAGCGTAATAAAAACTGTTTTGATCTTATTTTTAAATTATTAAGAGCTAATTATTTACACTGATGTATAAATAAAGCTTTATCAGATACCTACTCTTGTTATTAGTGTGAAATCAATTGATATGAGCATGTATCTTTTTATGTTTATTATTACGGCCGTTTCTAATAAACATTATCATTTAGTTATAAATAAGAGTTATTTTCAGTAGGATGTTTATTTCATTAAAATCTCTTTTATAAATACTTGTATTCTTTATTATAAGTTAGGTTTTAGATAAAGCTTTTGGGTTTTGGTTATGGTTATAAATGCATGTGGTGAGTTTTCACTTTTGGCACCTAGGGTTCGTTAAGTGCCTCTTAGTTTGTAAGTCCAATATGTAAAAGTCTTTCAATGTGATCATTTACGAAAATGTATTTATCGAATAATGTAAGTAGTTAACTTTTATATCAGCGGTTTCATAAAAATCTACAGATAACGTGTAATCGGTCTAAATTTTCGAAATAAAAGAAATCTTATTTCCACAAAGGTGTTATTATTTTACATGCTTCTACTTATTAAAGTTAATATTATGACATTAATAAGAGAAACTAATATTATTTTTCGATTTGATTACCGAAAACATTTGTGTTGTTATTTCACCATATAAAAACAGCCGTTGGTTTTCAAACAGCACGACATGGCATTTTTTTCGGGGGTAATTCATTTGCGAACACCTGAGTGAATGCGACGGTGTGTGGGTCTCCTATGCCCTGATTTGCAAAACGTTACGATGAGTTTCAATAAAAAATTAGGAAATGAAACTCCCTAATTGGCAACCTTTTTAGTTTCCCTACGGTTTCCGGGGAATGTATTAGTGTGGTTGTCTTTTTAAAAGAATGGGGGACTCCCATGTATTTACGTGCCTGTTACTTTAATAACTAACTAACTACAATGTTAGAAACTTTCTATAGCCTAAGTGATATTATCAAATAAGAGGTAGGTTTTGAATTTTCATTTATTAATGCATTATTTCATGCATTCATTTTCTACGACGGCAAGAGCAATGTACAGCGAACTTGAAGAGGGGACAATCACTTCCCAGTCGCCACCGGTGGCAATTGGGATTTTACATTCCCATATGCCAGCAGTGGCAATCCATGTGGTGGCAACTGGGAATAGATGACTAAACCCCCACGGTTGGACCTTTAAGGTAATACTGTGGGAAATTCGGGCTCAGCCATAACCACCACCGCAACGAGATAGGGGCCGTCCATAAATTACGTCATCGATTTTTTTAGATTTTAGACCCCCCCCCCCCCCTACAATCATCCTATCGTCATTTCTTAATGACCCCCCCCCTTCTCCCAAAATTGACGTCATTACCAGTTTAACAAAATGTATTATCAATACATAGTATAAAACAAAGTCGCTTTCGCTGTCTGTCCCGATGTATGCTTAGATCTTTAAAACTACGCAACGGATTTTGATGCGGTTCTTTTAATAGATAGAGTGATTCTTAAGGAAGGTTTATATGTATAATACACTAGTTGTGCCCGCGACATCGTTCGCGTGGACTACATCCTTTCATGGTCGGTTTTACCCCTATCTTCCCTAATATTCGAAACAAAAAGTAGTATATATTTTAATAGAGCTATATTTGTGCCAACTTTCATATCTCTAACTTAAAAAATAAACATTTTCCTTTATAAACTTTCAAAGGTGGCAGGTTTAAGCGGGAAAGCGTAACAGACACAGACAGATAGACAGAGTTACTTTCGCATTTATAATATTAGTAGGGACTAGTAGGGATGTAAGTACCACGGGCGAAGCCGGGGCGGGCAGCTAGTATTATATGTAATATTATTGTTAGAGTATTTTATTTGTAGTTATTACAGTATTTGTGTACATCTATGTATGTTTATTATGAGTTATCTTAGTATTGTACGCGCCTTAGCCGCCACTCACATTTGCAGTCTCACTTACTAGGTGTGCTGGAAGAAATTTCTTTTTAGAAAAAATCTTTTTGTACGTGAACAATAAACTAATAAATAAATAAGAATGACGTCAATTTCGAAACACCCCCCCCCCTCTATCTATCATTTACCGTCATCCGCAGACCACCCCTAATTTAGAATGACGTAATATATGGACGACCCCATATACGTGGCCTGGCACTGGGCAAATAACAAAAAACATACATTAATTTTTTTTTTAGTAAATGCCTTTTTAACATATACCGATGTTTTAAAAGAACATTCTTGAAACACAGTTATACATTCTTATAATTATTATAACGGTGTTATAGGAATGTTCTTTAAAAGTGTCCTGCCTGTGTACACGTACGAGAGATGGCATGTTTGGGAATCACAAACAGTATCTATATGCTATCTGTTATTAGTAAAACAAACAGTAAGTTTTTTTGTTTATTAATTAATATATACTTCTAAAGGAAAAAGGGTCGGTCTAACGAAGTGCCCACCCCTAAAATAGTTAACAACAAATGGCATTTAATAACTGTCCCCTTAGCTCGTCTCCGTCGGTCAAAAGGGCCTGGCCCTGGAGGTCCGTAGTAGTGACTATCCGGCGGTCTACTGGAATTCCTGTATCGGGCAAACTCGTCGTACGTTGGGATACGGCTCTTAGTCTCTGGGACCGGTGGGATACCCGGTGTCTCCCGACTTTGCTCTTCAACGGCACTCGTCTTTGTTTCCTCACTTGGCGCCTCTTTAGGTTCTTCCGCTTGGGCTATTTCTTCTTTACTCTCTTCTGCTTGAGCAGGTTCTTCCTTAGCTTCGGTTTGCGGTTCTTCTTTAGATTGCTCTGGTTGGCTTTCTTCTGACTTTTGATCTCCGTCATCACCTTTACTTTCGCCGTTTGATAATAATATGCTGATATTTCTATTCATACGGTTAAGTGAATAGACACTTTGAAACTCATCTACGAAATCTAAAGACAATCTTAAATGTCTCGTAGATAGCGATTCAAAATTACAAGGAAGCTTGCTAAGTATTCGTCTGGGGTTAGGCCGGTATAAGAATAATCTATAGTTCGTATGAATTACCAAAATAAGTAGAATTGTACAAAATGCGTTAATAGATGACATTCCAATCAAGTTGATGCTTGGGTATGACATGTTCAGTGACTTTATACTTCTATCCTAGCTTTTTAATGAATAAGAGAAAATTCTTATTTTTTTTTTCAAAATACCATATACATGCAAATAAATATTATTCCATTCTAATCTAACAAAAATAGAAACTGGTCGAATGGTTTAATTTCGGGCAAGGCAGACATTTCAGGCATATGAATTAAAAGATACCTAAAATCAACACTATTAATTAGATACTATTATTGTATTATAGGTTATCAAACGCTCTAAATTGTAACATTAACATATTGGAACATATTTTTTTTAGATGAAGGAATTAATAGTAGCTTTAATTAAACTAGGTAATTTAAAATATACAAAATTTTTATTAAATGCTGTGAAATGTTATTATACCTAGATAGAATAATGTACATTAGCATACGTCAGAAAGGATGTTTTCTCCGAACATTTGCGTAAAAATGTTGAATCGAAATTAGAATAGAATTGCCAAAGTTACCGTCGACCACACAAAGTACAAGTTTCTGATTCAAAGTAACAAGTGAGAATTCCAAAATGACGGTACCACCCCAGAGTCGGGCGCTGAATGCCAATGAGATCTCGCCAGTCGCGAAATAGGAAGCTGGTCTGCAGACGACACGTGCAGTGCATACGATCAGCTGTTTCACAAGTACAGACGGTCCACTTTATTTTGTTTGGCAAATGGATACGTTTTGTCAAATATTTGAAAAGGCAAAATATCTCATTTTGGTATCGAGAATGCTTCATAAGGAATATAGACGTCTGCTCTATTCTTTATTACTTGATGATTGGCTACGACATCAACAAATCCTCCTTCCAATCATAACACTTCAAGTACTTCTATAAGCTTACTGACCTTTAGGTATAAGATTAGGTCTACTAGAAAGCGCCCTGTAAATTTTACCGTTTAACGCTTTATGCCATAGTCACACGTCAAATAATTGGCGCTGGATGTTCCCTAGAGGTCAGGTCATGAGTAAAGAGTTAAATTGTATACTCTCAATGAAGTTATTCCATGCGCTTCTTTTACTTGGCTGTTAAATGACGAAGCTAACCTGTTCGGTAGTTTTTTCTCAATAGTTGACGCATATATTTTCGTTCCGACTACTCTACGCCAATTTTCCAACTATTTCTACCTTAGAATAAGGAAGCTGTAAATCTATGATTTCTACTCAAGACTGGCAGTAAAGATAGGGTGCTCCAAGGGATTGTCTTCATTTGATATTATACATACATGTAGTAGGTATAGTCTGTCAATCGGCAACTGAATATTATTATTAATCGTAATCGTATAGTTAATTTTGGTTTCTTTGACATAAAAAGGAAGAGGAAATTTAAAAATTAAGTTTTATTATAAAAGTACATTAAAATATTATACATTAATTTTCACAAGTCGGTGCAAGTCCTATCTGCAAGCTAACCTTCTGTGGTTTATTTATCCTGGGTTCCATCTTACTCTAGCTTCTCCCGTACCTATTTGGCTCGCATTTATCTTCTTATCGCTTAACGGAATGCACAGTTATCATAATGGCATTCTGCTTTATGGAGACTAGGTGAGCGAATGAAAAACTTAAGCCTGGAAAAGCGCAGTTAAACATGTTAACAACATCTCTTTAAGGCGTTACCGTCTGAGCATTCACAGTAAAGTTCCTTTAAGGAGCAAAGGCTTATAGCCTTTGCATAATATAAGTTGTTACAAAACGTGTCAATGGCTGCCAGTTCTATTGTTAGACTTCGTATTCATATAGTGGTAATAGTAACTAGTTATTAGTAGGTAAATGCGGTTTTAGAAGTGTTATAAAAAGTTTTACGAATTATTAATATTTCTTATATAACTACCTACCTACTATTAAAACGCTGAAAATACTTGCCCGACCATTTTCAATAAAAGTTTTTTGGAACTAATATTGAAAGTAACTATTCCCCAAAAGAAAAAAAAAATTATGAAAAAATATGCATCAATTAATACATCAAATATTAATACATCAATAATAATACATCAAACAAATAAAAATGACAGTTTTAGGGTTTTAACCTACTTAATTTTAAGAAATACTAAATGGGTAACAATTGTTCACGAGTGCTACACGCCTTATTTATATTATGTTTATTAACATTTATGTAGATACGACAAAAGTTTTGTACCTTTGGCACCGATCCTTGATTGGCGCGAAACGTACCATATATCTCAACATAGTTAATCCTTGACTTTCAAATAGCATTGAATATTATTTGTTTCCTTTTGGTTTTTAATCTCAAAGGTCACAGAATAAATTAAAAGCTTCGGTTTCTTGAATACTCGCTCTACGCATGACATTCATCAAGTATCATCAAATCTCTAACTTACAGTACCAATGTGTTGAGAAACAAGTTATTCTTAGAATGTTTCGTCAGATGATCATTAGATGAATAGTATCTCGACCTGTGTTATTTTTGGTTAAATTTTATTTTCTTTGCTGAAAACATATCATCGGTGAGACCTCCCATTCCCATACTAGGAGTGGGTCATCACATATTTTGATATTTTACATCTAGACATATTTAAAAATAAGAACTTAAAAAAATTGTTAATGAATTTGATATGTAATTGTGACGTCACGAAAATTATCTTGTATTCTCCTTGTCCACAAAGTCACACTTCGCCAAGCCAAAGGGTAAGGCAGGCCCTTTACGAATAATTTATGGAAGGCCCTTTACTATGCTCTAAAAAAATTTGTGAGTTTATGCGTTAAAAAATCAATGAGTTTGATATCATGAATCTGGCGTGATTTTGATTTTAATATGAAAATAGTGTATACCTATATATTTTTATTAGATACAAAAAATACAGATTAAAAGACGACACTGTAACAGTGTTTTTATTTTTATCATAAACTGTTTATTCTTAGCAAGCAACTGCTAGCAGACACGGCAGCCTGATTCTAATCAACATTGTCCAATATTATTATATTCTATCATATATAAATAAACATTTTGCGGTATATTTTCTCTCGCAAATCAATCGCTATAGTGGGAGCCAATTATAAGTTCTTTTTTTATTTCCTGCGTACACCAATGAAAGAAACCGCATCAAGTACTGTCTCATTTGTTAATTATACCTCAAGAATATCTATTAAAGGATATATCATTACAAGTAGGCGCTGGGAAAAACGTATAATAAGTATAATTTCTCTGAACGTGACGCCCAGGACGTGAATGAATCGTCCTATTCCCACTGCCATCATTAGGGCCGTAGTCTAACGAGCTCTAGAGCCTTTTTTCTAACTTCATTACTTTAAGAACACAGTGCTAATATTGTTTAGTGCTAATCCAAATAAAAAAAATTAACATCGACTAAAAATGTGAACAATTTTGACAGCAGACGTTCGTTTTGCTGATTTTATGTTGGGTAAGGCACTACAGAGAGCTTAAATCCACGCTGGTTAGATCCTAGGCCTTGTCCTTAGGATAAGAGAATACAACGTTAGGCATGCACAGTCATAATCACATCGACCATACTCAATTCTGTCAAAATATCCTACCGGATACCTAATACACAATAATATCAAGTCCGGTCTTGTCTGGAATACTGCTCGCATCTCTGGGACGGTTCCGTCAAATACCTCATGGATGCCCTTGATAGGTTGCAGCGACGGGCTGTGCGCATAATTAACGATGAAGTGATTACTGGGAACCTTGAACCTCTTCAACTACGTAAAGACATTGGTTCATTAAGCGTCTTTTACCGGCTTTATAATGGTGAGTGTTTCGAGGAACTGTTTTCCCTTATCCCACCCTCTTCTTTCCTCCACAGAACCACAAGAGCCGGCCAACGATGTAATCGCTGCACCGTGGAAAATATTCCATCACGAACAAAAAAGTTTGGTAACTCTTATGTTTGGCGTACTATAAAGAAGTGGAACTCGTTGCCGGCTCATCTGTTTCCTCCTTCCTTTGACATTGATTCCTTCAAAAGGAGCGTGAAGAAACATCTTGCGGGCCAATATGGCGATGCTAACGGATAGGATATTTCGATATCAAATCCGTTGTCATCGCGATGTTGGTTCCTCTCTTGCTTACCATCAGGCTGGGAGGAGCCAATATACTGCGCCCCTATTAAAAAAAACCACAATGGGTTCAACATTTAGTTGAAATTTGATTATTAAGGGTAGGTCAATGTGACTGTATAATCATGTGCATTAAGCCTAGTTTCCTTACCCTTAGAGTTGAACATTAATTACGTGATATTTTCTTTTTAGACCACGTCTCTGGTCTTAAACTCGTGATATCTGCTCAAGATCAAGGGGAGAGGAAATGTTACGAAATAGGTAGTACCTATAGTCAGTCAGTTAAAGCTAGAAGCATTATTTTTTTACAATATTGAATTGAACATAAGTCCTTATTGTGAAAACATACTCGAAAGGATTAAAATGAAAGTAGTGGGTAAAAGTTTGTAAGGGAAATCGTAAAAAAGACGATTTCCCTTTCAAATAATATGCTGGAAATATGAAGTTAAATACGTTTTTTAAGTGATAAATGTTTCTTTATCGCTTGCTATTTACAGCCCACTGTTAGGAACAGACCTGATCTCAGCAGTCTATAAACCGAGGCATGCTCCATCACGCAGGACACGCAACTTATAGTTATTTTTAGAAACGTAAGTATAGCAGCCCTTAGACGGTAACCTACGCATAAACACTAATTGCTGGGCCGATAGTACCGATACGACGGTCGTTTGTCTTAATAAGCGCTCTTATAAGGCACCGTAAAAGAAACTTATTCATAGGAAAGTACCAAAGGGAATGGAATGTTAAATGGATCTAGGTTTTAAAATTGCTTAATTTATTAACTTGAAGTGGCGCTGTATATGGAATGAAGTCTATTTAACATTAAATTATAAGTGGTATGCAAGTAATAAAATCAGTTAGTTCTATTGACGAAGTAGGTAATAGATAATAAAACCGGCCAAGTGCGAGTCGGACTCGCGCACCGAGGGTTCCGTACAAACCTGCAAGGTTTACAAAGTTCGTTCATTACGACAATCGAGTCATAACTATGCTATTTTTATTGCAAAATGAAATTCATAACATAACAATGGGGAAAGATGGAGGAGCATAAATATTTTGTAATGTAACTAAAAATTTAAGGTTTTCGGAATTTTTCCTTTATGTGTGCTATAAAACGTTGCTTCATGCCAAATTTCAAGATTCTAGGTCGACTGAAAGTACCCTTTAGGTTTTGATTCCCTTGCGAGTACTTGCGAGTTTCAAAATATGCAGCTTAAATTGCTGTTTCTTTTGATTGCGTTGACATAGAAGTTTGATTTTGTTACAGCTTGAAGGTATTATAGACCTGAGTATTTGGTATGAATTTCAATTTAATACCTCTACGCGTTTATGAGGAAATGGGTAGTAAGTTTAAAATTATTAAAAAAATATATATTATGTGATGTAACTAAAAATTTATAGTTTTCGTAATTTTTCCTTTATCTATGCTATAAGACGTTGCTTCGTACCAAATTTCAAGATTCTGAGTTCACGGGAAGCACCCTGTAGGTTTTGATTCCCTTGCAAGTGTCGAAAATTTGCGGCATAAACGGCTGTATCTTTTGATTGCGTTGGCTTAGAAGTTTGATTTTTTCACAGCTTCCAGGGACAGTAGACCTGAGTAATTGATATAAATTTCAGCTTCATACCTCTACGCGTTCCTGAGAAAAAGGGTCTTGACAGACGGACGGACGGACAGACGGACAACAAAGTGATCCTATAAGGGTTCCGTTTTTTCTTTTTGAGGTACGGAACCCTAAAAACGAAATTTTGGTCGTTGCCTAATGTCAGCTTATAATATAATGCCTGACTGCATATATTCCTCAGAGTTCGACTTCTTGCGAGGGCTTCCAGATTGCTGAAATCCAATTAGGCATTTACCCGGGCCATCAGAGAAGGAGATAGAGTGTGATTTTTTGAGAAAAAAATCTATGACTATCCAGACTTCTGGATCCCCTATTAGTCTAAGGGTCGATTTTTCAATAAGTAAATGCTGTTTGAATAAAGAACTTTTTATCTGATAATTCAAATATCGGACCTTAGCCCAAGTCAAAATTTAGACGACCACATTATTATTATTTCTTGTTCTATATCAAGATGGCTATCCTTAAACTTGCAAAATATTATTTTATTCGACCAACCAATTGTTTACCTATGAAAAATACAATTAATTTATAATATATAATGTACAGTGATGAATTTATTATTATTATTTGAATTTATAAACATATTCTTCCTTGTTCGTTACAGTTTCATTTAAAATTATTAAGCTAATAAATATCTACGTTGAAACTTTATAATTATTAATTTTCTATTTATTATATAAAAATTAATCGCATAATGTGTTGGTAAGCGCACAACTCGACAACGCTTGGACCACTTTTAAAAATTTTTTAAAATGTTCGTTGACGTCCAAACATGGTTTTTACGGCGAAAAAAATTCGAATGATTGCCGGGAAAACTCTAAAGACAGCCCTTTGCTTTTTCTAGTATAAACGTTTTCTAACTAAAATTAAGAGTCAAGCCACATTCCAAATTTTTATGACAGGATTAAATTTTTAAGTCTGTCGGGTCTGCTAATGCTTAATAAAAATAGCTTATAAAGCAATAGGGACTTATACTTGTCAATAATGTTGAAACTACACTCTACAAGTAATCACACCTCAACCTAAGAATGGAATGGATGTAATAAGGAACAAACATTTATTGCGAACCATTCTTGATAGTTCAAAATTGTTAAACTAAATGTCACTAAGAAAATTCTTCGATTCAATAGGTGTTCCTAAGATTGAATAACATTGCTCGTAAAACTCGCCACTTAAGGATGATCAAACTGTATGACCTTTTGTTTTAATGATTTGAAAATCGACAACATTACAGTTCAATAATAGGTATGACAAATAACACACAATGTATAAGAAAAGTTAATTGTAAATCATCTAAACTATTTGACTTGTCTCAATTAAATTATAAAAAATTAACAGTTCAGTGTGTGTGTGTAGGTTAATAAACGGTAATCACACCTCATGAGTATCTTATAATTTTTCCTTACGTGGTCACAATTTACGCCCCGGTCCTTTTTCGATCGTACCTACTTAAAAATGATATTTTTACGTTCATATAATATACGTACGTACAGCCTTAGATAGTTTAATACGAAAAAAAATGAAGCGTCGACACGAACATATACACATTACTTCAGAAATGTGGGATCAAACTGTTTAACTTATTTGACAACCTCCGTAGCCGAGAGGCGAGTGGGCCGGACTTTGGCTCCGCACCATCTCTTAGGTCCTGAATTCTATTCCTGGTCAGGTCAATATGGGAAACGAACTTTTCTATATTGCCTTGGTTCTGGATGTTATGGTACCGACGTTGTTTCTGATTTCTGTTACACGAGTGCTTAAGCTACCAACCACAGTATCAGAGATTGCTCTGCATACATTGGTATGTGATGTTATCTAACATAAAAAAATAAAATATGAGGTATAAAAATAATGAAAATTAACCAACATCCTCAAGTGCGACGCCGTGGTGGGCCGTTGGTTTTACTTATAGGATAAATGTACCTAAAAGATAGGTAGCTAGTACCTACAAGATTAAGGAATTAAAAAGAGAAGATGCAATTGTGCCAGCCCGGCTCAAAATACAGATTGTAAGACGCGACGTGTTTATGTAAATAGGCTGATAAATGATAGCAAAAGTTGTTGCCAACACTAGTACACATAATAAATCACTTTGAAAGGTCCCCGTCACAAACAATGCCGCTTGAGCTGTGCTTGTTTGTCGCGAGAACCTTTCACAATGCGGCAGACGAGACAAGTTAAACTTTTATTCGCATGATCAGGCTAGGTAGGTAATACTGTATCTAATAGATGCTATTTTGTTATGAACGAACCCGCGATCAAAATAACACCTTCACATACGACCTTTCGTATTAGAAATCGCTTAAGATATTTACTCTTCAAAGTCTTGCCTAAACTCGAGGAAAGTGTCTACTAAATAAGTCCCCAGTGTCATACAATCTCCAAAAACTTGCGAACTCTCAGATTCGGCATATGTACACTTGCGAACTCTCTGATTCGGCGTATGTGAATAAGAAGCTATAAAGAAGAACATGACCACAAATATTGTTAAATTGGCCTCCTTGGAATTTTTTCAGCAGTAAGCTGATTCATATTTAGTACTTATGCATTTGTAGAAATGTTTTGAATTTGTAATTTGTAGAACAGTCTTTGACTAGCTTATCTACATAAGCTAGTCAAAGACTGTTTAAGAACACTAAAATGCGATTATATAGCCGAGGTAACTAGAGAGTAAGTTTTCCCAGGGAACTACAGCTTGGAGTACCTCAAGATCGTCAAAGCGCATGTGATTACCATGCAGTAAACTGTATGCATGTATGACACCATTATTTGGTACAGGAAGTTACAATATAATTGCGTTTTCTTAGATTAGAATCAGCGTGTGACCCCTCTGTCACCTCCGACTTTAGAATGTCCGGCTGGTGCGCGAAGGTGCGTGCGTTACAGGTCACTCCACCTGATGTAACGTAGGTGCGGCCGAGATGAGACCCGGTTGCGCCACCCGGTCTGTCCCCAAGGTCGGTTCACGATCCTCTGCCGACGATCAGTGCCTGTCCGAAGCTTTGTGTGAGCGCATTGGTTAACAGTATACACAGTGATGAAGGCTTTCGTGGTTCTGGCGTGCATTTGCGCCGTTGGTGAGTACCTACTGCTGATTTGTTTTACTAATTCATTTAACAATATGCCGAACTATATATCGTCCGTAAATACGACTGCTTAAAATTCAATCTGGACATATGTCAAGAAAAATATTTTTAAAGGAAAAAAAAATCATAAAACGAGCTTTTGAGGAAAATTGTATTTAACTTTTCTACCTTTAAATCAGAATCCTGCTTGTCAATAAGTAGTAATACGATTTGATATATCAATTGACGGAATCACGAATGAGAGCCTGTAAGGCATGGTTGTAAGATATGAAATTTTCCGGAGAACAGAGTTAATACGAGTAGGTCAGTACGGAAACTTTACTTCCTAACAAGCTTATTATTCCTTATTATTGAGAACATTAGGTCCATAGGGCTCAGGTAAACCAAGGAAATATTTCGTGAATATAAAATAAATATACGTAGTAGGGATGTCGGTCGGTAGTTAGAGGGATGAGTTAGGACTTTAGTCAGAGTGTATCATTAAACAAGATCGAGATGTCAAATCGTTTAAATCTTTATATGTAAACGTTTAAAATTATGTAATTTAGTGTAGATAAGGTTTGTTTCGCAATAATTCTCATTAAATACTTAGTAATTTTATTGTTAGCTCGCACTAAATGTATAAATAATTTCAATGAAAACTGTATATATTGAGATAAACGCAAATAGTTTGCTTTAATACACTTTGAAACTACGCTCAATCTTCCCATTAGACTTAGGTCAAATAAACTTAACGCCACTAATCAAGGCGGGTTAATTATTACTTACAATTAGCGTCGTACACGCGTCGGTTACTCTCAACAATGGGAAGGAACACTTGAATCACTTGAATGGTGTGATTGAAGGCACTCATTGTGCAAGAGGTTTCCTACACTTTATTAATTGCTTTGATAATAAAACCTTGCTATCAAGGAACATTGAAGGTCACTCTCACGAAATCATTTTATAAATCATCGAGCTTACCAAATTCAGATTTGGTAATCACAAACCATTTCGTCCGAGCCGGGAATTGAACCCAGGACATCGATATCGTACTTTTCTACGAGACAATCGAGGTGTTAAAGGCGCACTTATTTAAAAAGCAGAGTGTTTAAAAATCATGAATAAATAAGGTAAATTCAATATTAAAAAAAAAGTGTGACTATTAACCGTATATTTTTTATTCAAGTAGGTAATGTATACTTATAAAATGTCACTGAGTACTATGCAAAGAAGCTATTCTACCTGTTCGAAACCTAATTTCTACGAAGAAAATACCAGCAATATGTTTTTACAGTAGAGGTTTCTAACTAATTGATATTGCTTTGTCGATGATATGTCGATGAGTGAGAAAAACTGGAGCAGGGTCTATTCCCAAAAAACGAAACGAGCAAACGAAAGGTTTCGTTTTTGGAGATTTATAAAAAGTTCGAAAGCTAAAATGTGGTTTTTGATTTGCATAAATAATATTTTGTTTCATGAAAACGCTAATTTCGCATTCGTCGTGAATTGGTTGCGACAGAGAATTAAAAATTACGATCCTATGTCGGATCAGACGTATTTCGTGTTTTTGGGAGTAGACCCCCAGATCAAAATAATGACTATCGTACCTCATAGTGTTCAAAATTTTCCAAGAATGTTTTTGTATAATAATTTTAACCAATTCGTTTTTTGTTAAGTTTGGAACACATGTATTAAATTGTTTGAAAAGGTCATTACGGTTTTATAAATTTTTATTTACATCTTAATTTTAAAATTAGCATTTCTACCCATTAATTTTATAATGAATGTAAATGTATTTGTGTCTTCGCTAATAAGCATCGCTCTTGACCTCTAACACGCAAAGATGACAAGAATAATACTTGCACATCATAAAAAAACCTGCATAATATTTTAACCCGACAATTTTCCTTGTTTTTACGATTATAAGCTTTGTAACACGCCATACAAATACTGACAGCCGCACGCCCGCACAAGTGATGTTAGTTCCACAAGTTGTCAAGAGATGGCGCTGGGAGTAATTTACATCGCGGTATCATTGTGATTCTCCGGATCAATAAGGTCTCGCCATACTTTGATAATGTAAGAATTCTAACTCCTTACGCTACCGGGTTGCTTCTAATAGTTAGGACAACCACGGACGTTTGGAGTAGGAATTAACTGCCGATATCTACTTTTTGTATACCTGGCTACCGGCTAAGCGCTTTTACGAGCAAGTAAGACGCTCTGCACGGACCACCCCTTCTGTTGTTAGAAGGATTCTATACATAAAATATATCTTCGCTACACCTTCGTAGCTGTTGTTTCTGCTCGTCGACCTCCGAAGCTTCAACGCGGGGCTACCGTACTACAAACTGGCTTCAACGTGGGGCTACCGTAATACAAACTGGCGACCAACGGGGCCCGAAGAGAAAGTGGATCTAAGTACGTAGTTACAAGCTAAGGAAGGAAGACGACACAGATGCGAGTGACTACGCCATCGGAGCGGTTTTAGTACAGGGGGAGGGAGAAAAGGAGCATCCAGTTGAATATGCCAGCCGTCTCTTAACTACAGCGGAGACAATCATCAAGATTGGCCAGGCCTGCTGCCAGGCATAAGATTTGCGATGAACACGGCTCGATGCAGTTCAACGAATGTTACCCCAGCTTTCCTCACATTCGGAAGAGAATTGAAGACACTGGATGATAGTTGGCATGACTTCCGACAAATAGTGATGTCAGGAAACTTCGTCACTGGAACTATCCCAAAGAGAAGACGGGGCCGTCCCAAAATTAATATCTTCTGTCTCTTCGTCGGGACGCCTAACAGAGACAGAGGGGGAGACTGTAACACGCCATACAAATACTGACAGCCGCACGCCCGCACAAGTGATGTTAGTTCCACAAGTTGTCAAGAGATGGCGCTGGGAGTAATTTACATCGCGGTATCATTGTGATTCTCCGGATCAATAAGGTCTCGCCATACTTTGATAATGTAAGAATTCTAACTCCTCACGCTACCGGGTTGCTTCTAATAGTTAGGATAACCACGGACGTTTAGAGAAGGAATACGGTCGATATCTACCTTTTTGTATACCTGGCTACCGGCTAAGCGCTTTTACGAGCAAGTAAGACGCTCTGCACGGACCACCCCCTTCTGTTGTTAGAAGGATTGTATACATATTATACAACTTGCTACACTTGCTACGCTGTTGTTTCCATCAATCACCTTCGAAGCCTTCAACCTGTGGCTACCGTACTACAGCTTGAGTTTATTTTAACCTTGGTAATAAAAAGCTTCTACCTGCTAAATTATTTACAGGGTAAAGTTATGTAGGTACCAAAAGTTAGGTGTCGTTTTTTAACGTTAGCCTTGAAAGCCTGTTTCATTCAGCTCACCATTTGATTTTCTATTATAATGCAAGTAAGTTTAAATGATAATAATCTTTTTATCAAAAAAACTGACTTCGCCTCGATTTATTCAAGATGCCCCATCCTAGTATTAGTATTACTAATAAATTCGTTGGAAAAGATAAATAGGTATCTTAAAAAACCTGCACAATATAAATATATCTTTTCCAACGAAGTTATAGGCGAATACATATTATGTTTTAAATTAATTCAAAAGAATTGATAAACCATTTTTTTAAAGTCGGTTAAACATATAAATTTCCTTATAAAAGCTAATTAATATGGTTACCTTTACACAAAGATATAGAATAAAGTATCAATCCATTTTATATCCTACTGCAGGTCTCTAAGTCAAGTCATCGTTATCAAGAACAATAGTTACTGACTTGATCAGCAAACAATGAAAGCTTTACAGACAAATAAAGACTTACAGTTTGAAATTGTGTACTTCTCGCCCTTAAGCTAGGACCTCATTACCACTTAACATCAGGTGGGATGAGGTCAATCTTGTAAGTGCAATTTAAAAAAATAATAATAGGCAGATAGACGTTTCTCAAACTACCTTTTTTGCATTATATTAAGAATAATATTCATTTCTCTCTCACTAACTTAACGAACAATGACCACATTCTCCAAAAACACTTTCAATTTAATTATCCTATACGTGCCATTATTTTAACATGTTCCAACAATTGCTCATTCAAACAGCGTATGCGCAATTCGGATCGTCGTTCGGGCAATTTGGCCAAAGTAGCCAGAGGAAGCCAGCTCAAAACAATCAGCAGAACTCGTTCGCTAGTCAACCACAGCAGCTGTTGAGTTCCAGTGCTGGATCCTGCAAGGAACTGAACGAACGCTACCCAGTACCTGGAAGCTGTGATAGATATGTAGAATGCGTTGTAAGTATGACACGACTGTTTTCCAAAATACTGGAATCTTTTTAAAAATTTGACAACTTCCGTAGCCGAGA
The DNA here is from genome assembly GCA_037074685.1 of Glyphodes pyloalis. Taxonomy (NCBI): domain Eukaryota; kingdom Metazoa; phylum Arthropoda; class Insecta; order Lepidoptera; family Crambidae; genus Glyphodes; species Glyphodes pyloalis. Next base: position 6,796,629 of record JAYKKO010000015.1, on the reverse strand, counting down.
GGTTAGCGGCCCGGACTTTGGTGCGATCCCCGGTTGGTTCAATCTGGGAAATGAACTTTTCTATATGTATTGTCTCGGGTCTGGGTGTTCCTGATTTCTGTAACACAAGTGCTTAAGCTACTTACCACATAAACATAGCAATGTTTGTGATATTGTCCAATATTTATTTTTAAAAAGTCTAGTCTACTCCTCTGTTAACAATATCGACTGCTATTGTGTTGTGTAGATACTAAATGACTATGACTATTTGAGATCAAGTTACTTAACTACTTGTTATCTTCCCTATTATCTGCTAAGTCTATCGAGTCTAGGAGATATTCAGCCAATTTTGACCAGGCATTGATGTAGAGTCAGACACAAATATGTTACATTACTAGGTACACTTTGACCTTACTAGGGGCAAAGCAATCAAACGCATCAAATAGTAATTACTGCCAATCTTTCGAAGTAAGAAACAGAATTATGAATGAAACAAAAAAACTTACAATTACAAGAAAATAAACATTTTAAAAATTGTACGATCTTTATGCATGTGTCCTTTTTATGTGCTTTTTTGAACCGTTTCTTACCGAAGAATTATAGACAAACAACTTATACATCATTAAGTGGAGTGGTAAATGCGAGTCGCTTTTTAAAACCCAAACCTCTGTATGTGCTTGTATTTGTCGATCTATAAAAAAATAACAAAACTTAATTTTTCCCTAGAACGGAACATCCGAAGAAAAGCTGTGCCCTGATGGTCTCCGGTTCAACCCCAACGTGAACTTCAATGTGTACCCCTGCCAGTACCCCAACGATGTTCAGTGCTTGGAGCGCTCCTCCCTTCGTGAGTATCATACTGAATTGGCTTATAAATCTTAAATGCTCAGGGTTGCCTTCATACCAATTTATTTTAAATAGGACTGTTTTTTTTAGTGAGACCATATTTACTTCGTATAGATACCTACATAAAAAAATGTGTGTGTGCTCTCATACCATTTTTAAAAATTAGTCTGTATATTTCTTTTTTTCTCTTAAAACCTCTGTTGTAAATTACTGCATCATATTTTCCATTAACTTAAATACATGACCCCAAATTTATCAAACAGCATCCCAATTCTGATTAGCATCACTGTAATTAAGTAATTACCTCCCGTCAAAGGTCAGCCGGCCGGCTGGACCACACTAAAAATAATATAGAGGTTATTTAGTTTTAGTTTTAGTAAGTATAGAGGTTATTTATTGTTTCACAGAGCAATTTTTTACATGTTTTATTGATTTTCTAATGATGAAAAATGGGATGTATTTTAATCCCATTTTTATAGCAGTAAATAGTACCCTTATTAACATGTATTCGAGTCTAGTCATTTAATTTTGGGCCGAAAGCATCGTCACAGAAACTAAATAATTCGCTCGACGAGTCTAAACAACCCTACATTCAGACAGAATTTTTATTAGACGCGAGGTACCCTGTCTCAATAATTCAGAGTCCATGTGTCGAGGAATACTCAACACGTGACTCATCTGTCAACACAATCAGGTATTCATCGCGGAATCCTGGTAAAGGATGCTGATATCATCTCGGGTTTCGACTTTAAATTCAACGTTATTTTTAAATATTCGAACGTCTTCAAACAAGTTTTTTAAGATTTGATATTTGCTTTTTTGATTCTTTTGTTACTAAGTTTAGATGGTCCCTTCCTGCATTCTTAATTATTGTCTCATTTTGTATTTAAAAGATATACCTTCCTCAAGTCGTTCAATGGCCTAAATCATCTGCATCTAGTTTGAGCAATAGTAAGTACTACACAATACTTATAGATTAAGTAAAAACTATTTGACCTAATTTATAACTATAGTGTAATCTTACGTAGTGTGCCTACCTAATATTGACGAGTCACTTACAACAGTAATGTATGTTCCAGAGCCCCCTCAGCCAACAGACGACTGCCCGAACCAGTTCGGCTACTTTCGGCTCGGTGACGCCAGGAACTGCAGCTACTTCCGGAACTGCGTGAACGGCGTCGGCTATGACTTCACTTGTCCTGAGGGTCTGGCGTTTAACCCCGACACCTACCGCTGTGACTGGCCCGATGAGGTGCCCGAGTGTGACGCCGAAGGTTGGTACATCTGTTTTAATGATTACATTTTTACTTGACGAAGCGAAGAAGTGCAGCTGCTTTAGGAACTGAGAAAACGACCTCAGCTGCGTCTTCATCTGCCCTGACGGTCTGGCGTGGAAACCCGACACCTACTGCTGTACTGGCTATGAGGTAGCCGAGAGTGACGCCGATGGTTGTTGCATCTGTTTTAATGATTAAATTCTTCCTTAATGACGCAAAGAAATGCAGCTGCTCTAGAAACACCCAAAACGACCTGGGCTACGACTTCATCTGCCTTGAGGGTCTGGCGCGGCACACCGACACCTACCTCCGCAACTGGCCCGATGAGGTAGCAGAGTGTGACGCCTATGGTTCATGCATTTATTTAAGTGATTAAATTCCTCCTCAATAAAGCAGGAAAATGAAGCTGCTGGGTCAGACTTAACCTATGCTTAACTTTTTCCTGATTCGGTAGCATAAAGAAATACGGCTTATTCTAGAACTGCCTTGGGGGCGTAGACCACAACTGCACTTGTCCTACGGGCTTGGCATTAAACCGTATACTAACCGCTGCAGCTGGCTCGATAAGGTCGAGAGTGTTACATAGAAGTAGGTATACAGCACAGCACTTTTACTTCTCATTCGGTTGCGAAGCTGGCATGGAATCCCATATCATCTGGTCATTTGCAGCCGTATCGGAAGACCATCTTCAAATAAAACTTAAAATATCTAGATTCCTAACACAATCAAATCAATAAAGACTTTGACAAAATTTGAAGTATTTTTTACATGACCTATATTCGTGTTACTTTTAGAACTTAAAACTTAACATTAAACTTTAAACGGAAAATGTTATCTGCGCAGCCACAAATATTTACCAACTTGAATTAAAAAAATCAAATATTTTAGTTTAGTTACAATATCACTTTTGAAAGTAATAGGTACCTAAATATTACATTTTTGATAAAAATAATTCTCAATGTTAATAAATAACAATCATACCAAAAAGCGTTTAATAAATGAAGTACTTTTTTTTACTTCCAGCTTTCCTTGGATTCCGATGCCCTGAAATTCCTATCTCGAAGGAACTTGGTGCTCCTGCTGGTTATAGATTCTACAGGTAAGTTTTTTTACGTATCTGGTAGATCATATAAATCCGAATTCTTTTGAAGTGAAACCTCTCAATGCTATATTTAAATAAAAAAAATCATCCATTAACCTCTGACCTTTAGCCGTGAAATATAACAATAGCAAAAACATTTTAAGCCTCATTTAATGTACAAACATGTTTCCATAGTAATTATCCATGCATATGTAAAATATATTTGTGATTCACATAGTTGAGCTAGAACTGGTTACCCAATGGGGACCGGTCAGCGGGTGCTAAATGTCAGCAGATGAGCGGTGACCTTCGTTATGTAACCTCGTTATTAGAAATGCCAGCGATTTGCTAACACGACCCCGGGTATGTAGTCTGTATGATTTTATTGTAAACACATCCTATTCCTTTGCGTCATGTTATGACCTGATTTCTAAAAGCCAATAAGCGTAGGTTGAGACAAAATAGAAAATATGTTTATCATTATTCATAGCTTACATGAACCACTACTTACTATTACAAAAGTTATGAATCTTCAGTACGAATACAGTATTCTACCGTCGTGTTCGTAATTTTGATGATATTCGGCAAGAATATCGATTTATTTACTATTTTCAAATATAATGTTTCCTTATACTAAGTAGGTACTTTAATAAAACAATAGACAAAAATTTCGATTATTAAGAATTTAATGAGATTCATATATTATTGCCATTTATGTAATAATCTATTTTGCAGTAGCCCATTTTTACTAAGTAAAGTCTAACTAAGTGAATTAAAACCATAATTATGTAGGACTAGCTGTGCCCGCGACTTCGTTCGCGTGGACTACGTCCTTTCGTGGTCGGTTTTACCCCTTTCTCCCCTAATATTCGAAACAAAAAGTAGTCTTTATAATTATCCAAGTTTTGAGCTATATTTGTCCCAAATTTCATATCTCTAACTTCAAAAATAAACATTTTTCCATATAAACTATCAAAGGTGGTATTACCCCCATCCCCCCCTTATTTTCTAATAAAAAGTAGCCTACGTCCGTTCTTGAGATTCAACGTATACCTATACCAAATTTCATCAAAATCGGTTGAGAGGTTTAGGCAGGAAAGCGTAACAGACAGACAGACAGACAGACTGACAGACCGATAGACCGACAGAGTTACTTTCGCATTTATAATATTAGTAGGGATTAGTAATGATGTATCAAATATTACTTAGTAAAATAAACTTTAAAACTTTCGCGTTCCATTTTAAACATTTAAAATAATTTAACGGGTCAAAATGCAACACCATTTTTATTTGGCAATTAATACGAACTACTTACTGCCCGACGTTTCGGTTAGGTTGCACCAACCGTGGTCACGAGCTGACTACAATGAAATTACATAGTAAAGTTTGTAGATCTTGTTTTCTTGATTTCAGGTTGCGATACCCCAAATCTCAAAAACAACACGGTTGAAATGTTTAACATGCGCGTCGGAACCGTTTCCGTGATGCTCATTTTGATTTACTAAATGTAAAATGACCCATAATGAAAACACAAATAACAATGAATTGGATATGAATAAAACGCATTAATCAATAAATGTATTAATATTTATAATACAGCCACCGTAGTAGGTAATGCTCGCTTATACAAATGTTAGTGTGCATCATATTTAGCGTCAAGAACCAGGATAACACTTATGAAATGTTATTACCTAACAAAGTAATAACCACATGTCTGACGCATTCTCAAACGGAGTTGCGATGAGACATACTGGTTACTATTCACTCATAATGACGTTGCTTGTTGATATTTTATATAAAAACAAGAATTTCAACGTTTATTTTCTTTTAACGGGAATCAATTAGCAAATTAGTTTTATACTTAATAGATAATGAAGCTGTAGCACCTACTCGTATTTTATTCAATTTATTACTAACGAGGTTTAAATTGGTAAAGATTAACTGTTTCTTCTTAATGCTTTCAGTAATCATAAATGTTTGACACGTTGTTTTTTTATAGTATAAGTTATGCGAAATTTTTATTTTTTGTAACTTAACAAATAAAAAAAAACATTATTTCTATTACTTATCAAATCTTTTAAATGCTAGTCAAGGTACTATTAGATAGAAAAAAAAATCATAGTAGGTACTAACCAGTGCCTAAACTCTTCTTCATGCTCGCTCAATATTTTATGACCTCAATAAATCATTATTTTGCCACTGCAAGCAAAGTCTTGTTGGCTTCCATAAATCTTACTTATTATACTAAATATTCCAATATTCTATTTTAGATCCGACACCAACTGCCAGAAATACTTCTTGTGCATCGAGGGCCGACCACGTGTTCTGGCTTGCGGTGGTGACTCTGCCTTCGACGAGCTATCATCCACCTGCGTGTCTGCCGACGAAGTCGATGTCTGTCCCCAAGAACTGAGACAGGCTGCTGCAAGAGCCAGAGCAGAAGAGAAGGAACTCCTGGCCAAAGAGTTAGCCGTCAACGCGCTGTCGCCCCAGAATAAGAGGAGACACTAATCTTAGTCAATAACGTTATTTTTTTACCGCAAGATGTTTTAGTGACATCAGAATAGTCATGTTAGTGTAATTTACCAGTTACCACTAAACCAAAAATATTTCTTAACTATGCGATAAGAATAAATGCCTACTCAAATTTCGTCAATTAATGGAAAAACATTATTGACTTTTACAGTAGTTTGTTACTCACAAGTTAAATTCCCAAACTTTATACTTTGTTTTTTCAAAATGTGTGACTTGTCTCATATTAATAATACAGGTTGTTTTTTTATATATTTAACGATTTATTTGAATGTTAATAGAAGTAAATCGTGAAAATAAATATTATCTACCATGTTTTAGTAGGCTGATTAAGTCCGTAGTTTCTTAATGAATGATTCTACACAATGTTCAGTCTCTAACTTAATGTTTAAAATAAATAATTGTTCGTTAAATTGACGTTTTAATTAATACCCAACCGCAAGCATTTTAAATAGGCGCCACTAATGATATGACGAATGTGATCTTGATGACAATTTTAAGTATAAAATGATTTTGTTGATACGGTCTGCTATCATTTTGGGATAGTTATTCAACGGAGCAAAAAGTAAAAAACAATAAAACAAAATGCTCCGGTTTGTTTGTGTAGCAGTTGTTATCGTCGGAGTGTGTAAGTGTTAAAAATTAATTTACAACTTTTTATTTACTAGATGTGACATAAGCATTTCATATTACTTTAACATTTACAAAATTTTTAAAATCGTTTAAGCAATATAACGTTTTACCCCTTGGTACAGTCAAAAGCACAATAGGGTGATATAAGTTCAAAGTGTACAGTAGGTTTGTACCTACTCCACACTTTGATTTTCATACCGCCCTTATTCCGTTGACATAAAAGCTTATATCCAACTGCAAGTGATTACCTTGATGTGCTGTTGACTGTACTTAATGGGATCAATGATACTTACCTTGTTCCTAATGTTTCATTGATAAATTTATATTAGTAACAGTTCGTTAGTAACAGGTGTCAATTCTGATTTATATTAATACTTATGTGATACGATAATGGGTTAAAATTTGTACATTTTTACATCATTTAAGAAATTATCAATTCCCCCATTAACAGGCAATGCTCAAGTAGTGGAACCAAACCGGAGTCCCGAGTGCAAGACCAGGAACACATACTATGCTGTGGACGGAAACTGCGACGCTTATCTAGAATGCCGGGTTAGTATCTTATGTGGTAATCATCATCAGATGTATATAAAAAAATGTATATGTATTTCTGTCTGGTTGTTAATTGTTCCGGCTAAAGACAAACATAGTTGGACCGATTGTGACAAAACTAGATAGCTAAAGTAATAAGGGGTAACTAGTGCTAAATTTATAATACAAACAAAATAATTATTAATTATTTGCAGAAATAAGTATTTGTTGTTAAAATTCAAGCTGTTGACGTCACAGGCAAAGCTCTATAAAAATGTTATGATACGCGGGTAACGCATATATCCTGTGCGACTATAGGTATATTGACTTTAATAGCAGATAAAAAAGATGTCATTCGTTTAACCGAGTTAACTTCCCCTCATACTTAGAAAATACGAATACATTTGACACACCGACACACGTCATTAATCTAATCAGGTAATGGAATTATAATGTGAACGATGCCATGTGATGTATTTGTCTCGGGACCGTAATGAAGTTGCACAAAAACAATGCGAGGGCCGGTTTACGAGAATGCTTAGAAAACATCTTTGCACACACTTGCATACATACCGATGTTTATTGCATAAAGTTACATACTTATAAGCTTGTTTACTTACGATATGCGATTAGCCAATCTGTATGGATGTCGTGGAATGGTCTAATTGTTTTTTTATGATGTAAGGATTTATTATAGTAAAATACGACCGCCTAAGTCACATAATTTGAATAGACCCACAACTATAGAAAAACCGCTGCAAATGTTGACACTACGCTAGGCAGTGGCAATTTTCTACATTTTACTACTTAATAAATAATTTTGTCATGGCCTTAACCTATCATCATAAACAACTTAGTACCTGATAAGTGGAACAATAATTCATTTAAATAAAATATTCATAAATAATAGAACAGAATATAAATTATCTTTATTTATGTAAGCTTTACAAAAGCCCTTAAGAATCGACAGTACAAGTTTAGTATTTTACCTCCGTGTTCGGAATGTTGAGAATGATATTCCTACATAGCTAGGGAGCCAATTACCAATTATTGTTTATAATTAATCTCTATATATAATTATTGTTTATAATTAAGCTCAATATAAGAGCCATTAGGGAATGGGGGACCCTCTAGTGGCTACTATAACTCCTGTATAAAACCTATATTATATAAGGTTTTCGTACGAGTGAAGAGATGATCACATTTTTTGTTAAAACGTGTCTCCAATCACGCAGAAATAATTTAGCATTCTAAGGGTGAAATCGAAATGGGTCCAATATTATTTGAGGTAGGTACTTAGTTACGAACATTAAATATTAAATCTTTGTCTTTATACTCGTAGATATAAGAAGAAATTAAACAAATCAACATTATAATTACCAACGATATTACAAATTCTTCATTAATTTCCCAACAGGACTACATCGCTAAGAGCATGCAGTGCCCAGACGGCCTCCATTACGACCCTAAGGCACAGTGGCCCGCCTACCCCTGCGGCTACCCCATGGAAGTCTCGTGCCAAGGACGTGGAGCTCCCCGTAAGAAACGTTATTTATATTGTTAGGGGCGCACAATGTGTTGCAAATAACAAAAGCACAGAAGTTTAGAGATCTCGTTTAAAATAATATAAACAAGCCAAGAAATACAGACCTACCAACAGATATAACAGCATCTGCATCATCAAACTAGCTATTGCTCGGGTTTTTGTTCACATCGTTTTGAAATCAAGTATCATATCCAAGAAGTTAATTTAGTTCACCTATCAAAGTACGTTAAAAAAAACCCTTTTATCAATAAAACTATTGCGTTTATAACATAAGAAGGATAGACGAAAAAGATATTCGTTAGTCATTCAGTCATCTGGTATTGTAACACATGTGTTATTGCCTTTTTCAGAGCCAGCCATCCCCACCACCGACTGCCCTCACCAGTACGGCTTCTACGCCTCCCCATTGGCTACGGCTGACGACTGCGGCCTGTACCGTATGTGCGTAGAAGGCAAAGCCATCGAGATGTCCTGCCCGCCCGGCTTGGCGTTCAACCCTGAAAGCGCTCGCTGTGACTGGCCCGACGTCGTGCCCTCCTGCAATGCTGATGGTATGAATCGTCCTTCTAATGCAGATCCATCAATCAGTCAACTACAGTCCCCGGCAGAACCGCCCCCAAAGCGGGCTACATCCGTCAGTAACAAGATTGACCATAATGGAAATGCTGCCTCAAATGCAGTTAAGGTTTAAAATTGTTTACAATCTTATAGACTGGTTTTTGCGCATTCGCACATTTTCGAGAATTGTTTATTTAAATTTAATAAAATATTATTTATTTAACCTATATGGAAAACGATGATTCGCTTAAAAGACTTAAGGGATATTTAAAGCCAATTATTAACCACACATTTTGGACAAGATGATTAGTGCGTATTGTCTATACTAATATTATAAAGAGGAAAGGTTTGATTTTTTGTTTGTTTGTTTGTTTGTATGGATTGAATAGGCTCCGAAACTACTTGACAGATTTGAAAAATTCTTTCACCGGTGGGAAGCTACACTATCTACGGGTGACATAGGCTATATTATATTTTCAAAAAAATTAGGGATCCTTACTAAAACTTCAATAATGTAATTAAAGGTGACCTGAAAAATTCCTTACATCGCGTGCGCTGCGAAAACTATTGATGATAGAACAAAGTCATGCACTACGACTTTGCAGAACTCATCATTATCTACAAAAAGTGTCGGGATAGCATATGACTAAATATTATAGTTATGTCACAATAAGCGGTTTTTTAATCTAAAAAATTTATTAATATGCCGCCTCTTTTAAAGGCTCTTTATTTGTACCTTGGTATTAATCCTTATCAAAATAAATTACTTTATATTCAAGATAGCTTCAATACCTTTATATAACTTTTTGAATTATTCAATCCGGACATTTAATTCGAAAGATATCATGAGTTTAATAATGCAAGTATTAGAAAAAAGTCGCTTGGTTGCCGCTCACCGCGCTCAGCTAGCCAGCATGCGATGTAGGCTCCAAGCGTCACTGGGGTAAGGGAGGAGTCAATGTAATAAAATAAATTGCAATATTTATATGTATAATACGTACATATTTTAGTACCTATTGCACCCGTGCGAAGCCGGGGCGGGTCGCTATATTAGATATAGCTAGAAGTGGTCATGTATAAAAATAAAAATACATATCTATAGTAATATTATAAAGAGGAAAGATTTGTATTTTTGTATGTTTGTAATGGATAGGCTCAAAAAGTACTGGGCCGATTTAAAAAAATCTTTCACCAATAGAATGCTACATTCTTCCAATTTGACATAGGCTACAAAATTAGGAATCCTTGGTAAAATTTGAAAAAAATCAACAGAAAAGCGGGAAAAATTCTCTAAGGCGAAACGAAGTTCGCCGGGACCGCTAGTCTAGTATATTACAAATTAATCACTATTTGATTAAAGATAAATGCGCACTGTAATTAAAAAAATAACGCACATTATTTTTTCTGCTTACAGGTTTCCTTGGCTTCAAGTGCCCAGCTGCTCCTCTTGGTGAGAATGGTGAGGTCCTAGAGGGTCCTTTCAACTATAAGTGAGTATCCCCCGTTCCCCCCCCCCCCCCCCCCTCAAAACTTGGGAGTAGGTAAACCCTCAGGTATCTACTCATTATTACCTTACGTTAGTCAACGAAACAAGTGTTTATACACCCACTGCAGTATAGAAGACTAAAGATACACTTACTTCCAGGTACGAGGGCAACTGCTTCGCGTTCTTCTCTTGTGAGCTGGGACACGCACGCCTGCTGATGTGTGACGCTGGATACGCCTTCGACGCCGCCGCCGGCCGCTGCGTCGACGCCGACCTTGTCAAGTGCTAGTGTTAGTGACACATCGTATTAATCAATAAAAATTTAACACTCAATTAAAACAAGCCAAGGTCTATTTTATTACACAAGCCTACTCACCCACTCTTAACGTCGTTTTAGGTTATGCGTTGGGAATCCTGGAAAGCTAGACTTAAAAACCGTGGTAATTTATTCTGTTAATAAATTAATATAGATAAAATTCTTACAAAATAAACAATAAAAACCCCTTTGCAAAAATTACTAAAAGTTGAAGTCTTGTAGTAAATACGCCAAAAACACATTATTTTGTACAAGGGCTGATACTCTCATGCTACTGGACTGTTATTAACCAAACATATTTGAACTACTGCTAGGAAACTGGCATTCAAATTAAAAAAAACGTGTTCAAATCATGGGCATAGTATTGTATTAAGTCCACGGTTGAAATCTACGTAGACAGATATAAACGTCAAATTTATTACACCCCTCTTTTTGCTCCGATAATTAAAGATACTGTCTACCTATAATCATATCGTCCCCCGATGCGCCATGAATTTAATGACCAAGTTTCTAGTATACTCGTACATGACTGCTCTCGTCTTTTATCAGACCTACTTATCTCAAAATAAATTTCGAGAGAGAAAGAAAACCAATCTTATTTGTTGTGAAAACTTTTGATCCGTTAGAATATTTTTATCGGTGTTGCCTGTTGCAGTGGTATTTCCAGCTCACTGCTAGGGACATTTATTTATTAAACGAAACAAGTAAATGTATGAAAATTATTAGGCAGTCCCACAAAACTGTTTACACAGTTTGTTTGCGGGATCGGGAACTAACATAAATGTTAACAAAATTGTAAAATAAGGTACTTACCTGTGCACTTTCTTTTTTTTATTATATTTTATTAGCCTCCTGTCGGATGTTCAGCGATTAATTATATATAATTGTTTTTAAAGTAAGCCTTGGTTATAAGAAAGTGTATTTTTCTATACGAATATTTTTAAAGTATTTGTTTGTTTGCATTTAATATGCTCTGTAACAACTGGACCAATTTTAAAAAACATAGAGGAACTACGCTAATCCCGGGTTAAATTGGCTATATTATATTTAGAAAACATAAGGATAAACTCAACAACATTATGCCCCGAAAAGTGCGCTGCGAAAGCAATTGATGAATTAACGGTAGAACAAAATAATTAACTAAGACATTCAAGAGCATATATTTTTATTAACATAGGTATGTTAAACGGCTGTTAGAATATTCGTTCAATTCGAATATTTAAACACACTGTAAAACTAACTTTGACTGTGTACCTATACGTGGGGTATGTTAACGCGCCCACTTCGTATTAAGCGTCTGTTAATTTAAAATAAGTTGATTGTTGTGATAGCCTGGCACATGTATTGATTACTATTGATTACTTTTCATAGTAAACACGATGGTCTATTATTTAGTATAGTGACGAAATATTTGAAATAATGCGTGATATTCTTACACAGCTAAGAAAATATGAATGCAAAACTTAGAATCGTCATGTAAAACTTTAGGCTAACACACAGTCAAACAAATCGGTCCGAAGTTAAAACTTTAAATCCAGTGTTTTCGAAGGAATTAGGAGTTAAGATTGGTAAAGTAGATTTTATTAAGATTTTCTTTAAAAGATACTATGATACTTGGACTCAGATTCGTTGGTCCCTTATCAGGGGTCACACAGATGGATGACCCATTGCGGTGTGACTGTCATATAAGGTGCTTTACATCTACTCATAGCTATTGATTTTTGTAATCTACACTCAAATTGCAAACCATACACAAGGATATATTTACGTATGATGACTTAAATATAATCGTAAATAAGTATAACTCCTATTTACATAATAAGGTAGGTTATAAGAAAATACATCTAGGCACTAAAGGTATATATATAATTGTTTTAGGAGAGTAAATAAATAACAAATGGTAATATCATTTGCTTTATTATGCTGTACTTGTCGCCCTTAAGCTAGGATTTCATTACCACTTAACATCAGGTGGGATAAGGTCAATCGTGAGGTGCAATATAAAAAAAGAAAAAAAATCATCAATGATAGATTACTTTCTTTCATCTTTACCTATTCTAAAAAGGTCGATTATCAGGTGGAAGTGCTTCATACTTAGAATAAGCAAAGTAATATGGCTTCATAGTATTTTTTTTGTCCTGGCCTCTGACAGTAGGTATATATTATACCGGATTCACTGAAGGCACTAAATCCAATACCTACCTACTGTCAGAAAAATAAAAAAAGAGAGCTTGGTTTTTTACTTCTAAATTTATATTGGTTATGTTTATATTTTATCTATTCAGGTATTTTTCTGCATGAATATTTATAAGCGCATAGTTGTCGAAGTTTTAAAAAACCGTAGAATCATTATGTACCAATACCATTTAAATAAAACAGAAGGTATAGCCGATCATTATTAACCATATTATTTCATAAACCACAAATAACTCAGACCGATAATAAATATTGAACTTCCGAGAAACTCAGTAGATAAGTTTATTAGGTTATTTTATATCTACCACGGGGAAACAAAAACCATAATATGTTATCTGCTGGATGAAACCACTAGTTTACTTTTAAAACGAATGTAACTTCATTTATTTACCCTTTCTTTTATCCTCATGCGATACCACAATATTTGCGGAAACATTAAATAGTCGCAAAATGAACGAATAATGCGGAATACCTATCTACATAGAAGGAATCAAGGGCCTTCGAGATTCGAATTTTGAAACCGGTGTCTTCGAGTTTTACCTCTTATTTTAAGGTTTTTTTTGCATTTAACGTTTGGTATTTGACGACCAGTTATTTCTTTCATGAGTGAATAAGTGATAAAAAGTTTCTTTTGAGATAATTTTTCATATCTAGTGGAAATTAGCTTGCGATTTGGTCCTACATATTACAGGTAGGTATTAGAAAGTATTGTAGCCTCATTCATTAATGTAGACTCGCGGTTATATTTATTTAACATAGTTGCGTAAAAAAGTTTAACAGGTTGACACATTGCTTAAATCATATAATATTTAACGTTTCACCCTTCAACCCTTGATTTAAAGTTTCTGTCTGATCAGCCCTTTGCAATATTTATCTAGAGAAACAAACTATTTGTGTCGTAGTTGAGATCGGCTTAAAGTGCCCAAAGCACAGTCAGTTAGTCAACAATCAGGTGTTGAAGCACCTGATGATGAAGCCTGCAATTTCCTAAGCAAACTTGGAAAACCTCACACATTGAAAGTATTCCCTGCGGGTTCTAACCCTTAACAGTCGGGTTTTAGAGCCTAACGCTCTAACTAGAGCCATGATTTTTCTTTTTTAATGTGTAAGACATACGAAATTCATGCATTCCGGAAATGACATTGAACTGTATGAACGGGAATAAAAATGTTGATTTTTTTTTATGTCGCATTAATTACCTACCCTCCTAATAAATCATAGGGAAAGATGTAGGTACGTTGCGATACGAAATATCTACCTACTCGATAAGACGACGCAACTATCGCGACATAAATTTTGAATAGTAGAAGTACATACTTCTCCTTACTTTTCCTACTCATTCTTCTGAATTCTATTCCCAATCCTTCACTGTCCAATCTATACGCTTATGGAATTCTTTACCTTTATCTATCAGATTATCTGAGACTCTTCCTATTTTCAAAGCCAGGGTTAAATCGTACTTCCTCTCACTTGCTTAATGTTAATTTATGTCTTTTATCTATAATTTTAGCTGGGCATGTTGGTTGTTAGTAAGTTTCATACACTTATCCATATTAACTTATTATTATTTTTTTTTTTTTTTTGAGTCAAAATACTTTACTTAATTTTATATTTGATAAGCATGTTTATTTGTATATATATATATATATATATATATATATATATATATATATATATATATATATATATATATATATATATATATAAATATATATTATGTTATATATCTATGAGTTTATGTATGTTTATAATGCTATACTATGAATATAATTCAAGAAATAAAACTTTATTAATGTTGCACGGCCGTACCCATTTCTTGCCATCTACTATTTTCTCTACCTTAAGGTTGTCTGGAAGAGATCGCTTTCTAGCGATAAGACCGCCTAAATTGTACTATAATCAATCTGTAAAACCTATTTCTGTAAAGTTTTTGTGCAATAAAGTATATCTATCTATCTATCTATCTATACTTCAAATTGTCTTTCCGCCCATACATTTTTGTCATGTGTGGGACAAAGGTGCCGCATTTAATAATCTTCTCAATACTTACATATCTAAAAAACTCATCACCAAGCCTTTAAACTTCAATACGCTACTCCTTAACTAAAATAGGATTTTTTACTGACTCAGCGCAAAAAGGTACTATTTTTTTTGTGTCGTGTCCTTGTCAACAGAGATTGTCACCATACACTTTGCCCATTGTAAACAAACAAACAGAACCAACATCTCTTTTTACTAAACATTTTCATCCAAATAGTTCACAATCTTCACTGTGTTATTATAACACACTTAGAGCTATTATTTGTATCTAATTTTATTGCTCAATTAATTAGACGTCGTCTACTTCGGATGTTACCAATGAAAGTCTACAGCCTACTGATCAAACATTTTAACAGATATTTAAATGAGGCGTGATAAAACATTCTTGTACATACATTTATTTAGATGATATCATCACGGCTAGTTTGATATGAAAGAGTGAAGTAATTAGTGCGGTCAACCACATTCCTCTCTCTGGCGATCAATGATATTCTCTTGATGACAAAAAATATTAATTCAGATTTTCACTGATAACAATGTCCTATATAACATTGATGAGTTTAAAAAAAATCAGTCAAACAATTGGGCTGTCTTCGATTACCTACAGTGCAAATACATACATTTAATTTATAATATAATAGCGTAGATATATAAAAAATCCTAAAAATGTTTTGGGGCAGTTTAGTGTTCGTAATTGTGTCCCTACTACAAATAAATGGTAAGGAATAATGTTGATCTTACTTGCAATATTAATACTAATTATAGTATTTTTGTACGAACTGCCAATACCAATGCATTGTTATCTTCAATTTATAGTGTTAGCAGCGGAAGTTTACATGGGAAATAGCAGAGGTTGGAATTCACGGGATTTAAATTTCAGACGGCCATTGCAAATTGACTCTAGACCAAATCCTGTTACTCAGCCGATTCATTCGATTCCGAGACCACTGCCGAAGCCGATTGAAACTCCACATGTCGTTCTCGTAGAGCCGACTACCGCTTCTGCAGTAACCGAGATGATTTACGAAAATCAACAACCCGAACATAATACGGGTGCAGCTGGTCGATCGATGTACCGCGTGGGACCGCAACGCTTTAACCTTCAAAGACGTCCACTTCTTCAGAATAAACCCGTTCCTACCGCTCGTCAACCTATCGCTGTCGCTCCTCCACTCGCCGTCGTTGCTCCTGAGCCCGCCGTTGAAGCTCCTAAGCCTGTGGTTGTCATTCCTGAGCCTGTTCCTGTTGCTCCACAACCTACTACTATAGCTCCTGTGGAGATCGCCAATGAACCGTCAGCTCCCATCGCCGTTTCCCCTCAAAAAATACCAGATTCCAACCCCTTACCACTAGAAATCCCTGAAAGCTCCGAAGACATTGAAGTTATAACTCGTACTCCTCCAGCAGCCACGAGATCATCTTTAAGACACTATTTGATGCCCAGACCCATCCCCCGTCCATCGACTTTACACCCAATCTCCTCATCACCTCAACCCGCCCCACAACCTGAGGTTATCGCTACACCTGCACCAATAAGATCAGTGACTATCATCAAAGAGGAACCGGAAGTAATCCCTGAAGAAGAGACATCTACTCCAAAGGCTGAGTTATGGCCGGTATCTAATCCGACTGAACAACCAGCTTTAATAGAAACCTCATCGCCTGTTGCGGAGTTTATTCCAAAACTGATTCCGGCCGACATTGAGGAAGAGCCCCAATTAATTGAAGATGAAGTAGAAGAGGAACCTGAAGCCATTGAAATTGTTACACCTGCAGAAAAATATACGACTCTAAGACCGAGACCCGTGACCGTTCCCGTACCTCAACCTACAACAGTTATAATTGAGGAGGTCAGACCTAAAGCTGTTTCAAGCTCTCCTCCGGTCCGGACTATGCTCAGGAGACGTCGACCAGTGACCAGAAAACCGACGGTAGCACCGGTCGTGACTACTACCGCCCCGCCTCGGCTTATTGTGAAGCCAGCACCGCCAGCGCAATCAGTGAAACCAATTCCTCTGGTGACACCAACTAAACTACCCTCAAATAAGGGCAAATCTTTCGTACCTGTGCTTAGATCAACCACGGAGGCTCCAGTGCAGTTGATGGATTATCATTGTGACCAAATCAACGCCTATTATGGGGTTTCCAATGAATGTGACAGTTACGTGGAGTGCAAGGTAATTTCATAATTATTTTTTTAATGATATCTACCCTGTTACCAACATAAATTATAACTGTATGAAGACACACTTAGCTCAAATACGTGAATGCACTTTTTATAGTACCGATTGTGAACAATTTTTTGTGTTAAAAAATAAATGTTTATTTATTTTCCAGTCGTACGTAGCAATGATGTCCTCGTGTCCTGATGGTCTCCATTTCAATCCTCGGGCTCTCTGGCCAGAGTACCCATGCGCCTATCCTTCGGAAGTTCAATGTGAAAGCAACTCTATTAGACGTAAGTTAAGTTTTAAAATATTTATACACCTTAATGATTCTATTCGGTAGGTACTTGTTAGTACGGATAAAACGTCATGCTAACGTATGCAATATTTATGCTCACGGCATAAAGGGAATACATACGTAACAAAAATAACTGAATTTATTCGCCCATTTACCTAAGTTCACCTTATTTTACACAAGTTAATTTATAACGTTTTAAACAAGTCTCTTAATAAATATATTTTTACTAACTTATATTGTTAACTAGCGACCCGCCCCGGCTTCGCACGGATGTAATGTAAATACTTAGAAATATTGGCTTTCCTATTATTTATTGTAAACAAAAACCTTCCTCTTGAATCACACTATCTATTAAAAAAACCGCATCAAAATCCGTTGCGTAGTTTTAAAGATTGAAGCGTACAAAGGGATATAGGGACAGAAAAAGCGACTTTGTTTTATACTATGTAATGACAAAATAAACCTCCTCATTGAAATTTCACTTACTGAGCCGAAACTCTCGCTGTTTTATTATTTGATATTACCAATATTCTAGTAAAGCCTTGATGGTCCAGTCACAAGTAGTTTAAGTTTCGGGTAGATCTCAGGATCCTGGGTTCAATTCCCGGATCTAGTAAAGTACCTACCGATGCTTTTGATTTTCCAAACATATCTCGGAGATTAGGCCACCCATTGTTATAGTGATAGCTTAATTTGAATGGAGGTATATAGGCTGTTAATTAACTTTTCACCAATATTTCAGAGAAAGCCCAACCAACTGACCAGTGTCCCAGGCAGCACGGGTTCTTCCCGTTGTCCGATTCGGATTGCAGCAGATACATGATTTGCCAGGATGGTATAGGGACCGTGATGAACTGCCCCCCTGGTTTGGTGTTCAACGCCGACATGAGCACCTGTGATTGGCCAGAGAACGTGCCGTCCTGCAACCCTAGTGGTAATATTTATTAACTATATTTATTCAAAAGTAATTTAGTTTATCTTATTTTAAAACATGATTTTGGACAAAACTTTCGCCTAAAATCAACTATAATAATATTTTATAGTCATTATTTTTTCTGTTTTAGTATTCCGTGGCTTTACGTGTCCCGCTCCGCCTTTAGAAGAAGATGGTACTCCTTCGGATATGATATTCAAGTACAGGTAATTAATTTATACTTACTTTACATCACTGAAATTACCTCGGATGAAATGTTTATGTGTTAAAACGAAAGGTCGGTTCTTCTTTGTTTTTAGCCCGTTTTTTTTTTAATTAAAAAAATCGAAGGCAAAAGTAGAATGTAAATTTGTTTGAATTTTTGAATGAATTCACCTTTTTATTTCAGATACAACCAAAGCTGCAAGGAATACGTCGCATGCCAACGCGGCCATCCACGTCTCCTAAAATGTGATCCTGGCCTCTTCTTCGACGAAGAATCAGGATTCTGCATCGACGCAGAATATGTGGACAACTGCTTACCATAAAATATTCACCGTACATTATAACAAAACAATTCGATCCGACTTGCTAATCATTATTTTTAATTCTACCCTAAAAACATACAATAAATGTATGCTAAGTTATACATTTTTTTGTTAGTAACAAAATACAATTAATAAACGTACCTTAACGAAACACATTTTTTATTTCAAACTAATAAATTTCGACAGAAACTCAAAGAAAATATTTCTTCAACTTAACAACAATACCGCAATAGATAAAGTTTTTCAAATTTCTCGTTTGTAAGAATTTAAAGTATTTTCTTGAACTTCTTTATTGTTACACTAGATGTCTCTGAAGCGGAAATTGAAGGTTTAGATAAAATTACGAATAAAAAAAAAAAACAAAAGCTCATTTCAGAGCCCTCTGAATTGAATAAAACTCTTTTAACAATACTTAAATTAAATATTATTTCAAACTGTCTGTACATAAATGTACATACTCTTTTCTTTTCATTTGCAGTTTAAACTGGCAACTCTTTCATGAGTATGTTTTCATCGCCATTAGGTGAAAAAAAAAGGATTTCAATAAATATGATTGGTGAATTGTAAATTCTTTGTGCGAAATGTGAACTAGCCATTCACAGACCTGTTTTCAAAAGAGATTTGGGAAGTGACAACAAAACTACATTTTTCTGCGAAAGGAGCGCGGTTTCGAGAGCGATTTTTATTCAAATTTGAATTTTTCGTGTCACCAAGAAACGAATTACAAATTTTATAATTTACTGAGGATAGTGTACCTAAAAGGAAGTCAAATTGTGAATAATTAATGAGTACCACGAGCTACACGTATTATCGATGACGAGGCAGACAGACGGCAAAGGCGGGACATTCCGCTAGCGCAGCCCTGACGGCCATCGCCCCAGTTGCACCTTCGGATCGAACGATTGCGTAGTCGTCGCGCACACGGCCGTAGCGTCCAAGCTTCCCCGGTTTTTTTCCAGCCGTAACCCTTGAGAATTTTGATTCCAAGTTTAAAAAGTTCAGTCAACATACAATTTCCTGCCAACGGATTTAATTCTTGAAATGAGAAGTTCAATTTTATAACACAATGGAAGATTCCTACATCATAGCTAATTTCCACACGCTCTGTCGACTGTGTCTAAGCAAAAGCACGTTCACAGTTTCATTATTCGGAGCTGCTCCTGATGATGAAGCGAACATCGCCTTAACCTCCAAAATAGCTGAATGTTTTGAACTGCAGGTTGGTTTAATGCATTTTTACGTAAGCCTATTTTACTTTTAAAGTTCCTAGTATGTAGTAGTAAACTACTTTTTCTTGTTTACAGATGGATCCCAATGATGGGTTACCTGGAAGAATATGTTACAAATGCCTATTCAAGCTGGATAAATGTTGCAAGTTTAAATTACAATGTATTCAAAATGAGACCAGATTAAGACAGATAACAACCAGAACAAATGAAATGGACAATTCAAATTCTTCTGAACTAAGTAGCTACAACTTTACTAATTCTCAGGATTCTCAGAAACCTAAACCTGAAGATTTCATTGTGGAAGACAGTGTTGTAATGGTTGTTGATCCTAGCCTTGACTACGATTCTTCAGAAGAATCCGAAACTGCCGAGCCAGTCGAAAATGAAGTGACTGAGAGAGATAATACACCAGAAGGAGAGCCAATATCAGAGTCTTTTTTCAAAAATGTATCTATGTGTCAGTACTGTGATCAAGCCTTTGTTTCACCTGAGAAATGTAAAGAACATGAACAGAAGTACCACGATCCTAACTTACCTTACAAATGTGTGGAATGTAGTTTGGTTTTTGCTGAAAGAAGTCAGTATGTTCAGCACACTAAACAAGTACATGGTAATGACAAACCATACAACTGTCCTGAGTGTGAAAAATGCTTTGGCCGGCGTTCTGACCTGCGAAAACATTCAATTGTCCACACTGGAATACGGCCTTATCAGTGTCAGTACTGTTTAAAAAGTTTTTCAAGAAATACAAATTTAAGTAAGCATTTAAGAATTCATGCTGGTCACAAGCCTCATGTCTGCCCGTTGTGTCCTAGAAGTTTTGTTGATAAAGGTGATTTACAACGTCACATATTGGTCCACTCTGGGATGAAGCCCTATGCATGTAGAAAATGTCCTCTGACATTTGGAAGGCGAGATAAGCTAATAAAGCATGAAGTGAGACATGGACCTATTAGTCCTAGACATAATGAATATGAAAATGATGAGACACATAATATGGTTGTTAATGTCAATCCTTTTAGCAATCTAATGACTTCTCCTACACAACTGAATGCAGATGCAACAAATGCAGATTATGATTTGCCAAGGGTGCCAGATCACATTTCTGGAGAAAGCAGTTTCATGAACCAAGTAAAAAATCCATCAACTTCTGGAAAACAGTTGCAGAGCTCTCCACAAAAAGCAAAAGCTTTAAATAATAAAAATAGGCCTAAAAACATTAAATGTCATCAGTGCCCAAAAAGGTTATCTTCGTTAGATGCATATAAAACTCATGTGTCCATAGCCCATATTGGGTCAAGGATCTTCCAGTGCAAAATTTGCTTTAAAAAGTTTCCTCGCAAGAGAGAGCTTGATCGGCATGCTGTGTTGCATGCTGGCATGAAACCATTTTCTTGCAGCCAATGTGATAAGAAGTTTACTAGGAAAGATAAATTGGATAAACATGAACAAACACATGAATGTTTAGTTGTGAATATGCCTTGCATAGAATGTGGTGCCACATTTGAAAAGAAAGCTGACCTGGTAGCTCACATTAAATCACATTTTACAGATAATTTTGATGAAAAAAGTTCTGAAACTGAAATAAAAAAAGAAGAGGAACCTGACTTCCAGTTAGATGATAATTTCTACGACTTGGGCACTTGAAATTTAGGATTTGGCATTGAACAAATGTCATAAAACAGCACCATTTCATCATTTGTTCCACATTAGTACCTTACCACATTATAAATTAGTAATTTTAAGACCTCACCAATCATGAAAGATGATACAAAATCTGACTAAGTTTACAATGTAAATTTTTTATTGTATCCGTAAAATTAATAAAATGTATAATTTTTTAAATCTCATTATTAGCATTATTGTACCTACTTTATTATGGCCTATTATAAGAATGTCTTGTAATTTACTTAAAAAGGTAGCTAGGTTATTTTCAATATACCTACCTAAGCAATAAAGTAGTTAAGTGTAAATTATGTGATGTTAACTAAGTTGATAGTATGACAAATATTGGAAATTAGAATAAATTCAATGTAGGGGTTAAAATTATTCCCACCATTAAAAAGCCCTATTAAAAGTCTAGGTAGTTAATATGTCCAAAGGTTAGTAAATAATGATTATGTAAAATTGTAAAATGATTGACTAGGTACTTATTTAGAAAAATAAATGATACATTCAATCAAATCTTGTTGTATCGTTACAGTTGCGTTTTTATTAAGCAATGCACAAAGTATCGTTAATTTTATAAGGCCTGATATTTCAATTCTCAAAAAAGAAATGTTATCATATTCCTTAACAAAATAAATTAATGATATTCTTCATTCAAACATTATACTTTTTCAGCTTGTTAATTTTTATTTGATAATTGAAAAATCAGCCTCAGGTCTAGTAATTTGTATCTGTGCTCAAGGAAATTGAAACATGTGGTTAAAAAATTATGTTAAATTTAATTTGTGGGCTAAGATGCCTGGATGCGTGATAACTGAATTTAGTTGGTTACATAATTTCAGACATAGACGCCTATTTAGTAATTAAATATTACCGTTTTTCTATGTTGATAATAAATACAAGTTTTTAATTTTTCAAACTTTATTTCGAAATGTAAGAAAATTTGTCCAACTGGTGTATTGTTATTCAAATAATATTGTAACCCTTAATCAGATAGGTACCTAGTTAAAAGCAAAGTTACTTGACTTTACTTTCATTTGAGATCCATTTGACCATGTGCTGATGAAGGGTTACAAAATAATTTAATTTAGAAATCACTTTTAACACTGAACTGATTATGTACAACATACAATATCTTGATCAAAATTCTTTATGAAAATTATAAAGTTTATTACTTTTATGATGTTTTGATTTGTTTTTAAAAACCTTTTATAAAACATAACATAGGTTTATTGTACATCTTTACTGGTGTTGTGGTTATAATTCGACATGGTGGCGAGAGCCTTACCCTTCCTTCTCCACCGAAAGTTCGATTTAGATGTTAGGTAGGGGAAAAAATACATTTTATGATAGTTATTCATAAAAACACTAGATATGAACTTATTACAATTCCTTTATTTTTACATCATATTAACCTGCTAATGGGTTTGCATGAATGGTAACTGTCGTTATTCTAGCTTCTGTTAGTGGTCTGAAAGTTTTGGGATTGACTGGCATTTTCTCCAAATCATCGAGAGCTTCGAAGCCATCAATGATCCTGAAATGTAAAACAAACAAATAAACATTTTACTGTTTAAAAAGATAAAGTATCATTTTAATATCAAAATCATTAGTGCCATAATAACCCCCATATTTACAGGAATAGAAATCATTTAACATATGTACAGAACTAATGTAGTTACACCAGGCATAATTATGCTAAAGGTACAGTCACCGTCAGATATATTGGAGCAGACAAAGTGACCAAATACTTCTGAACAGTTAAAATGTCAAAAAATTCCATACACCACAAGTTACCATTAATATCTGAACATTCATTACTTCAATAATATCTGAGTAGATGCTAGTCAATAAATTCTATACATACAACATACCAATAATATCTGAACACTCATCTATACAGGTAGCTAAATGAGACACATGACGTGCATGACACATTGACGTTATGAGTGTTCAGATGTTATTGGCATCTGCTCAGATTTTATTGAAGTAATTAATGTTCAGATATTAATGGTAACTTGTGGTGTATGGAACTTTTTGACATTTTAACTGTTCAGAAATATTTGGTCACTTTGTCTGCTCCGATATATCTGACTGCGACTGTACATTCCATTTTCCTCGATAATTTCCTGCCAGTTCCAAATAAAAAAAGATTTTACTCTATCTTACAAAGTCTATTTGTAGTAAAAATATGGTGTGAATTCATGTGGGTTAACACAAACATCTTTACCTTCCAAATAGAGTATATTTGAGATCCAGATGAGGCTGTTCTCCATAAGAAAAGAAAAATTGGCTTCCATTTGTGTTGGGTCCATTGTTGGCCATACTCACTGTTCCTCTGGCATTGTGCTGTAAATTATGAAGAATATATAACATTTAAAGTTTATTATGACAAAAACATATTTCATAAACTTGTCTAGATTCCGAGAGAGCAGTATGAGGGTAAGATGTGTATTTGTACCTTTAACTCCTCCTTAAACTCATCTTCAAATTTTCTACCCCATATTGAACTACCTCCTTTGCCAGTTCCGGTTGGATCTCCAGTTTGAACTATAAAACCCTGAAAAAAATACATGCATAGGTAAAAAACATTATCACACACTTTTTTACGGACACCCGAAACTGATAGTAGTACCCAATTTATTATATGCATAAAAACACCCTGACACTTGGAGAATGCGTTCTGGTTGCCACCAGAAGCCAGTAAGATTTATTAATATAAATTAGTATTATAAAGCTAAATAGTTTGTTGTTTGAAAACGCTAATCTCAGAATCTACTGGTTGGAATTGAAAAAATATTGTAGTCCATTAGTCCATTTATAAAAGAAGGCTTTGGACTATATAACATAATGCTGCCAACCAATAGAATCGAATAATCACTATAGGATGTGGAAATGTACGCGTGCGAAGTTGCTGCGGGCCACTAATTCATTATAAGTTAGATTACCAAGATTTGATACCTAACATAAGTAAGTAAGCTGTAGGCACTGATAAACCTTCAAAGATACAAATGAAATTAAGAAAAGGGTGAAATATACAAATTATAAATGCTATGTCAATCTAGGAAAATACAAAGTAGGTACCTTGATATTTCGATGAAATAAGCATCCATTGTAGTAATCACTAGCACACAGTGCTAGAAAATTTTCGCAGGCCTTTGGACACTGTTCACAAAATAGTTCTATTTTTATATCTCCCACATCCGTATGTAGTGTAACAGACATTGTCTAAGAAAAATAACTCTACTAAATAATTTCAAGTAATAATTTCTAAATTTAAGCACTTCAATAAAACTATGTCTTTGTTCATTACAACCAAAGCAGGAAAGTTGTTGAAGTATTTAAGGTTATGTTTTTGTTGTGCTATATATGTAATGACAAATTAATATGATGACAAGACATTGAAGGAAGACATCAATGACAAGTCAATGACTGATGATGATTGATCATAGTCTATGCTTCTTTCCTTAAATTATAAGATTGACACTTCGGGCAGCACCATGGGGCAACAACACAGGCTTTCGAATTCCGTTCCCTTAAAACCGAATTTGATTCGTTTTGTAATTATTTTAAATTCATTGTATTTCAGTTAAAACAACGTTAGAACATTCAATTGTATCAACAAATAATAAATCAAAATATTGGATTCGATGGATCGTGGATCCTAATTCTACAGAACACCAAAACACTTTTCGTATATTATTTTCTTAGCATAAAATCTTGTTTTTGTAATTTTAGTCAAGAGACAGTCTTAAAAGTTACAATCACAGTATCAATCCACTGCTTTTATATGACTATTATTGTAAGTAAGTGACCAACTTGGTCAGGTACGGTACGTCAAGGTACACACTTGCAGTAAGATATTAGTTCTTATGCACACGGCGTTAAGGCGGTGCTACGGTACATCTTGCGAAGCATGCGTCGTCTACCGCTGATTCACAGGTACGCTTTGAAACGACATTTTACGTTTACCATTTGCAGATAAATTTCAAATAGCCTATGATGGCATCTATCATTATGTCTTGTTGTACATACCTAACATTTTAATTAATTTCATAAGATCATCTTATCTCTTCCAGAAAAGGGTGAAACTGTAAGTCAATATTATTAGGGTACGTTGAGTGTAATAATACCTTACAATAATTTGAGGCTTTAATAAAATTCGTGTTGCATGGTACACATTTTTAATAAATATAATAGTAATTTTTAAAATATATACATATTGAATAGGAACTTCTTATTTTAACAAAAAGTAATGTTACCTGCTTACTTCAAACATTTTTATTTAGCATCAAATGATCACGGTCTCGGCTCTATGCTTAAAACACAAATACAGTATTAATTTTAGGACATGAGATCACGACAATTCATTCGCTGCCACCAGCTCTTTCGTTTTGGCCAGCATGTGGTTCGTGAGTGTTTTCATCCATTCCTCGTTCTCCATAATTCCCAAGCAATCTCTGACCTGAAGGATCAAAAGGCGATTTCAAGTGTAAAGTCGCTTTATATTTCTTCCCCATGACTTCGATTTCATAATTTCCGTCGCATAAAAAGCTTTTTGTAACTTCCGATCCTTTATTCGTGACGTAGCCGATGCCAATTGGTTTGTCGAGATAGTAGCCATAGTCGCCTCTTCTTAGGTACCCAACAGGCTCTCCGTTTCTAAAAACAGCTTCTTGTCCAAATATTGCTACCTGTAAGTAATAAAGTCCACTTATAATTAAATAACTACTAGCTTATAATATAATTGTAACTAGCAGCTAGTTCTACCATCAAAATGGAACAAATTGTACTTAGTTACATAGAGTTAGAATCTTGAGGAACGCCTTCATCAATGTTTCTCAAGTATAACTTCAAACTACGGCCGACTAATTGAATGCTTGGCAATGAAACCACCTAGCAGAGAATTAAGTTGTAACATAATGTGGCATGTTAAAAAATAGGTGAAGGTCTTTGCAAATTTCAGATCTAGTTTACTTAAAAGTATATAAACATCATTTTATAATCAAATTATCTGACTCTCTGGTAGTACTCATAATAAGTCAAGTCCATTACAAACAAACAACCTAACAGCTATGTGTGTATTTATCTTACGAATACTTATATAATTTATGTTAGAGATATCATGCCTTACCTTATCGTCAAGTGTAAAATACGCGTATTTCTTGGCAACTCCAGTTGCTTTCGCTTTAGTGACATGCTCATTTCCGATATAGTCGCCATCTTTTCTGCACGCAAAAGTCAAATTGGCTTCCACAGGGTTGTCATCAGTTCTTAAATCAGCATTCCATAAATGATATCCTGGAAAATATAAAATATATTTTTTATGTCCAATCAAAAGCATATCAGACCACACAATTTGGACTTTGTAACTTAGCTTATGACCATAAGGACTAATATCGTACTGCGTATTTGCACTTGATTGACTGTTAACGGTACACTCGTGGCTAGTTGGTTTTATAAAACCAACTTAACTAAATTTTTAAACTATGTACTTCAAAAACTCTTTTCTACCTTATGAATTTTTTTATATGTGTTCGTGAATAATTTCGTAATTTATGAAAATATCTTGATGATTACATGTCTTGGAAAGGAGATGTGAAGGTGGTACCATCATAAGGAAACCAAGATTTGGTGATGATATCGTAGAAAAATCGAGGGAAGCATTTTTTCTTTTGCTACAATGATTATTATTGGAAAAAAGGAAAGACTCTAGCTACTCCCAAGGAAATACAATTAATTTACGTGTCAACGTTCAAAGCCCTTGTCGAGGTTCCACAGAACCTACAGGACCAATGCCTTACCTTTCTCAGCACTGAGTGACGTCAGCGCCCGCCATCCCGCATTCGTGAGCCCTTTAGCCAGCCTCAAGGACTTGTAGACTTGAATCGCGTGGGAAGACGGCACGTGTAGTTCCCATCCCAGCTCGCCTGACCAGCCGACGCGGAGAGCCCTGCAGGTGTATGTCTTGTTCTCCGGGGTATTCGGCGCTTTGTATACTTTGATGCTGCGGTGCGTGTAGAGGGGGAATGCGTCGTTCGAGAGCCCTGTATCGGTGTAGCGCTGGAGAATTCTCTGACTGAAAAGAGTACAATGTCATACATGAGTTTTAGGGTAGTGGGCTTGTTACATGGGCAGGCGTCCAAGGTGTCCTTACAACTTGCCCTAAAAAATTAGGCTAAACTTAGATGCCTTTAAAAGGGTGTTGATGCCGTGAGTCTTGCCGTGAGATGCTCTCCTTTTGGAATCATTCAGTGCGCGAAATTAAAGTAAATGATTTCTGATATTGCTGCTAGACTGCAACTTAACCGTGAGTACCTACAATACTAATTAGCAATCCTGCCTGTTTAACTAAGTCGTAGGTTCGACCCGCTTACAAACATTCGTGAGATGGATTTTAAAAACACTTTTAGCCGCCTGTATCAGATGGCCTCTCGGCAATTACCTTTCCTTGAACTGTGCTGAAAGCTTTAATAATTTTTATATAACTTTGAAGATCCATTACCTGTCCGGTCCCTGAACACTCAGGATGCATAGCTGCTTTGTGACGTCAGTGATAGTAGCTCTCAGCTTGTGTATCTGAACGATGCGACGCAGATGAGCTAACGTATGTGTCGCGTTGAAACCGCTCGTCACAACGTAATATCCACGCCCCTGAAAGCCAAATGTAGCAACATCATCCATTGCTGATTGTAACTTATATAATTTTTATCACTCACTATTAAACACTAAAATTCACTAAGTGAATGATAATGACGAGTTTTTCCTTGCATTGCTCTCTGATAATGAATTAATCTATCATTGAACATCATATTGTTTAACTTAAGGTCGTTTCGTGTCTTTCCATTGATTTTAGATTCACATCTCGAATTAACTATGTTTCAACTTCACATAAATTGTACAGAGCTTTCTCAATTGTGATAGAATTTAATATTAAATAAATAAACATATAAACATCATATACATTGCTCTGATTCTGTGGTGAGTAACTTAAGCCCTTGTATTACAGATATCAAAAACAACGTCGGTACTACAACTCCCTGACCCGACACAATATAGAAAAGTTCGTTTCCCTGACCGGACCGGGGATCGAACCCGGGACCTCAAAGATGGCGCGACGCGAAATTCTGGCCTGATCGGCTCTCAGCTACGGCAGTCGTCAAAAATAAAATATTAAAGTTCATTAATATCATACAAAAATAAAAATCCCGTGAGTATATTAAACAAACCTTGAAAATTGGTTCATGCAACTGACCGCTGCCTCCCTCTAGAACACTGACGGTTACATCCGCTTCCACTCCACCCTTATCGTTCAGTAGTAGAGAGTATACAACCCTGCCGTTATGAATGGAAATTATTAAAATTTTGTGCAATCAGAAATGTCAACGCAATGTCAAGTACCTATCCTACGAATAATACAAACAACAAAAAATATAGTAAAACCGTAGATGTATGGATGTTTTTTACTCTTTCATGCATATACTACTAAATGAATTTGTATAAAATTTTATACTAGGATAACAAATGGGACACTTTAAAACCCCAAAAAATTTCAACTAAAATTGACCTTCAAAACTAGTAACAATAACAATCGAGCGCTATCGAAAGTATTCATAGTATCGGACCGAGTATGTACTATGCATATAATTGTTGTATATCAATACAATGGAAATGATGTCAACTATCTATAGGTAACTGTAATGTGAACCAAGTCGCGAGCAAGAGCTAGTTTTTCAGTAAACATATCAAAACATCAGCTAGGTCATGGACGATCCGTTGCAAAAGCAAACTCAGGGTATATACAACCTCTATCATCAGCTTATGATTACTCCACGGATGTAAAATTTATCTACCTCTATTCAAATGTTAATATCGATAGAATTAATTTCGTTTTAAGCTCATTAGTCAAAAATGCGTTTGTGGTATGTAATCAGTCCAGAAATTGTGTTTAACTCTCTCTGTCTTGTTTATAAAAATCTCACCTATCGCCGTCACCCTTAGTCAAATCGGCGGTGAACGCCAAGTCAGCCGTACGTTTAGCATCTGGGCCAGTCAGGTAGAACTTGCCGTAGTAAGACATGTTGAATAAGGCCGCTTCGTTCCTGCAGGCCAAAGCCTCTCGGCCGATCTGAAAAACAAAATATAATTTAATCACATACATGTACCTTACAATTTTCTTTCTATAGTTGGAAAAAAAAATCAAAAAATCTTTCAAACAAAAGCTAATCAAGTTTTTTCATTATATAACCAATTTTACATAAATTAAACAAATTCAACTAAGAATTTCCATGTCCACTGCAAGAATAGTCTTCTATCTCAACTATGACAGGAACAGGAGCGGGTAAAACTAGGAACTAACGAAATCATAATTACTTATTCAGTTTTTATTTAAAAAAAACACTTAACTCAATAATACCTATTGACACGAATTTAAGTTATTTCTTCAATAAGCTTACCAGTTCATGATGCTTCGAAAATTCGAAAGAGTGGTCCCCTTTGAGTATTTCTTCGTAACGCTGATCTTGGTTTCTAGGATAATCGTGAGTGCCGCCCCAATCGTACTGTTGGACTCTTATCTAAAATAAAAAACGAAACGAAACGTTAGTTACACAACGAGACAAATACCAAAACACAAACTACCCAGCCTACTGACAGTTACAGTGGCAGAGGTACCATGGTTTTAAGTTGCTTTCGATTTCCACGAAGCTAGCTTGCATTTACGCTCTGAGTTCAGGCCGTAGTAACTTATCACAAACCAGAGTACCAGACTCAACAAACATCCCTGGTGGCCTGGTCACCTATAATACAGGTATTACTATACCTATCTTAGGCGCCAGACTCTCACATCAATAAGTTAAGACCTTTCTTAAGTGTATAGCATAATGTACCTACCTTAAACCTTTTGTGAAGAGTAAATAAACTTTATTATTATTATTACCTACAATTTGACTCAATAATCAGTCATAAGGATGTAAAGGTTAAGAGTGTACATATAATAGTCTTCGCCAGGTGCGTCATAATAATCGTGGATCGTGCCTGCCAGCGACGTGTGGAGAAACATTGGGTCGTTCCCACCCGGCCCTGGACTGCATGACGGCACCATCCTCCACCAACTCTGGTGCAACGCATAGTAAATCGCATTGCGGTTAATGAGTCGCCGTGCGGAATCACGATGTTGTACATAGTTGCGCCTTAACAAAAGTGTAGCTTGCTAAAAAAAGTCTATAAAGAACGCACCTTCTCCCCAGGCATATAAAAGGCGGGTCGTTCCCACCCGGCCCTAGACTGCATGACGGCACCATCCTCCACCAACTCCTGATGCAAGGCATCGTGGCTCGCGTCGCGGCCGGCCAGCGACTCGTCGTGCGGAAACACGATGTTATAGTTGCGCACGTACGCTTCGTGACTGCACTCGCGCATCCAGTGCGAACGGGACATCTGCGCCGGAGTGAACCGACGGATGTCGAACGTGAACATGTTGAAGTTAGGCCTACAAATTCGGAATAATATGAATAAAATGAATGAATGAATGAATGAATGAATACAATGTTCAGTCGCAATATCTTGTTACATTTGAAGGGTCCACTGCAATAATGATGAATGTCCAAAATATTAAAATCTAAGTTATCAACGTCATTCGGTCACTTTATACATGCAGCTAGTGATTTCGTTTACTAACTAGGCAATATCGCTTCCAGGCCTGAGATAAAACTGTTTCTGATATTTGACTAGGTACACATCTAAAACGCTTAGTGTCCCAGGTATTCACGGCAATAAGGCTGAATTTTGGACAACGTTTATAAACTTAACACCCAAATATCTCGAAACAAAAAACAAAGGACGTTTATCATTATTGCAGTGGACCCTTTATTTACAACTTACAATCTAGTTGGGGAGACACTAAGAGCCTAAGTAAATAATGTTTAAAATAAGGGACAGGAGATTTACTATATCAATACAGTACCTATAAATAGTCGACATATGAGATACGATAAAAGCAGTAATTTATATTATTTTTAGGGTTCATTACCCAAAGGGTAAAAACGGGACCCTATTATTAACTTGACTTCGCTGTCTGTCCGTCCATCCGTCTGTCTGTCACCAGGCTGTATCTTAAGAACAGTGATAGCTAGAGTGTTGAAATTTTTACAGATTATGTATTTCGTTGCCTCTATAACAATAAATGCTAAAAACATAATAATATACTTATTTCAGGGGGGGTCCCATACTTATTTTACATTTTTTGCTGTTTTTGCTCGATATTAATAAAAACTGTTGTTAAACGCTTGAAATATTCACAGAATATTTAGTCGTACATTTACTTCAATAATAAATTATTCTGTCTAATGTTGGATAGATAATGGTACGGAACCCTTCGTGCGCTAGTCCGACTCGCACTTGCCCGTTTTTTTATTATGTTTCTAGATTCTATTACATATTCAAGATATTTTAACTCAGAAGTCACTATACCTACCTACATTTTTGAGACAAAAGATTAACGTCATTCGGTAAATTACACATTTTTAAATTAAGATAATGATAAATTATGCTGTTTGTTTAACTTTATTGGTCAACAAGTTCAGCTGATAACCTTTTTATCCAAACGCCGGCTAATGAAACTCTGGCCTAAAATAAAATAATATAAGTAAAAGTACAATTATCTTATTTTTTACCTTCCGCTAATTATCCATTCTGCCATTTGAATAGCACAGCCAGCTGAAAACATCATACCCGCGGAGTTGTAGCCGCAGTTGTGATATAAACCTGAAAAATTCATGAAGAGATCATGCAATCAGCTCAATGGTGATAAAGTGATCTTTAGTAGGTACAACATAAATATTTCTGTTCGAGATAATAATTTTGCTGTTTTTATTATTGGCTATTTTGCCAGATAGGTTTGTTTGTACATATAGTTATGATTATTTCGAACAACTACCAAAATACCAAACACATACCAGTTTGAATTACTTTGGCGACAAAAAAATTTGCTCTAGCAGAAAAACTTCGTACGAATTTAAAAATAAAATTTAGGTCAGTCTGCTTCTATTTAGTTTATCCTTTTTTCAAATTAACATTAGTTGTCTTTATTTGCAATAGCAAGTAACTAATAAAAAAATACAAATACCTAAATAATTTTCTGAAAGTTTTATGACAAAAAAGATATAGATAAATTGACAAAAACAAAGACGATAAATTGGTTAATAACATTTAATGATATTTCGTATACCTGCTATAAACGGTACCAAACAGAAAAATAGGCTTCGTTTAACGATTCGTTTTTTCGTTTCTGACTATCAACAAATAAATGTGAATACCTATCTACTTATGTATGGCCACTTGGTAGACACATCAGATATCGTAAACGACATTACCGATTTTGAAGTGTAAGGTGTTGTTAGATTTGTAAACTCCTCCGGTATATCATAGACTATGGAACAGGACCAAAAGATGTACTTACATAGCGTACTTAAACTACCAAAACTGGTTTACGTTTAATAATTCTTTCTACGCTCGGATTTTTGTAGGTATATCAATTGAGATTTTAGCTCGTTGCAATAAATACTCACCAAAGACATTAGGGTCCTCGCCCAACAAAGGTTTATGATCAGGGGTGAAAGACTCCGGTCCACACACTGTGCTCATGATGCCTACTTCACCCAGCTTTGGGCATAGAGTCGTGGCGCTGTTCATATGCACGCCGAACACGTCCCAGTCCAAATCGTATAAATGGAACTGGAGATTGTCTGGTACCTAGGTAAAAGGAGGAACAGTAACTACCCTGTATTTTATATAATTTCTTTTTAAAAATTAAAAAAATCTGGATGCAAGTTTCTTTTGATAACTCACTACATTCAGAAAAGGTATGAAATTGCATTCTGTGGGAACCAGTCATCCGGACCGAAGATTCAATTTTCGGGTGTATCCCAGTTGTCCCCTCTGGCGTTTGTCCCCTTGAGGGACAACTGGGATTTTTTTATAAAGATCTCCCAGTTGTCCCCCGTCTCACCGATGGAGGGGACAATTGGGACTTAAATTTTTAAATATCCTAGTCTCCCCACATGAGACATTGCCCTATAATGCTAGAAGTGACAAATAATAAAGCATTTGTTTAGATATCCTAGACCGTGGTTCGGATACAACGAAACGTGTGTTTTATATAAAAATAACTGTCATTTACCTTGAAAAGTCCGTAAGTTTGTCCGTAAGGCAATTTTCAAGGTAAACGATTAAAACTCCCCCTCCAGAAATTCCCTCAAGAAATCCGCCATGCAAAAATGACATTTACGTTCCATGGCATTATGAGCGATCGTGTTAAAATCGTGTTGCAACGACAAACTGAGTTGTTTACTTTTAAGTTTACATGTGCGAAAGGCGGGAGGCGTCATCTTGAACTAAGCTACTTTATGTTTCTATTTTATTTACCGAAATATTTGTTTTTAACTTCTGAGTGAAGTCGGGGGTGTAAAATATAGTTCTTTAATATAAAGAGCCCAGTTTAAAGGTAAGGTAGTTGTTCATTTTACCTATACTTAAAAGTTTATTTTACCCGAGTATAGTTAAATGAAAACATTGTTGTACTCGTTATATTTTACATAAAATAATAAACTATACCTAAAATCATGATTTTTCCCTTAATTGACTTTTCCTGTTCCTCATTAGACACTCTTCGTCATAATCCGAGCCAGTGGTATATGATATCTAACAAGTGCTATATTATTTGTCACTTCTAGCAAAATTATACGGCGACATCTCAAGTGAGGGAGACTGGGACGTCTAAAAATTAAAGTCCCAGTTGTCCCCCTTGTCGCAGGGTAGAGGGGACAACTGGGAGACATTTATAAAAAAATCCCAGTTGTCCCTCAAGGGGACAACGCCAGAGGGGACAACTGGGATACACCCCAATTTTCAGTCCCAAGATGTGACGTAAATTGGAATTTTCTCCATTATTTTCGCTAAAAGGGGTGTACCGAGAGCTACCCTATGTAGACTTAGATTTTAACATTAGCATTAGAACGTTACATTAGCTTATGGGCAGAGCCATTAAGTACTTAGACACAAAACTACAAACAGCATTGTCCATTGTCAGGGCTAGCAAGAAAAGATACTCAAATCTGATACACAAAACGACACACGTTAGGGAGTATTCAAGTATAACGTAACGCATCCCACACTCCCTCTTTTAACGCACTGAAACTTTTTTCTGTACTCCCCCTCCCCCTTTTTTTAAAAAAGACGACCACACTTATACAATTGAGGCATTCCCGGAAACCGACGGGAAACCAAAAAGGTTGCCAATTAGAGAGTTTCATTTATTAATTTGAGGACAAACAATTTAGAACTAAAGGATAATCGAACAACTGTTTTACCTGGTCTAACATAATCGGGTTACTCTCGTAACCGCCAATGCTGCAAGTGTCGCCTTGCATCTTCAAATACAAGTCGACGTCGTGGTCTCTCAGGTTGGGGTGGCCGCGGATCCCCTCTATTGCTTCGCAGACTACGTAGGCGTGCTTGAACGGGATGAGAGGGAGGTTGGGAATGCCAGCAAAGCGGGCCACACGAGGCCCCCATGCTCCTGCAATAGTTGTGGTTTAGAATTTTCTTGCCAATATAAGCTTTCTTGACGCCATAAAAATAGGTAAATTACAAAATACAGTTACTGCTATATGTTCTGTAATAACGATCCCTTGCATGGTAAATAAACCTCAAAAACTGGAAACTATGTTGACGACCTGATCAAAATGTTTCTCCAAATAATATGCTACATGACGTTTGTTTTGGAAATTTGTTTGTTGACGTTTGTTAGGGCAACATCGAAATAGCTACAAAATGGCGGTTTCCTCCGCGTTTACTCATATTTAAGTACCGCGTTGACTAAATCCCATAGGTGCCAGGGTGGAACAAATGGAACGGTAGCACTGGGCGCGACTAACTTGTTGCAGCAAATTTTCTTGGGTTATGGGCGTGTGGCAAAGGCACCAATGTCAAGATTTTGTCCAAAGTTTAGTGTCAGTCACAATTTAAAATGATACAAATTAACGTAGATATGTGACGTCATACAGATATTCGAAACATAACATCAGTTCATTAGGCAATAGGTGTCGATACTTACCTCCGCAGTTGACAACGCACTTAGTCCTAATGAATCCTCTATCTGTGTGCACACCAGTCACTTCCTTATTTCCTAGGATATTGTGCGTGTAGTGAACATCAAGTACAGGGCACTCTTCATATACCTGTCAAATAGTTACGTTTAAAATCCGTCATCAAAGATGTCACAAATTTTATGAGCCCACTATCTTAGCTTGGCTCTAAAATTTTAATAGCTATATCTACGTTTTCACTTTTATCAAGGACGTTAAGTGACTGCAAACTTATCAGTGTTCAGGTCTATTAACAGTTTAAAATCGCCTTGTTAAGCTTGAGCGGTTAACACACTGCCTTTCTGATACTTGAACATGTAAACTATAACTAATATAGGTATAGTACATAGAAAACAGATTTGAATGGAAATATCTTCTCTGATTGTTAACCGATGGTCAGCGAATCACTGTTGATCCCAGTTAGTTCCCGAAGTGGTGCCCGTGCCCATTCAGATCTTATAAATAATAGGGCAGTCCCATTATAATAATCTTTTTTAAGTTCTTGGGGATAGATAATAGGACATAGGTTAGAAAAATTAAGTGACATGTTGCCTCGTGATTAAAAGTTTTAGAGCCTATATTAACTATTGAGAAGTTAATTGTTCATAAGTAGTTCATAAGTACACGCAATAAATCATGGATCGTATCAACAAAACCACGGACCAATAGTCTTCTGAAGGACAGCAAATGGCAAACTAATTGCACCAATCAGGTACCTAACTTGTACAGTCAAATGTACGTCAGAGTACACATTTTTGACTTTGCACCACCTTTATGTCGTGGGAATAAGAACCAATATTTAATTGCAACTGGTTACCATGATATGCTGTCGTCCGTACATAAACTTGGAATAAAATGCTAACCTTCCCACCGTTCTTGGTGGCCACTTTGACCAAAGCGTTGCAAGCCATCGCAGGATCTATAGTTCCGTCTTGAGGAGCATACAATGCCATTTCGAATACAGACGGGTCCAATAACGTGAAGATCTTTTGAGCTTCGGTAGGGCTGAGGATTTCACTCGGGATATCCATGGCCTTTCCCAGCGTATGCAGCCTCATGTATTCTTGTGTTCGCACCTATGGTAAATAATTAAAGTCTCTAAATACCTGTATACCATAAATAAACATGTACAAACATTCAAAAGCACGTCTGACTACACACTTTGGTTTTGTACCGTCCTTATGAAGTAGAAATAAGAAATAATGTTGGACTGCAAACATATACCTTAACGTGTTGTTGGCTATATTTAGCATTTATATGAAATTGCACTTTTGTTATGTTCATACAATTCTTATTCAATTCGATTAAACTCAAAGTGATTATCAAAAAAGTAACAAAAATATCATCATTTTTATTTTAATTACTTCTTGAATCTTTTAACTCCAGTTACGTGGTCGAAAAAATTTCAGGAACATTTACTTGATTTCGCTGTCAATAAAAGGAAAAAATCTATAAATCGATAAAATACCTTACTTCGCGAAATAAACATCCCACCATTGTTGATCCACCCAGCATAGTCCTCGCACTCGTTAGCCAAATTGCTGTATACATTTCTCGAGTCTCGAAGCAATCTCACCTCTAAATCGCATGGTCTTAAAGACCAAACTAAACCTACAAATAAATGACAAAGACAATGTATGAGTTAGGGCTTTTGCATACGATCGTGGAAGAACTATCTAATAGTAAAAGAAAAAAAATATATGATTGCGTTTTGGTTCCGTTACTTCAATCCAGAAGCATTAAAATCATAGTGATGGACTACCACATGTCTAATTATTAAGGCCAAACTAAATTTTTTATGAACGTTGAATAGTAATAAATACTAGTAATTTTCTTGTTATTTAACTTCTAGCAAGGCGCCACTATTGGATTCTTGTGGCGGTCCTGATAGCTCCTAATGCTGTGTTGAGGACAGTGACATACCTACATAATGGCAGGGTGAAAAAGTGCAACGAATTTACTTTACGATTGTCATTGATATTGGTCCAATATAACTGGATAATATAGGTGTCGATTCCTATATATCTTCGCAAAGATCTTCTCCTTCTGAAGAAATTAAAAGTTCCAAATAGGGACACGTGACATGCCCCAAGTATAATACGATTGTTCTCCTCAGCGGCAGAGCTTCAACAGTCTGAGGTAGCCCTTGTATCGGCGTCGATCAATTGACCACTTTATACCCATTAAACTCGCGCTCACCCTAATTCAAACTCAAATACGCAGTTAGAGCACGTTAGAAGCGTAGAGTTCAATGTATTTGTGTATTTTCATGTTACATTTATTGCGAATATGCGATAAAGTTATTTATCTTAGCAAATAAAACAGAATTATAATTAGGCTACCTAATAAAAGGCTATGAAGCTGGAGCAGGCAAAAATTTGAGACAGCAATACCTGTTTACCAAAAAATACTACACGCCTGTAATAAACATTTTGTTTGACATTTTAGGCATTTTTTTAAATATGTACCTATGTATGTATTGTGCATGAAACTGTAAGCTACAAAATATAATGTGATCGAAGACAAACACCTGAAAAATTAAAAAACCAAATTTGTTAACAATTCCTACAAAGGTTAAATGTATAAGCACATACCTGCCGTATGCCATGTTGTACCACTGGTAAGTTTAGCCCTCTCCAATAGAACTGCATTTACACCCCTCTTCGTTAGCTGGTACAAGGTGTTACATCCAGCTATACCGCCGCCTATAATTTTTTTTTTATATATACTTAACATCTTAAATGTTAATTATATACATACGAAGGATTCCCAATCTTAGCATTAGATAAGACGAATCAACTGCCTTTACAAATTAAGAATTTTAAATTGTTTATATAAATAACAAAAGATTTTTAGCATGTCTAGGTGCTACGAATTTCATATGAAGGAATTTAAATATTAAAAACCGTTAATATTTAAATGATTAAAAACCTTTTCTAATAACGTGATAATTGGCTACTTGACAGTTTTAACAATAAAATATGAAAAGTGTTAGATATGTTAGCTTATTAGTAAAGTAATAATTTTACATTTTTATTTTATAATTAAAAGCATAGTTAGTATTTTAATTTTGCAAAATAAATTTTACTTTTTTTATCTGTGGAACAAAAGAACCGAAACGGAAACCACCATTGCAATTCGGAAATGACAGCTGTCGGCGAAAATAATTTATTTTAATGTGGCGAAACAATGATTATTTTACCGATTAAATTGAATTATTGTGTCTTTAATCGTATTAAGAATTTATTGAAACATTTTCCGTTTATCTAAATGAAGTCGTTCCTATGCGTATCGGTTCGTTGTCTACAACGTTGACGTCATAATTTCAACAGTGACATGACTTGGCGTTTTTGCGCGCTTTTTAAATGTGTTACACAAAATCTTATTTTTCTCTGGTTATTTACATTTTTTCCAGATAAATCGAATTGCTTGGGATATAAAATGAACGGGCGCACATTTTGCAATACTTTTTCAAAAACTGTCAAGTAGCCAATTACTTAATTGTTTATAAACTAGAAATACATATTTCAAAATATCAACTCAAAGACAAAAACTTTACTTAGGAACATATCAAACAGAACAAACTCACCGATTATAACAACGTCGGCTGAAGACACCACATCTGTTTTTGTAGACAGAAACCTTTTCTCGTTATTTGTTAGATTGTTCAAAAAGTTTACTGCTTTTCTTCTCACACTCACATCTCTGATAACTTTATACATTTTACAAGCTACGGCTGTGTCCCCGCCCGCGGTTGACGACCGAATGGAGCTCGACGAGGGTACCACGGGTCACTGTGTGAATGATATAGATACGTACGAAATATCACTTGTTATTTATTACTTAATGAACAAACACAGGATTGCAATTTGTGGAGCTCTACTTTACCATTAAAGATAGTGAAAGCTGTGTGATAAAAGTGAGTATAGGGCGGATGTTAAACCACACATCTTTACCTAAATTTTAAAGGTACCTACCTACAACCTAATCTTGGCTATCAATTATCCATCTTGACGATTCTGATTCTGGATATTTCTGTTCTGTTAAATTGTCCACATTATTTTTCTATTTCTTTAAAAAGGCACGTACAGTCAGCTTCATAAAGATCTAAGTGTCCAGAGTGGTCAAAATTATCTGAAGGACAGAAGTTCATTTTTATGTACGTTGTCAGGTCGTCATATTGTTGTAAGCGTACAGAGTGTTCAATATTATCTAAACTACACGATTCCATAAATATGTTATGTGTTAAGATGAGCAATAATATATTCGCGTCCTAAGTATTCATTGGTATCTAAGCATTCAAAGTGATCATAAATATGTTGGTAGTAAAGAAAAGTAAACTTTAATGTTTACGTGATACGATTGATTTCATTGTTATTATTGACAGTGACGTTCTAAGACACATGGATAAACGAAAACTAGGATGTCCAATTGCGTCACAGCCTACAAATATATGGATATGCCATAAAATTACGTACCTACATGCAAGTGGAATTTTGTAAAGATAGGAAACTGAATTTAAAGTTTTTGTAAATTCACCCGGGAATTGAACCGACTACAATCTACTATTGATGGCTACTATTTCCTCTACCTGAAGGTTGTCTGGAAGAGATTGCTCTCTAGCAATAAGACCGCCTATATTGTACTTAAATATGTCTGTAAAACCAATTTCTGTAAATTTTCTGTGCAATAAAGTGTATCTATCTATCTATCTACACTCGATTGGATCCGTTAGTTAAGTCGATTATGATAATTAATTCTCAGTACTAAACTTGATAAATTGAATGAAAGTAAATTATGAAATGATAAAAAAAATTCTTAAACTTTCCTTTTTATTATTAAAAAGGATAAAAATTAAAATATGGTTTTTATTTTGTAGGTACCTATGGGGCGCCCCTGAAAAGTATTGTTTTTTTTCTATTTTTGTGAAAAACCTTAATACGGTTCACAGAAAACATCCACATACCAAGTTTTAATAGTATAGGTTTTATAGTTACGGAAAAAAGTGGCTGCAACATACGGATGGACAAATAGACATGACGAATCCATAACGGATACGTTTTTTGCCATTTGGTTACGGAATCTAAATAGTCTTAGATGTTTTTAATAATTTAAGATAATTTAATTTAGTAGGTATTAGTATTAGTTACTTAGTTATGTCATAGTGGCTATAGTAGGCAAATAGTTAATTTTTTATTATATTACACTTCAAGATTGACTTCATCCCACCTGATGTTAAGTGGTAATGAGGTCCTAGCTTAAAGGCGACAAGTACAGCATAATAAATCTGTTACTGGAATTGTCCCCCTTACCTTGAAGGATTGACCCCTGCTACTAATGTAGCACCCCCCAGGAGCTCTGCAAACCTTACTCACACGCAGGAACACAACAACACCGAAGTGATTGTTATTTGGCTGCGGTCTTCTGTAAGGTGGAGGTATTTCACCAGTCGGGCT
This sequence comes from Glyphodes pyloalis, assembly GCA_037074685.1. Lineage (NCBI taxonomy): Eukaryota > Metazoa > Arthropoda > Insecta > Lepidoptera > Crambidae > Glyphodes > Glyphodes pyloalis. The sequence goes on along the minus strand of JAYKKO010000015.1, from coordinate 6,755,187 downwards.
GCTGCAGTTCGAGCTATAAATCGCTATGCCCCACCTCTCTTATTGAATTTTTACATAATGCGTAATAACACATTATGTAAAAATTCAACTATTTGACTGTAAACTGATCAAAAGTTATAGCCATGGGATTAATTAAAACACTCCCGTTAGGAGTTCCTGGATTAAAACTCTCATAAGTCGTAGCCTTGTTTTTAAGTTAGATCTGCAAAAATAAATCTTGGAAAACTGCATTAAATTTGGTGCAGTTGTTCTTGTGTGATGTCGACACAAACACACAGACAGACAAAAATTCTTAAAACACCAGGTTTTGGCCTCAATTGATTTTTTCGAGACCCCCTGAACTTTATCTTTTTCCAAAACCTCTTAAATATTAACACGGACCTGTTACACTTTTATAATAGGAATAGAAAATATTAATTGAGATTATTTTAGAAAAATATTTATTGCTAGGTGAAAATATTTTATAAACAAGCTTTTATTATGAACATACAAAGCAAACAAAAACCAAGATATACATAAAACTCATTGTTTTTTAAACCTTACGAAGGTGTACCAAATTTCAGCTCAATTGGTCCACAGGAACAGGTGTTCCTATGGGTATCTTCTAACTCCATTATCAGACCAGCTCCACGTTACCATGTTCATGTATTGTTATCGGCGATAACTTATCGCAGTTACCTAAGTATACCAAATTTCAGCTCAATTGGTCAACCTGAACTGGGTCAATTCTTCATTTTAAAAATTGTAAACATACATACGTATAATGTAGTACATACAAAATTAAAGTTAATTTATAAGCTTACAAAGAGATGCCTAAGTTGCGGGCACAGCAAACGAAGAAAACAAAATTGGTGAAACAATTGAAGCCTTGCTGCTTGGAACGCCGACACTTTACGCACTCGAAATTTAAAAATCTGCGTAATGTGTAGATATTTATGATCACTCTGACCGCTTAGATACCAATGAACAGTTTGGATGCGTACATATTACTGATGATTGTAATCGTGTACATGTTATTGGAGACTTATGATGAGAAGATATTTACGACTTGTTGGATGTGTACAATATTTAGGTGACTTTGAATGATAATATATTATTGCACCTTTGTTCCTCTTATATTTTTGACTACCTTCACATCTCATATCTTTATGAAAGTGACTGTACACACAAGTAGGCAAAATTAAGCACATTGCGCATTAGGACCTACAGTTTGCTAACTAACTTTTAATGCAATTTTTTTTAAGTTTATCATTCCTTTCGATATATATATTTTTTTAATTCAAACATTTTATGTCTTTGTGCAAAAAAAGTTCAGCGGTATTTGTAATGAAAATAATTGTTTGCCGGTATCTTCTCTGCAAGTTACATGTCCTGAACCGCAGTAATTTGGTTTATGTAGACGATTATCTACTAATGTAATTTATATTAATAAAATAAACTTTAAGTAGCCAAACATGTTTAGTAACAATTTTAAGGATTTTAACGTCAAATAGTGAACTTAGTCCAAAAATAATCTACTATCAATGTACCTACATATCACTAATAATAGAAGTGCGGAACATCATCTATTTATCACTCTCTCAAAACTATATCGGTCGAAGTTCAACAACTACTTGTTTATCAAACGACAATGCTTTCTGTTTGTTATTGTTGAACTAAAGACGAAAGATTGACCTTTAGTTAATGATATATTTTAAATTATCAATTTTATTAATATAATCAAAATAACACAATTGGCTACTTGACAGTTTTTGAAAAAGTATTGTAAAATGTGCGCCCGTTCATTTTATATCCCAAGCCACCATCAGCTGTCGGCGAAAATTATTTATTTTAATTTGGCGAAACAATGATTATTTTACCGATTAAATTGAATTATTGTGTCTCTAACCGTATTAAGAATTTATTAAAACATTTTCCGTTTATCTAAATTAAGGTTCGATGTCTAGAACGTTGTCGTCATAATTGCAACAGTGACGTGCTTAACGTATTCGCGCGCTTTTTAAATGTGTTACACAAAATCTTATTTTTCTCTGGTTATTTACATTTTTTTCAGATAAATCGAATTGCTTAGGATATAAAATGAACAGGCACACATTTTACAATACTTTTTCAAAAACTGTCAAGTAGCCAATTATGTACATATTGTAGGATTGGTTAGGTGGTGTATAACAGCAATGAATAAACAAAACCTAAGAATTACCAGTTTAAATGAAAAAACAATTAACATTTTGTCAAAAGATTATGTTATTATCTGAATAATTTTGATACATGAATTAACATAGATCTATGAAATATCTACTATTTACAAAGATACCTATATTACTCTTAAATACTTTTAACTATAACAATTGCCTATCTACAATTTTGTAAATATTTTAGTACAAATTTGGTAGGTCTGAAATTTACAAAAGAAGTTAATACACAATATTTAAACTACACCATACAATGTAGGTACATGTTGTAACGAACTAACTTTAACACGTTAATACATCTCTCGGGGAAGGCTATCTTTTGATTGAAAAACAATTTGTTTTTGGAAAAATAATACTCTTTTCTGGTCACAATGACATGGCATATCAAGCTAGCAACATAATTTGCTGGACATCTCAGTACCATATTAAACCTCGGCGCATACTCAAATAAGGCAGACAATATCTATAATTACAGACTGTAAATTAAAGTCAAGGTTAATTTTCGGTACTGGCTAACTTTGAGAGTTTAATTAGGATATGAAAATATGTTTTCTTTTAATTTTAATGAAAAGAGCAGTATTTCAAAGTCTTCAAAACAACATTCAATCATACCTACATGCCGTACTAGCATGCGTAATAAGTAAACTTTCTCACATGAGACGAGAAAAGTTTCGCCTTGAAAAGTTGATTGACTGACAGCACACCATACTCATATTTTCAGCCAATCAGCAGCGATATTATCGATTTGATCATTTGTTAAGAGCGCGATAATATTTACTTATGTGGCGCCTCCTAAGCGTCAAAAGGCCTAGCATGCGCTATACGATAAATTTCTCGCATGAGACGACAAGTTTTGATCCTGTTAATTGGCTAATAGCACACCGCACTCGTATTTTCAGCCAATCAGCAGCTGTCGCACTAACTTCAATCGATTTTGACGTTTGTTAAGAGCGCAATAAAATTTAGTCGCGTTGCGCTTGCTAGGCCTGATAGACAACATTGGAATGGAACATTTCAATCTAGTGCTTCATGGTTTTGCGGACTACCTATGGTATATACCTTAGCACAAATCAGTAATGGATATTTAAACACTGAATACAGACTTCTACGAAGAAAGTTAGATAAACAACAATCAACCAGTTATACATTTACTGATTAAGTAGTCAGTATATTTGAAATATAATTTAAAGAACTCTCAACTCAAGTCAAATGATTAATGACAGCCGTATAAGACACTTAAAATGACAAGTAATTTATAATCTAAGTAACGAGAGATATAAACTTAATAGACATGTTATTTTCTTCTACTTACAGGCAAATATATTTATAATTGAACAATAAAGTGATAATAATATGAAGGAATAAAATAATATATTAATGCCTTAGATATAAAACTAATAAAACACTAAAATAGGTATCAATGTTAGGAGTAAAAAAGAATTTTAATTTCTTTGGAATTGTTACATAATACTTAATTAATATTTTGAAATGCGGTTTTAATACAGTATTTTCTTAAGCTAAACATGAAATGTTAATGAATTTAACAAATATAATATGTAATAGGAAAACTGATGTGAATACACTTATTTGGCAACAATATTTAAATTAATTAATTAAGGTACAAGTACACCGAATAGTTGTCATAAATAATGGTATGGTAATTATTTTAAAATCCTAATCTTCAAATTATGAACGGGAAACATGGAGGTTTGGCTGCAGAATATATGACGTCAGCACTTGCAAGCGAATATGAATAAAGGCTTCAATTTACAAAAAATAAAATGGCTAAAACTTAAACGTACTAAATATTTTAAAACAACGCATTATATGTCCAGTAATCTCAAAGTATCTATTTAAAAACAAAGCATAGAAAGCAATAGAGTTTTAGAACATAAATTAATTTATTTCTACTCAATGACTGATTAATCGTCATAAATTCATTGATTTGTGTACTGATATGTAGCTAATTAAAAGTCAACTGGCAACAATGTTATCGTAAATAAAAATTATAAAGAGGAAAGCTTTGATTGTTTGTTTGTTTGCTTTGAATATGCTCAGAAACTACTGAACCGATTTGAAATATATTTCACTGTTGGTAAGCTACACCAGTCCCTGAGTGACATCATAAACAAAGGTGTAAAAAATTATCAACCCAAGGCAGTGCGAAGCCAGACCAGTAGTCATAACTTGAAATGATTAATTTATCATACATTTTAAACATAAAAGTATACACGCAGCGCAGCACATCAAGCTCCCTTAATTAGCCAATACGTTTTATCGGATTAAGAGTTTTATAACTCTTAAAATAAAGTAGACTATTCAATGACACTATTGTCAGATTAATGCCCGGTTCCAATATTTAAAAAAAATAGTTACTGATAGTAATAAATTATACAAGGCGTAAGTTTAAAACGACTGACGGACGAGTGATGACAGCTGAAATGGCAAGTAAACTATGGAACGGTATTAATGACTCTTATTCGGTTGGAGAAAAACGGATTGTGTAAAATATTGGAACTGGGCCTAAGATAGGTAAATTAATATTTCTCGTGCAGAAATATTTTAAACTTCATTTATTTCGATTAATTTGAAACGGAACATTACACGGAATGTCATAGATACAGGCTTCAACTTAAACAACCTGGATATTATTTATTAAACATACTTGGCATCATCGGCAGAGTTGAAGTTAAACTTTGTAGGTTTTTGAAAATAATTACCTGTGAAAAAGAAACAATATTTTTACAACAATAAAAGCTACCAATTTGGTTTCGATAATGCCTATCTAGTATCTAGCTAGCTAGATAGACCTAGGTCTAGAAACATAAAATCTAACACAATTCTCAGATAAAACATCGCAGTAAGTGGCTATTATTACAACCTTATATTTCGTTTCATTCTGATATGATTTGTCTGTAATCAAATTATGCAAGTTCAATTTTACCAGTTCTGATTGAGCTGGAATTTTGCATCAACATACATATATATCGCGTAACAATGCAATATTATGATTACATAGAGCCGTACCGATGATAAAAGTGGCTATAGGAAGGTATGGCTATAGGAGCTCAGCTATAAACCCCCTTCGAGTTTGAGCTCGATTTGTTGGTCATGACCAGTATTTTGCTGATACCTTAAGGTAGCAAGGTTTGATGCTGGAGCCGGAATGTAGCCATGGGAACTCTGCATTTTTTGCTTTTTGTTCACTTACGAACTCGTAAATAAAAAGCTTGTTTTAAAATTTTATTTTACCTTTAATTTTTAATTTCAATAAATTCTACTAATTTTACAAACGCGAAAGTTTGTTTTTATGAAGGTTCGTTACACTTTCACGCAAAAAAATTGAATTGATTTGGATCAAATGTGGTAACTCGACAGATTAGATAGCTAGATCCTATTGGGTAATTTTTATCCCAAAATAACGTGAATCCCGGGTCCGATCCTGGGTCAATAAGAGAAACGAACTTTTCTATATTGTTTCGGGTCTGTGTGTTGTGGTACTGTCGTGTGTCGTGTCTCTGATTCATGTAACACAAGAGCTTAAGCTACTTACCACAGAATCAGAGCAATGTATGTTATGTTGTCCAATGGCGCGCCGCGTGGTCGGTCGCCGCCACCGCCACCGCTGCGAGCTGGGCACGAAATGCCACAAGCTCGCGCGTCCTTTGTTCTATAGGGTCCTTTTTATCTCGAAATAACGTGAACGAAAGCGCGAACAACAGCTTTATATGTAAGATAGAAGTATATAAACTCACCCGGATCAAACGTGGTGCGGACTGGCGACCCGGGGCGGGGTGAGGCCGAGCCGGTGCTGGCGCGCCGCGTGGTCGCCCGCCGCCGCCGCCGCGGCCGCTTCGAGCTGAGCGCGCAGTGCAACGAGCTCGCGCGTCCGTTGGTATATGGGGTCCTGTTAAATAAATAATAATTTAATAAACATGAGACAACACCACTTACACACAGTTTACCTTATCCGTAAGAAGGTATATAAATTGAAATTAATCGCAGAAAGATGGACACGCAATAACTTCAAACAAAAAAATAATGGATCAAATGGTTCCTTTTTTGTTCGTAATTGTTAGAACAAGGTTTTTAAAAATTACACACGCGTGCTAAGCCGCGGTTGGCCACTAGTAAATAAATATATTTATTTATTAGGTAGTTTCTGAATTAATTACTAATCCATGTGCATCTTTCGTTACCAGTTTAGTGAATTAGTGATATGAGAATAAAACGTACGGATACTTGAAAGTGTTACAATATAAGGAAAATAAAATTTCTATGTAAAACATTCAATTTCCTCGTAATTTTCAGCATTTATGATCACATACCTATTTAAGGCCCAATACGAAGCAATTGACATTACCCGTTTCGCGGCGAACCGCGCGCCATCTATTGAACGCATTTGGCATTAGCTCGTGCTAGCGCAGCACGAGTGTGCGGTGCTAGTACGAGCTAATGCCATGTAGTACTAATACATACATGTCATGCTGTGCAGAGTAATTTTGATTTAGAGACAGCATTGCGTACGTATAATTTATTAAATCTTACTACTTTGTAATATTAGTAAGTACCAATAGATTATCAATTTTGTATTTTATTCGTTACATACATACAAACATATCGATGGTCCCAACGAATAAACGTTCAAACGAAAAACTACTACTTTTCAGGAAACCATAAAAACATTTGAAATCACATTACTTTAATGTCGTAATGAATAGATATATTTAATGTATAATTATATTAAAGGTTAAAAATATTTCAGATCATATATTTTTTAAGAAAATAAAACTATCGATTATCACAGTATTCAAGAAAAAACATATAATTTTATTATTCTAATGAATAATATGTGACTTGTTAACAGAAATGTATCACTGCAAGTTTATTCGTGTCATAAATGAAGCATAAAGAAGTGTAGTAAAACAATACACGATTCTACAAATTAGTAAAAGATAATAATTCTACATTAGGATAGCTGTATTAAAATTTTTGCGATCTGTAATGAAGCATAACTAATAAAAGTAGCTTCCATTTTTACACGAATAATCGTGTCTTTTTTTTGTGTAGGAGTTATTACCCAAAGGAAAGGTTAGACACAAGCGGCAGATTGATTTAATACGTTTATTTTGGTGTACTCAAAGAAACAATTAGATTCAATAGACGCATGTTTTGTTATTCATGTTATATGAAGAAATTTAATTTCCCTACAATAAACGAATTTTGTGCTATAAAAGTCTTATTTTAAGTCCAAAATTTACAAAAAAAAAATTCTATGCCATAAAAACGAAAAAAAATTTTTGGGCAAGAGCTCTTGCACGTTTATTCCTTGGGGCCATCGATATATGGGGTGTAATTGAGCATTGGCAGCGTGTATGCTAACCGACCTTTCAAAAGGTTGTGTACATGAAGTGCAGAACTGCAGACGGTACACGCATCCTCACCGGTGGCTCCAAGTAGCTGTGGTACACACAACGATCACACCCCGGCTTATTACGTCGGCTTGTGAGCTAAACCCGATGAGGAATCCTGCATGCTTCGGTTGGCAGGTCTTGCGGTGGAACCTCCTGCTTTGTGTACAAAGTCTAACTCGGCGGTAAAGGCAGTCCACGCTGATAAGCATAGGGCAAGCTGATAGGGCAGAGGTCCAGTTTCATACAGACTGGGCTTTGTCCGAAGCTTGCACTTGGACGGCTCTGGGGGTGTAGTTGGTACATCGTGGTCGCTTTCACTCTACACCGGGGAGATAAAGAGGATTCGGCAGCACCTTAGTGACAAAGGTGGCCTGTTTAAGGGGGTACTGCTTTGCCTGCTCAGCCGGGGAGGGGGCTAGAAAAGATGCCCTAAAGAAATGTTCACCCTAACCCACACGGATGGTAGTTACCGCGGCTGCCTCCGCATCGTTTCACTCGTAGTCGACGATGCAATAAAATACGGTTTTTAAAATCACCTAATATGACTTCAGGCGCGTAGAACGTGCTTACTCTACTTGATCACAACTCCAACACCTATCCAGAACGGAAAACCGCAATTGTTCTCGGGTACTTAGCAATTCTCCGAAGAATTAGCGCGCAGTATCAAGAGTGTACGTCCAATCGAGCTGGTACTGTTGTTGGGCGCCAAAATGGCTCAAGACTATGAAGGCTGGCTTAAAATCTAAGGCAGAAACGGAGTGGGTAACATGAACTAGAATGGTCAGCTACTGCTCAATTTATGTGCACAAATTCTTGCTATTACAAACACTTTGTTCACCCTCCCCGCGAAGCATAAAACTACATGGAGCACCCAAGGCCCAAATATTAGTATCTAATAGACTATGCGAAAGTACGGCAAAGAGACGTTTCCCAAGTCCTAATCACCCGCGGGATGCGTGGTGGTCACTGCTAGACTGACCACAGACTTGACGTTATAAAACTACGTCTTTGCTTCCGGCGTCCTCGCAGATCCGGTCCATCCAAGTCTGCATGTTTAAACGGTATTAGGCTTATGAATCATGAGACAATAAAGACATATGCTGAAGCGCTAACAATCAGTTAACCGTCTGTAAGCCCTGAGAGCAGTGATATCGAAAAGAGCTGGTTGGCTATATCTTCTCATATCTTAGACACGGCTAAATTCACTCAAGGGCTAACAACCAAAAACATGAAAATTGGTTTGTTGAAAACGATAAAGTCATAGTTAGCGCAATCGACAAAGCAGAGCAATTCACCCTGAAAGTGTTGTGGAAATACGACGAGAGTAACCTGAAGTTTCGTCGACTATCTTGGGAAAGGATCGGTGGTGGCAAGACAAAGCTCACTACATGCAGTGGTTTCCTGACACAAACTAGCTTGGGGTGTTTTACAGTGAGGTTCGAAAGTTGATTAGCACGATCCCCTTTTCAAAAGCTCCTTTGAAACCATCGAATGGTGAAGGACTTCTCAAAACAAAGGAGAAAGTGCTCGAGTAATGGATGGGACACTTTAACGCTCTACTCAACGTGCGCTGGTCTCTTGACTTTGAATATGTTCTGTTGATATCTGAACTCCCCACTCTAGCTAAGCTGGATAAGCCGCTGACACTTGCTGAGATTGTTCTTGCGGTCAGTTAACAACTAAAATAGCGCGTGGTTGGTATCAACATGATACCGGGAGAGCAACTACTTAAATCCGGTGGTGACGGGTTTCATTCGGCTATATGGAGCCTTTTTGTACTTTGTGGGAAAAAGACCAAGTCCTAGCATTTTTACAGTTTCTCGCATTGATCGATTGCACCTCTTACCGGGGTATTTTACTATTATCAGCCCCTGGGAAAATCTTTGCCAGAGTACTCCTAAACCACACCGAAGAGCACCTGCCTGAAATCCAATTTGGTTTTGGCCTGATCGGGGCACGTGCAAAGCTAATTTTTCAGTGCGTCATCTTCAAGAAAAGAGTTGACCTCGAGAAGGCTCTCGATGGCGTGCCCCGGAAAGCTCTCTAGAAGGTGCTAGGGAAGCTATGATGCACGGAGCAGTTCTGTCAACGACGAATAGTCTCGACTTTTTTCCCCGTCACCTGTGGTATGAAGCAAGGGTATGTACTAGCCTACACTATCCGCGCTGTATTTTGCATTGGATGTCAGGGATGTCTCAAGGACTTCTTCGAAAGGTTTTCGCATCCGGTTCCGCACTCAGGGCTTGCACGTACGTGTTACACACGCTATGATTAATGAGATCTTGTACGTAGATGACCTTTGTTTCGTGGCAGAATCCCCAAAACCCTGCAGCAAATCATGTCGGATTTTCACCGTCTTGCCAAAAATTTGGTCTAAAAATAAGTATCAAAAAGAGGAATGACTGTCGAAGGACGTTAATGGTCGCGAGACACTGAAATGAAGACTTGGTGAGGACTAGTTGAAGCGGGTTGACAAATTCCACTACCTGGGAGTACAATAACACCCAAGTGCAACCTCGATGCTGAAATAATAAGCAGAATTAGTGCTGCAGTCGCGGCATTCAGTAAGCTAAATTCAGAGGTCTTCTGCTCTCAAGACATCAAACTTGCTACCGTCAGGTATACATGGCGATCATGATCGGTCAATTCCATCTCAGATGCCTAATGAAGATTATGATTGGCTTTTAGCCACATGCGACCACATTTTCTTAATAGGTGCATCGTACGAAAAATAACTTCACGTACATACTTTGAAATGATTGTACTTGTGAGTCTTACAAAATGTCGTTGTAAAAATTGCAAAAATTAAAAATTAAAAACTTTATTCTGTTTTCTCCATAGTGGGGGTAAGGTCCTGAGTGTATTAATTCTTACTAGACTCCAAACGGTCAATCATACCCCTATGACAATGTATGACATTATTTGCCGTCTCTGTGATTGCACTTACTCTATTCATTATTTTCCGATTCGGTTGTGATATTTCGTCGACGCGCGTTCAATACCGCGTAATGACATTTTCCCGTAAGTTCTAATTTAGATTGAAATAATATGAAATAACAGACCACTTTAATCTTTATGGCAAATGCTACATACGCGGTATTGCACGCGCGTCGACGATTTGCATTTTTGAGTTTCTCACTTGCCTAGAAACGTATAAATGATCAGTTTGGCTATTGTAAATAAGTAAAACCGGCCAAAAGTGTGTCGGTCCACGCTCAGTGTAGGGTTCCGTAGTTTTCAAAGCATCACAATACTTAAGTATCCTTAAATTACAACTTAAGTTAAAAAAATATTTTTTAAAAATTTCAAAAACGATTAAACCCATCAGGTTCAAAATAATTTTCCTAGAAAGCCTTTATGCAGTTCTATATTCCAGATTTTTTTCATACTTTTTGACTTATGGTTCAAAAGTTAGAGGGGGGGGGGACACAATTTTATTTTCTTTTGCAGCGATTATTTCCCAAAATATTAAAAATATAAAAAATGATCTTAGGAAACCCCTGTTCATTTTTAAATACCTGTCCAACGATATATCACATGTTGGGATTGAAATAAAAAAAAAGTCACACCCCAATTTACGTGTAGAGGGGGTACCCTAAAAAACATTTTTTTATTTTTTATTTTTGCACTTTGTTGACGTGATTAATATACATATTTGTACCAAATTTCATCTTTCTAGTGCAAACGGCTTCTGAGATTATCCTCGGACGGACAGACAGATAGACAGACATGGCGAAACTATAAGGGTTCCTAGTCGACTACGGAACCCTAAAAATGCAGCCTAAGCAGCCTCCCAACAAAAAAGTATTTTACAAAAAATATAATCTCAAAATGGAATTTGCGCAATTCGAGCTGCGTAAAGACTACGCGTGTAAACCAATTTATTTACTATTTTCAAAACAGACAAGTAACTGCCGTCACCTGTCAACACTACACATCGAAGCACCTGAACGGCAAACTTTCATATCTAAGAATTATGCAATTTAATCAGGCGTTTGTGTTTAAAATGAATTATTTTAATAACTAATAGATTGTATAAAAAACGAAGAAGGCGGCGACCTTTGGAATCACAATCCTAAAATTTTTTAGTAAAAATATTGTTTTCTAAATATATATTTACAGAGTTTTGGAAGAAAAATAATTTGAAGAAATCATTTTTGAACATTTTTTAAAAACGGTATAATTTTTATATATTCATTTATTTTAAAATTTCAAGAAGGCGGCGACCTTGTAAAATATCTAAATAAACGTACAAAAAGTGATTTAATGCTTAGAATTACTTGAGGTCGTCGTTGTAGTGAACAGAAATACATGAAGTTTCGCTAAATCTCTTCGTATTGGGCCTTAAATGCTAAAAAAATAGCTAAATAATGGCTAGACTTACCCCTAACCAGCTACGATTATCGTAGCTAACACCGTGATCAAATGGATGCACAAACATTATACTCGCTAGGACGCAGAAGTACGGGCACCGCATATATCTCACACACCACTCCCTCTATTCTCTTACCTGTTGCCTCATAGTAGGGTTCCATCTGCAGTAGAGTGCCTTCCAGAGCTTGATGACCCTCAAGGAAGCCACAGGAACGAGCACCACTTGGGGACGCGAGTACGGCGACGGCGGCGAGCTGGGACCGAAGGAGGCCGGGCCCCAGTAGAGGGGGTTCAGGTACAGGTCCTGGCGGCTGTTGATGTACGACCAGAGGGAGACCGTCTTCGATTTTATTTCTAAAACAAAGAATATGATTGAACAGGAAATATTTTTACAGTATTCAACCCCCAATTTGGGGTCAAACCCTCCACACACTTTGCTACCATTAAAAAAATCAAGCCTGAGACAAACAGCCGACGTGGCGTGGCGGGGCGACTTTGAGCAGCAGTAAATGTACTAGTTATAACAAAAAACGCCATACAAAGACGTCCCGTCCGGCGTGACGGTAAACGTCGGCGCTGTATGGCGTTTCTCGTTCAAAGTTGCGTCGTCGCCCCGCCCCGCCACGTCACGCCGGCTGTTCGACTCAAGCTTCAATTAGCAACTCGACGTCAAATATGGCGTAGAGTTGCGGATAACTAACTTCTAATACCTGAAAACCGATCAAAAAACCATACCTTCTTTGACTCTCTCCCGTTCCGTGTTAAAGAGGAAGGTGCCGAAACGGCACGAGTAGAGGTGGTCCACGACAGTGATTAGCAGCCGCTCGGTGAACTCGAACGCGGTCGGGAACTGCTGCTGCAACTGCCACACGCAGTCCACCCACTGAACGAACACCGGCGACCGGTCCGCGTCAGAATGACGCTCGTCACCGTGACCGATACGCTGCAATACAATACTTAGTGACAAACAAAATTGAAACTTTAACACAACAGAATAAAGTGCAATATAGCCCGTAGCAACACGGAGAACCAGCCCTCTTATTCAAAAGGTCGGAAACCTTCTCAACGGATTTGAATTCGGGAATCATACTTCTATTTTTAAGTTGCAAGATAACTAGATTTCTTGGCAATTTTGCGTGTTAATTTTCACAATAGAACACGGATATAAACCAAACTCAAGCGCTACTGTTTCAACTTACCAGTTGGAACTTGTGCCCGAACGATAGCCACTCCTTCTCTATGAGCACTTCGAAACCTCTCAGCGTCCGGTAGAACGGGTCCAGCATCAGCATTGCGAGGGCAGTCAGCTGAGCGGTGCGGTCCCACCCGTCCGAACAGTGCACCAGGACAGACGTTTTGTGATTTTCCACCTACAACAGTTAAATAAGTTCAAGTACATCATGAAACAACTACAGGGTGCGCACGATACAGGATTTCTCCTAGTGTGGGACCCACTGTAATGCAATAATTTGTAACTATGTTTTTTGGTAAATAAACTATTTGTATTTTTAGGTACCTCGACAGCATGGAGCGAAACTATAAAAAAACGACGACCTCCGTAGCCGAGAAGCGAGCGGGCAGCGCGTCATCTCCGAGGTCCCGGGTTCGATCCCCGGTCGGGACAATATGGAAAATAACTTATTGTCTCGGGTCTGGGTGTTGTGGTTTCTGAACTAGCACAAAGACAATGTGAACACATGTATATACGAATAAACGAACGAAATCTTATTGCCTACGAGTCCGACCAACGTGCACATTATTTTGGCATAAAAAGTATCAGACGTGTTACTAGCTGTTGCCCGCGTTATTTTAGCATAAAAAGTATCTTATATGCTAATCTGCTATGTCATCTTCGTTGCTACAAAATCCCATACAAATCCATTCAATAGTTTATACGTGAAAGAGTAACAATCCATAGATCCACACAAATAAATAAATGCGCCAGACAACCACAACAATCACCTGGTCTCAAACTATTTCCCTTGTACTATGAGTACCAGCCGACGAATACTTACTGGGCGCGTAATCCCAGTACACCCAGACCCGCGCTTTGGCCGCCTACCTTAGCCACTGCGCCACCGAGATCGTCTCATAAAAAATAAACTCTCATATTTATGATATTAGTAGGATAACCACTATTTCCAAAGCTAGAATCTAGGAACTTTGACTTAAAATCCTTTTGAACAGATTAGCTACACAACTAAACAAGAACCTGTGTTAGAATAAAATTTGAGATTACCTTATCTACGATGCGCACTGCACCAGCCAGGATGCACTTAATATGTTTCAACCAACAACTAGCTTCTATTCCACTGAACCATCTAAAACGCCAAGTTAAACACCGTCAAGTTATGAAAAAATAAATATTAAATTAATATTTTACTAGGTACCTAAAGTTATTAAATGTATGCATACCTGGTTTGGTCAATCATTGGGAAACAGAGTTCTTTCAATTTTCGTAAACTTTCTCTCATCACATGTATGTTGTGAATATCTAAAAATACCAATTCAGCATTTTGATATGCGTCTTCTGATTCGTATCTGTAAAGAAATATTAAATCATTACTTGTTTGTAAAAAAACACAATATCCAGTATAGTTCAGTTTTTTAAAATGGAAGAAAAATCAGTTAGATTCTGTAAAGTTTTTCATGTAAAAAGTTGCTGGCGATATATTGTCTCGCATCGGGGTGTAGTGGTACCGTCGTTGTTTCTGTTTGCCGTAACACAAGTGATTTACATTTACATACTTATCACAGAATCAGAGGAGTGTATGTGATGCTATCCAAAATTTCTTTCTTTATTAATTGCTAGGATGAAACCACTAGGAACAACTTAGGACTCTATACACAAAGTTCGAAATTGTTCAGTTAAACATTTACTTACCCGCCTCCCTTTGCTTTGTTGGCAATAGCGTTGGCGCTAGGTCGAGCATCCATAATAAACAATTTGTGCGCTTGCGCATTGGCATCCATTATGAGCTGGATATAACGTTCGTCCTCGCGGCTGCGTTTCCCACTAACCTAAATGTAACAAATAAATGTCATTTACTTGCGAGTTTGAGTGAAAAAATGTAACTATTTTATGTATTTAGATACGAGTAGACAGTCCGATACATGAAGTGCATTGTATATATTTTACAGTTATGTAAATCCAAAGACACATTACAACAAATTTAATGTTTAATGGTATACCCCGCTTTCTTCCATCCTGAAACCAATTTGTCCCTAGGCATTATTTTTTAATTCTCTACGACTGTTTTATTGAATCGCGGCCATTTCTTCAGGCAAAAGCGAAATACTGTTTTGGTAGTATACCTATAAACTGTAGGTTACTATCAACTCGAACATTTCTCTGAACACAAAGTTTAGAAGTAACTTGTCTTCAACACGCAAGAAAGTTACTTTCGTATGAAAAACTTTTGAACAACGCCAATAGGAACTAGCCCTACTATTTTAAACATAGAAGAGTTGGATAGTTTTCCTGCCCTTATTATTACTTTACATAATATCTGAAAAAAAAAACGGGCTTTGCTTGGAGGATCACTTTCAGAATATGTTATCTTTAAAGATCAACACATTTTTTTTGTTTTTCGTTCTTACCCCAACTAACGGCTGACTGCATCGCGTAATGGTGGCCTGCGAGCTCGGGTGTATCCACGCCAGGACAGGGATGCGTCCGCGGGACCTGAACGCGGCTACCGACCGGAGCAGGTCGTCGTTAGCCGCCGCTGGAACCGCCCACACGGCTGGGTAGCTGTCGCACACTTCGTACTTGTCATTTATGCGTGTAATACGCCACATGTCGTTGTTTACACCCTGTAAATCGTAATCGCAGTTTATTAAAACTCAGCCAAGTCAAAAATAATTGAGTTCATTGATAACTGAAATTGTAAACGTATTGTTACGCGCCACGATCGATGTAAACAGCGCCATCTAGTGTGGAAAGGCGGGACTACAGAGAGTCGAGACGCGTACGCCAGAATTTACTAGAACTATGACCTTGACCGAGCGTACGGCCGCTCAAGGCCGGACTGCGCGCGAATGTTCCGGATGTTTCTGCGTTGGAAGGTTCGGGAACGGCCGCGGCAATATAAAAGGCCGGGATTCACCGCGACCGAGACAGTATTGAATTAGCGATACAAGTGATTACTTCGAAAGCGATTTTGAAGTGCGACTTGGGAGCGATTGTTGTTTTAATTAGTGCGTTTTGAGGTTGTAATTAGTGGCGTTCAATTAATGTGGCTTTTGGTAATTTTTATCGGCTGTTTTTATTGTCACGAACCCGAAGCTCGTAACAATTGGTGTCAGAAGTGGGATTTAAATTATGCCGATTTTACCTAAAGACGACACGGAGGGTATCCGTACCCGGAGTCAACGCCAACTGGAGACGGACCAGAGACGTTTTGGTGGAGCTTTGCCACAGGAGTCGGAGAGCCAGTTATTAACCACGGAGGCTGGCCCGTCCACAGAAACACCAGCAGCATCGGCAGCACCAGACCTTGCTGCCCTGATGATGATGCTGCAGGAGCAGTCTCGTCGGCTGGAAGAACAGCTTAAACGGGACAAAGAGGAACAGGCTCGCCGACAGGAGGAACAGGCTCGCCGCCAGGAGGAACAGGCTCGTCGATTGGAAGAACAGCTTCAGCGGGACAAGGAGGAACAGGCTCGCAGCCAGGAGGAACAGGCTCGCCGCCAAGATGAGCAGATGCTTCTTTTGAAGGACCTTCACGCTACTTTCGGGAAAGACATAAAGGAGGTGAAGGATAAGGTTGCTCAACATGACAACCGCCTGTTGGAATCTGAAATACGGATCGACCAAGTCAATAATCGGGTTGACTACGTAGTGGCTGATGTGAAGAAGACCGTGATGGCAGACGTTAAGAAAACGCTGGATTGTCTTAAACTTGGAGAAGCAATTGCAGCTCCCGTAGCTACAACACCTTCGCTACGTGGATTCAAAGTGCCACCGTTTGACGGAACTTCTTCCTGGTCGGCCTACAAAATTCAATTTGACGCAGTCATGAAAGCGAACGGCTGGGATAAAAATCAGGCCATGACTGCCCTCACCCTAGGCCTTCGTGACCAGGCCTTATCTGTCTTGGAAGCTCTCGGTAAGGAAGTAACTTACGAGCAGCTACTTGAGGCATTGGAGGCTCGATATGGCGACGCTCACCTGGAACACGTGTTTCGCGCACAGCTCAGGGACCGCGTGCAACGCAGTAGCGAAAACCTGCAGCAGTGGGCCCTTGAAGTGGAGAAGCTGGTGCGTAAAGCTTACCAGTCCGTACCAGCGCTTATTGATGGGAACCTGGTGCAGGTGTTCATCGACGGCATCCGCGATATTGAAGTTAGGGCTGCTGTGAGGCTCGGGCACCACGAGACGCTAAAGGATGCCTTGGCCCATGCCCTGGAAGTGGAAGCTGTGCGGCAAAATCATCGTTCCCATCGCGTCAGGGAGGTTGCTTCAGTTCGCGACCGCAATAAAAGCTACAGCCCTAGGTGCTACGGCTGCGGGGAAAGGGGCCATCTTCGATCCAGTTGCCTTAAGCGAACTGCAGAAAGAGAACTACGGCTACCTGCAGACCTGATCATCAGAATACCACCTGATGCTCCAGGCAGTATAATCGATTATGCGAATAACTGGCGGTACAAAATAAATGACATTGGTGTGAACGTCAGACAATCGGGCCAGAAAATGTCGGGAAAGATGAAACCCCTTTGTGACCGCAAAGTAAACAGTAGAGTGTTCGACGAAGGTCCAAAGGTGAGGTTGCGCAATCCAGTCCACAGCAGAGGGAGATCTCCTGGGCTTCAGTCTAGATGGGAGGGACCGTACCGGATTGGGACTGGGGGCAATGACGTAACCTACCGGAAACAGAAAGGTGCAAGAGGCACTCCTAAGATTGTCCATGCGGAGAGATTGGCGCGTTATTATGGAGCCGATAATGCTCGGGACGAGCATGTCTTAGGAGGGGGCAGTGTTACGCGCCACGATCGATGTAAACAGCGCCATCTAGTGTGGAAAGGCGGGACTACAGAGAGTCGAGACGCGTACGCCAGAATTTACTAGAACTATGACCTTGACCGAGCGTACGGCCGCTCAAGGCCGGACTGCGCGCGAATGTTCCGGATGTTTCTGCGTTGGAAGGTTCGGGAACGGCCGCGGCAATATAAAAGGCCGGGATTCACCGCGACCGAGACAGTATTGAATTAGCGATACAAGTGATTACTTCGAAAGCGATTTTGAAGTGCGACTTGGGAGCAATTGTTGTTTTAATTAGTGCGTTTTGAGGTTGTAATTAGTGGCGTTCAATTAAAGTGTGACTTTTGGTAATTTTTATCGGCTGTTTTTATTGTCACGAACCCGAAGCTCGTAACAGTATGTTTGTTGTTTTAACCACGAGAGCCGTTATTGTAGGTAAAAGTAAAAAAAAATATTGCGTTTGTGTGTTTTTTGCGTTTTCTTCTTTACAGAACTGAATTAACAAAATCACACTGAAATTTCGTCATAATTAAAAAGTTTATATTCGGTTACTTAATTTCTTAAAAAAATAGAAAATTGAATGAAATTGAGCATCAAAATAAGTTTAAACCAATAGTATCAACGCCAATGTCTGCCAGGTTTGACAAAACTTCCCAAGTCATGAAAATAAGAGGACAATAGAGCTTATTAGTAATGAAAATATTTAACATAGGCTGGTAGACTACATTTTTGGACCACTGCACATAGCTCATTTGTCCTCATCTACAAATGTTTATATTTGGGTCAATCAACTTTTATTTGTCCGGTAAGTAATATGTTTTGTCCCTGACCAATAATCGCAGTTCCAAAGAAAATTAAGTTGTTTTTTGGCATGTGTCGCATTTATCTTATTATTAAGCAAACATACGAGTAAATTATTTTAAATAAATCACTATTAAACTGGAATTTTAATGGTTGTCCAGGTGACAAAACATCTGGATGTAGTGTTTTTTTATTTGTCCCCCAGTCGCTAATTACAATGAAACATTACTTGATACAAAAAAATACCATATGGCAATTAATTACGCTTGTACATAATTATTCATTACAGTGTTCACTTAGATGCTAGCATATAGATTATTGTTTGTTTCATAATTTTACCGAATTTTTTGCATGTTCGTTTTGGTCCCTATTATATTTTATTATTCCGACTTCCACCGGACAACGGTAAAAAAGTTCCGAAACCAAAACATAGATGAGTTGATCAGTGCCTTGACAATAAGTCGGTCGATTTGGTGACAACACTCATCTAACCGCTATTTTTATTTCATCATTGCTGCGGTGTCAGTCGGTCGCGCGTTTTTAAAAATTGGGTGGCTTTATTGTGTGTCCACCGGACAACCAGCACAAAATCGTAAGTATTTGATATACCGTAGTAAATAAAAGTGAAATAAATTATATTTTATCTATATTTTTCACTGCGCGTAAGACCTAATTCAAAATATCATTATTTATTATCAGGAAGCGCAAAGACTGATAAATGTCACTCGGACAACCAGTCACTTGGACAACCAAAACCGTTGCGCGTGGGACATTTTGGTTGCCCATAGGACAATTAATGATAGAATCAGCATAAATCAATACTTTTTCTTTCAAAAATTAGTCACTGAAGAGCCTCTTATAAAGACTAGAGCATTTAATATAAATTAGATTGATATTTTGACCAATTTCAACTTTTTACTTCTTGACGTGTGGAACACCGAGCCGATGATCTCTGGTGTCAGAGTTTTCAAACTACGTACTACTACTAGCAGTAGGCCTCTATCTGACATGATTGTGTAACGACTGCCATTTAAATAATCAATAATTAGAGTCATGTGGATTTCGGAGTCAAATTTACTATTTTATTTAAATAAATCGTGCTGCTCTATGTGAATTCTTAAAATAGAAATAATTATCTAAAGAAAAAATGTTAAAATATAAAAAAAATCAAATAAAATTAAAAAACTAAAATTTATCATTGATGTACACTTAAAAGTTGATTGACCCATTTATGATGTGTAATTTTTTCAGTAACATATCATTACCATTCGTCTGAGTTCTGCAATCGGTTCATAGACATGCCAGCCATCTTCTGAGAAGTGTTCTGAGTAGCTGAAGGCAAATAGTGGTAGTCTATGTGAAAGAGGGAAAGCTAATTGCTGCAACTTCTCAAATATGCCACGCCTTGAATGATTCTCCTGCTTATGTGCAAAACGCAGGTTCCTCATGTCCTGCAAAATTCAATTCATTTAATTTATTACCACATGAAAAAGAAATAATTATTTAAGTTACCTATATGAGAAACCTAAGCAAGAACAAAAATTACCTTACAAAATACTTCAATCCCATAAGAATTTTCACCTTTGGATGAAGCGCCACCGACTTTTTCTATGCGTGATACCTGACAAATTAAAATTATATTTTTATATGCTTAGAGATTAGTGAATTTCATATGACTCATTAATTTTGTGATAAATTCCAAATTAAAAAACAAAAAAATATCAATTTGAACAAATTTAATGTCATTTTCAGTTTGGGGCTCCTTATTTATTTGAGATTTTTACAAAACAGGCAGAAGTTATATTAAAATTGGTCCTGAAAATATATATAAATCCTAGGAAAGGAACTTTGTCAGTGAAATTAGTTTTTGCAGGTGTGGGATCTATGAGGAACATTACATTCAAAATAGTTTACCACACATTTGTACAGATTTTAAGACCAATGCATATTTATTGTAACTATATAAAGGTAAAAATCTTTTTTGGCTAAATTGACAATACTAGTAACAAAAAATATGAAGGGTACAGGGGAAAACAAGCAATGTACACATAAAACTCGAAAATCAGGTTATGACACCAAAAGTTACATTAACTCTTGTATTTCACCCTGTATCAATAAACATTTATGAAACTTGTGATGGTTATTTGTATTTTAAACTTTTAAAAATCATGCGCCGTCACTCTACCAGGGAATGCCTTGGTGTAACAGATCAGGTTGTATTTTCAAATGCGCATTTCTCGATTTTCTTAATTTGTGACATCGCTTGTTTTTCCCCTATACCCTTCATACAACATAATAAATATAATTCTTACCACTCCTAATGGTACACTCAGTGTGCATTGCAAAGCTGCACCATCCAAGGGTTTAAAGTGGAGCTGATAATTGGTCACTTTGAGGACCCCTCGTATGGGGCCACTAAACGGACACAAGTACGTCACATCACGAGCTACACTCATTACCTTCTCATTGTCTAGCAATTGGATGTCGCCCAAGACATGAGGCTGGAAAACAATTACAAGAACAGTGTTAGAGCACATTAACCCTTAATAGCTCAATTTATTTATTTCAAATAGGTATGCAGACAGATTACAGTCAGAAAAACAATAAGACACAAAAAAATTACTTAACTAGATGGCAATCTAATAAAGCATACACATCATGTTTAAACATTTATAGCTTACATTTAGGAATTAAATATAGAAAAGACTAAATTAAATAAGTTATTTAGAGTTGACTCAATATATTTTACTTTTTCATTTGTCCCTATCAGCCGTTACATAACTATTTATACCTATAAATATTTTATGTTATATGCAATAATAAATACAATGCTCATAATGATAAGTTCTCTAATTTTATGCCTAGATCGAAATAAATATAAATGTAATGATAGCTCAATTATCCTATTCAAATAACTTTAAGGCATAAAAGATAAGTCCTAAGCAGTGTTTCAATATATTTTTTGATAGTTGCACCTTGATAATTTATACACTACACTACAAAAACTTTATCCACTTTAGAAAAAGTCAAATATGTCAATGAAAGGTGGACCACAGGCTTAGGACACTGAGGAAACCCTTTACTTGCGGCTATTAATATCATTCCCTATGAATAAAATAAGCACCCTATTCAGTAATGACATCTGTGCAATCAGACCAAGTTATAAATGGTGGTGGCATATTATTTGGATATTTCCTAATATACCTTGAATAATTCACTATGCTGTCTTTGACTATGGATGCGATTAACAAACAGACAAATATGAATAGTTCGAGTTTTACTCATCGTTCTAAGCAAAAAATCTTCACAACACTGGTTAGCAGTAACTATGAAGCACACAATGACTGAATGATTAATGCATAAAAGTAAGTTAAGCCTACAGGAAATGACCAGGAAGCTATTACAGCACTCTGTGAGCATAAATTTAATCCTTTTAGGAAACTTACGGAGTCTTGTCCGTGTTTAGAATTCAATGAACTTGATTTGGAATCAGAGTCCAAAGAGTCTGAACTCGCATTTTTGGATAGAGAAAAATCTGAATTTAATATTTCTGAACTGTTATGTTTATCCATTATAATTGATATGTTATATATTCAAAATTTTTGTCAAATAAACGGTAACAAACAATAAGAGAAATTATTAATCTCCTTTGATGTGAAATTTAGGACAATGGCTGTCATCTGACATTGGACAACGACAGTTAAATTCTTATGTCATTTTGAACTCTTTTGCCACACGTTCCGATTTGGTCTGCGGAACGCGCAAGAAGTCCGCGGATTTTTATTAACTTCATGCAGTGTGAGACATCATTTAACTCATATAATACATTTTCTCAATTTGACTGGCTGAAAATGAGGGTTTGAAATTATTTGCCGATTACCTCACTATTTTTCACTGTTGGGAATGGTCGGGAAGCTACACGACTTTGACAACGAAAATAAGTTTAAAGCACCATGGACTTATTATACTAATATTAATTATAGCACAGACATCTAATACTTTATTATTAAATCTTAGGCTTAAAGGAATCCTTACTCCAAAAATGTAGTCAAAAACGTAAAATATAAATCCGGACAAAGTTGGAGTGTATCATTCGTTTTTTAAAAAATAATTGCGTCGTTAAAGCATGGACTTAGTATATATATTAAGTCCATGGCATGGGTTAAAGCCTCAGGGTTAAAGCACAGACATTCTAATACTAATTAATATATCTGTGGGTAAAAGTAATTAATTTCATTTTCAAAAAGCGATTAATTTAACCTATTACATCATTATTTTTCATGCTTAAAAATATTATAATTATATTCATGTGTACCTTCTAAAGTTTTATCTTACGATGACGAACAGTAAATGTGTTTTTTTTATTACTTTCAACATTGGGTAGATAATAATCTTAGATAATAATAGTCATATAGGCCTAGCATGCGCAATACGTCAAATGTATCGCATGAGACGACAAAAGTTTATATACCGTTGATTGGGTGATAGTACACCGTACTCGTAGTTTCAGCAAATCATCAGTTGACGCATCGATTTTGACATTTCTTAGGAGCGCGATAAAATTTACTCGCGTTGCGCATGCTAGGCCTGATAGAAAGCTAAGAATATTTTTCAATTAATCATACAGCACGTAAGAATTTTCCTGACCTTGGTCCGTTACGGAATAAAACCGCATTCGAAATTGAAACTTGTGGTTAAGTCTATTGTCTGTGTCATCAAGGCTCCACTACAAAGGGGTTACAACTCATAAGAATTATATTTCCTGCAAATTCATGGTCCCTAAGTTTGTTAAATAGGTAATTCAATTAGTTGCCATAGTAACTGTGTATCTTAGTAACCAACCAATATCAACGTTTTCTTGGTAATTATTCGAAATTGAGGTATTCTCAATCAATAAGTTAATTCAGTACTTCGCAATTAAAAAGGTAAATTATTTTAACACGAGTAAAACTTTGAAATGAAATTGACAGACAACATCAACGTCAATACATATTTAGCTTACAAACAACCTGAAAATTTAGAACCTAACCGGAAAATAAAATGCGAAAATTTAGAATGGGACTACAACCATCCAAAATCTCTTGTCACGATATGTATTGAAAAATTATGTGAAAACTGGACAGGTAAATAAATGTTTTTATTGCAATAATTATTAAATATTATTCAAGAAGTAAGATCATCTTTTATTTTCAGGCACACCTAAATTGGAGAAACTTGTAGCCAAAGACCGTGAGTACTTTTTGAGGATTTTGAATACAGATGTCCCACTTCAAATTTTAGTGGACAATATAAAAAGTGACATATTTTGGAAAAGATGTTATTCTGCACGATGGAC
This sequence comes from Glyphodes pyloalis, assembly GCA_037074685.1. Taxonomy (NCBI): domain Eukaryota; kingdom Metazoa; phylum Arthropoda; class Insecta; order Lepidoptera; family Crambidae; genus Glyphodes; species Glyphodes pyloalis. The sequence goes on along the minus strand of JAYKKO010000015.1, from coordinate 6,731,088 downwards.
AGATTCTTCATTAATACCAGACGGTAGAAAATGGATGAACCTGTACTTGGAACGGCATTATGCAGACATTTTAGAAAACATGAATCCTCGGCATTACGACCCAGAAAAGGTAAATTACTTTAACACAAGTAAAACTTTGTACCTTTATTTTACTTTTTAAAATGTAAACATTGTTGTATGAGATGAATATTTTATTTCGTCGATGTACTTCCCGGAATGCAATAATATAAGCTAAAAGTTTGATTCATTTTCATGAATGGTTTGATTAAAATGTACTTTTTGTGTTAATTTACGGAAAATTTACAAAGCGTATACTGAGTTTGCACAGCAAGTGTTGAACTATTTATACCAATATATATTTGGAATTATTTATAGATTAAACCACTATTAAGAAATATTTTTATTTTTTGGAAAACTTTTAAAGCAAGAGCGACACCTACCTTTCAATTTTCAATTAAAAAGTAAAAATTAGTCATGGAACCTTCACAGAAATGGTTCTGCCTAATATTATCTAAACACGACGAGAAAAAACTTGTTTACGGAATTTATTGTTTTTTATGGAAGCTTGAAAATTTAATATTTTGCTACAGGTGAAAACGCTAGTAAAACTATGTGGGCCATATATCCAATCTCTTTTAATCAGAAGTTTAGTACCTTCTGATATTCCTGTTCAAAGAACTACTTCACCAGAGATGGCTGATCTTATAACCAGTCAGAGGAAAAATGGTCATAAAATAGACGCAAATTGCAGTCGAGACTTATTATCACGAGGTAAAATTTAAAACCTTTAGAGGTTACATAAATTAGTTTTACTCCGCTTATATAGCGGAGTAAAACAAATTATTTTTCTGTGCCTTTTAAAACTATTCAACTTTCCAAACCCTATCGAAATACTTTTAATATTGCTTAAACCATCAAAACGTTTTTTAAAACTACAGTTATAAATATTTAATTTCACAATTTTTTTTAGCAAAATGTATTAATTCGTATTTTTTTCAGATCATATTTCCTTACACGCTGCATTAGGAAGCTTAACAAATTTAGTTGAATTACATCTAACATACCAATTACGGGGAGTGGGTGTGGATTACCGAAGGGATCAGTTTCAATTTACAAACAACGATGCAAGGAATTTATCCCGAGGCTTGGAAAAATGCAGCCAGTTAAGAATTTTTAGGTAAATATCAAAATTATAATTACAGGAACATCCTACTTCCTTGTGTGTGCTTTTTAAACAAAATTAGTAAATATATGAAGTACAACTCAATTAAATTTTTTGGCAGAAGTTGACTATTTTCTAGTCACTTTGACTTCCTGTTTGTTTTTTCCAGAATTACAAGAAGTGATATGAACTGTCAAAGAGTAAAATATATTTTACGTGGACTAGGGGATCATGAACACTTAGAAACACTTGACTTTAGCCATTGCAAAATTGGGGACGAAGGTGCATCTTCAGTTGCAAAATTCATTTCAAGACATGAAAGCTTACGAAATCTTTTCTTGGTCGATAATATTTTTGGTAAATTTTGCAAATTAAATAACAATACATTTTCATGTGCCCATAGAGAAAATGTTTTTACTATTTATTTCTTCTAAATAGGTCCTCTTGGGGCAGAAAGTATATCACATGGTCTTAATCATCCAGGATGCGGTGTTCGTAATTTAGACTTGAGGCTAAACAATAAACTTGGTTCTGAAGGAGTTGCACACATTGCCGTATCTATTGCAAGAGGGTGCAATCTAACATCGTAACTATTTTTGTTATTTATTTAAATATAAAATGTTATAAGTTTTTTGAATTTAGCTTCATTTGTTCTGACTTAGATTATTATTATAATTTTCATAGGTTAAATTTGTCTGGATGTGGAATTACACCAGGCCCATTGTCAAAGGCTCCAGCTGGAGTTTGGTCTGCTACAACCGCTGAAAATACGCCAACTTGTGGAGAACTCTTGGCAAGAGCAATTGGACTTATCAAAACACCACTGAGATCTTTGGATATAAGTGTGAATGATATTGGTTCAGTACGTGTATGAAATACTGATTTTATTTTAGTATACCTATGTATATTTCAGTAGTTTACCTAATTTTCATAAATAAATTCAATTGAAAAAGTTTTTTTTATCATAATACTATCTTTTATTTCAGCCGAGTGATATGATTTTATCAAACGCCATATGTTTAAGTTATATAATAGATATAAATTTAAAAAGATCGGGAATGGAATCAATTGCAATGGCAGTAGCAGAAGCTGCCGCAGCTGCTCAAAGATTAAGAAGAGAAGCAGAAAAAGGAATACGATTCAGAAGAAGTGCTGGCAGAGTTGTACAGGCACATCGTGTTGTTAAATATATGAATATTGGTAAATACTTACGTTACTTCCTAAGCATTTTAATTAGAGTTACAAGTTAAGGTCACCGTTGTAATGGATACATTTTTTTTTCAATTATGTACCTAATGGAAGCTCAATTTTAATTTTAGATGCTGATCCAATACTTCTAGCACAACAACTATCAGCTCGTCCATCGATAGTATCCATTGCATCAGAAGAAGGGATGCATAGTATACAAACACAGCCATTGCCATCTGATTTTGGATTTGTACCAGCATTAAAAGTAAATGAATGCTGTCTTTTTATATAACAATTTCAAACTCACTCTTTTACTTCTAGTATATCTTCAATTATTATTTTACAGAGCCCATTGCCATCTTCTCGTACATCTTCGATAACGGGTCCACCTACATCAAGAAGATCAAGTCATCATATAATTTTGGAACCAGTTAAGGTAATTTTATTTTTAACAGAGAGGAAGTGTTGGATAAAGTTGATACCTAAACAACATATTTTATTTGTTTTTAGGAAGTACGTCGCACTGCTTTAGTAAGGCGAGGATCAGATGGCTCTTTACTGAAGTCTCGTAACGACACGTATGAACGACATATAAAAATCTTCGTATCTAAAGATTTCGATACTGATGATGACTAATGCAATTTTTGTTTGTATTCATTTGTTGGCAGTATTTATTCAGTTGAGTTTTACATAAAACTAGATTTATTTGAATCTAATTTCTGTCTTTGAGTTCTTATGTACTTAAAAATTACTTAATATGCAGGTTGGTCTTTATTTTTTCACTCATAGAAGTTAATTGATAAGTTTAGATACATGTTTGCAGTACGGTACTGACTTTATTTCTATGTGATTATTAGCTAGTAAGCGGTCCCCCCAGCTTCCCCCATTCTCCCAGTGTTCCCTTATCATAGTGACGTCTGCATCATATAATATGCTGCTAAGCTAGCCAAGCAAGGTTTTTGGGTAACCACGGAACTTTTTCCGATTGCCTGTTTTAATTGAATTTCCGAATTAAATAATTATGGGATATGTATTATATATGAAGTATTTTTTTATGATGAGGATTAATATCAAGGTACAAATAAAGGATCTTTTTTCCGGCTGCATTTAAAACATTATTTAAATAAAATACAGTAAAAGCTCCTTATTCGCGGGGGTTATGTTCCACAAATATGCCGCGAATACGGAAAACGTGAACATGGAACGGCTATTTGTATGGCGTTGTAGGAGATACGTTCCAGGGTTAAGTTTTTATTAATTTATTATATTAAAATGGCCAGGGTTTGGACAAGTTATTGATGAATTTAGTTAGAATTTTCATAAAAAAAAGTACTACCTATCCATTTTCTCAGGTTAATGCTACAAGTTCCCCGAATATGGAATTCTTTGCCGCGAATACTGAAAATTAGTCGCAATTTTTTAATCCGCGAATAGTGAAAACGCGAATACGGGAACCGTGAATATGGAGCTTTTACTGTAATACATATTGTGGCGTGGTTAGACTTTTTCTGTTGAGATATTTTCCGTAAATAATGCTGTAGGTACTTAACAAATTCGTTAATTTTTTATTTTATCAACAATTATTTTCGCAATGAACGCGTATGCTGATGACGCCGCTGTAAATAATATGTTAGGCAATTTCTTGAAGTTTTATAAGGAGCCCTATTTCTATCATTACATCTTTAGCAATTATATAGCTTTCTAACAGAGTTTTAAATGTATTCTATAACATTATTTAATTTATTCGTTACTATAAAATGTATATATTTCTTTTTTATACTTGAGTGTAGACTAATATTTTTTTAAAGATATAACACCAACTAATACATTAATAATATTTACAGCCTGTCTTTCACTAATAAACATATTTTTTTACAAAAACAAATATTGATTTTACCTGCTGATTGCAATGACAAACTTATTTAAAACAAGAGGTATTAAAACAATTTATTAACTAATTAACTTGTAAAAATTATCTTCACGTAAAATCCTGATGGTACACTTGTACCTTTCTTGTTGTATAAATCTTTATACTTCTACTTTATACTTTTAAACTTTATTGTAAAGTGACAAAATGTAAAAATATAAAGCAGATTAATAAAAATAAACAAATACCCTAAAAGTAAGGTGTATTTTTTGCGTAGCAACATTTTTCATAGACAATTATGTGCTTTTTTACGTCTACTTCTAAAATGTCAGTCTAATAAAGTCAGCCAGTCTTTTGAATGTCACGTCAGTTTAGTCAGCCATGTTTATTTCTTTGGAATGTGTTTGGAAATGGTGGTAGTGATGAAAAATTGAAGCTGTGAATTTTTTTTGCGAATTATACTAAAACTGTGTCAGTGAAGCTTAAATGTGTTTTTTTTGTGTAAGTGACGTGATCTAACTACATGAAAATGAGTTGGGGCACAGAGCTTTGGGTAAGTTCTTAGTTTTATTGCAAACTTATTAAGTAGGTTCGTTGGTGATTGCCAATTTGTTTCAAGCTCTTATGTTTAAGATTGTAGAGTTGGATAAAGTTTTAAGGTAGCAATTTGCTCGTTTAACTCAGAAATACATATACTCCAAAAATCAATGTAATAGTAAGCCCTTATATTAGTGAGATACATTATTAACAAATTGAACTTTCATGTAATTAAAAAGTATGTGGGTACACTATTTGCTGGCATTGTGTTAGCTTTTGTGCTTGATGATAGTTGTAATTCAGATCATCTAAGCCAGAATTTATTTTTAGCTAAATACTTACTGCTTATTTCATAAGGATTTTTTTAAAAGTGGCAGGTGTTTACAGAAATTAAATGGTAAAATACCTTTTGTAAAAGATATTAAAAGTGAATTACGAAGTTATTCATGTAAAAATGCTGTTAGCAATGTTATGAGTCATAATTAAAGTAATTAACCTGGGAACTAAACACCTAAACTTTTTATTTGCTTTGTTAGTAAGAAAGTAAAAATCCAGCCTAAAATTCGTTTATAAAACTATGATTCGTTAGGAGAGTATTGTTACATTACAGTTTTCTTTTCAATTTTTTTATTGTATCTAGAATTCCGGGACAAGAAGTCAGTAGGAAAGAAACTCTATTTTTCTATCAATATAAACCACCTCTCTTTCTCAATAATTAAAATCGTTATGGTTGCTGTTGTGTTTTTCCCATAAGAAAATTCTTGAGACACTTCATATTTGTCTGGATTACTTACTCATTTACCATTTACAAGAAATAAAATAAACTGTGTTAGACAGCTAGGAGAAAAAACACAATTTTATTGAATTGCTTAGTACTACTTAAAATGGCATTCAAATTCAATGTTCATGGGTAATTTGACTAAAATGCAGGAGGGAGTGGACACTGTATTTACTCTGTGGTAGTTACATCAGTTCAACATAGTAAATAACTTCACTGCTGTAAATATATTTTTGTATCACAAAAATTAGTGGTAGTTCAACTTGATGTGCATTAACACTAGTGCAAAAAAAATTAGACAAGTTGTGGATTAAAGTGCAATCTAATAATATCATAATTAATTTAATTTCATATATTTATTTCTATTTGTTTATATCATAAATACTTTATGGAAATTTATATATTTATTTATTATATAGGTATTTATTTGTTTATTATAGTTTTATTTATCTTTACATATATTTTTTTATATTTTTATCTTGTTATGGTATTTATATTGATATTTTCTGTTAGTATTTTTCTCAAGCATTTTGCACGGCTGTACCCGTTTCTCGATCTCTACTATTTCCTCTACCTAAAGGTTGTCTGGAAGAGATTGCTCTCTAGCAATAAGACCGCCTATATTGTACTTAAATATATCTGTAAAACCAATTTCTGTAAATTTTCTGTGCAATAAAGTGTATCTATCTATCTGTCTATCTAATTTAAATGTGAGAATGACTTAGTTTAATGTCATGGGCAGCAATCTCTATCAGTTCCATAGTCATTGATGTAAGTACCAAATCCACACAGTATTTTTTGCATGAAAAGATAAGATTTGCAGTAATACATGCTCTGAACTTTCTTGACAAGTGGGTTTTGATTTGCATCCACATATGAAGAGCACAGGGGAAAAACAAGTAATGTCACGAATTATAAAAATGACAAATTGAAAAAACAACCTGTTACACTAAGGCATTCCCCAATGGCGTGAATGCATGTCATTTTTTTAAAGTTTAAATAATAACTATTCATCAAATGTTTCATGATTTATCATTATTGCAAGGTGACAATACAAGAGTTAATTCAACTTTAAGAGACATAACATCATTTTCGAGTATTATGTGACATTCCTGGTTTTTTTCCTGTACCCTTCATATGTGAAATAACTGTTTTAGTAATATGTTAATTTCTCTAGTACTACCAAAAATATTCTCTATGCAATTATGATTTTTATTGGTGCCCAATGTAAAAAATAAAATAATAATTTGAAAGTATTGTGACTATTAATAAAAGGTAACAATGATTTGTAAATCACACACCTAACTAAAGGTTCCAGAAGTAGGGAGTATCTTTTTTTTTTTTTTGTGCTATATTCTCTGCAATCAGTCGTCAGACTATAGTCAGATGTGTTGAGTGTCCGCTGATTGTTAAAGAGCAGCTGGCCCCTGCCATACTGTCTTCTTAAATTACGTGGTTTCTTTTTAACCTCCTAACCACTTTGTCGTTCTTTAGTAATCCATAGGCGAGTGGATTGGGGTGATGAGTGAGACGTTGTACGTGTTGTTTCTTGTAGCGCTCAATTTCTGAGGCCACCGTTGCAATATTCAAGTATTCATGAATTTCATCATTCCTCGTAAACCATGGGGCATTTGCAATGTTCCTCAATATGTTGTTTTGTACCCTTTGCAGGCACGTGACATTACTCTTGTTAGGTTGTTAGTAGAGAGTATCTAAAAATTTAAATTGTTAGATTAGATAGATTTTTGAAAAAATACTCTTGGAAAAAGTTAGCAAGCTTTCTGTGTTGTTCTTTACTCTATGAAACAAACGTAATGTAAAATGTAAGTGTAATTAATTCATAGTGGACTTATTTCCTAAATCATTTGATTTGTGCCATTCATTAAAGAACCAAGTTCGATGCTTGAGATTTGGTAGGCATATCATATTTTAAAAGATTTGTGTAACTTAATTTTGATCATTAGGTTTTTATTTTCAATTTGTAACAATAATGTATTCAACTATACAACACATATGGCTCAAAATCATCAAGGTGCAGAATTAGCTTTGCTAGTAATTTAATGCCTTAAATCTTGACTTTATCGAGAAAGAAAAATTAATAAAATATTACAACTAACCTGTTTTGTGTGTACATCAAATAATACAATTTATTAAAGAAGTAAATTTATAGTTAAATCAATACAAAACACAGAGAAAGTCATTCCGGGAACGCGTCCTAATGCAGGATCTTTAACAACAAGTCCAAAATACTAATGAAAAATTTAAGGAATTCAACTTCTGTCATTACTTGGTATACCATATTTTTTATACAAAATCTAGTTTTGAAAAGGGTACTGAAATATATTTTTTTTTAATTGCAGAAATGCAAAAATAATTTGTCCAATAGCGCATAAGTCATTTCAGTGAACGTATTGATAACCAAACAAAAATAGTTAAAAGTTTTACGCAGCTATTCTGTGTCAACCGTGAGTGAAGAAGCAAACAACAACAAAACCGGCTGTCAGTATATTTATCGGCAAATAAATTAATATCTAAGTGGTAAGTTATATAACCTTTCAATTAATTATTCGAAGAGCGTACATCAATAGTCCGTCAATTCGTGAACGTGTTTTTTACATTTAATTATTGATGTGATTCTTTTTTACAACCCGGAATAACAAAGTAACCTCAAATATAATACTATTGACAAAGCCAGCTCGCATTTAAGATGGCTGCTGACTTATCAAAGCGCGCGCTTATTTGAAATCGTCATTTCGAGAACGGTCATTTTGGAAACGTTCCCGGACATGATGGTACGCTCCCAATGACGATTCACTTACATTTTTTCATTAAATTATTTGACAAATTCGTTGTTTTTTAATTACAGCGTAATGAAGACTCCTGATAAACAAAAAAATAAAAAAAGAACTCAAAAAAAGCAATATTACAAAAAAAGTATAGAATTCTGTGCGCTGCCCTGTCAAAGTTTATTAACGTACAAATTTTGCAACAGTATAAACTAAGAGTCATCATTATACCTTGAAATTTTTTTTGGCATAAAATCAATCTTGAAATTCGCAACCTTGGTGATTTTCAGCCATATAGGTAAAATTTTTATAATCATGACAAGCCAACTGTCTCAGTCTGCGAAGTCTCATGAATAAAATATTGAAATGGATGGTCAAAGATGTTTTTTTTTTTATAGTAGCGCAGTATATTGGCTCCTCCCAGCCTGATGGTAAGCAAGAGATGAACCCACATCGGGTTTTGGTGCCACCTATTTATTTTTAGGGTTTCATAGCCCAATGGGGAGAACCTATACTGTTGCAATTTGGTATACATGTGCAAATTATTTTTCTAAATTGAATAGTTTGCGCGAGAGACTTCCAAATGGGTAAAATTACCCTCCCTGTGACTTTAAAAATAAGAAAATAATTAAAATAAAAAAATATATGAACATTACCATGCAAACTTGTACCGAAAATTGGTTTGAACGAGATAAAGTAAACAGTTTTTTAAAATGTCATCAATCATAAACCGCTGTTTACCTTTAATTCAAGCAACTCCAATATAAACTTTTATATTATGTTACTTGCTGCAACTTACTAATGTTGATTAAAAATTGTGTTTGGATGTTGTTCGTTCTTGTATATTTTTAGTAAGTAATGTAGTTAACATTTTATATTCAGGAAGGACCATCAAATCAAATACATCATGCATTTGCTTTCGTGAGGTGTGCCTCATCTAAGGTATCGAATCGTTGTTCTCACGTCACCGGCGCGTGAGTCGTGACTTGACAACACGACGCGACGCGCGGTTTCTCATGTCGGATATCGAATATAATGTATTTGAACATTTAACATTGAATGTTGACGTAGCCATAAATCTAAGTAGGTGACAAACTTTCATTTTCTCACTTGATAAATACGTCAATAATATTTCAATATGACTGAATGGATTAAATAAAGTTATTAAACGCTTTTACTTTTGAAGCTTGGATAAACACAATAAAAATGATGACTTGGTTAAAAACATAGCTTGGTATTTGTATTTGGTCTTTTCGTCAGATTTTCAAAATACCTGCAATGAATCCGTATTTCTGCTTAACCCATTAACCGCCAAAATGAAAACACGGGTGAAAATCTTTCAAAATGTTTATTTAATTATTGGTTACAAAGCAACTAAATAGAAAAACGTTATATAATTTGAGAAAAATAATTAGGGTTCCGTAGGAGGGGGTGTACTTGATTGGGTACAGCGGCGTGTTACAGGTGATAATTTTCAAAACATTGCTTTTCTACGCACAATGTTTTTAAATACTTCTTACATTGCCAACGAACTCGTGCGTGACATACAAAACAACGCAATGACTTTTCAAGTTTTTTAGGATAGTGTATACCATCTTGAGGTAAACCTGGTACTGCTGAGGATGAAATTCGAGCTTTTTGCTGGGTAGTTTGACGCAAATAAAATCTTGCAATATTACGCCGAAATAGTAGCTGATCCATTTTATCATCATGGCTCATTACATGTTACCGCCACGCACTCGAAATAGCCATATCAATCATATAAGTAAATAAAACCCACCACCATTTTTTCCCATGAATTGCTATCCTGTATAGAGCGATAGACTGGTCCAGCTCGTCCACTCCTCCCATGTTCCGATTAAAAGTTTGAAATAGATTTGGTATGTTGACATCAGTCTTGCTTCGTTGTACAGGATCCCATCGTTTTACAGCTCCCAATGGTTCAATGGTATCGTAGTTTGTTGCGATAGTACAGACACTGTTATCTTTCCATCTTACTAACAGAATTTCATTTTTCTTATCAAATCAGTACAATCTTCGTTTTTCATCTCTTTTGTGCTTTTCAAGGGACACTTTGTTCGATTCTCACGTATAGTTCCAGTAGCTCGATATCCTTCTTTCTTGAGAACTATCATAAGTTTATAATTGGTAAAGAAATTATCGAAAAACAATTGATGGTTTGCTGGATTAGTCCCCAATTTTTGAAGTAAGGATTTGACTACTCTTGATCCCAATGGTTCGCTAGATGCTTCAACGGCCTTCCCGCAATAAAAATCAAAAGCATAGCAGTATCCCGTAGAACTTGCTGCCACCCAATTTTTGTAGCCAAACCTTACTGGCTTGCCTCGGATAAACTGCTTAGCAGGATGATGACCGAAATATTTTACGATACATTGCGAATTCATACTCCCCTTCGCTGTGACTATCTTCTAAAACGGCTCGAACTGCTTCTTCCAAGCGAGAATAGTTCGTAGAAACGTTAAAACGTTTAGAACTCATGGTATCCAAAATCTGAAAAAAATGTGAAATTGTTATATGGAACCCGCCAGTGTACCCATACAGGTACAGCACGGTTTCAAGTAGCCTAACTTGGTGAATATTGACCGTTAAACTAATATGTATCCTTTATTTTATAAATAAGGTTGTAAACTAAATAATAAAAGCACATTCATTGTAAATATAACACTTTTAGAATTTAAATAAAATAAATCATTGCACTTACCCGTGTCGATGTTTTCGGCGCCCAATTGAAATGACAGAAATAACAGATACTTTCAATCTACCCACGTATACTGTCAACACTTTTTAAAATGGTTTATCTGCTGTCAATTAGAATGATAAAAAAGGGATAATTCTGAAAAATAATACAACTACCCTCATTTATTTAAGTGTACCTGATTGGGTACGGCAGCGCCAAATGGGTAACAAAAAAAATATGATATTATACGAAGAAGTGACGTTTATACGAAAAAGACACGTAAATACCCCTCCATTGAACTTTGATGCTTTGGATCATCATATTTTTTTATGTGCACATACATATGAAGCAAAAAATATGTTTTAATTCTATTGTGAAAATGTAACTGATAGACTATCTAAATAGAATCATTGTTTTTACCTAGTCATCAATCAGTCCTGTTATGACGTTAAAAGAAGTATAATAGTGGCAAAATATATTCGCTATGTCTACTTTTGGAAGGTATGATAAATTATTCGGTCACAAAACATAATCATTAAAAACCTATTATCTAAAAGTGTAAGCATAGTTTTTAATCGATTTTCGATAAAAATAATGTTATTTACCTAATCAACTAATTTGAATAGGTACAACATTCACATTCAAGTCAGACACGATTGCAATCACCCCTGCGTGAGTTCTCGATTCTTCATTCTCACTTGGTAAACAATGCTCCATGCATCAAACAATCAATGCCCGCCATACTTATTGTGTGTTAAACCCCAGCTAATGCTAACAATTGGAGCAATAGCCAGTTGAGATCTATTGTTCGAAAAAATATTTACGCGCATATACAAATTCTTATCAACATCACAATCCAAAAGATCATAGTAGATCGATCTTTAATCGCAATAAGAAAATGTTTTGTTAAAATTACTACGACGGACTGTGCCAATTACCGGACAGCAAAATGACGATGCGAGTTTCATTTTTGTTGAACGTAAGTCTCTAAGAGTATTAACAGTAGTTGATGATGATTAATGTATTTTAAAGGGTTTTGATGTGAAATACAGACAGAGCGAAAGTTATCGCCATATTCGGAAACATGACGGTCATCGCCCTCAAAGCAGCAACACGCATGCAGAGGTATCTGTTGCGTTGCAACGACCATTTAGATCTAGAAGTGTGCGGGAGCTGGTGTTAGCAGACGTTCATTCGTCAATAGTGGGATATTTTAATTATTTTTACATAAAAAAATGCGAGTTAGCAAAACTGTAAGTAATGGCAAAACAAAATACAACATGCGATTATGCAGTTTGATAGTGATGCGTTAGGCATACCTAGTAGGGTTTAAGGTCATAATAATGTAATATTTATCAGATTAGAAAATTGTTTACCAATTTATCTTTCACCCATAGATGATTTATAGATATGTAACCAAAAAGGATGAAATTAATAACTGTAGCCCTGGTCGTAGCTCCGATGCATTTTCATGGCAAATCAAACACAAACAAGTTATGGGGATAACTTTCATAACAAATATTTTGTGCGTATGTAATTTCAAAATGCACCTATTGTGTTAGGGTACTAAGTGTTGCTCTTTTTGTTTCTGATCATACCAAAGTCGTCAATTCTGTGATAACTTGAACACCTGGCCACACTAGCGAGAGTGGTCAGCGTTGGCAAGCTGCAAGGCCGGTGGCGGCCCGCATTCCGCTCTCGCCACTTGTGAAACGAGAACATTTGTTACCTACCTCCAATCAATACGCGTACTTTAACAACAGAAAAATCATAAAAAATGTATTAATGATCAGTCCCTAAAATTTGCCTTCTAATTCTATTATAGCCTAGAGCAGGTGTTACGCAATTAAATTATCGTGGCATGTCCGTGAACTAGTTCGCAGAGCATTTTGTAACGTGACCTGCATATCGGCTATAGTCGGCTAGAACAGTGACGTCCAGGGAGTAATCGCTTTCTTACAAACTGCTATGCGCAGTTTGTAAGAAAGCGATTACTCCCGCTGCCTGTATGAGGGTTGTGCTATATTGCAAAAGTGCAATTGAAAACGTACAAATTGGATCGTGTATTTTTGTTAACAATTTAGGTTTTGTTACTCTATATGAAAGTCATACGAAACAGTTCAACACTGCGTGTAAAGATGTTCCCCTCTGACTATTTTAGTATCCAGTCAGTATCATCAGTTTGGATACTTCGCAATACCTTGTCACATAAACCTCAGCGTAACTAAGTAACGCGATAGACAATGAATGTGTCAAGGTACTGAATTTTGAAGACATTGCAGCTGTACATATTTATTGATTAAACTTTTAATTTTATTTATGGTTTGATTTGACCTTTAAAGTTCAATAAATACCTTTACGATCACAATAATGACAAGTGAGAAATTAGATACCGTTACATTGATTGCTTATTCTGTTGTACTATTTTCCTGTTTATTGGCGATGATTCGGTAAATTTTAATGAATTAAAGTAAGGACAGCTGCGTATCTGTAATTTTTAGGAAAGTTTATGACGGGCACTGTGTCATTAGCACAAAAATGATACACGATATGGTTCTCTATTATTATTATGGTGTACACACGGCCGCATACATTAGAGAAATCGAGTCATAATTTCAAGGGTAGCATATTGCTTTATTTTCAATAATTTAGATGAAAAATTTAGCACATCACCTATTTAATTTGTTATGGGTCTATATCATTCTTAGGTAGAAAGTTTAAAATAATGAAAAAAACTTTAACGTTTTATAGTGATTCACGTCACTGGCGAATTAAAATTTTAAATTAAAAAAAAATGATAAGTTTCTCATCCGCCACAGGGCTCCAATCGAACGCCGCCGTAAACAGAAAAAATATCACTTTCTGGCTATTATTTGTTTGTAAAACCAATTCATGTTAATGTTTCGTGCAATAAAGTATTTCTATCTATTTATCTAAAAATCATCACCTACAACAACTTGCTCATCACCTACTACAACAACTGGGCTTACCGCCCAGTAAGAAGAGCACCACGCGCATGTGGCTGTCGTGTGTGGTTCAATACAACACTGCAAGGGAAGATTTTTTTTTTCCTACCTGACTTTCGATGATGGCTAAGAAGCCTTATCATCTATGTTTCTTTAAAACAGTAAAAAAATAAATCTAAAATCGTGTTGGATCCTATATCTTTTAGGGTGCAGGTTTACTCAAAAGGTTGGAAACTACCGACAAACCTAATGATATTAGGTATTAATAACTTGTATTGACGGTAATTATGGTTCTCCCTCCTTTGTTGGTTTTTCCCTCATCGATACCATGTGTCGTGTTTTTCTCATAATAAGGCTATTTTGTGTAAAGGTTTAAGTTGCGACCCGTTTATGTATTTGTATGTTATATTTGATGTATTTTTCCGCCAAGATAAAGTCACCTAATAGTAGGCATGTTGATAAACCCACGTTGTACCTATAGTGGGCTGATCGAAACGAAAAATGGTTTCGTGAGCTTATTATGGATACTCTTATGGGAGATGATATCATCTCATAGCTTTATCTTTATTCTCGTCTCAAAGGATTAAGGCCAGTATCTTTATTAGCTAAATTTAATAGGTAACAAATCTCAACTACCTACCCATCAATAAATGAATGTTACCTGAACTAAATAAATTAGAAATCATTTAAATTGAGTTACCATAAGTTGGTTTATGCATGTGCGCAATACGAATGATATTTCTTTAAAATAAAAAGTCTTTAAATGCATACAGGCGACGTACTTCAATAATTTTTTATTTAATAGTTAATGACAATCACAGTTTTTTTTTAAATTTCTTCTTGCTTTACATAAAACGTTCTACCCACTTTTCACAACGAAGGCGTGGTTACTAAGTGCTTTTGCCTAATTGGACTAGTCTCGGATTACCTTTGGGCGCGACCTTTTGTTGAACGACTACGTGTCTTGATGGTGGCCACTCCTGTTTAGTTGTTTAAAGTTTCAAATTCAAGGTCTATCCAGTGGATTGTGATTCCTCATTGATTTTATTAATTTGGCTCCCCTCCAGCAAGCTGGCATCATTTGCGATGCAGGCGCGCGCCTCATTTGGCGAATGGCAGCAGGTCCACTTGCGGACTCCGGCGCCGAACCGGTTCGACCAGAATACACAGGGCCGGCCAAATAATGGCTCTGAGTGTTGGCGTCTGGAGAACATTCAGTTCTATGTGTTCATAAATAAGGTCTTTCTAATAGCGTTCTGAGGGCTCGCCATGTAACGTGCGCATAGCCGTTTTAGCATCCTGGAGTTGTGTTATTTTTGAGTGCCCCAAACGAATCGTTACCTCGAGTTTCGCCACCGTCCTACGCCATCTCCGCCCGGACTCGTGGGTCGTTGTTGCTAAACCGGTCAGCCTCATTGTCGTTTTTTGTTACTTGTTTGTTGGTACATTATATACCTACGTACATACACACAGTTTGTGATTTTCCTCTATCCTTATTTTTGCGATTGGCAAATAATGCGTTTAGTAGCGTTTTTAAAATACATTCAACGAAACCATAATGTTTGCAAGTTTTGGGAAAGTGAACACGTAAGATGTGCATATTAAGAGAAAGTGTATCCAAATGTAACGATCATCATGTTCAACGTTGACGCCAGACCAGAGCCCGCATTAAAACTTAAGTTCTTTTTAGGTAGATGAAAATACACACAATGACAAGGTAAATAGGTTTCTAAGAGAAAACCGTTATTGATAAAACAAATCCCTAGTGGAATATTTTACTTAACTCTAAATTTAATACCCTATATGAATGATTTTTAAATTTTTTAATAATAATGATTCTCTTATCATTGGATAAAACTATTAAACTAAGCTAAAGTCTTGATGTTTGCATGTTACATGTTTTCACTGAAGTTAGTTTGCCACAAAAACTGTCATCTCGTAAACTGACCTACCGATATGAATTTTAAACTACCAATATGCTAATATACAATAAAGAAAATTTGTTAAAACTTTAACATACAATTACTATATGTATCTGAGTTTACACATTTTCCCACAACGTGAACTTCATTCGGCAAGAGTGTAAAAACTTTGTCAGTGAGGCCCTGAGAACGTATTAAGAGTTCCGTATGAGGTCCGATGCATGTGAAACACTCGGCAATTAGATGTTGATGGTGCAATTACATTTGTAAAGCATCCGTTCACTAAATTAATTTCTTAGCTATCAGAATTTGCCTCACTTTATATTTTGAAAATTAAGTCGAATTCGAAGAATCTTGAAAACTTGGCACTATTACTTAGGTCGTATATGCTGCCATATCTAATCCAGTCTTTACGTTTGTGGACATGTATGATTACGTTTCAAAGGAAAACATTCTAAGTTCAAATTCTAATATTTTAATATTTAATTTGGCTTTCTTACTGTCAAGATGAGCAATGAAAAAATTAGATGCACTTTATACATTATCACAAAAAAAAAAAAGAAAAAATTCAACTCAAGTCTAAATTTGCTATTTTTGTAGACTTAGTGTGAGCGGCATTTTTAATGTCCAAAGATGAATTTCGTCCTGGTCAAAAACGTACCTATGCCACTTTTGAAAAACTGGAGAACGATCGGCATATCAGTAGTTACGATGCAGATGAGGAACTGGGAATTGACTACAAAACAGTACAAAAAAAACTGGGTACACACAAAAAAGCTTGGTATTCGGTTACCTCACGAGCTCACTAAAAGAAACGTTATGAACCACTTATTTGTGATGTTTTATTACGGCAGAATAAAAACGAATCATTTTTTAATAAGCTGATAGCTGGTGATGAAAAGTAGATCACTTATGACTAGAACTTGCCAAAAAGACCATAGTTAACGGTCAGGCTTTGCAGACTCTGGCAAAACCCTGGTTAACTCGCAACAAGGTTATTATTCATAAAGAGCTGTTACCACTAGGCAGGAACATTGATTCTGACTCTAATACGAATAACTGATGGGATTAAAGCAAAAACTTGAGAGAAAGCAGCCGGAATTTATTAACGGAAGGGGTATGGTTTTTCATCATGATGTTGCTAGATCATACACATCTTTAGCCACGCAGCGAATAAAAATGATTGGCTGGGGCTTGTTTATGCTGTATAATGCTGACCATGCACCTTCAGATTTCTACCTCTTTTGGTCTCTTCAGAGGTCTGAATGTCATTCTTGCCGAATGAAGAAGTCTTCAGCATCTCCCTACCTACAAGATGGCAAAAAATGGTACCTATATGCTTTAGTTAAATAAATAAACCATATTAAAGAATGTTTTAAATTTTCATAAAATGCGAAGAAACTTTTTTCCCAACCTATTAATTTGTACTGAGTCTAATGTCTTCGAGTTTTACATGATTATTATGGATTTCTTCATTATTTTCTTCTTTTTTAAACCTTTTTACAATAGAACACACGTATCATTAGACCAATAACATTCATAGCTTAATTTTGGAATGGCTGTTTGTGAAGGTCAATGTCTAAATTATGTAACAAAACTAGAAGACGAAATGTATTTGAAAATGCCATAAAAGCGGAACAAATTCATCTCGCCGTTTCTTTGGAATTCGATTTCGCCGTTTCGCGATTCAACTGTCTGATAAATGTAAATGAACCTTCGAAAGTGGTAGTAATATGTTGACATAACATGACAAGATTTTTACATATTATTACGGAATTGTGATATCTTAAATTACCCAATCTATATTCTCGTTTATTATTTATTAGCTAGTACCACTTTCTGTTTTAATCGCAGATGTAGATATAGTGTGCCATTGATGTTTGTGGAACCATTTAAAACAGAAGATCCGTTACGTTTCAAAACCGTTGGTGACTCATTGTATGTTTCGTTAGTATCAGGAAATTTAATGTTTGACGTCACCTATCGAGGTAGGTTAAACACATATTTTTGAGTTTCTCTTGCAACTTGCAATTCCACTGTGTTGTCATCTTATGAGACAGATTGATTTCCTTCCCTGAACATACGCTATCTTAAACCTGATAGTTATGTGGTATATCTTGTTTTATGTTATCGCGTTACATTATTATCTGCTAGCAGGCATGTACTTTTATCTTAAACCACAGATTTGAATAAAGATGCTACTTGGAGATTTTAAGTTACTAAACAATTAAAACATTGACCACGGCAAACAGATGGATATAGTTCTATTTCATTTGTGAATTCAAACTCACGGTACAAAGTATTTTAGGTATTGATAATAATTTATTTCGTCCCGATTATGTCGATGACTCCACTTGAAACTCTCAATAATATGAATTAGGCTCATTTTCACTTCCAGCGCCTCTAACTGAAGGTGGGATCATAAATCTTTGCGATGCATTATCATCAGATGTGTATACGGCGGCAACGCGTTGATGGGATGCGATGCCATATGTGTGTATGGTGTTGCCGGATTTCACCGCGGCACGTGTCGACCGCAGATGCGGAAGCAAGCCTTTCTTTCATCGATAGGAATTTCATTTGACTGGCCGCTCGTCTGTTTACTTACTGAACTCGCTCGATCAAGTTCGAGGTTATTCACTCGTGATGAAATAAATAACTGTATGGCAAGGAAATCGAAAGTATGAATTTTTAATGAAATGTTTAAATTCTTTTTTTTATTTTAAAGTTGGGAAACGTTACTTGAAAGGTTAAATAGGTATTCTAATTTGCTTTCATCAATTGTTATTACGATTACATGAGATGGCTTGATTTTATTATACGAGTATATCTAAAATTTTTACATTTTCCTGCTGAACCAAAAACAACTAATTCGTGAACAAATTAAGAGGAACGCACGAAGGGATACTTGATTTATTTCTGCTGATTATCTTGCTTTTTTTCCTACTTTTGGCGACTTAAATTGCTGGAATAATATTAAAGATTAAGTTATGAAGTTGTTCCTTTTTTTTGTTTAATCCTTTTTTTTCTTAATACTTACTACGATTTTTTTTCGCCAAATTCTGTATCTCAACTCAAAAGCTTGACTAGGGTAAATTTGTATTAGTATTTTCTTCAATAATTGCTTCTGCCCGCTATATCTCCTCGTGATATGGGGTCTATAGTTACACGTAGAATTTATAGTGTAAAATTAAAATTTCATTGAAATTTGGTGTTGGAATAAAATATTTTAAAAGTAATTGACCATTGTTCTTTATTTGATTTATTATAAAGTAATTAATTTGCTCATCTTTCCCAAATTATAACCATTAAAATTACTTGTTATAAAAATTGGTCTGATTTAGTATTTGCGCTCAGTCAAAAAAGGCGGGATTTATGTATCATAATTTTAATACCTAAAGTTTAATTTGATAAAACAATATTGTCTGAAGAATGGAAAATTCAATGACTTCATTATTAGCTTCCCAGATTGTTACTAACGATGTTTTCAGATTTCGAAATAACAATACATAAACATGCTAATATGGGTCTTGTTTTGGTTTCAGGTGAGTAAGAACAATTACGCAAGCAACTGCACGCAATTTACTAACCGGTAACAATTTACTAATTCAATATCACTTTGCACAATAATTAGTTCGTATTACGAGCTACGTTTGTTTCCGGATTATTTAGGAATGTGGTAATTCCTTTTGTAATGATACTAGGGTAAAACCTTGAGGATTGTTACTATTTGTCTAAATGAAACCTAATGTATTGTGTGCATTTGTTAAAAATGTGCAAGATCGATAAAAAACAAGCCAATCAAATCTTTCATAGTTAAACACTAGTAATTTGGCGTCTTCGATTTGGTTTAAACTTGATATTACATTTGCGCGCTCTACGCTATTGTTTAGCCTTGTATGAACTGTATAACAGGAACTTAAATTTGTGAAATCGATCATCCTAATCGCCTATCGATCGTAATTTGATGCCAAGGGGCGTCCTGTGCACCCTTTACGATGTTTACATAGTTATTAGCCTCTGACATCACATCGATTTCCTGTTGCTTCAATCTAAGCGGGTACTGTTTTAACTATTTATACTTAACCGTTTCGAATTGTATTGATGTAGGAACTCTTGCACTCGAGCTCAGAAAGATTTACGATAACATCGGTCAAGAAAACAGATAGTCGTAAATCAATATATGGCACGTTCAAGGGAATTGATAAATTTTCACAATTCGTGTGCATGTATGTGCTCAAACATGGGACCTATCTCGTCTGATAAGCCACATTTATTCGATTAGATAAAACGTTTCTCCTTATCTGTTGAACTGTCAATCCGCTAACAGTCTCATCTGCTCGTTGCAAAAGACATTTCTTGAATCCTCAATGATCCATTATGTTGAACGAATTTGTAATACTTACATAGTCACATTCGCACGGTTCTCATGGCATTAAATTTCGCTCTTTCTTCACATGTTGTTTTGTAAGAGGTTAAAGACAGAAGACCGGTCGTTTGGTTATGTTGGGCAATTCAAAACGAGCGAGTGAAGCTCACTTCGATTCTTCGTTTACCACAATAATAACCGAGTTCACAGATTGGGCCTTAAAGATAATTATATTTAGTAGAATTTTCCTTCGGTTTGTTTCGAAACGTTCAAGAAGGTTCGGGGTCAAATTTAACTATTGTGACGGTTGTTCATTCGTATTCGCAACATCCACCGTCCGTTTTATAGATATCATCGGTTGAACGAATGCTTCTGAGAGTGCGTTGATCTTATCTTTAACGTTCATATTGCGTAGTGAGCTACATACGCATTATTTAATGTAATAAAAGTAAAAAAACCGAAATAATAGAGACCTCGTTCTCATTATGATGTATAACTTGTTTTTAATGTTGATTCTTTGTTTGTCAAGGAAACGAAACAACAGATTGCAATCATTTAAAAGGAAAAAGTTATTCTTCATAAAATATTTTTTTATACGCTGTCAAATCAAAACGCAACGTGAAAAAGATTCGCATTAGTGAGTGAAATCCGAGCGCGATAATGCGGATTCTCATGCGGCGCTTGAATTAGTGTAGTTACGCACCGGCTGTTGTTGTAGTCGTTATGACCAGTAGCGAAAGTGTCTGCCGGAGTCGATGCACGGCCGGCCGGACCTCCCTTGCAAGTAGGTGATGTGTCGCGCTTCAATCACCTCGCCTCCTACGTCTTCGAATCCGCTAGCGTTTTACTTGACTCGCTTTCGTGGAATTTCTCAAGTTATGATTACTCCACAACACATAGCGCCGTGATATTAAGCCGAGACCCAGATCAGCCGTATGATACGCTTTGTTAACGTTGATTTTTCTTGAAAATTACTGTTCGACACTATTAGGGAATAGAAACGTTTGCACATGAAATACCTCTACGTTATTGCTTAGTTATGTTTCTGTTGCCCGCAACTTTGCCCGCGTAATTCGGGATAAAAAGTGCCCTATATGTCTATCTAGTAGTCATCTCTCTTTCTACTAAATTATGTCCAAATTCGTTCAGTAGTTTTTGCGTGAAAAAGTAACAAACCTCCATACACCCATACTCACGAACTTTCACATTTATAAAATTAGTAGGGTTTCGTACAAAGATTGATCAGTCAGTAAAGATAATAATCATTAAAATTGTGTGATTTGTTTATTGATAGTAAGAAAAAAATAGACCATTTATTAATCATCACAGAGCCTAATTATAATTAGGACCGACGAAAACGATAATACTATTAATAGGAAAGCTTACCTATTTCATTCAGTAACAATGACGGGAACGGTCACGCAAGCAAAAGCTAGTTATTCAACAAAACTTTTTACTTAATATCATTAAGTCTTTAATTATTAAAGTTCTTTCCCTAACATTATAAACAATGGCCATGTGCTCCACTCTGAAGTGTATACACTGGGAATTCCTCGTAAGGTTATGATTGTGCGTCGTTTGCGTGAGAATTTGCCTTCAAACTGTGTGTTGCGAACTCAACTCTGTGTCCGTGTGCAGACAGCTGTTAGAATTATATTATATTTCAAGGTTTTACATTGAAAGGAATAGGTACAGCACACGTTATTACAGCGTTGTGTTTAGGTATTTCTTGAATGTAAAATCGAACATTTTCTTAAGATTTTGTATTTTCAGTAATCGTATTTGATTTTGCTAAAGTTTTGAGAAATTACTGTTACTGATGGTCACAAGAATCGTGAAAAAAAGCACAAAGAAATGGAATTATAAAGGTTAACGTTTGCACCATTATCCGAAACATGTTGCAGAGTGAATGCATCACCTGTTGACGGGGCATGTGCTACGTTTTCTGATTCAGAGCAATGAATGGATTGTGCCCTCACTAAAGCAGGCACGTACCGCTGAATAGTTTATACGTTCACCACCGCGCCCTATGAGCTTTCAAGAATAGTCCTATTGTGTAACCGATTGATGATGCTGGTGTTTTATTGTTTGGCCTGCGAGCTGAATAGTCGTTAAATCGTAATATAATTTTAATTGGTCACACTTGTTGTTTTATTGAGGAACGATTTTGACGCCATAGTCAATTGCGAAAGTGCCTGTTTTTGAATTGATAGGTTTCTTTGAATGGTGTCATGACAATGAGTAGACAGTACTAAAAATATTTGATGTTGAAATCTTAACTATCTTCAATAAACGCATAATATGTAACCATAATATTTCTGTTGGTTTTACTTCTAATTTACCGCTTTAATGTTACTTACTGTACATTTTATGTTTATTCGATGAAATTTTATTGAACTGCATGTATTTATTTTTAAAGCACACTTCATTTTCTATCGTTTCTGTGTTTACGAATATTCGTTGACATTACATCCGCTGTTCAATAAAATGTCCCCATTCTTGGAACGTTTGCATCTCTATTCAAGACTCTTTGTACCGTGTTAATTAGTTTGGTACTAAATAATCTTTTAGGTTGTTGAACTTTGTTTTGAATGTCTAATATTCATTTATTTAAAGCTATTTGGGCCAGTTTTATGGGAGCACTAAAGACGTTTAATGTGTTTACTCATAGGCTGAAACGGCCAATAGTCTTAATGTCGTCTCATGGGAACGGCAGAACACTTTGAACAAAGCTCGATTGTTAATTATGTGGAGTTCTGTTCTTTATATGTCGAGCACCGTCTCCGTTTGTTTTATTCCCCGTCCAATTTTAGCTTGTGATTCATTAATAATGTTCCTGTTGTTAATCTGGTTTGGAATACCAATCGTTTTTGGCTGTTCGGTCATCATAATACAAGCGCCGGTGTAACCCGAAATAACCACCGGAGTGAGATTTCGGCAAGTGTTTACGTCAGTTGGGGGCCATTTGGGAAATGTATCGAGCTCGAATGGTAGTCTTATTAATAAATAAAACGATATTATGTTGGCTTGTTCATTTGTAGTATAACAAATATAAGATTCGAGCCTAAATAATTTAAGTTTTATTTGTAGTCTTTATCAATGCGTTCAGTGATTAAATAACTAGCGGCTCGCCGCAGCTTCGCACGCGTACTATCCCCGTTTTTTTCCACATTTTTTCCGTATTATTATTGATTGATGTTATGTTACATAGCTTAAAGCCTTCCTTGATAAATGGACTATCCTACACAAACATATTTTTTCATTTCGAACCAGTCGTTTCTGGGATTAGCGCTTGCAAACAAATGCACATGAATAATTATCTCAGAATTTCTTGTAGTGTATGAGTAAACATGATTTCTAAATTGTCGTGAAAACCATAGATAAACTAACGATCGCCAGCGACTTCGTACGCGCGCAGTTAGTTATTAGACCTTATTTTGTTCGTCTTAATTCCTTCCGTCTTAAATCCTCCATCATCCCTTATTTTATCCACATGGAGGTTAAACTTATCAAGTTCCCATTTAAGCGAACGTATTTAGCGCCATAGTAGATCCAATCTTTAATTTCAGTTCAATAAGTCGTAAATCTAACAAGATTTATACAAACAATATCAAAATCCTTAGCGGATGCCTACGTCATTACATTGCATGCCTGATTTCAGCCCGATCCGTCCAGTGGTTTGGGCTGTGCGTTGACAGATCACTATGTCAGTCAGTCACATTTGAGTTATATATATTTAGACAGTTGTGTCTGTAAATAGATAAAGTGTAAGAAGACGAGCTATTATAGGCAGCGACCGATGCAATAGCGCGGGCATGCACCTGTCGGGTTGTCCTCGCCCGGCAGCGACCCTCCGACCGGTCCCACCACAGTCGCCGCGACGCGTCCGCTCGACTGGAAAATTATGCACATCTGCTCCGTTCACAACCTTAGGCACGATCCAAATAAACTACAGTCAGAAAAGTGTGTCGTATTCTGAGAACGAGAACCAAGCAAGCATTAATAACGACAATAAGTCGGTAAAAAAACAATGATTCTATTGAGTGAGGCAGTTTGATTATATAAAAACCAATGAAAACGCATTTTTTGCCTCGGCAAATAAATAAATATTGATTTTGAAACAGCGCATCAAAGTTGAGTGGTGAAGTGTGTTAATGTTACAATTTCGTAAAAAAGTACTAAGAAGTCATTTCTTCGTAATTAAGTCGCGCTAAATTTTAACGCAATGTCCTGAGTAAATTTTTGATTACATGATAAAAGAAATATGTGTTAATATGTTTTGGTAATCTACTTTTAGACCAAACAGAAATTTATGTCAAGTACCCTTTTGCCTGATATGCATACATTTAAAAACATCAACCAGTCGTATGAGCTCCTCTGTCTGTCTGAGCGGAGTTAGATATGACTAGACTTCTGTCCCTATAACTTTTATGCACATTTGCAATATTGGTCAGAGAATATATAATGAAAATGGCCATAAACTTTCATTAACCGTTTTTTTTTCTTCCTAACTGACTAAGATGGTCGCAGATGGCCTTTTAATCTTCACCGAGTTTGCAGGGTAGCGGAAGGCCATCACCCCTAATAAGCTCATCCTTGGGCTATCGTAGACAAATGTGAAACGCGTGTGGCTGATTGAACGGATCGTTTCGGCAGTTTCTTTCTAGTTTCCATACTGTAGTATGTAACTTAGATTGTGCTTGATGCCTGGTGTGCGATAATCATTGCTGGCATCTTGTAGAAACGTTGAATTGACTGCCTGCAACTGGATATCGTTATCCTGCATACAAGAATCACATTACAATATACTATTTGCTCATACAATTGAATCATTGGTTTAGTTTGATATGATTGTATTGGCTGCAACTTTAGAGTGTAATAAGATGTAGGTAGGTATCTAATTTAAAAACTATTTGTAAATAATTTTATTTTTTTGCCGTTGGTTGTTGTTGTATTTTTTATTTTAATTTTTGCCAATGTGGATTTCAAAGTATTCTTTAATTATGCCTATCATGCTGTTGGTGTGGTCATCATAGGATTTCTAATTTGAGCAAAATGTGTAGCTAACTTAACTACTGTCGCTCGATTAAATACGCGTAATGCACTAGAGACGTTGAACAGTGGGTCTCTGTGAAGGTGGGACCGGCGCCGGCGCGTCGGCGCCTAAGCACGTAGGACCGCGGTAACGCCGTCATCCAACACCCTGGCTCCACTAGTACCGTTTCTATTCGGTTCACTTAGAACATAATCCAAGAGGCTTGAGTTTTTGTACATAAATAGGCCTAGCATACGCCACTCGACTAAATTTTATCGCGATCTTAACAAACGTTAAAATCGATTAAGTCCGTGCTTCAGCTGCTGATTGGCTGAATATACAAGTGCGGTGTGCTATTTGTTAGCCAATCAACAGTATCGAAACTTTTGTCGTCTCATGCAATGAATTTGACGTATCGCGCATGCTAACCCTATGGTATCTTACTCGTTTTTTATAAAGAACAAACTATGTAGCATTCGTCTTTTCTAAGAATTTTCAAGGGTTTAGGTTAGAACAATTCAATAGACTAACATCACCAATGTTATTTCCTGTGTTTTCAACACTCTAGCATTTAGAAAAGTAACTTTCCGTTTTAATGTATATCAAGGAGTGCAAATACGGATTTAAACAACATTGCTGTATTCTAAACATGATATTCTTCAAATGATCTCATGTCTACTTTCCAGCGATATATTGCATGCATTTTTCCACGAGAAAGCGGAAACGCGTGTCTTTGAACAATAGCTTGACTCGTGCGGAGCCATACATACTGCACTTGTATTGTAAATTATTCGGAGAATTTATTGGATTGAATACCTTGCTTACCGAATGCACGATTTATTCTGTAAATAACTTTACAGTATAAAATAAACAACTTTCTTTATCATTCTTAACTATTAAACATTAACAAATCCACCATATTATTATGCTTTATCGATCTGTATTTTATCAACATTTCTTTGTAGACTAAATTTGGTTATGAACAAGATATTAGGTAACGAACGAAGCCGTGTCTCGAATCCGTGCTCAAGGGCACCGAAAAAATGTTTACGCTTCAATAAATTCCTGCGCTCTATTTCATTGCCCACTTGCTACCCTTCAAGCAGGGCCAAGTTATCTTGGGGCTACTAATCTAATCACATTCTTAGAAGGGGCGTTTATCGACTTTATCCCCTTTCGTATGAGGTGTTGTAACGCTACCTTGAGCAAAAACTTGCGTTGTCAGAATATGCTAGTACGATTTTAATAGCAGGAAACAAGCCCTTTGTGTGTTAACAATGAGCAATAGAATGACAAAAACATTTTTTAGTAACCAGAACGGGCACAATGTACCCGCGGCTGTCTTCGTCCGCCTTCCCACGTAGGTCTACAATACCCAGCAGTGTGGAGCGTAATGTTGATTATATGACTGACGAAAGTTATGCTATTTCTTCGATATAATAATCTGCGGGCTGAAATTGCACTGTTTGAAAAGTTTTGTCGTAGTATAAAACGTGGAAGCAGGAGTTCTGTAGTTCAAGAGTTCTAATACTGTACTGTAAATCTAAAATACACACATCCATAAACTGTCATCAATATCAACCGAATGTTCCTCTTCGATGGACAAAGGCTTCCCAATTGCTAACCAGTATCAAATTGTTCATATTCATATCGAATTACTACATGCCATTTTGGAGGAGGCCAACGCCCGGAATCGTGGTCACTATAAATATATTTTTTATAAAACAAAAGCTCTCGCTTCCCGTGCAGACGGGATGCAAGCGCGTCGAGTGAATGCTGCGGTCTCGTCATTAGCAGCCATTGCGTGCAGCGACTCCTGATCCTGGACCTGTTTACAAGAGTACATACTTACATACCACATAACACCACCATTAATGCTGTATAAATTGAATTTGCTGTCACCTAAGACTTTGTAAAGTTGCTTGATGGCTTGGATCTCCCTGTTTACATGTGACCTAAGGACTTTATTACATAACTGATGCAGGCTTGATGATATCGTCAGTTTAAATATTTTAGAATGAACTGCTTGGGTCTGTTTGATTTAGATACGTCCCTTCCGCGCATTGTTGTAGTTTACGTCGATGTAAATACCCATCGGCTGGACTAAATTGTAACCACTAAATCAAACAATGTCTTGCTGTTTATCTTCACGAGAATGCTCTCTATGAAGTGAACACAAAAAAGTTAATAATTCATCGATAATGTGCTCAAATGCCGATTGTGGTTGTAATGTCGTTTTGCTCTATTTGTTATTGACGTCGGCCATTATTTTGTGGCTGAGCGTTTTGAGTCTGAACTTTATAATAGTAAACTGAAGCCGCTGAAGTGTAACGAGGCCGGTTTTCGCCCGAGCCTGCGAGTGCTGAGTGGAGCGCATTGTCTGAGGATTTGTAGGCTCGGCTGTGGTATTAAAACTTTTCAGACATTGCTTGTTACTTCTTTTGTCAGATTCAACAAGTTACTAATGATAAATATGGTAATCATGTTTGAATGTCGTTATTCGCTGGGTGCGAAGTACTAGGTGGGGTTAACATAATCTATCGCAGCGCTCATGGTGGTCAAAAGAAGAAATAATGTAAGCTCTGTCATTAGAAGTATATCTGTCAATGGCAAAGCGATTCTACATAATACATTTTAATATCATTAATTAATGACATTAGTCCGCTAACAAATATGAGCCACAGTAGTTGTTGTGTTGTAAACTGCAAGAATTCTTCTACATCTCGGACATGTCCAGCCAATACCAACAACTTTCCATTAAATACGGTTAGTGGTTGGAATTTGATATTGTGAGTAACACTCACAAACCCGGTCTTCTAAACAATACTCATTTCGATCTGAAAACGATATTTGTTTTATTACTAGCGATACCGGAACATTTAAATATATTTACTGTTATCACATGAAACCATTAAAGTGGCTTTTTCTTTTTGTTTTACAGTAAAACTACAACTATAAATGAAGTAAACAAACCCTGATACAATCAAAATAAAACACACTTTTTGGACATCATTTGATTTGAATGACCAAAACGATTTCAAAACCTTTTTTCCACCCAAATCGTGGTATCACAACAATTTATTTAGTCGAAAATATTTGTTATTTTTTCATTTCGATATTTTTTCACAAATATACGACTTTAATGTCAATGTGACAGCCCACAAGTTGTGGACGCTAGTTGGCGCTGTAATCGTGCACAGAGCCAATACGTAAAGTTCCGTTGCATTAGGGATTCTTAATTATGATGACTTTCATTGAATGCGCTTGATGGATAATTAACTTACGACTGGTTCTTACTAAAACCGTTAGTTATTATCAAGTTTAAGTAATGAGCGTTTTATTGGCTATTTTCCATCAGGAAGCTGTTTCGATACAAGTGGGAAACCGCATATTTTTGTGTTACTGTTTCACAAAGAAAGACGACCACTATTAACGACGTTCTTGCAGAAAGCTATCAAAACGCTAGTTAAATCTTTATAGCTTGTTTTTTAAATCTTGCAATAATTTTCTTATTATAAAATTGCGTACAGCAGAGTTGATCATCGTTATTAATGAAGCTTATTATGTCCTCGTGCTTTCTACCAAGCGAGAGCCACTTTCCCAGACGAGACTTACATCGATAGCGGGTTCCTTTATGACGCCGCGTATGGCACACGAGCTCAGTCTTGATAAATATCTACAAACAAGTAGGTAATTGAATACTGACTAATTTAGAATTACCATAGTGAATTTATAAAACATTTGTATATTACTTGCATAAAACCGTTACATTAACGTCATAAAGTGGATGCCTAGAATAGGTTTAGTCATTTGAATTAAAACAATTTTCCTGTTACTTGCACATTTAAGTATACAATGAATTGTATCATACATTTGATATTATTATTTTATTTGTAGTTAGGTATGAAGTTGCATTATATGCTGGTCACATAAAACAACTGTTGTAATTTTGATATCTCTAGTGGCACTGATAATGTTATCTTATTTTATATTGCATAAACGTGCTAAGAACACAGTAGAAAGTACCAAAAGTGGCTGCATTGTAAACTCG
The DNA here is from genome assembly GCA_037074685.1 of Glyphodes pyloalis. NCBI lineage: Eukaryota > Metazoa > Arthropoda > Insecta > Lepidoptera > Crambidae > Glyphodes > Glyphodes pyloalis. Next base: position 6,701,729 of record JAYKKO010000015.1, on the reverse strand, counting down.
TACGTGCCTGCTAGAATTACTCGAATGTATCCGACTTAAGGCGCACGTTTAGTTTGTCTAAAGTTCTTAATTTAGTCATAATGTTTTTCCAATCGTCATAAATAATGTGTATTACATAGCTATAAGTAAGTACGTAGTAAGCGCTAAATTGCTGTTCACAAGCCTCATCTATACTTATTGTATTTTTTAAAATACTGTTGATATGAATGTATGTTTCTCTTGGAGGACTCGTAAAGTGAGTAGGTACCTATTGATTTGACCGAATGTCTTGCTACCAAGGTTACGTCCCGCCGTCCTCGTAGTTTCTTTCGTTGAAATAGCAAACTTATGATGTCATTAAAATCTTAGATACCTAACCATGATTTGAAATCTATTTTTATACGATTATAATATTAATACTCTTGTCGCTTATGGTTTCACAATTAAAAAAGTTTTAGAAGTAAATTATAATATTCACTTAAATACAGTAAAAGCTCCATGTTCGCGGTTCCTGTATTCACGTTTTCACTATGCGCGGGTTTGAAAATTGTGACTAATTTTCCATATTCGCGGTAAAAAATTTCATATTTGCGGTTCTAGTAGGTTTTGAGTAAATTAAATGGGCGAAACTCAACGTATTTTATGCATTGACAAAGATCTTAAAAAACCTTGGCGAAGGTTTATGGCTTTCCCATAGCATGCAACTTGGAAAATGAATGCGCAGTAGGTACATTGTTTTGTGCAAATTGACTACTTCTCTTTTTAATTTTATTTTTCTATGGCAAACTGACCAATTTGATTGAAATAAATTAATATAAATGGAAATCTGGAACGTATCTCCTACAATACCATACAAATAGCCATTCCATATTCCCGGTTTCCATATTCGCGGCATATTTGTGAAACGTAACTCCCGCGAATAAGGAGCTTTTACTGTACTAAAAATAGCACATAATACTTGACTTTATACTTACGATTACGGTATGTATTATCTGCAAACAAATTTACTAATATAATCTATTTGAGATAATTTTGCAAAAGGAATGTAATACCCGACTTTGCTGCCTACCGACTCCCAGTTTGCTTATTACGATCACGAGCCTTCCATTACCATGTTCTACTGCTAATTGAACGACACTTTTGTTTCTCAATGACGTGACATTTATTTCGTACGCGAAGATGAAAGTGCCAGTGTTACGTGTAGTTAAGGCGTGCTATGCATTGATAAAATATGTCGAAAGTGCAGCTTCTTAAAAGAAAGTGAATAAATTTAGGAGCAATCGCTGTTAAATTTTAAATGTCTATTCAATAATGATAAAATAAGTCGATGTTGAATCCTCAAAGAAATTTCCAATCTTTTTTACATTGTGTACTAGACTTGATCTGTATTGAAATATCTTCTGTCGAGGGCTTAGGATTGAGATTTATATTTGTTTACGTATGCGACATTGTTTGGTGCGCGATGGTAGATTGCTCCTACTAACAATTTGAACTGTATTCCTAAAGTCCTTAGGTATGTGTAGGGGTACAAGTGGGTAAACGCAAACGGCAAACGCGCTAGACGTTGAGTCACGGGGTGACGCAGGTAGGGGCGCTACGCCCCGACACCCCGTGACGTCATGGAAAGTGAGTCACGCAACCCGATTTAGTATTTTGGTCTTGGGGTGAGCACTACTCAAATTAGATTTACCTTGCGCGTACTGTCTGGAAAGGAAACCGCTGACTTTTATTGATCACTATTTTAAACACATCGCCTCGTTTTCGTGGATTGTAATGTCATTCAATGATAAAATATTTTTATAAGTAGTTAATTCTGTGATGGTCTAGTTTATCGTTAGTTTTTTTAATTTTATTTTATGATTTTGGAAAATAAATGTGTACGGTAAGATCAAACTGGGTCACCGACGATCACATTAGCTATCATCGACATTTAAACCGTATCACCTGTTCTGGGGTAAGTTGTGTAAGATAATTACATAAAGTGAGAGTAAACTTGTATGGTCTCCGGCCTGTCCCGGTCCCCGCATGCATTGGGCAAGCGCAAGTGCAGGAAACTTGTCAAGTCAGAATAGTTTAAATATAAAATGTATAAATTATATTTCCTTGTGGAACTTATTCTAAAGGCCTTTTATTCAAAAATTTTTGGACATAATATTATGAGGGCTTTTCGTGTCTTTGACGACTCCCTGGCGAACTTTTCCACTCTTGTATTGTAAGAACGAATACGATACGAACTCCACGTATATAAACTAGTGGTGCCTTCTTAAGTTTTAGTGTTAAATAAATAATTGTTTACATGTGTTAAATAAATAAGTTTTAGTGTTAAATAACTAACCATGACCTAAGGAGGTTTGCGTTTATTACAAAGAAAATAATTGAAAGGAATTTGAATCTTCATGGAATAAGGAGCAAACATGTTGTGTAAATATAGCATTATATTAAAAGTTTAAACTCCTAGTTTTACGTTAAATGTATTGTGTTGGATATACTTGGTTTAGTAGGATAAATATTAAAGTTTATTTCACTTTATATTTAAGAAAGGCTCCGTTATGAGTTATTATATGACCCATTGATTTTTCAAACGAACATGAAATATGACGCACATGATGACGCTTCGTCATCGTAATCTAAATTGTCGGTCGGTCGAAAGATTAAAACACTAGAAAGAAATAAAAAGTCCGAAACTAATGATACGATATCTTAAGTAAATTTATCATTACTCTAAAGTTTCCTGATGTCTCTAAATATTAAATCGATGTTGCATCTTTTGTCATCACGCATTCGCGATACAACGTTGGGGTCGGCTCACTTACAGTGATTATCTGTTGCTGCTTTCTAACTGAGGCACGAAAATGTCATTACGGTAAGGTGTGTTGACGAAAAATATGTCTAGAAAACGCTTGAGATCCATTTAGATTATTTATAAACACACAAACACCTAACCTGATCTATCGGATATTTTTAAATAAATATTGGACTTCATATGCTGATAGGTCTGTGCAGTGAATGCTCAAAATTTGTTTTTGAGCGTATCAGTCACGTAATCATATCACGGCTTTGTTGGTGGACATTATTGTCTGATTAACTAACGATGAATAATGAATGTGTGCTAATCAGCTAAGGCCAGGGCTGGGGCGTTCCTCCAGAATGAGTCATCCAGTGACGAACCGATCGATTGCTTTCGTCCGTCGCGACCAATTCCGGTGTGAATCGGTAGCTGACGGTGATGCATCCATCGAGATAATATAATAACGGAAGTGTTCGATGCATGCGCGGCTTGGCGTGCGAAAGGTCGCAGATTTCATTGGTGTGAAAACATTGTTGTTCGTCATTTTACATACGAAGCTGCAGTGTGGAAACTTATTTATTGAGCATATGAAATTAAAACTTGAGGACATGGCTTGAATAATTTTATTTTAGTTAAAAGTGCAGATTAGATCATATGTGAGATTTTTTGGAAAGAGACGTTCACTTTTTCCGCCGATTATAATCTGGCCTGGAATTTTGGTGAAAGTATAAAAATCATAAAAGTGTAAACCAGAGCACATTAACAAGGAAAACGTGAGAATACACCGGTGTTACCCGACACTGGTGTACTTCACGCGAGTGTTGTGACATTGGCATTCATGTGAGACGTCTACTACTGATACCTAGAATGCAAGGTCATTTGTGATACCTGTTTGCAATTTAATGACACGCTTCGAGATTGCTGCACAATGTACTTACCATTAAGGTAATGCCCATAAGTACATACAAGACATACGTCCATAAAAACCATATGATGTACATACATTCCCGGTATGGGATTGAAATGAATATTTTATGAAAAAAAAAATTAAGTCAATATCTTAAATAGACGTTTAATATTAAACTAGTTGATCCGATGAACTTCGTTCCTACCTACCACTCTCGTATTAAATGTGTAAGAATATAATTTTCCTAAATTTGAATTTAATATTTTCGATTGTTATATTAGGCTATAAGTGGTACTTAAATCAAACAACAAAATTGGACCCGTAGATTAATATTGTTTTAAACATTTACTCATCCGATTGTATCGATAGATTAATGGGTTTCCTGATTAATAACTAAATAATTAGATTTTACTTTTGACTCGTTTACCGTATAGGGAAGATGACTAAAAATAACGTTTGGTCCAACTCTTACAATACCAAAAATAAAAGACTCGCATGTTTGCTTTTATCAAGTACATAAAAATGGACAAAGGTACATAAAATATTTTGGCGCGACGCTACTTTTTCGCACAGTTTTCACGTATTAGTAACGTAAACATAACCCTCCACTTAAGGTTGATGCGCTTTGTCATCATAACTTTTTATCAAAAAATACGTTTCCATATAATTTTTAGTATCTAACTGGCGGACTAAATAATATCATTATTTTTTAAAAAATTTTCAAATATCCTTTTAAGGAACTTGAGAAACAGAACTAATTGTAATAATAAAGCATCAAATCAATGAAATTCTCAGTAAGTTGTGGAGTGTATTTTATTATTTTTTAAGCCTGGTTGAATACTTTGATTTCGGATACCAACCATGTTAATTTAAGGACTAAATCAAGTTACTTTTTATTTGGAACAAAATAAAAGACTATGTTGCAGTCATACACTTGCATTTAATATGTTAACTATAGTGTTGTCGGCGCGCCTATACTAATGTTTGGTTATCGTACGGCGCGACATGTGGCAATTACCGGCTATAGACGGCGCTGGCGTGCCACAGTTATGCATCAACACCATGACAGGTTCAACGACATACCTAGCCAGTGCCAAACGTGACTCCACGGTACCGGCCTACTGAGATAGCGCAACTAATGTTTGTCCATTTAGCTGGACTGACGATAACAATATGACTTGTTCTACATCGATTGTTGCGCGTAGGTAGAGCTGGCTACTTAGCTTATTTGTCAACGTTGAATTGCTTGATGCTTTGTTATGGCGTGTGTTCATTGTCAAGATTCTGGCATTTCAACTGTTTTAACCATTGATATTTAATGTTCATTCAAGAGGTTCGTCTTATAATTGCTTTTGCCCACACGATTAATTGAATTATATGACAAGTCTGTAATGATTGTTTTCAAACTTGTCACGTAACTGATCATTCGTAAATTAATAAATATTAAAGTAGTTAATTTTAGGTGCCCAAGTGCTGTACACATGTCGGTTAGCACTTGATACGTGCCACGCATACAGATGGTGTTCCGTAGTCCGAACATTACGTGTGCGCATTCCATTCTATCGCTTCGTCTCAATCGCTGTAATGCCTTCAGTTTGCTGTACGGGCGTTGCCATTAACGTCTTTTTAAAATACAATTGCATGCCAAACTGACACAGTGGAACGCATTTCAGACGTATAATTTATTCTATGCGTACTATACGTCCGTCTTAGTCGTAAACAAGCGCATCGTTCTCGCACTTATCTTCTCAAACGATACGTAATTGGGTTAGGTGACATCTCGTCCCAATCCAAAACTGGGATCAGAGACCAATTCCACCCGTTCTCATTTGATAGTAGGCAACTGGGCCCACCTTGATGCTGGTGTTGGGACGATTGTATCACTGAATATTCTCTAGGGGTTAATTGGTCCTAACGTGTTGTTGGCTCCAACAAAAGTAAATTTGCAAGTTAATGTACATATGTGACCGTTTCGTTTTATATAAGAAATAGTGGTGAACTAGCATATTGTTTCATAAATAAAAAAAAACACGCATTTATCATATTTTATTTAATAACAAAATAATTATTTTTACACTTTTGGTCATTAGTAAAAAAATAAATCTAGAAAAATAAATGTTGTATAATAAAAGTATATAATAGATTCTAAACATCATATGACATCACGCTGCAACCAATAGAAGTGAATAGTCAGTGGTAAGTGTGAGAAAAAGACGACAATACGAGTGCGAAGACGCTAGCATCACATAATTCCATCCCATTTTCAAATCAAGAGTACCTATAATCTTTCTTTCTTTTCTCTTAACTAAATGCGAACTTGCATCATTTATCAAAGTATTTAAATAAAGCTAAGCATTTGTTAGTGTAGAATAAGGCAAACTTATTTCCTTTTGCTATCAATTATAGATAGATAGACAGATACACTTTATTGCACAGAAAATTTACAGAAATTGGTTTTACAGACATATTTAAGTACAATATAGGCGGTCTTATTGCTAGAGAGCAATCTCTTCCAGACAACCTTTAGGTAGAGGAAATAGTAGATATCGAGAAACGTTTCTCTATTGTTTAAACAAACAGAAATAAATACATGAAATCAAATTAAACACTAACAAATGCTTAGCTTTATTTAAATACTTTGATAAATGATGCAAGTTCGCATTTAGTTAAGAGAAAAGAAAGAAAGATTACACAAGGCAACAAAATTGTATGTTTTGCATGCTGCTTTAAAGCGAGTCGACGGTTATTGTAGCTATTTGTCTGCTGTACATGAATCTAGTTTTATTTTTTTTCTAACACCTCGAAATTTATAGTAATCTTGCATAAAAAAAACGATATTCAATAATTTTAGGTATTTTACCATGGTCTGTAGACAGTTTCGAGCAAGTAAATTTTATAATTGAATATTACAAAATAAACAAATACTTCTCGTATTTGAAATATAATTTAAATTATCAGTCTAGCATTATTATTTGTGAACTAATTCATGATTCTAACTACAGCATTTTTTTCCATATAGAATGATACTAATAAATTGTATGTAAAATAACACCGCTGAGGACAACTTAAATATTTTCTCAATTAAACTAAATTTATAAATAAGTCTAATATGAATTCCATGGCAAAGGTCTTTGCTTCCTTTGGCATATATTTAAAATAGCTAAAAATAATTAGTAAAATAGTTAAATCTGTTTGAAGTAGACCCAAAAAGGCAGTTTTTAAGATTTTGAAGTGAAATATCTCAGAAACTATAGGTGATAGACGTATTTTATAGCCAGATTCGGCTTTCCTACGCCGGTTTTAGTTTAAAACAGCAATTAGTTTGCGTGCAACAAAATCATTGTTGACCTGTGTTATAGGTACTCTTGATTTGAAAATGGGATGGAATTATGTGATGCTAGCGTCTTCGCACTCGTATTGTCGTCTTTTTCTCACACTTACCACTGACTATTCACTTCTATTGGTTGCAGCGTGATGTCATATGATGTTTAGAATCTATTACATACTTTTATTATACAACATTTATTTTTCAAGATTTATTTTTTTACTAATGACCAAAAGTGTAAAAAGAATTATTTTGTTATTAAATAAAATATGATAAATGCGTGTTTTTTTTTATTTATGAAACAATATGCTAGTTCACCACTATTTCTTATATAAAACGAAACGGTCACACATGTACATTAACTTGCAAATTTACTTTTGTTGGAGCCAACAACACGTTAGGACCAATTAACCCCTAGAGAATATTCAGTGATACAATCGTCCCAACACCAGCATCTAGGTGGGCCCAGTTGCCTACTATCAAATGAGAACGGGTGGAATTGGTCTCTGATCCCAGTTTTGGATTGGGACGAGATGTCACCTAACCCACGTAATTGCCTATGTGGAATTGGTTGTAGGTAGATATAGTTTGTGAAAATTTGTTATAGCAATCAACACTTTTGTAACGAACTCCAATGCTAAAATTAATTAAGGTTTTAACGTACCGAAATGACGAACATTTGAAAATTTTGTGATTTTGCCAGTTTATTTAGATCTGCTTAGTAATGTAATTTTTTGCATTCATTGGCCCTTTGCGGTTACGAGTCGACATTTGACCTGGTTTGCTAAACATGAATCAATTACATACTCGGAATTTTTAAACTACGTGGATCGTAATATGACTTCTCAAAACTGACAAGTTTCTGGAATATTTATTTCAGAACCGTGAATTCTGTAAAAAGGGCTGTGTTAAGTTAGCTAGTATTACGATGATGCATCACACTCATTATGGTTACATATCCCACTTGTCCTGCGGGATAGTTTAACGACTCCAGATATATATAGCACCGGTTTTAATAATCCGCGAAGTAATATCACGCTTGGGCGTACTCGGGTTATTCTTTAATGGCTGCGTACGACGTAAAGTATACTAAATACATAATATAGTTGTCACCGAGCCTGTTCTCCCACGTCCAGTCGCGCCGCGGCGACTGCAACCAACATGGCAACTCGCACTGCTTATTTAGGGCTGCTTTACAGCATACTGACTTCAAAATATTGGCATTTAGGACGCCGTGATGTTATTGGACCACTAGCTTCGCTAGATATACATGGACGCGAAGAAATTTGATAGGGAAAGGGAATTACTACATATACAATACACTGCCTGTTTGCTGTGGTAATCAATATAGAAGTACTTATTTTGGATAAATTTTATTATGTCAGCAGTCTATCCATTAATTTTGAGTCGTAATGCTTTCGTAGTTTAGGTTATCCACGTTTCAAGATATAGCTCTGGTGCGGCAGCTTTGGCAACGTGGCAAGAGTGGATGCTGGCCCATCGGGTTAACGAACCGGGCCACGTACAAGTCCATATGGGCCATTGTAATTTTTTCTGCGCTCAACGCAATACTAACGCTCATCATAACTGTAGTCGACAACATTGAGACCATAATAGACATGACACCAATCTCTCGATTGGTCTGTGATGCGTGTACCTAACATTTAAATATTTTAATTATTGTTGGACAATTAAAACAACCTTTTAACGTATTCCAGTTCATGTGATTATGTCTGTAAATTTTTATCAGTATCAACAACTGCTTTATTCTGATACTTAATCCCGTTGATATTTTTTTGTGTCAGGTGATTTCTCAACGGACATTATTTTTTAATCATTTCATCTGATTTGCAATATTTGAATTATCGATAAAGCGCCTATGTTTTATTGATACATTACGAAGGATCACCTCTCTGCATTAAAACTATTTGGACTTTTATAAATGTGCCTTCTATAGGTACTCCGTGGCTCCAATAGCGCTGATATTAAGCCAGAGTCATTACAACCATTGACCCCCATTCTTCGGCGGGCATACACTTCCCATCTATTATTCCTTTATTGTCCCACTTCGCTTTATTCATTCATCACTCATTCAAAACTACTTGTTATCTGTGTACGTGATTGTAATGCTCACCATCTTAATTTCAAATGACATTCTTTTGACCGACGTGTTGTCATATCTAAAAATATTACTGTTTACATATTTTTTTGGGATTTCAAGGACTTTTGTTGCAACGTGTCGGAATACCGTGTAATTAATTTTATGAAACGACGAGTTGCGTGTAATATGCAAACAGTTTTAAAACCGTATTCTATTCTACTATTATGTGGTAATCCTCTTGTACAGCTACATAAAGTTACATAAATAGTTACATAAAGCAACAATTAATATTTTTTATTTTTTTAAAGCCTTCCATATCCGCGATGAGTAAAATAAAATAAACTTGTCTGTAGATTAGGGATGTATAAATTCAGTTTGTAATAGTACGAACTATTTTGTCACCTCAAGTGATAATTTGATGTATGTATTGCGCTTGCTACGCCTACTAGACGTAGTTAAGACCAAATATTTTATTCTACTTATTAATGGTATCATAATCTGTAACAAGTTTATCATATCTATTCTGACAACGTTGGATGAACTAATGTCACACAAGGACAGATAAAAATCAAAACAATCAGATACATTATACATACAACTTATAAGTAAGTGCTGATAAGATTGTTTACATCAAGTATTCAATTCTGTTTTTATCAAGGTGTACATTTTCAGAGTATTCTACAAAGATAAATTTGGATGATATTAATTTTATTGAATAAGTTACCGCTTAGTTTACATACAAAGCGTATGTCTTAAGGGCGATTTTTACTATCAACACAAACGATAGACTCGGCTCATTGCATCCTGTTACATAAGTACAAGCGTGATTGCTACTGAAATTTTGTTTTTAATATCACGGATCGTTGTAGTACGAAACACGTGATTTAAAAAGTTCGAAACAATATGTTCTGATCAAGGTTACTTCGGACTGCGTTGTTATTTGGCTGAAGGACGATTTTAAAACATCGGACGAGTCGTTGCCCTGCGAATACCTCGACGCGAGTCAAGGGCGGCTACCGTGCGAGTCGCGTGCGCAGCGCATCTCCGCACGCAATCCTGCGCACCGCCTCGCCGCTCACGGTGGGATTGGGAAAAGTGGAAAACCATTTCCACGCGCTATTTGCTACGAATGGACGGGAAATCAAGCTCGGTTCATATTATGTTTTGACTTTGTGCTTTGATGTAATTCAACGGGTTTTCGTATTTGTAGTCCCGTCAGCATTATTTGTGGGTTTACAACACTTTAACTTGTCATATGAACCTTCTGGACAAGTGCGAATTGTACACCAATCACCCAGCACCAAACTAAACTATGCTATGCTGTGGTTATATTCATCCATACTTGAGTATGGATGCCCATGTTTTGTCACGCAAATAGGCATTTGTGCCTAGTGGGTTTCAAATCAGGGTCTTGAAGTCTTGAAGCCAAATGCGAATTTTTCTGACTGAACTTACTAACAGGAGCTGATATTTTTATTCGTATAATTAATTTTAAATTGTATAATTACAATTAGGTACTTGATTTTCTAACACATCACATAAAACTAGATGTACAAAAAGTTATAGTGCAAAGTTTTTAACAATTTTAGTAGGAGAGAAAAAACAGAAATGCACATTTCAGGAAAGCTTGATTCTTGGGAGTTGGGATTCTCCTTTGAACGGGGGCCTTTTCAAGCTATTGGCCTAAGGCATTTTGCCGGCTTACCACCCTGTACTTACGCCACTTAAGCACTGCTATAATTAATAATAATTACAGAGTGAAAAGCATAATTGTTTGTGAATTAGTAACACTGGGTTATCGTGTTACGCGTCACGCCGCTTCCCGGCGAGATGACCTCGTATCGTTACTCGTTTCCTCTTGATTTTTATAATGACTATAACTATATGTATGGTTTTCTTTTGTCCGCAGGATCAATATGATAACTTAGCCGCCCACACACACAAAGGAATTGAATTCCTAGACAAATATGGAAGTTTTGTTAAGGAAAGATGTGCTATAGAATTAGAATATGCAGGAAAACTCAGGTAAGTCTATCTGTTTATTATTCGACTTACTAATTTCCAATCCAGTACCTATAATATAGGTATAAGATGAAGATATAAATAAGAATATTCATTATTTATTTTTAATTTTGACATTGTCAGTACCTACTCTTTTTTAAGAAAATGTGGTGATAGTAAAAATGACTCGAGTACTTTTTAATAATTTTAAAATTTATTTTTTATCGCAATTTCTCACAATAAGGACTAAAATAAAAAACACACGCATACTGACGCATTCAGATTTATCTAAACATTATGGTAATTAAAAAGACGTGGTTTTTTAATACATAGTAGACATGGTAAATAACAAATCCCAGACAAGAAAGTAGGTAAGTTGCATGATTAAAATACATGTGACGTAAACCGGAGACGCAGGTTTTTGTTGTTAACTTTTACTTACATTTTTATAAATAACGTAGGTAGGTTACGTTTATAGGTATGTGCCTAATATGCATAACAAATATTTTTAATTTTAATAGAAATGAAACCATTCAAGTTTTAAGGATTTCATAATTATAACCGATAATGATCGATTGTTAATCGATTGATAATAATCATTTAATAATAAATGTATTTTTTTGTATTAGGTTTGTTACAGGAAATTTTGTAATATCAAAAACATTTAGAACTATTATTTATATCATAAGCTTGATATTTTAATCATAAAACACACTTTCTAACTACGCGTGTAATGATTAGCCATTGGATAGTTTGAAGTTGTTATGACTGCCTGTAGGGCTAGCTAGACATTAATGTGAATTGAAAACATTAATATTCATTTTTCGTGTTACGTTCATGCATAAGGACTATTATTGTTTTGAGTTTTTCATTTACATATATTAAGAAACTGAAGAACCAAGGTTACTTTTCAGATCACACCATTTAATTTAAATGAGCATTGAGACAAACAATTTTATTACGATCACAACTTTATGAAACAATATGTTCCGCTTACACTTGTGTGCGGCATATTATTGTTACTACTTTAGATCAAGACAAGATTTTGACAAGTTTATCTTTCATACACAACTGACCTTGGACTTTTTGATTAAAGCTCTTTGTACCACTTAATTAAATCTCAATTTATTCTTGAACGAACGTAAGTTTCAACGTCTTTCAGTTACCGTCAATTTGGAACAAAATTTGGAGATAGAACTGTGATATTTAGGAAACATACATAAATCGAGATTAAAAGAAATGCCTCAAGTGGCCCTAAGAATTGAATACAAAATTTGGTTGCTTTTTGATAGTATACGAGCAGATATAGTTTGGGCGGTTCTTAGTGATTTCTAGTTCAGTGATGGGATGTAGGTACTTTTGTTTGGTATCATCCTACTTATGTCCGTATGCTCGCAACGTTACTATGACGGGTACTACTTAATCACCACTCTTGCCAAATGCGGTGATTGCACACCCGAATATGAGCTCGATAAATCTGAAATATATTTCGCTCGACCTTGAAATTGAACCTGCGACTCAGAGCAGGACTTGGTAGATTAACCTTTTAGACCATCGGAAATATATGTTAAGACAATTGTTTACACTCAATTCTGTTGAAGTAGAAAATTTACACAAGTGATAAATCATTTTCTAAAAGTTGTTTTTTCCTTCCAGGAGGCTTGTCAAAAACTATCAACCAAAAAGAAAAGAAGAAGATGAATACCAGTAAGTAATGATTTTATGTAACGTATTTTATGTAACGTCTTAATGAAATCATTCGCAGGATATGATGCCTGAACAAAATGGATTGTGTTTGGTAAAGACTCAAGTGTGTTATTTACTGAAAGAATTTCTATTGTCTGTACTGCGTAGATCAACGATCATTGTTTTATCGAAGTTTTGTTAGTTTATTGCTTATGCGTATTGTTTGCCTTGATAATGGTGATAAACTCGTGTTTCGGTCATGGTCATAGAATTTCATGCCATTACATACATGAAGAGAAAGCACTTATTTATTTATAAATTTAATTGCACAAAGAAGTACAAAAGTGGATTTTATGCTAGGATCTTTGCTACCAGTCAACCCTTGGGTCATGCAAATAGTTAGTTATTGGTGCGGTAACAGTAAGAATGTGTGTTTGGATTTCAACAAAATAAATAATTATAAATAGCAATAAACTAGGCACCATTGATATTATTTTAGTAGAACAGAATATTCATAGGCATACAAACGTATATTTGGTAAATATTACATAAATATATTGAATAAATCTATTGAAATGTTAATATTAGTTATAGACTTTTTCATTACGACATAATGTAACTGATACTCAAATGACAATATTATTGTTTTGCTGGTAATGCCTATTTGATTTAATTAAAATCAATCGTTACTGAAACTTAGAGCATTTTTGAGGAAGTTGCCGATTTTCTCACTAAACTCCAAGCATAAGTTTCTTTAAAAGAAACTCCGAAAAGCAACTGTTTATCCCTGCTGTTTCAGAAATTACTACCTCACGTTAAAACAGAGGTTATTAGTACTGTTTACCATCAGATTAATAAAATGTTAAATGGAAACCGGAGCAGCCAAACGACTCGTTAGTTTCAATGAGATGTGTTTGTTTACAGATACACAGCTTGTAAAGCATTTAGGCTACTATTGCAAGAGCTGGGCGACTTCGCGGGTCAGCGCGAGGTTGTCGCGGAGAACCTACAATCGAACGTTGTTCGGGAGCTGCATCTACTCGCCAAGGAGCTGCGAGAGGAGAGGAAGGTTTGTTTATGCTTTATTAAATTACCTTACTTACCTTGTCTGGGAAGTGAGAGCCTTCTGTTTCCTTTTAAGTTAGGTGAAAATTAAAAGGTTTCATCGATAAGAAGAAAAAACTTCCTATGGCTTCCCCGGCGTGGGAATTATTTATTATTCAGTTAGAAATTTGGGCAACTATTATAAATATTCAATAGGTATTGAGGACCATGATAGTATGGTTTTATCCATAGCTCAGTTATTTCGGCATAAATAGATTAATTTATGTATTTTTTGCTGGCAACCTTATTTGAATTTATAATATTAGTACTAGGTAAAATATGCCTTTATTTTAACGAGATGTCGGACTCATCGGCTGTCTTACTGAACTGTTTGAAAGGTGTGGGTGCAGTAGTCAAGTCCGAAATATGTGGTATTTTGCTCGTTATCATAATGACGAAGTATACCATTGGTCGCTAATAAAGTGGACTCATAATAAAAACGCTTTGTTTAATGCTACTGAATAAATATCATTATCGTAGTTCACAGTGTATGTTACACTATATTGTGGCAAAGACAAGCAGAATGATGTGTAGTATCGTTTTTAACATAAAAATATAATAATGCATAAAAATATCAGTTTATTATTACGGGAAACGGACGTATTTGACTACTTTTTCAGTATTTATTGACATTAAAATAGATAAGTGTTTTATTTAATTTTCAGTAAGCAAGCAATTTTTTGTTAGTCTGGTTATAATGTTCTTTTTGTTTTTTTTTTTCATATTTATTATCACGCTGAGTTAGTCAGTTCATTGACAGATATACATATCCATTACGTCACGAACGTCTTCGCTTCATGTTTTCTAGATAGTCATCTCAATTTCAAGTTTGAGCTTTAAGTACACAAAATCCGGAATGAGGTTTATTAAATGCTATGAAAAGTGTAGCTTTTATAACCAACAACATAGGTAATTTTGAAAATATAGCTTATATCCTATATAGAAGTATAGCCTTTAAAAATCAGCTCTAAGGGCTAAGTTTTGATCCCCGTTAACATGTTTTACCCATAGAATAGTTTTTTGTGTCTCAAAACTTTGTCCCACATACTAATAACAAAAATAATAACTTAATATAATTGTGATACTTGACTACATTTAAGACTCTTGTACATGTTTTGTTGTGAAGTGATAACGACTTTCCTAATCAAATGCACATTCAAATAGAATCTGTTCAGATCCCTACGTGTAGCAATAGCTATAATAATATATATATATATATATAAGTATGAAACATCATACTTCAGTAAAACAATAGCCGTTAAGTAATAAAGCCTAGCTCGGTAAATTACGGCGGAAATTCCGTTGCGTGTCTGCGATTTATTCTAAGAAAGTTATAAACTTCTTTAATATCTGCCCTTTATTTTTCAATTATGGATTCGAGTATTTGTAACTTTTATTGTTTTTTATTAGTCTCAATGAATTTAAGTTTAAAGACATGTTTTAATTGTTTTTGAATGTGTATAGTAAAATTGAGAGCACTGACGTTTAATGTTACACAACAAGGAAACTATAAATTTCAAGTTTATGTACGAGACATAACCGTCGCGTTTTGCAATTGAATTGGAAATATAATCTAAATTTTAATATTAATACAACTATATTCTGATCGATGTGATAATAATGCTAAATAAATCGGCACTCTATTACTTGAAATATAAAGAATGATGATATTTACTTTTCAAATATTATAATTGAATCGTGCCAGCTCTTGTTAAATGATAATGTGGGTTTGTCAATATATCTTTTAGGGAAATTACATGCAGATCTGTATTAAGAAGGATATATGTAGATAAGTAATCATTTCTTTTGTATTTCAGCAACATTTAAGTGAAGGAGCGAAACAGATGGCGGTGCTACATTCAGCTATTAGCGCGTTAGAACGGGCGCGGAGAGCGTACGACCGCGCAGCGCGGGAGTCTGAGCGAGCGCTCGACGCTTTCCAGAAAGCGGATGCTGATCTCAACTTGAGGTAGGATTACCATGTGGTTCTTAGTGGTAGGCGCTGTGGAGAGTGGGGAGCTTGTGTAGAGTCCGCAAGGGATCCCAATTCCCTTACAACTGCGCAGCGTTGGCCTCCGAGAGGGTTTTAGTAAGTGCGAGCCCGACACAACACTCTGTTCCCCGTAGTGAGTTACGGTGCGGTAGGCATTTCCCTCACGGCAAAAAAAAAAAAAAGAATAAAGGGATTACCATTTTGTTGTACAAAATAACACCTAGCCAGACTATTGGTTTTAACCTATTGAACGCCATCGACTTTTTAAGGGAACTTACTCCTGACGCCGGCCTACTAAAATCTGTTCGTGTTTATCGCTCACACTAGTGATGTTGCAATTTTATCGATAATATATGTATATTCTAACGATAAAGAGGTATAAAACAGTGTAAATTCAAAGAAAAACAAATAAAACCCTTATGTATCAAGCTTTTAATTAATAAAAAATACAAAAATATAACTAAAATGTATTACGTAATGAGTATTCAAAAATATGTGAAACAAAATTTTCCAGCACTACTTGACACCTCTAGGCGTCTTTGGCGTACCAGTACAAGTTGTTTGAAACAAAAATAGTGTTGGGACATATTTAGTTTTTAAAGAATATTTAATTAATAATCAGTATCAAAGTATACAAAATCCTTATTGCCTCATAAGAAAAACGTATTTTAACATAGCGACGATATGGGAAACGAACTTTTCTATATTATCTTGCTCTTTTATTATTCTATAGAAAATAAATCTAGATAAAGAAATAGGCATTTACATGGCTGTTGCACCAAAAGCAGCAAACAAATTCAATGTAGGTAGGTATCAAATTAAAGTCATAGTCCACATCAAAGTCGGTATCCGAATCAAATTCAAAATTATCAGCATTATCTACACTTCCAAAATATTAATCAGTTCTTCTACGGAATACATATTACCTCAAAATTATATCGAACTTTTGGACAGTTTGAATATCAAACAGAATGTATCGCATTTAATATGTAGTCGGTAGTAGTAAAAAAAATGCTACATAATTTTATCAAGTTACCCACATATGGCCCGCACTATTTTTCCAAGCGCGTCGCTTGTGACGTCATAAGCGGGCGCCTTTAGGAGAGTAGGGTTGACGATGATAATAAAAATCTAGTAATGTCTATGAATGTATCGATAATAATACTAACATTTTTAAGAGTCGTGTTTTGTACAAAGTCGGTGATTGCCTTCCCGTAACTGCTTTAAGTGTTAAAGTTATTCGAAGAACCATGTCTACTGAAGACAAAACCGAACGTTTTGGAGCATAAGGTCAAAAGCGCAAATTGACAAACGATTGCAAATTGTCAAAAGAGCGGAATGTCAAAAGCGCACATAGTCAAAAGCGCAGATTGTCAAAAGCGCAGAATGTCAAAAGCGCAAATGGTCAAAAGCGTGAAAAGTCAAAGGCGCACAATGTCAAAAATATCATTGCGTTGTCAATTTTAATCGTCGTTATTTTTGGTTAGTCAGGCTTACAATAGGAAATGATATACTTGATATTTTTAGGAAACTTATTTATTTTTATGCAAACTAAATATAAATCAACATAGCAATAGTAAACTTTTTTCTCCTACTGACACTTTCTAAATATAATTGCTGACTTTCCCACACAGCATTCTTAATGTTAACTCATCATCAAAATTTTCCTGGTCTTACATAATTTACTTAAATAATAATTAATACATTGTATGCTTAGAACGGAACGAATCCTCTTATTTCACAGTAACTTAAATTATTGGAGGGTAGTTTTATAAAGGTTTGTCACTTTTTATAACAAACTAAAACGGTACTGTTTTTCTGTCAAATGTGGTTTGTTGGTGATAATATTTGTTTATGGTGATCTTTATAAATACTTATGTATAACATTACTTCTGTGCATAATTATTTTTGGTGTGTTATGGATGATAAAGAATTTGAAATAGTTACCAATCAGAAAGGTAACTTAGCATTATTACGCAGCGGTTATAGGTATACAAAAAATGTACCCAACAAGGGTGGAACCACTTTATGGAGATGTGTCCGAAGAAGTGTATGTAACGCATCAGTTACTACGGACGATAATATTAACAAAATATTAAGAGAATCTCTTCATACGTGTAAACCAGACCATTTAGATAATGAGGTGTTGAAAGAAAAACAGTTTCTAAAGGAAGCGGTATGCAAAAATCTTGGACCTATTCAAAAAATCGTGATAATATTGAGAACAAGGGTCAAGACCTTGGGATTTCATATAGATCTTGTAAAGATTCTTTACGTCGTGCCCGCAAAAAGTATTTAGGTACCGATATATTAACCCACAGCAATACAGAATCTATAACCATACCTGAAGCTTTAGGATCTGAATTTTTAATACATCAAGATGACGAAATATTGCTATTTGCTACAAATGTATCAAAGGAAATTATGAAAAGGCCCGGAAAATATTACGCTGATGGTACCTTCAAAACGACTCCCAGACCTTATTATCAACAGTTTACAATACACTGCGATATTGGCTCTAGTGAGGAACAAACAAATATTATTCCAGTTGCTTATGCTCTGTTAATGAATAAAACACAGGCTGTATATGAAAAATTGTTTTATATACTTAGAGATAAACTTAAAGTTCTAATGCTGACCTTTAAATCAGATTACGAAACAGGCATTCTGAACGCTGCATCAAAAGTTTTTCCTTCAGCACAAATTTCTGGTTGCTATCACCACTATAGTGATGCGGTGTGGAGAATGTCAAAAAAGTTAAAGCTTAATAAAACGAAAGAAGGCAGAAATTCAACAAGAAAGTGCGCCCTAATCCCACTTGTGCCTGCAAACCGGATACACGAAACATGGCAACATATATTGGACACTGCACCAGACTCACGAGAAATGAGAAAGTTTCGAGTTTATTTTCAAAATACCTGGTACCCTAAACAATCAGAAAATACAATAAGCCTTGCTAAACAACGGCATAGAACTACTAATGCTCTTGAGGGCTGGCACCACCGGCTTAATAAAAGAATCCCGAAAAAGCCTAACTTGTATTTATTCATTCATAAACTGCGACGAGAATCAAAACATTGGGATAAAAAAATAGGAACAAATGCACTATTTAAATCACTACCAAAAAATAAAAGAAAGCAATGTGATATCGATTTTGACAGAAGATACCGATATTACTTGAAAAAAATGGAGCGGAACTTAATCACAATTCCTACATTTTTGAAAAAAAATATATTCTTACAACTTACCTTGAAAAAGTAAACAATTTATATAGTTTTTGTTATGTTAAAACTGATTATTAAAGTTAGCGATTTTAAATTATAGATATGGCTGATTATTAAAAATGACAACACTATTGTTGTTTATTTATATAATTATTTTGAGCATTTGTTTGCAATAAACCAATATTATTTAGAACGTGTCAGTATAATTTGTAAAATCTGATTATAAAAATAAGAGATGTTTCATTGTAGATATTGCTGATTGTTAAAAATGACTATTTGCTATGTTGATTTATATTTAGTTTGCATAAAAATAAATAAGTTTCCTAAAAATATCAAGTATATCATTTCCTATTGTAAGTCTGACTAACCAAAAATCACGACGATTAAAATTGACAACGCAATGATATTTTTGACATTGTGCACCTTTGACTTTTCACGCTTTTGACCATTTGCGCTTTTGACATTCTGCGCTTTTGACAATCTGCGCTTTTGACTATGTGCGCTTTTGACATTCCGCTCTTTTGACAATTTGCAATCGTTTGTCAATTTGCGCTTTTGACCTTATGCTCCAAAACGAAAACCGAAGTAATTGAAAATAGTCAGGACGGTTTAAGCTTTCCATCTCCTTTATACGGCAAAAGAAAGAAAATTGAAACCAAAAAGGATATTGGCACACAAATCGAAAACACTTGTCCAATATACTAAAAGTAGTATAAATAACTTTCAAGCCATTGTGATAATTATAAAAGATTTTTCAATGAACATCCCCGTGATCCAAGAAACGCGAATTTTGCTACTTTAGTAGCATTTGAATTAGAAAAGGTGCAACCCGAGGATCGTTCATTGGTATACGTCCAAGTACTTGACTGTTTTAGACAAATTAGAGGAGAGTATAGTTGGCATCAAGCTGCCCTTCATTGGAATATTAACATGTAATGATTGTTAACATATGTTGTAATACTTAAGTTGATATTACAAATCCACATTTTAATAAATACATAATATTGACATTATATATATATATATATATATATATATATATATTGTGTACCTACATCTTAAATATATCCAATAAAAATAATTGATAAAAGCTCATTACTGATTCACACCTTCAGGAGTCAAAGGCGTCACGCGAACTTAAAATTTGTTTAAAATTCAACTGTACCGATAATTCAAAATATATACACAAGTATTTTTAATAGGTCGGTAAACTAAGGAATTCACTTGTTAAATAGGCCTAGATTGGATCTTTGATGGCGCAACTGCGTAATCTCATGCAATCTTTGTCTAAAGTCTAATAGTTGCATAAGATAAAAAATCTTTCGACTTATTAGTTAACACGTCGTTCGCTCCAATACTACAAAGTGGACCAGTAGCACGCGAATGGTAGTTAAATCTAATTGACTTAAATGAGACAGCTTAGGTATATTTAGATGCTAAACCAGAGTACCATTTACGGGCAAGCGTGATTTAACAAGGACGGAAGAGATACTTGACTTGAAGCAATAAATACTTGCGTGTTTACGAGTGAATATTTCAAGTCGAAATGTGCACGGCCTATGAAATAAGGCTATTGACACGCAATGCGAAATGTCATAACGTGAAACGTATTGCATGTCAGTCTGCATTCCTGCTATCCGTCCGCATGGATTAAGACAAGAAAACGTGTTGGATAAAGTCTACGAACTCTTACGGATTCTTAAACCTAGATTGTCGCCAAAGTCGTCAATTATGATTAATTTTTATTGGCGCTGTTCTTATAAGCCTATTTGCTGCAAACAAGAAATGTATAGTATCGTCAGAGAAATTTTCATTGAGGAGCGCATTCCGCGCCTTAGCTGTTCGTTTTATAAAGGAATTTGCATAGCATAGTGCTATGCAAATACCTCGATAAGTGAGCGTAGTAAATTTATTAATTCTGTTTTTTTCATTTCGTATTCATAACGTAGAAGGGGTTTCGTATTTAAATTACTACTTTTAAGTATCTTGTTTTTGGCAAAAGATGAGGCTCTTGCGATATGAAAAACACTTTGATTTTTGCCAATATTTATCAGTATTATGATTTAGTTTGGCAGACAACATCTGAGTCGTTCTTAAGATGACACCAGAGGCGCTGGGCAAAAGTGCGCGCGAATTTGCACCATAAAATATTTACCAATAATAAGTTTATAGCTTCCATGTTCAGATGAACCAAATCTATGGATATCAAACGTAAAAAAGTAATGCAGAAAAAGTCCATGGCGTCGTTTTTATGAACACTGATTAGTTTTAAAATATCAGTTGTATGTCTCCGATTGTAGATTTGTTTACGTTTCTGTTTGGATGAGCATAGTGTTTATTTGTTCAAAATAGTGCTGTTATTTTTGGTGGAGATCTATGTTTCTTAGCCAGCTGTGTTTACATTTTTAGAACAAAAAGGCAATCTCCTTCCGTCCAATCTTATTGCATTAAGAAGTATTTAAATACTTAGGCGCGTATATACCTATGTAACACATTGCATTAAATTGTTACTAAAAAACTTTATAATTTCTTTAGTCGAGCAGAAGTAGAAAAACAAAAGGCGAATATGAAACTTCGAAGCCAGGCGTGCGAAGAGGCTAAAATGGAGTACACAGACCAACTGCGGAAGACGAATGAGGCGCAGCGACAGCATTACGAACAACGGCTACCGCACGTGTTCAAACAGCTTCAGGTACGAATTGTTGTCTGTGAAACTATTAAGAATTATTCGGACTAATGCCGGTTGATCTAAAGCTCTTATATACTATCTTGTGGCATTTTAAGGGGCTATTAAAATTAGTTTTACTTAAAAGACATACTACTGCTGCAGCGATAGTAAAAACTGCGATAGCCCTGTATTCTGTGAAAATTATACTGTCCTTTATATTATTCAAAATGTGCAGAACACAAAAAGAAATTAACAGTGCACTTTATATAATAAACATTTTAGAATTTATTAAATGTTTCAGAGCTTAAAAGTAACACGTAGGGACTAATAAATAGTCGGATTTTAATCTATTACGCGCTACCTAAACTTAGCAAATTAAAAATAGACATGCATCGTGAATGCAATGAACTTTGTTTTCCCACAGTACTGTGTTTGATAGAATTTATAAGGGGAGATATTTTTGTATTCCATGGTACTTCACAATATTTCACATTCTTTACGTATTTTGAAAGAATTCTGGTACCAAAAGATTAAATAAGATACGTTGCAACAGTAAGAACATAGACCTGTTCATGCGGAAAATTGTGTGGCTAAGAATAACTCGTGCTGATTCAATACAATGTTAACATGATTTCCGACAAGACTCTGCATCTTTATTCGTAAATATGTAAATGCTATGCTAACTATTACTTACAAGGAAAAAAATAATCATAGCCATTTTTTTTAATTAATCTTTGACGTGCATTGCGGTTACTTATTGTTATATTTCCACGCCCTATCGATGTTAACAGTTAGAAAACATAAATGATGTAGGGTTATCCATCTACAATCTTAAAAAATTAGGTATGTTCGTATGTTACGAAGCGAGGATGGCTCAAATCTATCATCAACCGTAACCAGATGTGAATCGGATGATTAATTGGCAAGCCAATTTGCAATTGTGAACGCCACAATATTTGTACTTTTTGTAATTAATTAGTCACGAAACGTACACTTTCTCTTGTGTAGTCAGAATCCACAAACTACTTTTGTAGTGCATTGAAACATTTGGTGAAATATTGTGGCTGTTGAATGCATTCGGGCCGGGCTTGCACTCTGGCGCGGCGCCAACTAGGTCGCATGGACCGCCACGAATTGTAAATCTGCTCTTATTTTTTTTTAGTAAAACATTTCTCTGTTACTGGCTTGTTCTTTTTATGTTTATTTATGGTTATTGTTTTCTTTTACAGGATTTAGACGAAAAAAGAATAAAGAACATAAAAAACTTTATGTTAAGTTCGGTCGACGTGGAGAGGAAAGTTTTCCCGATTATAATGCAGTGCCTGGATGGAATGGAGAATGCGGCCAATAGTATAAATGAAAAAGAGGTAAAATTATTCTACTGACATCAATATTAACTGTATTTGGACATGGCGTTCGTTATTTTTTGTATTAGTCATTAGGAGTAATTAGTCGATAGATAAATAAAACTTAACTATTATTGTCATCCAGTAGGTATACCTAATCTTATCTTGAATTTCAAAGTCCCTTCCTAATAACAAGTAAATGGTGCGGGACATGTAGCATTGTCCATTGGGATTATTATTAAAGGATGATGATGATATGATGTAAGATAAAAATGTGATGCTCCTTCTGAAGCATAGGAAAGTGTGCATTTTGATCATCCATTTGATTCGTCCAGAACGTGGTTGGTAATGATGGTTGTAAAATTAGTTGGACTGAATGCTAAAGTCACACAGTATAATAAGTGTATTCTGTCACCATAGGGTGACCAGCTGAAATTTGATTAATTGTAGGACAACCAACAAATTGAGTCCAGGCCTTCAAAGATTTTTTAGATGCACAGTTGGCACTAAAAAGGGCACTGGCAAAACGAGGCTTCAAACAGTATTAGGCGAATGCTTATACACGGTGAATTGGATAACAATTGGTTTGTATTTTGAATGGAACTGTGGGGCTATAAAATCTTTGATCGAAAGTCCATCGTTCTGTGTTTCATCTCTCTAATTACATGATATGAACTAAGCACCTCCAGAGTCCAGATGGAAGCATAAAACTGCCCCTTCGACCTTTATAAATCACTAGCGGACCTGGCAGACTTTGTCCTGTCAAAAAGATTTGGAATGTGGCTTAACTCTATAAATTTTACTTAGAAACGTTTGTACTGGAAAAAGAAACGGGCATTCTTTAGGGTTTTCCCGGCAATTATTCGAATTTTCCGTAAAAACCATCCTTGGACTTCAACGAACACTTTAAAAAAATAATTGTCAAATTTGGTCCAAGCGTTGTCGAGTTATGAGCTTACCAACACATTTTGCGATAAATTTTTATATAATAGAAGATCAAGATAAATGAAGATGGTCACGCGAGTTTGCACTTGTTCCAGGACACACAGTTAGTGATAGAAAGGTACAAATCAGGGTTCGTGCCGCCTGACGACTTCCAGTTCGAGGCCGCGGCCGGCGCCGACACCACGGACGCCGCTGCCGCGCACCACCACCACAACCACCTCACGGCCGCGCGGGGCACCGTCTCCGGCAATAGGATTAAGAAACGGGGAGGTCTACTCTCCATATTTAGTTCCAACAAGGTGAGAAATATTATACTTTACGGTAATATTATGGTATGGAAAGAATTTATATTATATACATTTTTTATTGTTCTATCGAGTAGTTAGATTATCGTATGGAATCGATTCGAATTATTATTTCAATATTTAAATTTTAAAGGGCAAGGTCCATGTGCTTGAAGTGATTGGCTTCAAAATAGAGCTTATTTTTTGTTAAAAATCCATTTCAACTATCAATATTTTGTAATGCATGCTTTGGGATTATATTTACTATGATACGTTTATGAGTAAATTATGTTTACATTTTTATATTTTACCTTTATTGCCTATTGTTTGCGCAGCCGGTGCATAATCGATGCAACGTAAACTTATATTGTATGATGTTATGAATCACTTTCCCCATATGAGAAGTCATTGAGTAAACACTGGCTGCGCAAGCGTGTAATCGTATTTATTTATTTTATATTTATTATGAAGGTTGGAGGCACTAATTTGTTTTTGTCTGTTATCTGTTCGATCCCCACCTAACATGGTACACATAACAACCAATTGTTACTATTGGCGGCGCGCGGTGACTTGTCACGTGAAAAAAGTAAGTCAATGTTGTGGGGACGTAAGTCATGGGCATGACTCACTTGGCTTATTTTCATATACTATTATTGATCACACACCTGTTATTTACATAACCTATTGTTTTCATTTTCATTTGAGTTTTGCGAACCATTCAACACCTGTAACATGTCTTTTACACGAAGCAACACCTTGATAATTTAGATATAAAAGTAAAATTCCACCTCGTTAAATAGTAGAGATAATATAATTATTAGTCATAGTTAAGAGGAAATCATAACACCATTTTCCCTACACTGATCTTGAAATAATTTAATGTATGCAAGTATGTCAATGCAACAACACTTGTGTTGGTATACAATTGTTCTATCCACTTTACATTATGCAATTCACGTGCTATAATAGAAGTGTGGTTTCTTGTAAATATAAGAGTTAAAAGTTCTACCAACCAGTTAAACAAAAGTGCAATGCAATAAAAAATAGTTTACTTATTGAAATTTTATTTACCAACCTGGTATTTTAGACCTAAATCTAAAAAATAATACGAATAATCAATTTTGAGTTTGTTTAGAATTTTTGGTATAAGTTGTTTATGTATAGGAACAGAAAACACCGAATTTATACTACGTGTTACGTTCCTTATTTTTAGTTCTCTTGTATTTGGACGAAGTTGAAACCACATACAATTAGACACAGTCTCAACACTGAGTTAGGTACTTAGTTCGATTAAAAGTACTGAAAAAATCCATTATCAATATATTTTTCCATTATCATGGTAAAACATTATTTAACTCTTTATAGGGATGACATGTTCAAATGTTTCATTGGTTTTGTACCTTAGTTCGAATTTTGGTGGTCATACAGTTGACAGAGTCATATAAGAGTTAAAAAGTGTTGCCTAAAACCCTGATTACCTATTGTAAAAAAAACACAATCTTATTTTTATTCCTATCCTTTTATTTGGTTGTTACTTTCCGCTTGTTCGACGGACGCGCCCGCGGAGCGGCTGTCGCCCGTTCACATGTTTCGTGCCTCGTTTAATGTTATTTGTTTGTCCCTGCGTCCGCCCGCTCCCGCTAACGCTTTGACTACAGAAGATTGTCGAGGCGTGCAATTCGATCAAGGTCAGTTCTGCGTGACAAACACGGTTTGGTAACGACTCTCGTAACTTTTATTGGTCAATTTGATTTTTTTCGATCGTAATTGTTTCGAGTTTGAGTGGTTTTGTCAAGGTCTGGTATTAATTGTCAGGTGAATTTGTTCACGAAGCATGTAAATGTTGCATTTTAATTAGTTAATGACCTTTGGAGGATATATATTTTTTGTTTTTATTCCGAAACAGTACGGCACAAAAAGTACTTCGAAATCATTAAGTAATTAAATTTTGAAATTTATAAAATCGAATTACAATTGTAATTGGTGGAGTTTATTTTAATACTGGGTGTGTTTAAAGTGTGGGTTTATTTTTTTTGTAATTATAAGATATTAGAACCATTAATGAAGGCTGTTGGGTTCAAATTACTAAATAAATAAAAAGCGTTTATTTCTCACCACAATCCAAATACATAGCAAGTACTATAAAAATATAAGAATACAGGTAAGAGTAAATTAAAATAGTATCTACATATTTGGCTGTGGATCGCTGGTGCCCGTGGTAGGTAAGAAACCTGTGTTACAGGTCACCAGGTCTCCAACTCATGTAGACCGGTATAACTTAGCTTGTAGCCTAAGACAAGTAAAACTTGAACTAGAATAATTAAGTACATTCTGTTGTCTATATAAACTATTTAAAAATAATTTTTAAATAGTTTAGAGTATTTAGAGTGACCAGTAAAAGTTACCCAGTGTGAAATCGGACCGTAGCTCTGTGTGGCTTGGGTAACTCCGTACGCTTGCACGCTTTCTTTGTTTCAGCGCACGCACTCTCTGTATGTATATATATTGTATATAAATTGTGTAATAAAATAGTACATATTCATAATTAAAAACGGACTATGATAACCTTAGTGTACTCATTGTAAGTTGGTACATTATTTGTACATTTTATCAAACTGATATTGTCCTATCCTTTTATACATTGTAATTATGTTTAATGTTGTTAATTACTTGCGTATTAAAGTAATGGTAGTATTTTTCAAATAATACGATACGTATGTGAACAAAGTAGGTCATATTTTCCATATTTATAAATACGGGATTGGCAGGACGCTTACAATGCTAGTAATTTTTTCATTTTTTCACAAACCTGATACTGATAAATATGGTATGATTATAACAAAAAGAAATTAGTCCGGTAATTTTGGAGAGACATTAAATTTCGATGATAAATTTTTATTTCTGTAAAGAAAATTTTATTATTAGCGTTATGTTAAAAAAAACGAAATCTTGCAATAATATGTAATTATTGCTAGTATCTTGTTCTGGACTTCATAAAATATTAGGTATACACAAATTTCACGTTTACTAAAATTCTAATTATACTATAGAACATGATAGAGTCGTGTAAGTAGTTTAATTCGGTGGTTGTGTGAGTGAGATTTGCATACAACATGTTTACAATTGTTGACACCTACATAGTTATGCTTGATTGGTTTGTCTTTCAGAACAACATGTCTATGGATGGAAAGGAGGATTATTCAGATTTGCCACCAAATCAAAAGAAAAAGAAACTTCAAGCTAAAGTTCACGAGCTAAGTAAACAGGTACGTAGAAAATATTGAATTAAATAAAGCTATGGCAATTTGCGTTTTTAAAACATCTTTACGATTATTCAGATTGAAAATGCTTGCTAAATTACATTAAACATTTGATAATGCTTCCAAACTTTTAAAGGTGAAATATGTTGCCTAATCGTATTTAGTTATATTAGTGAAAAGATAATGCTGATATGTTTTTACCTAAATTTTGTATCCTTTGATGAATGATTAATCAAACTGTTCTGTTCTCATGCAATTTGTTTCTGTACAGGTGGCGCAGGAACAAGCTGCTATGGAAGGCCTTATGAAAATGAAAGGTGTATATGAAACAAATCCTACTTTAGGAGATCCCATGACTGTAGAAGGTAAGTCAATAGTTTGATATAACTATATATTTTTAACATTTTCTCGGGTCTGGGTGTAGTGGTACCGACGTGATAACGAGGCCTGGGGCCTCGATTACCCTGCTCGCCACCCCCAACGCCACCGCCTTTGTTTCTGATTTCTGTAACACAATTGCTTTCTCAGAATAAAAAAAAAATCAAAAATCAGAGCAATGAATGTGATGTTGTCTAATATTTATTCATATTAAAGCTTTGTATCGCCCATTTCCTCTTGTGCAGGCGTCTCAAAATTTTTATTATTTTTTAATGTAAGAACTTTATTGCACAAAAGAGAAGCTTTAATGCAAGGAGTTATTATTACTGATAGATTAGTCAGCCCTTGGGTAATGCAGGTTTTTTTTATGGGTGCGGTAACGTGCGGTACGGTGAATGTGCGAATAGAATAAACAATATAATGTGAATGATAACATAATAAACTAAACAATACAAATGTCATGAGGATAACTATTCCATAAGTTTTTCAACTATTTTTCATCGCTTTTTATTGTCGCTTATCCGTGATACATATAAATTTTACAGGTCAACTGAATGAGTGTTGTGACAAGTTGAAGAAGTTGCGCGCGCAGCTTCGCAAGTACGAAGAGTTGTTAGCAGAAGCGAACAACCAGGTGAGCGCGCCCACGCTGCACCCCGCCGCCAGGACCAACGGCGCCGCCCCCACACAAGCGACCAGGTACCGTATACTACTGTTGTGATGACTAATTTAGTATGTCCATCTATACTTCTCATACTTACATTGTTCTGAATTAAGTGAGAGCCTGCCAACCTAATATTTACCAATTAGCTGTACACCCGCGACTTCGTCCGCGTTATTTCGGGATGAAAAGTATCCTTATGTTAATCTAGTATGTCATCTCTTTTCCTACGAAATTTTATCGATATCCGTTCAGTAGTTTTTGCGTGAAAGAGTAAACATACAAACATCCATAGTCAAAAACTTTGATATAATATTAGTAGAATTTGGCATTGGAGGGTTTGGCAGCTTTTATACGATTTTATAGCAGAAAAACAATGTAACAAGGCCCTTCTAGGAACATTTTTTAGAAGTCCTGAAGTAATTTCAACCTATCACTTCATATCTTTTTAGCTTCACAAAGTACCTTTTGGGGTCTCCATCCTCCATTGTATTAATCAAGTCGAGCGCTAAAAGACTGAGATGGGACGGCAGTTTTGCATTTTATTCGATCTGATCCGCCACTGGAACCTTATGTTTTAACCAGTCCAATTTTTAAATATTAATTAGTATTATCGTTTATTTTGTTGCAGCATCGGTTCAAACAGCGAGTCCCTATCGCGGTCTGCGTCCGAGTCGTCAGTGAGCACGGGCACAGGCGCGGGCGCGGGGCCGGGCTCGACGTGCGGCGCGGGCGGCCGCGCGGCCGGCGGCTCGCCCGAGTCCGGCCTCGGCGGGGAGATTGCCGCCGCGCACGCCGACCACGCCAACGGAGACCACGACCACGAGAACGACCATGACCACGATCACGAGTCGGACTTCGACTACTACTACGAGCCGGACCTACAGCCGCTCGGCTACTGCAAAGCGCTCTATGCGTTTGAGGGTAAGCTATTGGGAGAATTATGCGACTCGTCTAACGTGTACCCTCGGTAGCCGTTTGGCAATGATTGCTCCAGTGCATGGCCACAGTTAAGAAGACTAAGCCCCGCTAATTTTTAATAAGTAGCGTCCAACCCAAAAACCCGGCTCGAAATTAATAGATAAGTTTATCTTTTAATCTAATTATTATCCTTATTCAACTATATAAAAACTATTGAGTCATTCAGTTATTGTCTGAGTAAATGCCTTATGTTATGATATTGGAAACTTTGTTTCCACTATAACAGTTACAGTTGATATCTGGTAGCCCACTGAGCCCCCCGTCCCCAGGAGGCAGATTAACAAATTTGAGTTGAATAACGATTACGATCCGGAAGTCTCAGTCCAAACTTTTTTGTGATTGTCTGTCGCATTTATTTATTTTATTTATTTATAGTTTCCGAATTCGAATCTGTTTTGTGAATATGCAGGAATTTGATTCAACGGCCAGATGGAACCGAAGGTTTTATCTTTTCTGGGATTTCACTCAATCGAGCCTTCCTAAAGCCGGAACACGTTCGGGTGACAGCGTTTAGCGCAGGGCTCGTAGCTGAGACGACTCCCAGAGGCGACGTTCAAGCACACCTCGAAGTAACAAACCGATCTTCTTTTGCAGCAAATGGCACGGGCTCCACGATGCGGATGGAGTGCGGCGAGCGGCTGCTGGTGCTGGAGACGGACGCGGGTGACGGCTGGACGCGCGTCCGCCGGCAGCTCACGCGCGAGGAGGGCTTCGTACCCACCACATATATCGCCACCACGCTTTACGCCGAGGCGCACTAGCACTAGCCGGTACATAGCTTTACGATCTTTTATCAGATTCTTCTTTAGAAACGTATGCGAGCTGAAGAAACATCAGCTCACATCAGTATGTGAGCTGATGTTTCTTACTATTTACAGAACTATTTTTAGCTAGTACAGAATAAAACAACGTGGGCAGTAGTAAAGATTACCCAATTTTTTAGCAATTGTGTCTATTACTTCTTGAGACAGCAATTCTGAAGGTGCCTCAAAAATTTTCCAAATTTAGGATATAATATTGCAATATTGCCTTACTGTTGATTGCCTTACTGTAATTTCTTAAGCTTAACAGGGAAAAATAACAATTACGATAATATGGGCATATTCCTATTCATATCCAATGTTAATCGGTATACTAGTCAGATGAGTAGCCCAACCGTAATAGCTTATTTATTTGTAATGTATCACACCACAATATTAGCGAATATCATCATGATATCCTATATTTTTGTTAAAAATTGTATAGAAATAAATCTATTATTATTATGTCTATTTTTTTTTCAATATCTCGGGACTACAGAGTCTCAGACTTTTGGGAGGCGTGCATGGGGCCGAAGCCAACACGTAGAGGCCCTTTAAAAAAAACAAGTATGATCTAAATGTAATTATTATTATATTATTATATACATATTAACATTTCAAGAGACTGCATCCCACACAGCGAGAGAAGATATTTTATTTGTTTGGAATTTGCATATTGACAAGTATTAACTAGACTGATTTTGTTACAGCTTCGGCAACAGTTGGTGCGCGGTCTCGCAGCGCCGAGCTGACGGCTGACAGTGCGTAGTGCAGTACTGTGTTGGACTGTGTCGTGTCGTACCGCGTCGCGTCCTGTCGTATTGTGTCGTGTCGCGTCGCGTTCTGTCGTGTCGTGAACACTTTGAGCGCCGCCCGCGCGGCCTGTGCTGTGCAATCATCCCGAAAAGCTATGTTACTGCACATTGTACATGCGTACACACCTGTGGCCTCATAGTAACATATATTTTTGCTATAATTTATCGTTACGAAAACGTTAGCATTATTTTTTTATCTTTGTCTTTCATTGTTCTGGCGATGGCCGTTTACGAACAAAACGACGAAATCATAATAACATTCCATGATCTTATTTATTGTGTATATTGTTGGCTGCTTGACATACATATTTTCATGTATGCTTGCAGCGTCATAGTGTAATATTATTGTAATATCGTGTAACACGTCTAGATCTTCATTGTGCCAGCTGTTTATGGATTAAGGTTTTTTTCGTACTTACGAATAGTTTATACTCTTGCTTTTATGTGATTCTGCCATTATTGAAATTATAGCAAAAATAGGTTATGAAGTATAAATTAATAACTGTGAAATGTAAAATATGCACACTTAAACCTCAAATGAATATCAGTTAGTATGTAATAATAATTCAAAACTGTATCCAATATACAATGTATTATAGTGTACGTTTACGTTACTTTCCATTTTATGTACTAGTTAATATTGCTAGCTAAATGTCGTAACTAGCCAATGCTATTTTCTGATTATTTGCTATAGGCGAAAACGTATAGTAATGTATTTATATATAATGAGGAGATGGATGAACGGACGCATTTCAATTTTATATAAAAATAAATCTATATTGAGGACTTTGAACATGAGTTTTATTTTTTTTTCTGGTACGAACCTCTTGCCATTGAATCACAAAAATATTTGTAGTTTCTTTAAATGGGGCACGTTATTTGTACTATTATGTTTTGAACATATATATTCATAATAAGACTTTAAAACACTGAAATTTAATTTGGTTAAGGGAAAACAATTCTCATTTAAAATTGACCTTTGCCTTTTTCATTTGGAACACTAAAAACTAAAATAAATTCTCTGGTTAAAACAAAAAAGCTCAGTAGCACCAATTTACATGAGGGGTTTTTAACGTTGTCAGATCTGTTGAACCGCACATCCAAATTCAGTCGGCTAGCTTTATCAAATTGATTTGACCAAAAACGGTAATAGGTAAATAAGATTGTACGTGATATGTCAAGCATGAACCCTAATTTAACATAAATATTGTAAAGAAGTTCTTACAAATTAGCTTGTCGATTATTGCAAAAAGGGGCTTATGCCTGGTTATTCAGGACAGGTGCCCTGATTCCACACTTATTCTTAACTGCGAAGATTCAGTGTCTCAACGATGTAATCCCATGATTTAATTTGATACGCATCGTTAAAAAGGTTTCACAAAATTGGTGCTACTGGTGGTACAAAGGCGGAGAGAGACATGCGTCAAAGGTCCCCCCTTTGAGGAGAATTACATTAAAATTAGAATGCTAATAATGCAAGTAGAATACAAACCTATTTTCACCAGTTTGCATTATCCTATTAATTTAAATGTTATAAATGGGAATGATTGCAAGGATGGATACTATTATGTAGTGAGATATTTTTTTTATTATTCTATAACGCGCCGTTTACTGAAAACATAAATTGAAAACATTTTAGTAATATAAGTTCGTAGAACATATCCAGATCTAATTCTCTGCATCACTCAAAGGTCCCCTAGAACATGGAATCCCGCCTGATGTAGACACGCCTTTTAGAAATGGTGTTTGTATAGCGATTATTTTTAATCGCATACACCACATCGATGTAGGTATATCACCGAAAAAAAATTGCTAAAAATCTTAAGTTTTTATTGAGCATGCCAAAGCTGAGGTCCTAGTAAAGATCCTCCAGGGAGGATAATGGGGAAGTGTCGTGGAGGGTGAATCGACTTTTTTACTGCAGTACATACCTACCTTAACTATATTAATGCAGTGCTTTATAGGTAGGTACTTACTCTCCGTACTCTACCTCAGGTTTCCGAAGAATACAACACAACATGCTGATAAATGGTCTCTTTAAGGTAGATATTACTGTTATAGTTTAAATCTTGTTCCCAATAAATATTTTTCTTTCTTAATAAATATATGGAGCCAGCATAAGCTGTCTTAAAACGTTTCGCAACATTCACTCCTACACTGGGTGTTGCGAAATATTGGAAAACGGTAAATATTTCCACCGTTGTAGATGTAGGTGGGAGGATCTTTCCATGATGCATTCCAGTAAACTTCATACTATATTTTTAAGCGTAACCTGTAGTGTTTTTCGGTATCGTACAAAGTCGATTCTAGTGTGCGTTTAATTAGGTAATTCATTTTTACAGTAACAAACTTACCGCATAATTTTGCTTGCATGAGACGTGAGGTGTTTACATTGCGCAGCTTTGCCTGCTCCATTGGCCGAGTGCACGCCTTCCGTGTCTCGCCACGCAACAATTGCATAATACTAACTAACTAGCTTATTACTGAATAACCATCCACTACTCCTTTTATAAACTCTCCAGTTTCCAAGCCCAATGTTTGCCAGGCAATGAAAATTGTACCACGCGGCGTACGCGAAGCAGCTACCCCACAAAGTAATACATGGTAGCACTCGTAACTCCCAAGCTAAAACGAGTTTTGCGGGAACTGTAGGTACGCCATCCCGAGGTCGGGGATTGTGCAAATATTTAAATGGTTTTCCTGCTCCATAGTGGTTATTATTACATAACGCCTAATGTCCCAGAAATCCGCAGTAATACGACAAATTTAGGTCTTCAATGACTGAAGTGCATTCTGTGGTGTATATTCCATGAGTTTAAATTTGAAAATTATAAAAAAAGGATATCCTAACAATTTTCAAACGTTTCTCATAAAATTTCTGAAGAACTGATGACTGCATGTTCCCTTAATAACCGTTTTTTAGATACACTGGAAAAGATGACCCGAAACAACCGCCATCAAAAAACTAAGAACTTCCACGTTTCTTATTTTTCTGATAAAAAGTTATTTAAGTTAGTGTTTTTAAAAGGTATTTAATCTTTTACCTCATTTTTTTAGTAAGAATCAATGCCATCACCTAAATTTATAGAAAGTTTAAAATAACGGTGTATGCAGCTACCTTAGGAAGCCCTAACTCCTAATTAACAAGGAGTAAGGACATTCTGTCATTAATTTCCGTTTTTAAGCTTCGCGTATCACGCTTTGTTTCTCTGCTTCATTTGAATACAATTTACTACCGTAACTGTTGATAACAAAAAAAAATACTTCATGTATGATTTTTTTATAAACTGATAATTGAAATAAAGATATTTTGGTAAATGTATTATAATAAAAAATATCAAGCGAGCCCACTATTGGTTATGGTTAAATAATCAAGTTGGGACTAGAGGGCCTCAATACATTGGTGCCTTGGGAACATACCCAATGTGCCCCGTGGAATATGGGCCTGTCTTTTATGCCCGGTTCCAATATTCGAAAAACTGTCCGTTCTACTTAGTTTACGGATAGTAATAAATTATACGAGGCTTAAGCTAAAAACGACTGACGGCCGACTGATGACAGCTGATATGGAAAGTAAATTTGAAATTAGAATGAACGAGTCGTAGAAAAATAGATAGTCATTTTTGACACATTACGAATCGTAAAATATTGGAACCTAGCATTATTGATTAAAATAGTTATGAGCTGACATTTTTCTGAATGCGAAAGATACTGAGGACTGACGCCCCCAGCACGAACAAAGACGAGATGGTAAAGGATACTTTTTATCCTGAAATAATACGAACGACGTTGCAGGGCGACTGCTAGTTCTACTAATCCTATTACATCAAGAACTTCTCACGTAATAACAAAACGTTCTATTTTCAGTTAAACTAAACGTCTCATCTTTCATTTTTTAGAGGTAGATAACTTTGGTAATGATGTGACTCGAATACATGATGTCTTTTAGAAAGGTGCCTCTATTGTGAAGCTGCTTACCTACCTATAAATTGCAAAAGGCAGAGGGAGCGACTTTTCGGGTCGACACGTCCCAAAGGGGCGACAAGTTATTCGTCAACTAAAAGATTTTTGCTTTCGCCATTTCAGAAATACCTACCCACGTCTAAGCTATGAAACTTAAATGTAAGTCGGACATTGAATGCAGCAATACATTGAAGGGTATGGGACCGTGTGTCTTGATTAGTGTTTGACCGGGTTTTTTACTTAACTTTTTCTTAAGCCCTTTTATACTGAGTTACCCTGTGGACTAGCGGAGCTTAAGCTCGAGACCCAGGATTCGATTTCCGCAGGAAAAAGAGCTTTGTGGGTTCCCAGTTTGATTAGGAGATTTCGAGTTTGATCATTCATTGGTAGGGCATTGAAAATTGTCCCGTGTATGACCTCTCTCCGTTTAAGTTGACCCACAACCGTCCCATAGGAATTCCTATTATTACAAGTGCAAATGGCGCGCAAAAACTAGAGGACTGAAAAGAAGGCCTAGTGTTGTGCTGGGATGAACTTAATGCGATCCGGTTGAGAGGCCGCCTTGTTTGAAAATTGGTTAGGAGAACTATAATTATGACACGTTGTTGAAATATTAAAACTAAGTAGGTACATGTGTCACCATATTTTATACGTCCTACCGATACCGATGATGAAGTTTTATGGCTGTCTCGCGATGAATCCCTCGTAAACCTTCATGATTTGTTGACAACGGTGACATATTGTAACGTCACCATTTGATCGGCGTGATGTGAATGAAAAGATGACTGGTAAAGCGAGGCCAAAGGCGTGATTGATGAGCGAAAGGCCTGCCCGGGAGGAGCGTCCCATTCATCTAAGTCAATGACGTCAAAATACCTTTCAGTTGAGTTTTCAGGCTCTAATTTCTTACAATTCAGTGAATGTAAATATACATCATTGGTAGGTATTTGTATTAATTTATGTTACTATCCAGATGGAATTGAGATAAACAACTTAATAACGAAGGTATAGTGGTGCGTTGACATATTTTTTACATCAAGGCAATCATTAACAAACAGCTTTGAAAAGACTGCATTCGCCTTCAAAGGTTCCTTGTGATTCGTTTAATTGGTTTTATTTATAATTGACTGAACTTTATTACTAACGTAATATAACATTGTTGTGAATTCCATTCTAATTACAAAAATTGTGTAACAAATAAGTAGTAGGTACCTAGTATAAAAAGAGGAACCAACTCATTCAAACACGCATCAAGTGTCAAGCGACTTGTCATATTGCTTGCTTTCAGCCCTATTGTGCCTTGAAACGAGTACCTACCTGATCATTGGTGGCCATAGAATTTTCGGAAAGCTATAGCGCACCGAATATCTGCCACTCTACCGTCAAATTTTATTTGAAATGCGCAGAAATGGACATCATTATAAAAGTCTAAAAGGTGTGATTTAACATTAAAAAAGTAGTTCTGATACATTATGCCAAGACAAAAACACATCTTTCATTTTGTGTTGCTTCTGCCTCATCATAACTAATGAAGTATACACATATGATTTTGTGTGTTCAGATACCATATGTCGCCACTTTAAAAACGTAAATGTGGTATCTTTCCAATCGATAGGTACTACGGAAAAATACCAGCCTCACACCAGCTCCGTGGGACGCGTTTAAAGAGGGGTCCCCCTCCGACAAACCATTTTTCATGACATATTTTGGGTATCTAATTTCGAAATTAAAAGTGTTGTTCTATCGACAGCACGTCAAGGTAAACACAAGTCTTTAAAGATAGTAGTGTTTAAATAGTAAGCAATTCGATATTGGTACCTACTTAAGTGCACGACATAAGGGCCGGGCGGTACAAAATCCAAAGTGTTTAGTCTGACATAGTCTTGTATGTACTTAAAGTAGTATCTACGTTGAATTCGCAACTGATGCAAGACTACTTTGCACAACACACCAGTTACAAGTTGCGTAGGCTATACACGATTCGCACGATGTGCTCGATTAAGTGAAGTACTTACTTATATGGCAAGACCTTCAAAATATTATGATGTGGAGTGGAAGTGGAGTTCTTTGGAAGATGCTGCCCTAGTCTAGGTACCGGGCCTCACTTCATTACCCTTGAACCACTTAGGCAGTTTTAGAGGTACCTATATCTTCATGAGGACAATACAATCGTGGAATTAATGAACGGACCCGTAAATTGTACGTTAAGCAAAACAACTGAATCGTATCATCGCATCCTACCTTCAAGAAACCAGATCATTGAATATGCGATAGAGTTTGTGTTTGGGCTCGTAAAGCGAACAGTGAGAGTAGTTACTAGTTATAGAGATTTAGGATACTGTGCGTTGCAAATCCCGTACATACGAAGTTACAGGCAAAAGCTTGTCGTCTCTATATTTGTCAACAGTTTAAGATCCAATTGTGGTCTGCAGCTTACAATGAGAGATCATCAAGAAAAAATATTTGTAATCAAGTATTTTCTTCGAGAAACAGTAGGTAACTAATCACCAATATGTAGATTACGTCTTCCCTTGGTATAATCTTTCATCTCTTCAAACGAGAATCAGCTGAGGAAAGGTACATAATCAGAAGTGCTCAGCCCTCTGTACAATACGTCTGGAGTAGGTAGATAGTCGTATTATGAAGATGTATGAACAGTAATTCCGTCGTGCTCGAGGCAGGGAATACTAAGGGCCTATAATTTGTCAGCCCGCTGATATTAGGCGCTCGCGTCATCATCCCGCTTCTTTGTTATTCTAGCCTCACTCGCTTCCGCTTAATGAAACTTCTGTGACGTTCAATTAATTTAATTGCAAATAAAGGGTGGAGAGAGCTTTGGCGGGCACTATTCGGGAAGGTAATTATGTGTGAATTATTACAAAGCGGAGATGCGCGGGTTGTTGGGCAATTTACGCAAAAGAGTTTGCGGGCGCGGTCATTGCGTAATGCGTTGTTGACATAATGAGTAGTAAATGTTAGGAAAATTCGAATAAGTGATATTAATTAGATGTGGCGTACTTTCATACCGGTCCTGCGCTCGCGCGCAGTGTCAGTACGACCGCCGCCGCCGCCGCAGCCTGCGCCCGCGCCGTCCGATCGTTCTCGGCATATCGCGCTACACCGGTAATTATTTGTTTCGAATCGAACCAGACGATTTAATGAACGAGAATACATAGCATCTCGGAGTGGAATTATAGATGTGGTGTTGATTACGTTTGCCTTGTTCAATTTACCGGGATTTCACAGCTTCTGAAAAAGGTTTGTTTACTTTTTAAATTATTTGAATTAAGTTACTTTCAATAACAGAATTCTCGGATTGTTTTACGTTCACTTGTTTATGAGGATTTAATATTTAACAATCAATATAGATCTCTAATACCAAGACTTATGCCGCTACGAATTATTATTTTATCACAAAAACGATAATCTTAACACTTGCACTGAGATACTCAGGACTTAATAAAACTAGGTATAACATCTTTAAATAAATGCAACAATAACATTTTTATGCAAATAATACATAATGGTTGCTATACGAGTACTTTCATGACCTGTCAAATATGTCGGGGTGAATACACAACGCTGAAATAATTAATTAGAGAAATAGAACACATCAAATTTCCATGCATAGGTACTTGACAATTTGAAAGTAAGTAGGTAGGTGCCAAATGATCTATATTTCTAAATAGTGCTAAAAATACCGAACCGTAAAGGTCTAGCGTTTGTAAACAATTACAACAGAATTGGATTGCGGACGAGAAGAGCCTCCGCAAGCTCTCTCAGTCCATAAGTATAAAAGCTGTTCGAAGTACATAAAGTTGGAGGACAAACTTTCACCAGTAAGGACGGCGACGATCATTTCATTGAAATTTATTATACTCGTAACTCCAAATGCTACGTTGGATATAATCACAGATTTCTATGTAAATGTTAATTTATGTACTCATCATAATGTCCTTTGTTTGGATTGCGTGTTTAGCTAAGATATGTTGGCTATAACAGATTTGTCTGTTCCAAAGTTAGAATAATTAATATCACAACTGCTTGAAATACATTTTTCAGATTTGTTGCGTACATTGCCTTTAAAATATTATGGCCAATCTATTCCTAACTACACAAATAATTAGAAATATAAGAGTCCATTTCCTGAGCCTATAATTTAGGATAGTTGCATAGGTACTTGTTAGCGACGAAAGTACGCGCGATATTCGGACAAAAAAAAAACAAGGTTTTTTTGCTGGCCTCGGAAAGTTTTATGCTAACGTTTATAATCCTTGATATTTTTATTGCATTGATAGGTTACTCAATTAGCCTATATTTTGTGTTTGTCATTTCGAAATTCAGGATGATAAGGAATGTATTTAATTTTAGATTAATTTGGTTTGACCCAGAACGAGGCTTGCCTCACAACTGATCTGTTGACATTGTGTAATCAGAGGCGACCACGAGCCACTTCAAGTCATTACAGTTCGGAGAGCTTAATGGTTTCTTGGCAAGGGTACCAGTTGTAAACCGTTTAACAAATACCTACTTGCCGGCAAAATTCTTAAGTACGCATTATGTGAGACGAAATATTCCATAATTATTTTGAGGGTCTTTGCGAATTGAAGTTAAAAATGTAAAGATATGACATTTCACTTATGTTTAAACCTTAATCTGAATAACTGTTGTTTAACCACGTTACAAAAAGTATAAATTATATATTCACTAGCTGTGTCCGCGACTTCGTTCGCGTGGACTACATCCTTTCATGGTCGGTTTTACCCCTTTCTCCCCTAATATTCGAAACAAAAAGTAGTCTATATTTTAATCCAAGTTTCGAGCTATATTTGTGCCAAATTTCATATCTCTAACTTAAAAAAAAAACATTTTTCCATATAAAATTTCAAAGGTGGTATTACCAACATTTCCCCCTTATTTTCTAATAAAAAGTAGCCTATGTCCGTTCTTGAGATTCAACGTATATAACCTATACCAAATTTCATCAAAATCGGTTGAGAGGTTTAAGCAGGAAAGCGTAACAGACAGACAGACAGAGTTACATTCGCATTTATAATATTAGTAGGAATGTCCAATAAGAGAAGATGAACTGAATACTTAGTATCAGAAAACGTGGAGTCTGTAAGGTTAGAGAAATAAAGGGGAATGAATGCCTAAGCAATTGCCTAAGCAATAAGTCTTTCCGATAATTTGGGACAATCCATATCTAGTTCA
Source organism: Glyphodes pyloalis (assembly GCA_037074685.1). Taxonomy (NCBI): domain Eukaryota; kingdom Metazoa; phylum Arthropoda; class Insecta; order Lepidoptera; family Crambidae; genus Glyphodes; species Glyphodes pyloalis. The sequence goes on along the minus strand of JAYKKO010000015.1, from coordinate 6,661,306 downwards.
TTGTATAAGCTGAATAACTACCTACTTACCATTTAAGGAATCGTATTCCCATTGTCAATTTCTCTATCTATTGGTAAAGGTGTATGGTAACTGAACCGAAAATATTATCTACCTGTATTATTCGTGTTCGTACGTGTAATAGGCTTTCATATATTCAGTTAGTTTTGAAACTTCCTAAATTACAGCAAACGTTAGCACGTACCTACATTTTACTTCCACTTAGGTTGAAGATTATCTAAATCTATGTAGGTACTTACTTATACGTATACCACGTGTGATGACTAAATTGCTTTGTTACGATGAGATAGAATCAAATAACTGAAATTACGTTTTGTTCGTATTATTAAATTGTAGATCTTAGTATTCATGTCACGAAGAATTGGGCAAAGCGCCATGAAAATAATATATGCTGATTACGTACTGATAAATACATTATGTTTCAGTGTTGTGGGCATATTAATCATTATGACACGCTTTGAATATTATTGTCGCTGTATTCATGAGAAGTCGTAGCCAAATACAAATCCTTCGAATATGCCATCAAGTGCGAAAATACTTTGACCATCTTTAGTCCCGGCGTTTATTCAGCTCGTAAAGAAAGAATTAGAAACTGTTTAGAAAGTAGGTGATATCAAGAAATAATTTCATAGGCACATTAATGATGTTCGCTTACGCGTTTTGGTGTGCTACAAAACCAATAGAAAGTAGAAGTGTAATTAGAAACATAACATAATATTATTTTCTTAAATTCTTTGCCAGGCAGCCAGCGGCTCGGAAAATTAATATCTTGATAAGCGAGAGCCCGAAGCGAAACGTTCTACCTAATACCGTTTTGATTCTGTCGTATTTACAGCATACGAAACTCTAATCCAAAAGTTGATAGAGTTATAAGCATTTTACAAAGCGATTGGGTAGGCTTTTTATGTACAAAAATCAGTCCCATACCTATTACTCAATTTTGAAATTACTCAATGCCAATCAAACTGTGTTTCATTAAACTTTTTAGGTCACTTTGACGAGTTTGTATTTTAATAAACGACTTAGCATAGCATTCTTTCGACTTAATCTTGGTCAATCATTCTTTATATGTGCGAAGAGTTACAACATATTCACTTAACATTATAAGCATTTAGAAGCCGTTCATACAATCATTATAAGTTATATACAGTTACATAAACCCAATTATTATGAACTGTATTAGATGAAAATTAATTGCACAATAATTTAAATTAAGGTCGTTAAATTCATTTAGTTTTAGAGTTCAAAATTCCAGGGGTTTTATTTTGAGTAGGTACCACTTGCAATTGAGATTCATACGCTCCGGTGAGAAATTATGATACTCTAGTAATTTCGTAATAGCCGATTTAATATTCAGCTTACCATTATTTCGGCATTCATTATAATGCACGCGCTGTAAAAAGTAGGTAGTGTTTATCATAACCGAGTTAATGATTGCTGCGGAATCCAGGCAAAACATTGCGTTGGTCAGTTGCGTAAAGGAGCACAAAAGAACCGGTCCCGGGTATCGCTCCATTTCAGGCTGCCACGCAGGGCTGCTTGACATCACGGCTTTCCTAAAAATATATAAAGAAATAGACATTCATCTCAAATCAATATTTGAACATCAAATAACAAAATGGCCCAGCAATGACCAATACCAACACATGTGGCATGCTATGTTTTATTTTGGCAACTGTCACTTGCTATAATTTTGCAATTCAAAAATAAAAAACACGTGTTTGGTTTAGTGAATACACACTGTGTTTATAACGTTTTGTTGAAATATCGGCTTCAAGAAAGACTTTTTGATTAAGTCATCCTTAATTGTGTATGCCTTCAGTAACATAGTTCTAAATCAATTGTATCGTGTCCAATAAATAACTGTCTGTTGATCTGTTGGCTGATTGTATCGTCAAAAAAGTCAGAAATATCAACAAATATCTTTTAGATGTGATTTCACCAGGATGAATATTTTCGGAATGATGTATCTTTTTATGCACAATACAATTATTTTAAAAAATGTTGTCGTATTCTCTGCCTTTTAATTATAGAGTAGTCTATTTTTATAATATTAGTGTATTTTATAAATGATTTAAAAGATATACTATTTTTAATAGAGAGCGCGTGTCCTGCTTGTGTCCCTTAAACAGAAAAATCGGTGCATTAAAATGTATTTTCTTTTGGACTTTGTGTTCTTCCGATATATACAATCTTATATAGGAATTAACGGTTCGATGAACTCAATATTACAGTACACGAGTACTGAATTACTAAATTTGCAGATGGTCATTCGCAAACAAAACTAGGATCGAGTGGTCGTGCGGATTGCAAATTACGTCATTAAGCCATAAAATTTGCACATATCGTTAATACAATTTATGAAAGTTCTTGTCCATTTGGTTTGTATAGAAAGAGAAAGTAAACCCGTTGACAGTCCAATAATAGGTATGTCAACGCCAATTTGATTATCAGGTTCCGTTGTGTCACGGAGATGCGTAACCGTTACCGCGTTACGTTTGAGAAGTGGAATGTCGCAACCTTAACCTAGCGTAGTGGAAAGTTCATAGATAATATCCGGTCAGGCCCTACCACAATAGAGGTTGAACCAGTGAGTTATATCTACACTGACCTTCAAATGAAAAATGATGAAGGCTAGCAAGTTCTAGAGTTGGAAAAGTAACTTTTATTGAAGTCAACTGAAAAAACATTCAGAAAACGTCAGTAAGAAGTTTGGCGTATGCGCAGTGAGCGCGGCGTCTCAATTTTTGAATGATATAATTCCTGATATGAAAGCTCAAGGTAAGACCCTTAATCGCACAATGAAAGTTAAGGCTAACTACTTATACAGATAAATAGTTTGTGATAGACATCATATCTGGACATAGTCTATCTCTATTCTCGCTACATATTTTTACGCTAACTTCTCCACGTTATATGATTGACATCACGGCTTTACTGCACAATCCTCTATGCTGTGCTCTCATAGAAAACAATATTGACATTTAACAATCGATGGCACACGGCGATCGGCGCGGCTGCAGTGAACTTTCACCGTTTGTTAGCTTTGCCGACAGAGATGACTCGTTGCGTCACGGTTTATGCGACTAACAAGTTGTGTAGATACCTTTTATGTAAGACCTTATACTACGCATTATTCTTGATTCCTAACCGCAGTTGATGTATCCTGATGATTTCGGCTTATTAAGTAATGTTAACAAGAATTGAAAACAATTTTGGCGATAGAGCCTTAAATAAACAAATACTGAAAGCTACGGACGACTCTGACCGTACGGTAAGGATCTCTACCTACTCTTAAATTATTTAGAAGCTAATAAAGAAAGAAAGAAACTTATCTTATCATAATTATAACTAATAAAGCGTATGTTTGTCGCGGAAAGTTAAAAAAAACAGTAATTGCGTTGTTTTTTTTAAATTTAAGTTAAAGTAAATAAAACTTCTTTTAGGATTGTTGAGTTTAGTACATTGAACAATGAATATTTCTATAGTGTTCGTAAAGCACATCATGGAAGATATTTTATTGACTTATGTTACAGAGATAGTTCAAGTGAAGTGCGATTAACCGAGACTCAGTTATAACATTTAAGTAATCTATTGGATTCAGTAAATTGAGGTCAGTTCATCATTATAATGACAAGCTCAATCCAATGGGACTTTTATTGGAACTCTGCGTGGGTCAGGAGAAAGTTTGGACGATGTTCATCTAGTGACCGATGGCGGTCATTACCCGGCCTTGTTATACCACAGTGCCTAAATCACTCGATTACAACACTTACCTACAGGCTGTAAATGTGAGATGAGTAACAGTAGGTCAGGCAGGTCGTATGTCTATGGGATATAAAAACGACTGGAACAGTACTTGATACCTGATTTTAATCATAGTTGATCTTATGTGGGAATAATTTGGCTAAAAATTGATTATTCCAACATGTTTGAAACCAGGTAGGGACCGGGAACAAGCTACGGTAACTGAGATTCACGCACTACAAAGTCTGAAATCAAAATTATAATGAATATATTGATTTTTAACGTCGACAGTTATCGCATTAGAATAAGTAAGCTATAATAAATCTATAGATATCGCAGAAACAATACATATAATTTATTGTTAGTTTGCAATGAAAAGTACCAATTAACTTTTATTCTTAAAGTAAGAAAAGTTATAACTCGTCCTACACGTTTTTGTTTGATAGCATGTAATGATTGCCTGTGAACCCCTATTATTAATTAACTATTGTAGTATTTTGATGCACATATTGTATTAATATAATTTTGAAGTAAAGAAAAATATTTATTAGATGCTGTTTAGACATAAATAATGAATTTATTAATTATTTTTTTCTATATAATTATTTTGTTTCTTGGAGGCAACTCGGTAGATGTCCTACTGTTTTAATGTCAAGAGTGTACTTATTTCGCGAGTAGATCTATATATACATGAGTATTATTTATAACTTTCAATCATAGAAAATTCAATTCTAGTAGTATTTGAACAAAATCACAGAAATGCAACCTTTGCATGCACGTTTACATGTAAGTATCCGGGTTCGATCCCCGGTCGGGTCAATATGGGAAACGAACTTTTCCATATTGTCTCGGGTCTGGGTGTTGTGGTACCGTCGTTGTTTCTGATTTCTGTAACACAAGTGCTTAAGCTACTTACCACAGAATCAGAGCAATGTATGTGATGTTGTCCAATATTTATTTATTTATTTAAAAAAAAAAAAAAAAAAAAAAAAAAAAAAAAAAAAAAAAAAAAAAAAAAAACTGTTAGACACAGCATGTCGAATCTATTGATTGAAATTTCACGTGCTCTTCGCAACTTACTTTGACATCAGTAATAGTCATATTCCAAATTTAGATCAACGATCGAAATATCGAATAAGTACCCAAAATAATAAGATTATTTTATTTTACTCAAACGGTTTTGTATCTTATATATAAAAATTAATCGCTGTGCGTTAGTCTCGCAAAAGTTGACAATGGCTAGACCGATTTGGCTAATGTTGGTATTGAAATAATTGGGGATGTCCAGGAAATGTTAAAATGATAAGACAATTTGGATATATTACATTTATGGTAACCAAAATGTATATGAAATCGACATGTAGGCTAAATGTTCATCTACTAGCAGGCCGCATGCACGTGTATGATGCCCGTTTTTTCAACTTTTTTTACTGGTTCTTCGCTCTCATTATTAGGTACCTTTCACAATATATGGCCTATCCAACACAAAACATTTTTTTCAATTCGAACCAGTATTCCTGAAATCAGCGCGTTCAAACAAACAAATTCTTTAGCTTTTTAAATATTAGTGTAGATGATATTGATCATCGAATTTAAAAAGTAACTTTAGGAACCTTATATTACTATAGATGGATCACGCGATGCGAGCAAAGTGTGTTTTGTACCTGTCGGTACCGGTTACAAAACGCGCATGCGTCTTGCGGCCGCTTTGCGCCCGCGCACCGCGGTAAAAATCGGTTATGTTGCCAATATCATAACATTTGTGTGTTAAGTGGATGCTATTACGATTAAAATGGTTATTCGGGACGATTTATCTTCTAGTATGAATTAAATTGTTCAGTTTAAGAGTTCTTACGTTATTAACATGATATGAGAGAGATAACTGAGGCGGACGTAGAATTAAAGTATAAGTTTTAAACTTTTAAAAACCCCTTTTTCAACCCTATTTACACGTAAGCATATGTACTTTTTCAGACTCATTATCTGAGTACCAAATGTAATTAAAATTTTGGCGTGGAATGCGATTACATACTTTTGTATTTACCACATTGGTAAGGCTATTTTTTGTTAATGAGTTTCATCTGTAAATGTCTCGATAGCCTAGTTATAATGCCCTATATCTAACTATTCAAACTTGATAGCCCAGTAACGCCTCGATGGACTAGTAACTTATCGATGGCCTAGTGGTTTAAGTACCTCCTGTATAATGTATATAAGTCCTGTGCTGGGAAACAAAATACGCCTTTAATATACTAAATATCAGCCGTTCATAAAAAATGCCTGTAATATAAAATGCCCAGAGAGTGGCCCCTAACAGAAATTAAAGGTCACAAAACACGAATGCCGTGACTACTGTATTAAAAAGGAAAAACGCGTTTCTTTTCACTGCTCGTTGGGGACAGATGATAAATTCATACTTGCCTAGGGAAATCTGTACCCGTATCAAACACCTCGCTTCACGCAAAGGGGGTCTTTTAAAAAGTCATGCTGCCGTAGGCGACTAATATAACCGTGCCTGGCCTTCCCGACCGTATATTTAAAGTTGAAAAAGGCACCTGGGCATAGAATTGCAACATTTCCGTTCGTTTCGCACATAAGAAGATGAAAAGTCGATTTTCGATACTCGTATAGCTGAAAAATTGAATTTCATTATTTGAAAAGAGTTTGAAAAACGTAGCGCATTCTCCTAAGCATAATAGAGTAGGTATGTTTTAAACCCGCCCATCTGTGAGATGACCGAAACTTAATCAATCAACAAATTTAGCGGCAAACGCATTTAAAATAACGTTTTATAATAAAAAGCATTTTTTTAACATGTTCAAAAACCTAAGGTTAAGTTTTGCTCTACACTTAACACTAAATGCTTTAAGAATTTTGAAGAACATTTGGAAAGACTAAATGAGCTCTGTGACTCTGACTTGAATGAATCAAGCAATATAATTTTTTTGTTTCTATAATGCTTTACGCAGAATTTTTTTTATCTCCCCTTGATCGAACCCACGACCTTCACGTATCGCGCGTGCTGCTCTTTTAACTCAGCTTACCGCAAGTTATCGTAAGCGACGAATTTTTTCTTTTCATCTACCTTACAGTCTCCGGTAAGTGCCCCTCTGCCGAATATGTTTAGAACTACATTCTTTTTGGAAATTTTCCTGTTTCTGTAAAATATAAATTCTTTGTGAAGTTACGTAATTAATACCTTCTTAAAAAGCCTGCCCAACAGAAGGACTTTTATTCCTTTAGACGGGTGAGACCCAACGTACATTTTTGTATTTACTGAAACCTAATAACTGTGATGGATACCCTCAATTTCTGAACGATTACTTTTCCACGGAAATCGAATTATCTTGTTCTACTTCTTAGTTCACTTCATCAACTTATGGTATCGATCACTTTGTCTTATTTCAGACGCTTCTTATTTTATTACTTCGGTGATCTATCAGTTTATGGTGTATTTTGAATAAGATGGGTTTATTGACAGAAAAAAATACGCTTGTTCACTACGGGTCATTAACTAATAAAACGTGTATTTTGTAAAATCTTTAATAATTTTGTTTTGTCTGTGTGATTTTTAGACGAATGAACTCCAATTTGCTAATTCTTTTTCATTCATAGTTATATAAGAACTACGTAAAATTATACTGGCAAGCATCTAATGCAGGCACATCTAATACTTGAAAATACAGACGCGAGCGAGCGCGAGCATGATTCAATTTGCAACCTTTTGTAGAGCAATTAGGCTTAATCTAAAGTTAGCTCAGATATGTTTAATAATAGTAAATGAACGTAGGTACTTGAAAATTTAATTTATCGCTGCGATAATTAAACACGTAGGTAAAGTTTAACACCCATGTATAATTAGATCGTGAAGTAGAAATATTAAGTAGTTAAGCAATCATGGTTTTGAATCTAGTATTTCATAACTTACAATCGCATAGTCACATGATGCAAACCTGCAGTGTCCTTATTAAACTGGAAAAATATCACACTGAATTATTTTTCGTGGGACTTGAACACTGTGCGTTGATACTCCACAGTTATAATAACCTAATGACTAAATAGGAGTGATTTCGATGAAAACTACATTCCGTTAAAATAATTCTACTAGAAAATGTAGTCTGGACGATTTACTTTCATAATTATAGTTTTTAGTATCGTAGTATTTATCTGACCTACGTGCATTTGTCGTATTTTGTCATTTTAAATGTAACACTGGTCCACTTTTGGACTAGTCTAGATCTAGTTTAAAAGATTTATCTTAAATATGTGTTGGAAGTCACTGTAAAAGTACTATATTTTGTTTGTTGGATTATTTAAATATTTTTTTATAGTTTACAATTTTATTTCAAAGAAAAACTTAACCAATCCGTCCGTTCTGCCTTTTGATGCGTTGGAGTTTGATTTCAAACACATAATGTTTTAAAACTTAATTTTCATGACTATTTTGTATGTCGACGATATGCATAATCTGTTTGTTTGGTATTTATTTACCTGACTTATAAAGTTAATATAGACTATTTAAATAATGATAAAACAAAAAATAAATATTAATTTAGCGTATGTACCTACTTATACAGTCCTACTTCGTTTGAGGGTTAACTATTATTTAATCTGTGGTGCTTCAAATAATTCTCGCAAATACGTTCCGTTCCCCGAATTAGTGCGGATCACACAAATGTATACACACCGATTGCCCACTCGGGGTGTTTATTTGGCCCGTAAGAGTTCCCCACATTTTTCTAGCTCGTTTAACAGGCCACGCCGGGGTCGCGTCGGACCACCCAAGCCAATGTTGTGAGGAGAATAGCCCGGGGTTGTCGATATGTTGTGTTGTTATTACGGGTGTTGTAGGACAATTTATTGTGAAAAAACTATCTGAATCACGTTTATTTTACCAAATATTAACCTTCGTTTTTTGGTAGGTATAGTTTTTAGCATGAACGACGAGTGATGGTCAAATGATAGTACCAATGTCTGAATGAGTTTTAAATTCCACAAAGTGGCGTTATTAGGCAAAGAGATCCAAAATGTGACATAGTCCACATAAACGTCATACAGCTTCCATGAAAAAATCTGTTGTTGTGGGTGGGTAAATAAATAGGTGATGTATGATGTTAGTTATGTAATTAGTTTAGAATCTGATTTTCCGAAGAAGATAAAAGTTTTTTACCAATTAACATATTTTTCAGAAAATTAGCAAGTGTAGATTATAAATTGGAAAACATGTCATAATACTTATATAAATTCCAAATTTTTAATTCACAATGACTATATTAAAAATAAAAGAATCATTGTAATTTAATCTAGATAATGCTACATTTTATGTTTTAGTCATTGCTACCCGCTTCTTACCCGCGTTGTTTCGGAATAAAATGTATCCTAAATGTTAATATGGTATGTTATCTCTCTTCGTACCAAATTTCATCCATATCCGTTCAGTTCTTTTGCGTGAAAGAGTAACAAACACTAGACATCCATACATTATTTCAAACTTTCACGTTTATTATATAAGTAAGATGAGGAAAAATATATTCCACTCGTTCATGTCTTTTGTAACCGCTACTGTTGCTACGAGCTCGTAGCAGCACTCACAATAAACCTGCGCACGCGCACCATGTGTGATCTACTAAATAATAGTTCATGGGAAAATTTTATTTGTAGGTTTGGCCTCGTTTCACGAAATGTTTTGCTTCTTTTTGTTATATAAAGTAGTAGCGTAGGTAAGAATGAAGTATGAAAAGCCGTATTTGATTCTAACGGATACCAATAAAAATAGGAGGTATGTTTTGAACCTCATTTTTTATAAGCGTAAAACAATAAAAGTGTCAAAAAAACTCTTGGAATTCTTTTCACGTCATCAAATACTAATTTATTTCCAAAATACGTACATAATGTACTTGTTTAATTTATGAGAAAGACAAAGATATTTTTATAAAGTTAGTAGGTATATAAAGTGATGCTTATCCTAAGCTTTGTAAGTATTTGTGGTGATCCTTATGGAGCTTCGTGACCCATATTTGTGGCCGCATGTTATTGTGTCCGAACGAAGTGGTTATTGAGTTCTTACTGCACTCTAATGATAAACAAATAGTCCCAATTGGTTTTATATTTGGTAATGGTGTTGAATTGTACGTATCAACAATATCTATAATATATCTACATGAAAGACTTAAGTTCTACAAAAACTTGATATTAAGCCTAATTATAAGAGAAGAGTCAAATTAAAAATTATAAGACAAACACCCCCAGTTAGTTTACGACGTCTGGTACTCATACAACAAAGGAAAGCCTTAGAGACCAAATTATTTAGTGTCATTTTCTGAGGTAAATTATAATTATAGTTATACCTAATTATATTTGTTATTTAACAGACGTTAAACAGTGAGTGTGAGTAGAAACCTAAAAAGGTATCAGTTTAAGGCTATAAATTAGTCACTATCAACGTGGTTTGGTAATTTAGCCATTTGGACAGTGTTTGTAATTACACTTCCATTGACAAATAAGATTTCTACGGACCAGACCCTTCTCAAGGTGGTCACAATTTGTACGCTGTAACAAATTACTCAGTTCTCGATTATTTTACTAAGAAAAAACGCGAAACATTTTCAACTTGACTTTGAGTTGGGTTCCTTGTTATTATGCCACATTATTATAAACATCACTGTTGTTTCTACTGGGAAAGTACAATTAATCGTTTAAAAAGCAATCAGGGAAAGTTTTTAAAATGTTAATGTTAATGTGTTGGAAGTCACTGTAAAAGTTCTATATTTTCTTTGTTTATATTTTGTTATATATTTTATTGAATTTTTTTTTTATAGTTTACAATTTTATTTTCACACATGCTACTGTTTCCCTCTTTTAATAATTCATAAATAAGCATCCCACATATATTGTCTTGATCCCGAAATAAGTAGATTCAGTGCTTGTGTTTTGGAAACGCAATAAATACTTGAATATCCATAAAAATACATGCCATAATAGTCACAAAATTTTCATCACTAAAATTATTGTATCGATCCTTATGATCGAAATCACTACCCTTCGTTCATCAGACAAGATAAACAAGTGTGCAATCACGCCAGATAAATATCTATAATTTAAATTAATTTTACCTAACAAGATTTAAATGTTAAAAATTATCCAAAAACTCACACCTGCTGTCTAAAAAACCATACTAACAACCATTTCCCCAACATTGGGGATTCAAGTTTAGAATTCTCATAAAAAATACGTTTTTGTATACCATTTCACTAATTTCTGTCCTTAAATAAATAAATAAATAAAAATAAATAAAATCTCTATCAGCTATTGATGACATTGTTCTAAGTTTATTTAGATAAACTTTGTAGAATTCTCAAAATTCTTCAAGCTATAATTTTTTTGCCAGACAACAATTAAAACATATTTAACAACGACCATTTGCTGCTCCAAGTATTTGGTCAGAATCCTTTGATATAATTTCTATCATGAATTGGTTTCTACACTACCTATTATAAGATTAACAGTGTTTAAATACTGACTAGTTTTAGTCATCATATTTTGCACAACCTTGTGCATGTTAAATAATTATATCAGTTATTTTAGTAAGTTAAAGTTATTTTGTGATATTTGGCAATGTCCTACACTATAGTAAAAAAAAATCATAAAATAAACAGAGCTTTAATGTCCCTACGTGATAAAATATTAACATACTGATATACTTTTTTTTATTAATTATTCTGCGAATACGTAAGGATTATTAATACAAATAAACTGACATGTTCTTACACACAAAATGTTATATAACCTGCCTGTTATTTGCTGTATTTGGGATCAATTAATTAGTAGGTAAAAACACTGAGCTTCAAAGGATTCTAGCTGAACAAACTATCTAATTACCTTCTAAAATATGTTCAAAATTATATTTGTATCGTAAAGCGCGACTCAGAGGTTCCATTTATCTTTGTATTATAGTTGTTCATATTTAGGCAGAACTTTCAACAATGTCCAAGTCACGTACCCGAATGTTTGGCTAGGGGGCGCCCTCGCCGCGGCTGCGTCGACCTTCATGAAACATTCATTTATTATAATAAAGAGACTCCCATTCCAGCCCGGTTCCATAAGATAGATAGATAGATAGATATACTTTATTGCACAAAATCTTTACAGAAATAGGTTTTACAGAAAAATTATAGTACAATTTAGGCGGTCTTATCGCTAGAAAGCGATCTCTTCCAGACAACCTTAAGGTAGAGGAAATAGTAGATGGCGAGAAATGGGTACGGCCGTGCAACATAAATACAGTTTTTATTTTAGAATTATTTCGTAGTTTAACATGATAAACATAAATAAACTCATAAATATATAACATTATAAATATATACAAATAAATATATATATATATACAAATAAACATATTTAACATATATAAAATCAAGTAAAGAGTTTTGACTCAAAAAATAATAATAATAACAATAATAATGTTAATAAGTAGGATAAGTGTATGAAAATTACTGACAACCAACATGCCCAGCTGGAATTATAGATAGAGGACATAAATTAACATTCATTAAGTGAGAGGAAGTACGATTTAACCCTGAGTTTAAAAATGGGAAGGGTCTCAGATAATCTGATAGATAAAGGTAAAGAATTCCATAAGCGAATTGATTGGATAGTGAAGGATTGGGAATAATATTCAGAAGAATGAGTAGGAAAAGTAAGGAGAAGTTTACGGGAGGACCGCATGTCACGTTCCTGGTTGAGCTGCAAGAAACGGAATCGTTCTTTAAGATAGGGAGGAGCAAGAGGATTAAATAGAACATTAAATAGGAGAGATAAAACGTGAAGGTCACGGCGTCGACGTATAGGAAGCCATTTAAGCTGACACTAACACTGCTTTAATCTACTTTTTATTTGCCCCGTGAAACATGTGCACTGCTGTAAATTTTGCTTTGCAATATAGGCTCCGTACCAGAACATTACCAAGTAAGATACGTTCGTACATTATTCATACCGAAGATGAGAGCAGTAAAATGTAATGTATGGAATACCGGATAATCAATGCTATTTTGAGTGGATGTTTCGTAATATTATGACAATGAAAGAAATTTCTGTTTTTGGGTTCGAATCCCGCGGGGAGCATTTTCACAGTGTGAGGTTATCTCATGGCTTAAGCATTGCAGGTTTGAATCATTTTCTTATAAAAATGATGGTTCTGTGCTTCGAAAGGCAAGTGTGGCCTTTCGAAGAAATATCACTTATGAACATAAAGGTTTGACTTCCGTAGTCAAAGTTGTGAAGGTCGGATGGCAATCGCTCTAATGTATGCTTGTGACATTAGGACCCCGGACTTCGACTTGGTTGTAGAACCAGAAAACATGCTCGGAGACACAAATAAGAAATTTACAGTAGGCGTGTCAACTAAAACCTCACAAAGCTCACAGTCAGCTCGTGACCACGGTTGGTGCAACCTAACCGAAACGTCGGGCAGTAAGTAGTTCGTATTAACTACTAAATAAAAATGGTGTCGCGTTTTGACCCGTTAAATTATTTTAAATGTTTACAGTAGGTATGTCAATTACTCACATAAAAATAGGTTACAGGTATGACACCTTAAAAAATTTAGTAGTAATGTCGCCTAACCCTTGAAAGGTCACAGATACTTATATCTTAAAAAGTAAAACAATTTGTCGCCGCAAAGGATTTCCATGCGGACAAAATTGTGAATAAAGACATGCGTCACATAAAAAAAGGTTATTTTTTATTGGATTGGTAACCGACTAACTCTAAAATATGTACAATAATCATTAGAATATTAAAGTATCCCATATATATTGCACATTTATTTTGCTTAGCTTTGAACACTTTTAGATAAGTATATCTTATTGAGATATAATCTGAAAATTATTTATTTGTTTAAAAGATCATTGTTCATAAAAGCTAAATATTTTTGTTTCCATGTTCTATTATGTCGAAACGTTGTTTGTTATCTCTCGTTCATTCAGTTTACTACGCGAATAAACATATTGTGGGTTGGCTGTGCAACTATTTTCTCTGCTGGTATTTATTTAGTAATAACACAAATAAATAGGTGTGTTTACCAAACAAGAACATTCCGTAAACAAGACTGTGGTAAATTACAATAGTACTAGTAGACAGTTGTAGTGAGTTTACTTGTAGGATTTATTACATTATCGTAGGAAAATTGAGCCTGTTTCTCTTCAATGTTTGAGTTGGCGATTACATTCACTATTTACTTAGCAAATACATTATATGTATCTTTACTTAACTTCATACTAATGTTATACATGAGTACTTAAGGGTCTGCGTTTTCATGTCCTGCTTTTATGATCAGTACACTGTATCGAATTTCATCTTGAAATGTATAAATTGAATAATATAAAATCTAAAAATTGATAATAAGAATTAGAGAATGTGAGTAGTCACATTCTCTAATTCTTATTATCAATTTTCCTTCTGTAGAGAAGGCCGATATATGTAGGCTTAACGTTCAAAAACGGTACATTATTGTTTTTACGTAGTGACTGTTTTGTATGTCAATTTCCTGAGTTTCGCTATTTTATCCGAAGTTTGAGAAGTTGCAAGAGTCACGTATGCATTGGTTGTGGATAGAGAGAAGATATTTTTATTTCAATAAATTAGTTTAGATAGATAGATATACTTTATTGCACAAAACTTTACAGAAATAGGTTTTACAGATTGATTATAATACAATTTAGGCGGTCTTATCGCTAGAAAGCGATCTCTTCCAGACAACCTTAAGGTAGAGGAAAAAGTAGATGGCGAGAAATGGGTACGGCCGTGCAACATTAATAAAGTTTTATTTCTTAGATTAGTTTAGATGCTCGCCACGACATAAAACTACTGATTGCCGTCATTAAATGTGCTAAGCTCACTAAATTTGAATTTAATTATCTGCTCGCGTTGTAAAGGCCGATAATAAGTCAGTATAATTTGCAATACACTCACCGCCTATTGGGGAACTGGTTAAAGTTCAAGCACGTAGGGACCGTAATAAATACGTCACTTATGTAAACTGAAAGCTACTAAGCAAAGAGCTTTGCGTACATTCGCGAACAGAAATTAGAGAGCTAGTGAAATAATATAGTGTGTGCAAACAGGCCGACGGATATGACGAAATTTTAGGTTTCTACAGTCAATAAATTGTGTTTGTGTTTTTAATGATGATACCTTTTTATTGCCTATAATTTTCGGCGTAAAGACTCTTTGCATTTAACTGTTAACTATATATACCTACTATTACACAATTAATTTAATCTTAACGCTGATTCTTATAAATAAAGTTTTCGGGAGATCTTTAATTCATATCAATAGGGCTTCGATAAAATATTTTTATCTCGGCTTCCTAATGAGAAACAACAAGTATGACCTCCAACTAATCATACAAGGAAAAAACCAGGGCAGGAGAAGGCCTGGTAGAAGAAGAATCTCTTGGTTAAGAAATCTTCGGGAGTGGTACGGCAAAAGTATTAGATTGCTCTTCCGTGCGGCGGTGTCCAGAATGCAAATAGCCTTAATGATAGCCAACCTTCGAAAGTTGACGGCACCATAAGAAGAAGAGAAGAAAAAGATTTTTTGATCGGAGTAATAGAGATAGTGAGATCTTTATTAATCACAAAATTTGTGAAACTATGACATAATCGATACCAGAAGGAAAATTATTTTAGGTAGTCATTGAATTGTACCTAAACTAACTTGATAATTACCAAATTTATTCTGTGGAGCATGGAAAGTTAAATCAATACGATTAGGTATGTCTACTCGTCCCGATTTAACTTTCCTCTAAAATTTTACCATCTTGTATCTTTGCTGCTGCTCTAAATCGCATTGGTTGGTTGATCCTGCAGCATAAAAATAGTTGTATACCCAGTTGCCCATAAGAAGATAATGACTTTTATTAAAGTTCTATAATAGTCCGAGCCTTCTGCAGCCTCCGCGAATAGTCGATGTTAGTTTGGTATCAGATATTTCCTTCCATCTCCAAATGCAATCCATAAAGAGATAGCGATTTATCGCTCGAACTGGAGCAGCCGGACTGGTGAAATACCTCCACCTTACAGAAGACCACAGCCAAATAACAATTATTTCTGTGTTGTTGCGTTCCTGCGTGTGAGTAAGGTTTCCAGAGCTCCTGGGGGGTGCTACATTAGTTGCAGGGGTCAAGCCTTCAAGGTAAGGGCGACAAGTCCAGTAACAGATTTATTATGCTGTACTTGTCACCCTTAAGCTAGGAACTCATAACCATTTAACATCAGGTGGGATGAGGTCAATCTTGAAGTGCAATATAAAAAAAATGCTTCGCTTGGCTACATAATTTTGAAGCACTTGCCGTGGACGCACGGTTCGTTGCGGTATGTGAGATCGTACATTCTGGCGCGTTACACAGTACGCCCGTTTCCTGATTAAAACTCCCACTCTTTAATATAGTGCCGTTCTTTTTACGTTTTCTTCCAGCGCTACTTTTATTTTCACATATTTGATTGTACATGAAGTATGGCACCTGTGGGAAATTATGCTCCACTGTAACTTTTGTTGAAAGCTTCACCTCGCTAAGTAGGATATAGCTGTAGTGCAGAAAACTGTTGGATTGCTAAACATACCTGTAAATAGGGGTAGGAAATGGGAAAAGTTCCAAAGTTCGTGTTTGAAGAGTATACTCATAACCGTCGTAAGTAGAAATAACTGCAAATAATATGTGCGCGTTGAATACGTTAATCAAAAACACAAAAAAAGGTCATAGAGTGTCATAAAAGTTAAATAATAGTAATAACTAGATAAAAAAATCTATTTTGATAGAATTTTAAAATTTGTGGTTCAGCGCTCCAAATCCCACGGGCTTAAAAGTAGCGAAGGATACAGAAGTAAGATTGTAGCAGCTTTAATGCCCTTATCTACCTATAAGGCTCATAATCGTTGCGGTCACCGGGCTCTGTAATGGAATGCGAAATTGGGACACACGCTAGGAAATAGAAAAAGCAGTAACCTCTTCTGTCCATTTATTTACTACTACTTTCTGCTGATGAAAGTGTATACAAGGCTATCTATCAGGCATGGTGTGTGTTTACATTTATTTATCAACTAAAACTTGTTACACAAACTTTTAAAATAACCTTCACTTTAGACTTTTTACCGTCCTTATTACTATCGAATTTCATGTGTTGATCGTGATGTAATTTTGACGAAATCCTTACACGGTCTTATTCTTGCGGTGCCCTGCTTCCTCAATGGTTATATTCTGCTATATGATGAGAGGTGCCGCAGTATTTCGAACGTTGACTGTGGTCGCACGATACGGCAACAGTCACAGTTATTTTGATCCTTACGGATTATTCCTGTAAGCTGACAGTTGTCCCTTTCTATGGAGATGGACGTCTAGAAGTTATTATTGTTGCGAGTAGCGTAGGCATATACTTGCGAATATCGCCTAGACTGAACATCGCCTGTCGGACACATGGTTGCG
Source organism: Glyphodes pyloalis (assembly GCA_037074685.1). Lineage (NCBI taxonomy): Eukaryota > Metazoa > Arthropoda > Insecta > Lepidoptera > Crambidae > Glyphodes > Glyphodes pyloalis. The sequence continues at coordinate 6,644,061 of JAYKKO010000015.1, read as the reverse complement.
GTGCCGCCTCCGGCACGCCGCAGCGACATGTGTCGAGTTTCTGCCAACATTCACGAATGAGAAAGGCATTTACACCGACATAAATTCTCCTGAAAAATTAACATAGGCACTATTTTGTTCTAAAATTATACCTTCAACATCAAGGTCCACTCAATAGGTTAAAATGAATTAAATAACACTATTTCGTCACTTGAAACAATATGTGAGCATATTTCTTCTAATATTACTATATTAACCGTTTCCAAACCAAAACCAAATAATTTAGAGTGACCCAAAACGTTGCTTAAATGTTACATTTAAATACCAAGTTATTATATCGTTATCTATTACTTAATAGTTAGCTTCAAAGTGACTCGCACGAACTATAACATAAAGGAAAATTATTTTTTGTAAAATGCAGACCAAAGTTAATTACAAGTCTAGAGTAGTAACATATCTTCTCTATATTGAACATAATTTCTGATAGTCTCGTTAGCGTTACCTGTTTCGCTGATCTTGAAACCTTAATTGTCAAGGGCAAAGGGTCAAGCCAAGTGGCAATTATCAAGTATAAATGTGTGGGATTGACATTTCACTTTAAAAAGTTACGTGATCTTGAAATGGCACACCATTCATTTTAAACTTATCGAAACGAAATGGAAGTTCGAAAACTGCTACGTGGCAAGGCCACCAGAAGAGGTTTAAAAGGTAAGAAAATAAAATTCAAACGGGTGGTTTTACTTCAAAATTCATATTTGTGATTCAATGGACTAACCAACTGTAATAACATTTTTGACTAAGTCAAACAAGAACCAATTTAAATTTGTTGTGTGTGAGTTATTTCCCTGAGGGCTGTCGATGGCTAGTTGAAGTTGAAAAACTTTCACAGACAAATCGCACTTAGTTCTGTTAGAAAGACAATACAAGCATTTTCTAAAGGACGTGGGTGCAATTCCTACTCTGGTAAGAGGATATGGGAGACGTCTGGTCTTACCAGCTCGGTATGCCGCAATAGTGTGTAGTGGTTTATGTCTAGGTTAAGATCAGAAGATCCTTTAAACGATTTTATGCAGTTCAAGCAAAGTATGTGGCGGTTTCCTCGGATATAGCTTGGTTTTAAATCACCAATTCGCATTTTGCAAGCATGGTGATTAAGTCAGCTCATTATTGTAACGATGATTTGATTTCAGCGACGGACGCCTTTGCCCTGGATAGTAGTTCAGTATGGACCCAATAAATAATAATAGGATCGATACTTACTACTATCCTGCTTTGACTTAGAGTTCCTAGTCCCACAAATGTGCTGCAAAATATAATTCAAGCGGGCATCGCTCTGTCGCCGCGAGCGGCGGTTACATGGCGTTGCAGCGACCGCAACGTTCACCAAATTCATGAATGCGTCATAAACGCATCCCGCGGCTTCACACGCTCACACAATAGCCACTTTGTGCGCGACCACTATTCGTCGGTGCGTGAGGGACATTGCGAAATTGGGTTTACATTCTATTGTGGAAACATGCACATCAGACTTAGATGAAAATTGTTTATCGTTAAGGAACCTTAAGCTTAAATAGCTGGAAGATCTTTAAGTGGACAAATACTTTAGATGGAAATTTGTTTGTACTGTGGTACCTTCATAGGTTTTGGCTATCATTACACAAGTGCTTCCACTCCTTAATAGGGCATAAGGTTTTTTCTACTCTCGATTACACGGCTTTTCCATTAGATATGAAGACAAATAATGCAAAATTTTGGATAATGCCTTGTTTAATAAATTAATGGATTGCGGCATTATGCTTTTTCCGACCCTTCATTTCAAGTAATACGTGCTTAATAGAAAACGCGCTTTTTGTATAATGATAATTCAAAACGTATATATTCATCGGATATAAGCACTTGTGTTATGGGAAGGTTGTGTTTTTAATACTTTACAACAACTCGTACAATCGTACGAGAGCATGCGTTATGAAAGGATTCTGTAAAATCATGCCCTTAAGAAAATGTAAAAGGGGAGCAAAGTTTGTATGGGACAATGTGATTTCAGGGTCCAATCTAAAACATACTTTAACGAAATTGATGGAGGACATAATTCGTACTTTATTGAAATTTATAGTCCCTAACAGAAAAGAAAACAAGGACTGAAAGTTATGACGGGGATGATGTTTTCTCAAATTTTATAACAATAATCTTTAGCAATACATTGGATACAGTCTCAATACTCAATACTCAATACTCAATCTTTTATTGCTGCTATAATGTAGATACAGTACAGATGTTATGCTTATAGTTAGATCATTATAGACCCTACATATGATGAAAACTCTATCTAATTTTATTCATAAAATTAACTCACCACTACAACATTAAGAATAAATAATATTAAAAAAGTAGAATGTATGTCATTTTAAGCTAAAACTACTCAACGGATATGGATGATAAACAGCTAAATACTAGCAAACACACCATGTATATCCATTAAGGTAATACATTGTGGTGTTAAAATGTCTGGTCTGATATGAATGCATACAGAATGTAGTAGTAATTTGAATACTTTCCAGAATATACCAAGGCCGTTTATATGTGTAGGTACATAATTTAAATAAAGTGAAGCTATATAGTAAATAAGTAATGAATAAAGATGTAAAATATTTTTTCAAGTCAATGAGCTCTTAGCACAAGTTTTAGGAATTAATGAACGTGATAATAAAGTCTCGTTGACGAGAAGAACACATCGTGTTGTTTTCGAAGTTAAGTTGAGCTCGGAACGCAAACTATTAAAAACTTCCCTCCTCTTATCTTCTGAGCTTAGAGATGCTGCGTTGTTAAGCAAACTTGCTCAAATTTCCATCATTGAATGGCTGGTTTTACGGAATATTAAATTATTAAATTTCGTAAATTGCCAATAAAGAAATCGCTAAATAATTAACCAAATACATGATATAACATTATTATTACGGATTACCTAATTTGAATCTTCTGTTATAAGCACAATTGAACTAGGGCAGAATTACTGATTTGAAAGCATGTATGTAGGTACTAGTAGACCTAGTAGAAACCACACAATTGCACTTGTTTTCATTAATGATGCTGATCACTTTCGGGCTTACCCGGTAATAATGATAAATTTTACAGCTCTCATCACTTTTATTTACAAAAAAGCAAACTCTTTTTTGTTGTTGTTATAAACGCGAAGCGAGCCAGTTTACTGATTAGACGCGGAACTAATTCGTTGCGGAAAATTCTGTGTTAACCCTACATAAAAACAATACCGTGAATCACGGAAGCGAAGAACAGCAACTGGATTATGCAGCGAAGTTGTCTTCTAAATAAATAAAAGTAAATCATCTAAATGTACATATATGTATAAGAGCATACCCTCAGAACAATTAACCAATGAATAGTTCTTACTTTGTCACTTGGTGAGAATAAAAAAAATGAAAATTCGCCAGAATCAAACGCTCCAGAGCCACGCGTGTCGCTAGTTTAATTGAGGAATCTCTCATGAACTCGTTTTAATTGTCTTAGCTTAAATTACTTTAAAGGACGCATTTGGTGAAGTTGTAACCGGAGTTCATAATGAGATAAATTCGCTTTAAAAAGTTAAACACTGGAATTAAAGTTGATTGTTTTTGCGTTCCGCGATGCGCGCATCACGCGTTTTTAATTATAGGGTTACGATTACGACGCGACACCGTAAACAGAGAAGACTTTGTTGCTGCTCTTTTATATATGTATATATGTAGTGTGGTTACTAGATTTTCTTTCGCGGAGTGTTTTTCTGTCAATATAGCGTGAGAATTTACTTACTAAACGATATAATATGGCTGTTCGGTGTTCTACAGCTTCTCAAGGATTCCGTGAAAGACCATGATTATTAGCTCTAAGCTTGTTTCAAAGCACATCCGGGTTACGTGGAGAACTCGCTACTGGATGCGCGTTTGAGTGCGATTCACTCGATATATTATTTTATTTATCTCTTACTTTTTAAGATAACTGATAACAGATAACCCCAAATTTAGTCATTAAAATACATTAAAAATATAAACAAATTATTCGGATTGACCACGTTATTACTATCACTACCCCCAACAAATCTTTTGTGGTAATTTTGTGATCTATTTCATGTTTTTTCTAGACCATAAGGATATTTGCAACTCTTTCCTGACTTTCATAATTTCATAGTGAAATTGAAAATACGTTAAGGACCTAACCTTAACCTATTAGCGTTTTCAAAATACTTTACATTTCAATATAATGATGATCATTGTTTTGAAGGCTGCAGCATTTTATTTTAAATGTCAAATTTTTATTTATTGATTCTTAAATACAAAATAAGATGACATGTAAGTTTATTCGTATTCTTAATTAAAGAGTTGCACTTGTGAATTGGGAATAGGCATAAATTAATAGCTACATACATTGCTTTAATTAATACAACTTGTGCAATTAAGCTTCGATAAGAATAATTTATTTAAACAAAAGAGGCATACATTATTATGACTATATATGTAGATATGACCTAAATAATCTTGAGGACAGTGATGAAAGCAAAGTTGAGGTAAATACCAAAACAAATTAAGCAAAGTATTTTTATTTCTCAACTTGATGTGGCAGGTAACACCTTGCACTCTATTATACAATGACCTTTTAAAATAAACAACGAACAAATAAAAATGACAGGAATGATAGATTTAAATAAACCGAGTTTTCTGTACCTGCCAGTCTTCTCTGTACTTAGGGCGGACTTAAGGTATTACTTTGGAGATTCCACACTTCACATTTATTTGCAATAGTTGTTGTTGTTTTAGCCGTCCGCCCCTAATCCGAGAAAAAAATCTGGATCCACCCTTGACAGTGTCAGTCATTTGCATGTAAGTAACGTTCTCAATACATACATATTTATGAGCTTGCAAGGTTTTAGGATAACGCGTTTCATTTATGTATTAGTATATTTACTCGCTATCTGACGTAGTGTACCAATTACAGTTATACTTCTCGCTATAACCCGTTCCTATTTTATTAGTACTTAAATTTCTTCCGATAAGCGAAGTTTTTGCATTGTTCGTGTCAAACGAAGACGAAGTTGAAAGTTTTAATTGTGCATGTTTTGTAGAGAAAAGTTGGTAATGAGGCGATCTGGTATTTGCTGCAAGCAATAATGAACACTATATCTATAATAGAGCTCACAGTAGAGGAAGTGCTATTTTGTTATTAAAACATTAATTATTAGCAGGTCAAAAGCAAGACAATAAGTAGGCATGATCAGTGATGACTTTTTTTTAATCCAACCTGTAATTTTTCGTGGTTTTTAATCAGTGCAGAATGCAACGCTGATGCATACCGAAAATCGTGGCGAATAGTCGCTTTAAAAGCAGACGTGATTTCTTGATTAAGACAAACGGAAACGACAGAGCAATTAGCTGCTATTGTAGGAGCCTGTTTTACAACACGAATACGGTCCCGGAATGAACGGGCAACGTGATTAGAATTTTAGTTCTGATGCCGAGCACTTATCATTCCACTTATCCATGGATTTGGGTCGGTACGGGTATATCTATAGAATTTCATAATGGGTTTAACCTATTTTCTAATAATTTCATTGTCGCAATACTTTCAAGATATTAACTGTTTTAAGGACTGTGTTCTATCTGAGATAGCCGTCTCATAAGGGATAGCTTTCTATCGATACAACCACCTTAATTGTACCAACTATAATATTTGGCTGCATAACCAATTTCTGAAAATATCATGTGAGCTCCACCTTACAGAAGACCAATCACTTCTGTGTTGTGTTGGGTTCTTGCGTGTAAGTAAGGTTCTAGAGCCCTGGAGGAGGGGGGGGGGGGGGGCTACATTAGTAGCAGGGGCAAGCCTTCAAGGTAAGGGCGACAAGTCCAGTAACAGAGGTCAATTTTGAAGTGTAATATTTAAAAAAAAACTACGTTTGGAAGGATTTTGTTTCGCAATGTATATTACCATTTCTGATTGAAAATGCTGCAAATACAGTGATGACATAGCAAAACAGAAATACTCGTATTACTTAGCATTAAATAGTTAAATTAGAAAAAGGATATGTTGTGGAGTTTAAAATACCCTATAACTTGATCGGAACATTTACTGCTGCCATCACTATTTACTAAATGAGGCACCTAATTAAATCTTTGCTTATATTATAAAGCTGAATAGTTTGTTTAAACGCGCTAAAATTAAGAACTACTGGTTCGAAATGCATTAACATTTTTGTGATATATGTATAGGTAAAGCTATATTTGTGCTATATAAATAACATCAATCTGTGAACAACAGGAGCGAAGAATCAGTGGAAAATGTGGGCAAAACGGGAACAGTATGCGTACAAAGCCGCAGCAGGTCGCTAGTAAAATAAATTTTGTTTCCTGTAATTTTGAGTACTCGGACATAAATGTGGAGTTACGTTAAAAAGCGGTCTGCGGCTCGGCGTCTGATTGTTTTACAGAGCTTTGCGTTGTTAATCAAGGGGCCGATTGTTCGGCATTTTTCAGCCTGTTCCCCGTTCAGGTGCGCCGATGAGACTCGCAGCAACAAAAGCAATATTTCATGTTTTCAGTCCGGTTTATAATGGCGTTAATTTCGTAACCAATAATTCTAAACTTTGATTTGTTCTTGAAAAGAAGAAGATTGAAATAGTTTTATTTTCAAATAGTTATAGACTATTTAAATTATTGCATGTGGCGATACATAGTCGTATTTATTGACTTTAATTTATAGGACTGTCAATTCGCTTATCAGAGTCTTTCGTTCAGTCATTACTATGAAAAGGTCAACAGTGCCCTTATTTTCAAAACTCACGCAAAATTTGCAAATCACAAGCGCTTTCTAGCCGCATAGATGGAGACTTGTAGGCCTATCATGAGCAATACATCAAATTTCTCGAATGAGACGACAAAAGTTTGATCCTGTTAATTGGCTAATAGCACACCGCACTCGTATTTTTAGCCCATCAGTAGCTGACGCATTGACTTCAATCAATTTTGTTGTTTCATAAGAGCGCGATAAAATTTAGTTGCGTGGCGCATGCTAAGCCTGTAGAGGTTTAGTGGTTGATGTGGAGCGATTAGTCTTTACTGAACTGTGGTTGTATTATGTTTGTGTAATCTGTCAATCATACTCTTCATCTTTATAAGATTATAATGTATACCTTTAGATTTAGTGAGACACAAACATTTTAGTTTGTCGGATGTTTTTTAATACCATTCCATCATATGATTACGCTATCGCTTTTGAAAATTCTACTTATCACATTTTTGATATGAGATTGATTTAATAACAGTAGACCTACTTTTTATCTTATTTTGGTCCATGTGTGAAAAAGACAGCTTACTGCTTCTTACGTGCCTAATTCAATCTTTTATGAGGGTTGGTAGCAACGACCATATCACAAAAGGCTTAGAGAAAAACTGCTGCCATGAAAATTTACTTTAAATTCAACATAATTAGAGTTTGTTTTGGCTTATACCTCAAGGCCTGTAATTCCCGGTGGGATAGTTACAGCCTACACTGTAACTGTGATAATTACATTTTAAACAGCGGTGGTGCGGGTCTAAGAGCCATAATTACCGTGGATTAGAGGAAATGTAACGTTAGGTAGCGCCTATTACACGACATTATAGTATAGAGAAGGTAGCAGTGAATTAACTACGAAGGTATGACTTTATTTATTATATTAGTCACCTCGCACACTAGAGCCCGCGGATAATTTCATGACATTATGTGTATATATCGCGGTGCGTAGTTATTAGATAACTTTCGATTAAGATTACTTAGCTGTAATAACCAAAAATATTTAATGATCTTAGTAAGAATTAGCATATTTAAAATCTTGTTGGTATTTTAACTATACTTTCTACGATTACTGTGTTAAATACAATATTACGTGCCTATAATTTATCTGTTTCCTGTTTTGATGTCAATTGTCATTTTTCAATAGGTATTTATTTAGTACCCAGATGACAATTTCCTCAACATTAATTCCCTATGTCGCATCTATTATACATACAACTGTTTTTCTGGGGTTCTCGATAAAATCATTACCATTGCAGTAGTAATTTATACGATTGTTTTATTAAAAATTGTTCTGATGATATATTTTAAATGAATATTAAATTTGGATTTCGTTTTTCCGTTTGATTCCATTCTTCGGAGAGCTGGCGTACACAACGCAATGTAGGTATTGAAATCATTTTGCGACTGCAATAATGCTTGATATTCAGTGGCGTAAAAATGCTTAACTAATTGTTAAGGCAGATATATCTAATAGCTTATCCCCCTCTTCCCCCGGGCACCGCGATGGGGGAGGGAGAGCTTCAGTAGCCCTTAGGTCCGGTGCATTGAGGCTGATCTTGCCAAAGCGAATACCAATTCCGAGATAGGCCCACAAGGGCAGAGGTGGAACGGAGAAGAAGAGGAAGAGGAGACCTCCGTGTTGTTGCCGATCTCCATATCCCCCGCGACCCGGCAGTGAGCCACTGCCGCGCGAGGCAAGTTTCGATGTGGTGGGGTCGTGGAGGAAGAGGAGGATGCGGTATTGTGTTTTTCGGCCTCCCGCTATGGGGGAGCCGTCTCTGTTCCCAGCAGAGAGTAAAGGGGCGAAGCGGAGTATTTCCGCGTCTAAAAAAGTCTTATTTTCCTGGGATTAGAATCTAGCAATTTAGCCTATCTATGGGACATCAGACTAGCCCAGCAAACTAAGCGTTTGTTATTAATATATTTCACATTTGAAATAACACATATTATTTTTTATGCATACTTATAAGTATTGTTTGTATAAATCTATAGAAACACTGACCTGTTGATAAAAAATATACTGGAGTGAACAGTAAATATTCATTCATTTAAGCGGACATAATTACCTTATAAACGTTAGCACTCCAGAATAAGACCGTTGATACAATAATCAAACGATGTCAATTGTCCACTAGCAGGCAAAGTAAGTACATAGTTGGTACATAGATATCTATAGCGACGTAAGTAATTGAGTTATGGTGAAATTTTACAACAGTTATAAAAACAAGGGTAACGTAACACCGCGACGCCTACTGCGCTCTCGTTACGATGCCATCGTAATAATTGCCTACGACTCGTATTTCTTTGGGACCGTAATAAGCTCGCGGTTTTTGACAGGTTTTACTGGTGTGGTTTTCTAATAAAATTCACAGGAAAGTAATGAAATACTCACACGTTGTAGATAATCAGTTTATTCACAAAACGTTCTGTTGTCTTTTTAATGTTGAACTTAAATGGAAACTCTTTTATTATGTGAGCGTCACACTTTTTCACAAAGACAAATGCATTGATTTTGTATGTTGATTGTTTCATTAACCAATTTAGACATTTCGATGTAAGTGTTTAGGGCAAGCCCTGTATTGGGACTTTATTAGGCTGATTACTAAATTTTGAAAGACGGAAACTTTTTTTTTTATGATACTACACTAGTAATAGAGCGTGCACCCGCGCGAGCTAAAGACGTAACACATACATACAAGTTACAACGTAAGCTGTAGGACCAAGTATAATCACTGTACCATATTTCTTAACCCTTTATAAGGCTCTGTCTACTATATGACCACCATAATTTAAACCTTACTTCCTTCAATTAAGGTCCAAAACCAATGAAAAATGTAAACATGCTCTGCCGTGTAAAGGGTTAAGCCACATCATTATTTTACTGAAGGCGAGGTTGCGGTCAGATGTATACTTGGAATTCGCGAGAAAGAATTACCAATGGATTCTGCAACCTAACATATCCTTATGCAAAGTCCGACAAAACGTATGTTCAAAGCTCCCTAGTCACAAATCGTTTGCGCATTTCAAGATCCAATAAATGTCAAACGACTAAACCACATACGCTCTCTTTAAATGCACTTTCCGGCACATGCTCTTTCACTGTGCCACTCGGTCAGATTTTATTTCTCCTATCGATCATAACTTTGAGAATTTAGTTCATCATTTCTCTAGCTAGTGAGTTCGGATATTAAAGTGCATCTGTTAGCTATGCAATATGGTATGTCATAAAAATGGCTGTGGATGATGACAAACAATTCTGGAATAAATTTAGATATCCATTTGAATTATACTTGCAGTTATTTTTATTACTTTGATGAAAAATCTCTTAAAATGAACCGTTCGCTTTTTCGTGCAAAGTAGTTGATATTGATCAAACGCTGTCAGAAATAATCACAATCAAGCAGTGTGACGTGATCATGGACTTAATATAAAACAGGACTGATAACTCTGAAAATTTTCATTATGAAAAATGAACACTATTGCAATGCAATAAAGTATTAATTGCTGTGCGCTTTACACAGATGCAAATCCGAGCCGACAGAGATAGCCAGGACGGAGGCGTGTGTCTCGTTCTTTGATCTTTCTTAGATCTTGCCAACATAAAATAATATTTCTGATCTAAATTTTGCCTGATCAAAAACTCAGTTTATGCACTTGTATTTCATTGTTATTTCAACAATTGTAAAATAATAAATTATATTTTAATTTATTTCTTTGATTTTATCCATAAATTAGAAAGTAAACGAAAAATAGTATTTGCTTATTTTGAATTTCCTAGTGATTACCATAAAAAGCATCATCATGAATTGTCATGGCGACAGTAAGTGACACTGTCATTGATTGAGTTCATCTATTAAACAATTTTAAGGCACCCATAAATGATAAAATGGTGAAAAAGTGTTGCATATATACTTGTCCAAGTGAGTCGTACAGTGTTGCAATATATCGTTCCACAGGTAAGCTCAAAATAACCTTACTGTAAATCTTACCACTAGGGTGTCCATAATTCTTGTAATATTTCAATTTTGTGCTCTAAACATGTCAATGGCTAAATAAATAGGTAGATACCTTTGACCAATTGTATTATTTATTTCATAATCCTTTCCTTATTCCCAAAAATTTTGGGTTATTCTCGTTGTCCCTACTAGGCGCGTCCTCAGCAGTGGGGCAGTGAAAAATTCAATAAATGATTCAAATTTATTGCCATTGTCCCCATTGGAGTAAAAGGGAGAATAATTATACATAAATTCTGTTGAAATAATTCAAGATCATTTCAACAGAATTTTTCGAACATAGGTATGAACATAAAAGTTACGCTGTCCCGGTTGTTTTCAACAGTCAAATCTATCCAGACGATAATTTTGGAACATGACGACCTCCGTAGCTGAGAGGTGAGTGGGCCGGACTTTGGTGTCGCGCCATCTCAGAGGACCCGGGTTCGATCCCCGGCCGGGTCAATATGGGAAACGATCTTTTTTGTATTGTCTCGGGTCTGGGAGTTTTAGTACCGTCGTTATTTCCGATTTCTGTAACACAAGTGCTTTAGCTACTTACCACAGAATCAGAGCAATGTATTTGATGTTGTTCAATATTTATTTATTTTATCTTGATTTATTTTACTAGATGAAGTAGGGACAACGGGCTAAATTTTTATTTTTTAATCAAATGTCCGCTGTCAAAATAAATCTTGTTGTCACCCTATTAGAAAGGGACACACGCCTCTGTGGTAGCTATCTCGCTCGGCTCGTTTTTCGGCGTCGAGTACTCGGTCCTGTTTATATATTAAGTCCATGGACGTGATAGTGACTTGACAATTAAAAGTAAAGAAAAGGTTATATGAAAGGAAAGGTGACAAAAACATAAAATTATATTAATACTATTATTATTAGGGTACTTGGGGCTGTGCAGTTCTGGTGAACTGTGGTCACAGCGACCTGTGAGATCTATTGTGACTCGGCACCCATATTAATACTTGGTGACCCGGCGAACTTTGTTCCGCCTTAGAGGCAATAAATTACTTAAAAAAATCAAAAAGAAATTAATAACAAAGTATTCTATGTCCGTCTCCTGGTTATAATCTACCTCCCTACCAATTTTCAGCCAAATCTGTTCAGCCGTTCTTGAGTTATAAATAGTGTACCTAACACGACTTTCTTAGGTATATAAGATTTAGGCAAATAGCCTATTACCAACTTGTAACGCTCATTTAAAATAGAAAATCTAAATCTACGAGCAATGTACCTATCCTTAATTAGATTTTTATTTTACGACGTAACTTGTCCAACTAAATCAGTAATTTATTGTTTTTTAGTCAGACTTTCCATTTACTTGGTCAGTTAAACATTTAACTTTCTGAAAGAAAAGCCACAAAGCGCAACGTATAAAAGCATTTGGCAGTATCGTTACCTATATTTACTCTTGATAGAGCCGATAAAGCCGTATCGTTCGCGCTGGGTTCATTTAGCACAGTTATTAGGGGGTTGCATTTACCCGGGGGGTTAGAATATAAGTCCCCCGCAATCCACGAATGGTTGGGGGCGGTTATGGCAATGAGGGCACTTAGAGCAGCGACAAATGTTGACTTCAGCCTCGTTTTCACGTAATCAAGGAATGGAGGAAAATGCTCTAGCGGATTTTGGGAATTAATGGTCAATTGCTGAGTAATAATTTTATGGTGTGTTATTTTAGCATTAAAAGATAAAGGCAAAGATGATTTGATTGTTTCAAATTCTCATGTTAATATTTGATAAGATTTTCATTTGACTTGAAGTCTGAGCTAAAGGTTTTACAACTAATTTCTATTAAAATCCTAACTTTCGATGCAACCAAATGAGATTTTTTTTACTAAATAGCAACAGGGTAGCTGACTATCCAGTATTGTATGTAAACTTTTGTAGCTACCGTAATTCTTCAATTCTGATAATTATTAAGATAAAATTGTTGGTACTAGAAAAATAAAAACGGGCACGGTACAAAACCCATCAGTGCGCGAGGCCTAAGATGTACTTGACCGCTCTTATCTATCTAAAAGCCAAATCTTGCTTAATCCAAGCCGAAAGTCCATTAGTGAGTCCATAGTCCATTAGCTTCCTTGCAAAATTCCGGATCATAATATTTTCGCTTTCAGTTATTCACTTTCATCATCGAATTAGACTGGGAAGCGACTATGCACTTTGTGCAACATCTAATCTTTGTCCATTTCTCTGTGAACGCTGACACGTTTCGACTCAAACTGTAAATGTAGGTGAGAGTTTATTTCAGGAAGTAAATTCTATTCTATTTTACGACAGCCATTAAACCAAATTGAGCTCATGCCTTAGTTCAGTACTAAGCAAGAATTCTGAAGGAAAAGGAAATATATTTGTTCCATTGAACTGAACCAACGGAAGGTAAAAACAGGGCGTGATTTTGAAATATCGACCGTTTTTTGAAGCTCTGAAAATTAATGCGAATGAAATGGTTAATGTATTGATAAAGTATTCACGTTTTTGGGGTAAATCGCTTTACTTTTAATTTTATTAATTATACAGAATCGTTAAGTAATAGAATATAATGCAAAAATCGCACAATAGCTCAGATTTTTTGTTGCATTTACTGATTTTTTATAAATTAAATTCATTATAAATAATAACAAATTGTTAAATACAAAAATGGTACTTTAATCTTTAAACTGAAAGTATTTGTTTATTATTAAAATATTTGATTCGTGTTATGACACAAATTGTATACACCACCACGATATTTACGACTGACATCTGTGTGGTTAACTGCCACTAGGCGTAATGTTCGCCATTTTTAATGTTAAAATACATGCAATAAAAGTTCAAAAAATAAATTAATATCAAAGAGGTAAGTAAAATCACTTATGCAAGAACAACTGAGAAGTAACTTTTCTTGAAATATCTTGTTATGTGTTACTCAAAATATATTAATGTTTACGTGCTAGTAAAATTTCTCGATATATTTTTCCGACTCTTGAAAAGATTGAATAAGATGTAAGGAGTGGTTTACACCAGTTTATGCCGCCATAAAGCGGGAATATCGCCATGAACTCACAAAAGCGGTTGCTTCCTGGTTCCTGGACGTGTAAACATGAATATTGCCGATAAACAGGATTTTAGCATTTTTAGAATCTGCCTTGTTGATTAAATCACGTGTAATTTGGACTTTGGGTCGTTTTGAACGCGAAATATGAAGATAATCTCTTCCAGATAATATGTCCACCCGGATGAATGTGTGCTTCATACATTTTGATTAAGAAAAATAACTTATGAGCTATTGAGTTGAAAATCGTTAAAAAGCGCAAAACAAATAATTTGTTTGGCAATTATTGCAGTGATTAGAGTACCTTCAAAGATTTCCTTTATTTAAAGACTTGTATTAATCGTAGTTGGCGTTATTATATTTCACGATAGTCAATATTTACAACAGGAAGAGTGAATTTATTTTTGTGCTTTGTTTTAAACCATCCAGATCTGAATTCTACACACGTGTAGTCAGTAAAACGTGACTTTATGAATCCTGTATAAATAACGCTATTATTTTCATTACCAGTTCTTATATGTGACGTCAGCACGGTGACGTTATAAAATTAGTATATTGAAGTTAGGTAGCTGCCGACTGAATTATGTGCGTCTTCAGGAAGACATCCACCATTATTACCAAAGGTCTGTAGCATTAAGAAAGTCAGGCAACCTACGGACTTCGAAATATGTTAATTAATTTCATCGAACTATTTATTTTAATAAATACTTTGGTTATTTTTTAATCAGTTTTAAAAGATTTTAGAATCAGTTTTAAAATACGATTTTCAGAATTACAGAACACATATCGAGAGACAAAATATTTTCACATAAAATGTGCTAAGAGATTATGAATGTATTCATAAGAATTATTGGTAGGGTATGTTTATCAGTTTTTTAGTACCCAAGATCTGACTAGATCTTTGACTTGACGGTAGTGTAAGGAATAATGAAACGAATTCAAAATCAGAAGTTATGATGATGTAGAAAGAGAATTGTACACGTATTAACTTATTGGGACACTCTTTTTTTCTACCGGGGCGGGTGAATTATTGTTGCATCACCGTCGTATCTCTCCACTGAAAATCTAGCTTCGAGTGTGGCTCTGAAAAGGTTGACGCGCCTCGTTGGTAGTTGTTGGTACTTATATATGAATCTGTTTGTAACATCAAACGATTCCAGATGTGTGTGCAAAACTAGTAGAATCGCTTTGTTTTAGCAATGTTTGGTTCATGTTTGTTTACTTGCCTATGTCTAATTTAATGGTTTGGGCTAAGTTTTGTTAGGATTTGATGCTGAGCTGAGATATCAAGATTTTGTGACAAGCTTATATCATAGTTTAGGAAAGGCTACCTAGGTAGTGGTATGTATTACAGCTGAAATGTGTGCAAAATATAAAAAGTACAGCTAATAGTTAAGTAAAAAAATATAGTGGTGTGTTTCCAGTGCTGAAAATGAACTATAATGCAACAATTATTTATTTTATCTCACGCGAAAATGTATTAATGTTATCGCGTATCGAATTGTTATTAAACGAAGACGAGTTGCGTTTGCCTTTGACTCTACTTTCAGCTTATGTATTACTTAATATATTTAATTATTTACCTCCCTGCCACCGATCGAGGCAAATACAATTTTTATAATGTCAACTCTTATTAACCTGGAAGGCAAATTTATCAGGCGGCTGTCTTTTCAGATTACTCAAGGAGCTTACAAATTGTATTTTTCGTGATGTCTCTCGGGATAAAAGGATTGCAGTTGGATAGGTACATGAAAAAAGACGTCTACTTAAAACAAATTTGTTTTACTATAAGAAAATTGCGTTGGTCATATATTTTACATAGTGTTGCTTAATTAAGGAATGGCTAAGGCTTATTTATGAATTTAATCAATGCGAATATTTTGTGTAGCAAATTATTCGCAATTACGCCGTTAGTCCCAGAGACAGACAAGTTCGGCTTAGACGTTCATAAAGAAGAATATAGCAATATCAAAAGATTTAAACTTTAATCTACATAACAAAAGGTTTTGCTTCTCCCTCCACGTTGATGAAGACTTATTAAAATGTTTCTAAACAAAGCGTGAAATACATTATTCAAAAGCTTAAGCTGGGGTGCCAAGTGGGTGGCATCATTTCTCTGACCACGTTCTTCCAGATCAATGATAACATCATTTAAATTGAATAAATGGTTGATGGACTAGATATCATTTAATATTTCGCAGCTTGCTGTATGAATTTTAAACGTAACACTTTGCATATCGAAATTACGGTATCTCGCTGTACCAACTATTTTTTGTTAACGGAACATGTAGTTTATTTTGTACAGGTTCTTTATTTATTTTAAAACATTTTTTGCAAAAAATACATCACGTTTAATTTTGTTCATGCAGATAATATAATTCTATTAAAGTCATCTTTTTCATGCGGACAATTAAACAAACTTAGAAAACTTAGGTATGTCAATTAAGAGCAAAAAAACTTCACGCATTAGCAGGAAATACTTCGCTGAAAAAAACGTCAAAATATTAATTTAGATAATTAACTTAAAAATATTAAGAACACCCAACACAAAACATTTTGCGTGCAAATAAACCTTGTTTTTGTGTCGGTTTTAATTAAATAACCAGACCTCTGGGAAACAAACGGAAAAGGCTCGCTTGTCAAACAAAACATGCGCATTTTTGCTTAGCCCGAGGTTGTTACCTATTTGAACAACACTGCAAAAGCAAAATGTATTATTAATTTGACTTTAAAATTTCAGAATAGTCAAACTGTTTAATCATTGCAGAATATATATTAAATGCTTGTTTTATTTTTAGTTAATATTTGTTTTTTTGGCTGACGGCATTCAAAAGCAATGGTAACTCATGGTGGATTTCCAGGTTTTTATTTATCGTTTAGTGAATTTTGGTACGTGAGAGTGTTAATTTGCTTGGTAATGTTTAGTGGTCAATGATAAACATAAAGTGGACCACATTCAAATGTCCATCAATAGTCAAGAGACTTGTTTATGTCGACAAATTATTTGAACCTTAAAATGAGCTTACGCTAGATAATTCGCCATTCCGGGATCCATGTAAAAACTAAATGAGAACACTCGTGTTTTATCGTTAAATTATGACAATTTTTACGCGACATTTAACATTTAACAACTACAAACAGACCTAGACTTTTGACTAGTTACCAACCGATGTAAAAACCAGAATACACAAAACAAACAACAATTAATAACAAGAATACGTTTCATATGCTTATTGTAACAATTTTAGCTCAAAACATAATAACAAAAAAGTTGGCAGCTTGTACCTAACACCAAAAGTGTGCAAAGCTCCCACTGCATTTTACTTTATAATGGCTCGCGATGTATTTGCCGAGGCAGAAGGCTTGCTTTGTGCTCGACACTCGCTGTTTCCTGAAGCTTCGAAGATTTCGAAAAATAACAAACCTTGATGTTACTTCGGGAAAACTTGGACAGATTACCTGCTAATGGTTTTGTCCGTAAAGTTTTATAAAGCTTCAACACAAAAATCTTATTTCTATTTCATAGCTGAAGAAAATGTTTTTGATGTTTTCCTCAAATAATACTTTACTCGATAAAGGATGTTGTGGATTTTTCAAACAAAACTCGAGTTCGTGATAACTTGATTTCAACGATAGAGAAGAAAGAATTCTCGATTAGTTAGCAACTCCAGAAATACAAGGAATGTTATTTATTCATTTAAAATATATATTCAACAACACTTATAATATCACAATATTAAAAACAACGATGCTGCCCAAGTCTTTGACAATATAGAAAAGTCCGTGTTTATATATTAACATGAGCGGGAATCGAACCCGGAAGGTACCTCAGAGATGGCATGTATGCAAAGCACGGCCCTTTCACCTTTCAAAGACAGAGGTCTTTAGAAGATACTTGGGTCAAAACTTTACATTCAAATTTTTAATGCATTATATTATGACAAAATATAGGTATATAGTTACCTATCAGACAACCATTCATACAAACTTTTGCTGTTTAACTTATAATCTGTCTTTTGTATTACTTAAACAAATTAAACCAAAATACCAAAGCCTAAGTACGATTTCTTTTTGTTTCAGAATAACCGAACAAAAAATGACAAGAAACCTGTGAACTCCAAATCGTGAGATATCTACAACATGGAAATTTCTTGCTAGAACCGCCACATGTGTTCCAAAATGTCACGTGAAAGAAGAACAATGTTGATCGTGACTGTGTTAGTGTTAGTGAGTGTTGTTGGTGCCAATTTGAACTCTACGAGTGAAGTGATGGGTTCGAGAATGGCGTGGATGAAAGGACTGCTGGACCATCATGATTGGTTGGACTTGCTGGCTAAGAAGAACGTGGGTCTGCCGAAGGAGTGCGACGAGGATTTGAGGAGTTACCTCGTGGCTTTGAACGCTGGGAAATTATGGGCATCCAAAAGTACGTACAAATATTTTATCTCTTTTTGTTTTTTGTGTTTTCGTAATCTTATCTTTTATTTTTCAATGTTTATGACTCAAAGATCAGTAGCAATCTTCTGGTTTTTAGGAAGACCCTTTTGCTAGGAGTGCAAGAGACCAAGGAAGTATAGCACCTTTTTTTGAAAATAAAAAGTAATTTTTTGGAAGTTTTACTCAGCTGTCTATTGTCGTTACGTCGGCATCGTCGTCGATATCTTAGGAGTACCACTAGCTGAACGGTTCATTCTTGTATTTTTTTTATTCAGTGTCCAGTGAGTTAAATAAAAAAAAATGTGGTCGCAGTTTGCAAAGGGAAGATATTATACTACAATAATATTTTTATCATCTTGAAAACTGACGTTCAATATTATTTCCTATAAGAAAATCTTTCCAGGATTAGGGAAACAAATAGATACAACAATTAATTAGGTAGCGTAAAACATAATTATAATTAAACGTTTATTTATGTTCATTCCTAATTAAACAACTTTCCTTTGATTTCACTAAAAGCGCGAAAGCGTAGTAATATAATATAAAAAATTCAAGAATAACTTAACTATTAACTAAAATATCTTCAAACATCTTCGCAATGTTTATGACTCAAAGATTACTGATTATGTTAGAATTAGATAACACCATCAACTGATAAAATTCATGGTACGTTGAGTTGAAACGATTATAAAAGAAACAGTGAATTAATTATGTTCTAGTGCAACTCGTGGCTTAGCTAAGTGACAGTTCTCGAACTTCGATATCGTTTCAATTAACTATATGACTTTTATAAGTGAAATGTCAATTATATATATTTCAAACTTTTCGAAACGACACCTTTTGAAGTAACTACCACTTGACTGCTGAGTGCTTCCTGTAGTGTGAAATATTATTGTTCTCCATATATCGTCGAAGTCTGTTCGTGATTGAAAGTACCTAACGTTAATTCTCAATTTCCAAAGACAATATTAACCAACTGTTTAAAAATGGCAATTGAGCGCGGTAGCTGAGGTTGACACTCAAACCCCGAAAGGTCCCGGAAACAACCTTTTCTAAATAGCCTTCGGTTGCGACTCGGATTGGTTGACCGTCTGTATGTAGTACAAGGGAAAACTTTCGTAAAGATCAGTTGATTGAATAAAGCAAATTTACTTACACTTACACTTTTGTATGAATCTGGCAAGTAAAGGTACACGTAACTTACGAACTCTCTTGTGAAACCGGCCCTTAAACTGGTTAACGGTGTCAATTCGATAATTTAACACGTGGATTAACCGTCTTGTCCTAATGATTTAGCGGTGATTGTGTCTTGCATCATCAAACACTTATCGCTCAGTTGATTGAACTTGTAAATGTAAGCGCATTACCACGACAGTTGGATAAAAGCGAGAGAGATTTGTCTGTTCGCCGGCCGCGTGGCATTTAGGCCTTGCGCAACAGACGCCGGCGAGTCTCGTAATGCGCCCCTCTAGACAAAACATCATTACTAATGAGGAAGGTACAATACGGTTGAGCGTGGGCTTTTTTCGGGAATACATATGAAGTATCATTTGTCTTTCTCCAGGTTTTAGACTTTACTCGTATCTTTTATAGTAATCTGTACCTCAATTTTGACGAGAAAGATAATAAATTGACTTATGTATGAGAAAGTGTAACATGGATCTAGGTATTTAGCTTATTTGGATATAAACATAAAGTAATATCATGCCGATGATTTCGGCCAAAACGTTAATATACCGGATTTTTTTTAACAACCATGGGCACTCCGTTTTCTTACAATCTCATAATCTGACAGGACAGTAGACCGATACGACAGGAGAGAGGTCAGGCGTAGAACCCACTTTTATATAACATTCCGATAACATTATCATTTCTCTTATTACTGATCAATCTTAAAATGTAGGTAATTTCCAAATTGGAAACAATATTAACTTCCGTGAAGGTGCCGCAAGGGAATCGAACCCACAATCGAACTTACGGGTCACGGGCGTAACTCAAGCACTACCAACTATATTTAGCGTTTTCTGAAACCTGCGACTTACAACTAACTTTTTATCATATTAAATATATTATTCAGCATTCAAGCTAATATTATTATTGTGTTTTTGAAAGAGTTCATATGGTCATAGTCTTAAATATTTTATTTTCTTTATTTGGGTCAACTAACAGTTTCACAATTAGAATTTCTTAAAAAGTAATTGTACATTTACGAATATATAATTGTGAAACCAACACCGTTAACCACTTGCTAACATACAGAGATATGTTTTTTGTTGAGAGAGTGAGAGACATGAAATTTAATCATTTTCATTCAGCATTTCTTATCATGTAAAAGTTTTAACGTTGTTTGTGGGGTAAGGTTTGACCTACCTTCTCTACTGCATTTATGGTACATTGGATCGATCTTTGGGTACCTTTTCCACTATTTTCAAAGTTTGATAAGGTTATTGCAGTTTCAAATCGATTGGTTCCAACAATGACCAAATTTATTAATCATAGTCACAGTGGTCCTCTGGACTCAGTACATGATGTACAAGAGAAACACGGGATAGAAGTAAGGTCTAATTTTAGAGAGTACTTAGTTTAAGTTACGCTGCTTTGTTAAGTTAGAAAGAATACTCTCCACGCAAAACTAGTGCAACAATTCATGAAAAGTACAATAACTGTGTGCGTGTGGTTGCGTAAATTGATTGAGCATCATTTCATACTTCATGGCGCATGTTTACTTATAGCAAATAGCGTTGGTTGAGTTTTGGTAGTAGTAAATAAAACGCACGTAGTACGTAGGTAAATATTATTGAGAATATGAGTGTACTCAGACTTGAATCACATTTTTTTTGTTTTTCCCTCCACTGTTTCATAACAATGACCTTTTACCACCCTTATCTCGTGTCATTGCAAACAAATCTTAATAGCTAGACATATAAATCTTATTTTTTCCTGTTTCTTACAAAAAACATACGATATAAAGGTCCCGCAGATAATTAACTCATTTGGACAATGCCGACGCCATTTCATTGTTGTAAGGAATGTAATAAGTTTAATCTCGGTACTTATGCCGGTGTTTCAATTTATAAGTTAATTAGGTTAACACATTCAGGTCCCTAATAGCCATAAAATGTCGTGATAGATATTTATACCTTATTTACTTTATTTATTCAGCGGATACTGGAAGCCAATATTGCGAGTTTAAAGGGGTAGAGAAAATTATGTTCAGTTTAAAAACTTATGATAACCTTTAAGTTTCAATCCACACTTATTAGTTTTAAGCCAAAACTGTTAAAAATGTATAGGCTAGTTTAGTACGTTAGTATGAAACCATTTGTAGTTTTCAACATAAAAAAAGATGAATCAAGTGTTATTTTATTTTTCCTGTACCTTGGCACTAAGACCCATTTAAATGATGAATGATCTTTCTGACCACTAAGTAATGACCTCTATAAGTGAAATCATTAATGTAATTAGCAACCGTTTTGTCTCTTCTTGGCTGCATTTCTCAATTTCCAGCGGTCATGGTTAAATCTGTGTGCAATGTAACACAAATAGTAACTTTGCAGGCTGTTTAATGAACGTTTGCTGTTCTCATTTCCATTTTACACATTTGTCAACTTTAACTAATGTGCTCGTTACCACATTATGTTTTTTAACTGTTTAGCAAGCTGTTGAAATTAGTTTGTAAAGCTTTGACGACTTCTGTAGCGTTGAAGAGAGCGTCGTAGCTAACGTCGCGCCATCTCTGAGATCTTGAACTATTGTTGTATTACTGAGTGAACTATTCTTTATTGACTCGCGTCACGATGTTGTCGTAACCTTGTTTATCCTGATTTCTGTAACAAGTCCTTTAACTACTTACCATAGAATCAGAGCTATGTATGTGATACTATCAAATATTTCTTTATTTATCAGTTGATTCAAATAAATATTTTTAAAAATAATGATGTATTGGTGTTTTGTACATTTAGTATGAAGGTAGACTATATTTCAAATGTCTTTTTTACTGTTTTTTACAAAAGCACAGTCAAGTGATGAGTGCTGATAACCTTATTAACCTGTTGCGATTTTCTATCTTTTAAAGTCAAATCAGACTTAAAGCATTTTTGGCAGAAGTTTCGACCATAATAAAATTATTATTACCCACATATTGATGTAATCGACTTTTTGCTGTTTAAGTAGAAACAAATGTACCTGCGGTTGAAACTTGCATTATGCAAAAAATGTCTGTAACTAATTTTATAACGGTCATTTTATGGAAGTTTTGCGTAATCTAATCGTGTGTGTAAGTACATATATTGTGTATCTGTAATCACGCGCCGAGCTCAGATTGATGCCGATAATAATTTACGATGCAAAGTTAAATATGAAATCTGAAGATATATAACTTACGTACTCTTTAGCCTGGCTTTAATTAAATTTCTAGGCTTTTACAATCGTTTCTAGAAGAATCTACTCGTTTTTCGATAAGTTCTCATATGGAAACCAATAAATTTTATTCTTACTCCACTCGCCGTTTGGACAAATTCACCATTTGTTTCGGGGATTTTAACGCTTTACGAAAACCTTGAAGTTTGCTTGCAAAAACTTGATAAGTGAAAATTAATGAGATAAATGAGCTTTTCAAGTAAAAACCACCTACATGACATATATATATGAAGAGTCTATTGACTTATACTCTTTTGCACAGCAAATTTACAGAAATTGGTTTTACAGACCCAATTTAGGCGCTCTTATCGCTAGAAAGCAAACTCTTCCGGACAACGTTCAGGTAGAGAAAATAGTAGATGGCGAGAAACGTGGCGGCCGTGTAAATACAAATTGAGAAAATAATAATCGGAGAGAAATAATATTATTTCAATACCATAACGTTAGAAACGTACGTAGAATAGCAAAGATATAAAATTCAAAGTCTGTAGCATTAGGATAGAATATTTTACGATCCCGGCAATAACTCGGCGAATGGCAATCTTGTATTTTTCTATAACACCCGTTTTAAATCATTAGGCATCCGCGGTACCTACATCCTAATAAAACGGATCGCTATAAATCAATCTCTAATTAGATTTCATCAGATTCGCGTGAAGCCGCATCGGCCTAAAGCCAAAAGAGTATTGACCTGTTTTATAATTGCGGTATGCGTACAGCAAACGGCTCGGTTTACGTCACGTTACGTAATGCGAGTGCGAGTGGAACAAGTGGAAAGAAAGCCGTCGGCTACCCGCGGTGGGCCGGCCGTGCCTTAACTGGGTCGCAGGGTTACCACTAGCCTCGGGTTCACTGTTCGGAAGCTCCTTTTTGCCCGACTACGATGGAGCAAAAAAGAACAACTTTAATTTTTACCGGTAGATGTGTATTTAAGTATATACATCTGCTTTTAGCTTATTTTAAAAAAGTTGTTTCTAAATTACTGACATTAATGAAACGTTTAATATTTAATCGATATTTCGATTAAGGAAATTCAGATTAGGTCTAAGTAAAATATTTAATGTTTACATTTCTTCAAAGGAAGTAAATTTAAGTAATTAGGAAAAGGAAACAAATAAATCGTACACCTGGACACAGAAGTCCTTCCTCGCCGCTTTACAAATGGCGCAATTTATTAAAAGGGATTCGTATATCGTCCCCTTTTAGGACTCACAGGTTTTACTTTTCCGTCGGGACCACTCAAATGTTGTGTATGATATGATCGTCATTATAATTTTACGCAATTTCGTGATATCGAGAATTCGATTTACCTAATTAAACCTTGATAATTTGAAACATTATGCAATAGCAGATTTGAAATCGTCATACATTGTATATCTTCAAATTATTTCCATTATTCAAATCTCAATCTAATCGTAATGGATTAATTCAGTTTCGCCTTTCAGTTAACGATTTGTAACGACTAGGTTAAAAAGAGATAATTTAACTGAACTAATAGGTACAATAATTTAGTCACCATCTCTACTACGATTTGCTATTTGTATTTTAATAAATATAAATACATACACTTTGGATGCAAAATAAATTAAATAGCATTCCGTGATACCGTACCGGTTTTGAAATTTACTTCATTAAAGTAATAATTGTACTGCAGGGTACAGTCAGCTTTGAATAAAGGAAGTCGCATAAAAAGGGGAAAACATTACTCGCTTTTCCAGCGTGCGCTTGGTCTTGTGTTATTGCCTCGGGTAATTGGAAACTGAGCTTTGATCTGTCATACTTATTTGGAATTCATGACAGTAACTAGAAAATAAACCAAAAATAATGGAGTAGACTTGGCATGGGTTTTGGAGATTTCAAATTAGTAGGTAGATTGATTAAAAGGACACTTTTCCCCATAACGAATTGTTTTTGATTAAGAATTTGCTCAGTTTAGAGCAAAGTATAATTTATTTCACTATGGAAATAATTAAATACAAACAATTATGTTTACCTTCGCTCTTTTAGCTTTAATCATGTAGTAAATTGATTGCGATGCGCTGACACAACAAAAGGTATGGTTTTCTTAAATATGTCTGTTTTTGTGGATTTAATCCCGAGATCTGAACTACAACCAGAGAGATATAATTATCAGAAGATAAAGCTTGTCGAGATAGCCCTGAGCGAAGTTGTAACTAAGCACGATTCGCTTACTCATTGTTTGCAGCCAAACAGCACGCATATTTTTTGCATTCATTCTCATCATCTGCAGAAACATAAGCAAGACAAAAACCTACTCGTCTGCCAAGCGCGGTCCGCCCACCCTTTGGGTGATGGACGCCCCTTTACATGGGACTACGAGGTATGATAAATTTCATGGGAAAAAGTTCCATCTAAATCGGATGATGGTAATTTGTACTGGTAGTCCCAAGGGAACCGGGCACTATCGGCGCAATGCCAAATTTCAGAAGCAGCGCTTTTGGGTTTGGTATGTTCCGAAAGTATCTTTGTATATTGTTCATGCTAATCTAGTATATTTAATTTTTACCCAAACTAAACTTAATAAGAACTCTTTGAGTATTTTTGCATAAAATAATATAACATACAGTTTTGCAAACTCTCAAATTTATATTTTTAAATGTACAAATTTCCACCAAGGCCTAGGACATCGTGATCTTAATTATACTCTTTTGATTTGAAAAAAAGTAAATTTATCGTTACCCCACGGACACGGGACATATTGATGTTATACTTTAAATGATATTTGAGGTCATCTTAATATGCGTTCATTTTTAATTAAGTCAGCCATCCTTATGCCTTACCATTTCCAATCCTTCCAGAAAAAAATGGGATAAAATTGTAATATTTTCTTCAAAATGAAATGACTACAGTGAAATATTTTTATTACCTTAAAATAAAAATCAGTAATAAACATCTCAACGAATATGGATATGCTCCATACACACCAGGATAGCAGAGATGCTAGCCCTACGCAACTGGTTCTGTAGCGCTTCACTTGCGAGCCTCTGCCACCGACACCTCGCCGGAGAGCGCACGCGTAATTTTTTCATTCACTCTCCCCCAGATCATTAACACTTTACGGCCGGTATAAACAGCCAGAGATGGGTGCGACCTGAAAAGAACCTCAAAGGTCACGGCCCTTATTCCGTGCAGTGATTCCAGAAGAGGTTTTGACCTGAAGGTATTTGGGGGTCAAGTGCACATTTCTGGCAAGCCCCGACTGACTTTTGGTGGCACATACTCGTATATACACTCAATGAATTTATTTTATTAGTAGCTGTATGCGTACTCTTTTCACTCCAATTATTCAATTATTTTGTAATGTAAGATATCGCTGGCTCTAAAGTTGAGACGTTACTAAAATGAAACTCTTAAAATCAAATTTATTAGCAAAATATTATAGCTTCTTGTTTGGAAACGGTATATTTAGATAGATTTAATAAAAACAGACTGAATTTCAATATTTGTAACTGTAATTAACATTAAAAACGTTTTTTATTTTAGTTTGATATCAGATTTCAACTGTGAAACCGTATTGTAACGCAAATGTGTCACACTCGTGTAGTAAAACATAAATTTATACTAAACAAATTGATAGATTTAGTGGTGACAGGTGTACAAGATTACCATTCTACCGTCCTGTGGAATGTCCTGATTTACAATCTTGTGTATTGGCCCAGGGGACAACAGCGGTCCTCAAATGAAATGAAATATTTCCTAGGCTTACTTTTATACGTAACTCGGGGCGACCGAGTTTCGATCGCATGATTCATTTCTCTCAGTAAAAAGTTTTGCTATCTACCTAAACTACCTGCTTGTTGGCAAAGATGAAATTATAGATTGATTTCTTCATCTAGAGAGTTTCAATGAAATGTTCGATCCGGTTTGTAGTAGGTTACGAACAAGTACTTACTTTGGTTAGTGGGGGTAACCCCAAACAAACAGACAACCTATTCAAGAATCTATTTTGTAACGCATAAGTTATATAAAATATGAGTATTGATAAATATTTGAAAAGAATATTAATTTCGCTCAAATTGTGTGAAATGTGGAAGTACAAATATTTATTAAAAGAATATTCGTTGTACGGTAATGGGATTAGACGTGATTGACATTCACTGTAATGATCAATATCTGTCAAGCAAACATTGAAAATATATGTGTTTTTCATGACATAAATTAAGAAACAAATAAGTAAGTAAAACATAATTCTATTCTATTAAATCATTCTAAAAGTTCTATCACGATGAGTACCTAAAGCAAATTTTCGTTGCTTCGTTGAACTATGAGCTGGTTATTGTATTGGAATGAATGATGGTTTATTCAAAAGAAAACAAAAGGTTTAATATAAGTTCAACCAATTGCGATGTATAATCAATAAATATTTACAAAAAGATAATTTCCAAG
Source organism: Glyphodes pyloalis (assembly GCA_037074685.1). Taxonomy (NCBI): domain Eukaryota; kingdom Metazoa; phylum Arthropoda; class Insecta; order Lepidoptera; family Crambidae; genus Glyphodes; species Glyphodes pyloalis. The sequence continues at coordinate 6,616,953 of JAYKKO010000015.1, read as the reverse complement.
ATCTTCCACGTGTAAATTCGCTTGAATTCGTTATAATGGCAAAATTAGTTAATGTTCCGCAAATGAAACCATGTTTCAATCTTCATCTCTAGTGTAGATTGTTCCACATTTGTCACAACTTAACTAGCTGGCATATCCCACACCGGATGAGATATCACAAAGTAATTTATGGGCTCCTATTAAACGGGCCATTAGTCTCAAGACCTGATAGCTCGGTTCATCTGTCATGCACGGCCATGCATGACGATGGATCCGCTAGAGATCAATGAATGTTAATGTATAGTGTTCGTAATTACTGCTCTTTACCTTACATTAATTAGATACCGTAGTTTTGATAGGGTTTCGGCTTAAAACAAAAGCAACCCCCATACGATATTACTTTCCGTCTAGCAACACTTTTTCGAGAGTAAAAACCAAATTAAATCTAAATTTTAACTACAATAAAATTGCGTTCTTTTGCACTTTTGGGTTTTATTATTGACTTGCCTTATCAGGAATATTTATAAGGCAGTACTGCGAAATCACAATAATAGTATGTCTTGCTTGTTATGTTATCAAGGGGCTTTTTTGTAACATTACAGTTCTATTACTACTCGTGCTTAAACTTAGGTAAAGGAACATTTTATCACATAGGTACCGCTTAATAGATGATTTGAACACGTATCTGGGGCATTATTCGCTCATTATTCCTCTTGCCATAAATTGTATGATAGCCATCGGTTTCTCGCTGTCCGATCTATCTTGGCACATAAATGGCTTTATGGTAGCCTCCTCATTTGCCGTACGTGATCAAATTGTTGAACCTTTTCTTGCTATTTGGTGCCAATTCCGTTTTATTTTTTACTTTGAACTGATTGAGTCACTTATGGTAGTATTTACGAAAGTTGAACCTTTTTGAATGCGAATATAGTACATAGTAGTATATAAACTTGCACATACATAGACATAAATACATACATTCTGCATAGAATTTAATAGTATTTATTTCCATTGATGTTATGAACTAGTAATATTGAAATTGTAGTGGACGCGATTAAAACCTATTAGGAAATAGATGGCAAATTGTCCTGCTATCCTGCTCTAGCAGACTTTGTAAATACAGTTTACTCCGCTTATTTATTACATAATCTTACAGCCACCCTACCTAAAAAAGTAACTAAAACTACCAATTTCAGTTTATATCTTTTATTCATGCACTTTTGAATCTAGTCCAAGCTTCTCACTCAATGTTAGCCAAGCCAAAAATCATTTGGCGGCTTGAGAATATCTGATAGTAGGTACCTAAGGTCAATTGCCCATAATGCGCGTAGAAGTGCTAGTAACATGAGGTACGTGTGTGGCAAATCGAAGGAGGGGGCGATTGAGATGAAGCTTTAGGAAACGCATAAGAGACATTTGACAGCGGATTAATGTCGAAAAGTCTGTAGTAATGGATAAATCTTATACATATGTATTTTTTGCAGGGCTGACTAGCGCTTCTGAGCGAACTAAAAAGTTGCGATGCGTGGATAGAAATTATTGAATAGCATCTGGTATGCTCAGATATTATTAAAGTAATGAATGTTCAGTTATTAATGATAACTTGTAGTGTATGGAACGTATTGATTTTTGAAACTCCTCAAAATTATTTGGTCAGTTTGACTGCTCCAATATATCTGACGGCGACTGTACTTACCTACCAATTTATGCCCATTACGGTCTCATAAAAACACAAAACAAGATTTGATACTCTCAATCTAAAACGTAGAACTTACGTACGCCACATATCCCGTTGCATTTCTAGCTTAAAATCCAAACTTTCATTTACGAGCGTCTTTCAAACTGATGCAGGAGGATTCATGACACAAATTTGGGATTTACTGCGACAACTTTGCACATGTCTGGCTTAATAGTTACTCACTCAAAGCTCACCTGATCATTAGAGACATACTTAGTAGAAATAAATGTTATTAGAAAAGTTATCTAATTTTGTCGATGTTAGTTTGAAGCTTGTAACATTCTAGAGTTTCTGATCTGCATCGGTAGTTTGTTATTGTAATACCTTTGTGAATATTATGCCTGAATTCCCATTTTCAAAATATTTCACACCAGATAAAAATAACTGCATTAACTTATTGAAAACTTCATCATTTTATAGTTACATTGCTAACGTTTTGGTTTTCGATACAGATACCTTTATCATGGATATTTAAACCAAATAACATTGTAATGGCTAACTGAAATTGCAAGCATTTATTCTTACCTCTTTTAAAAAAATATTTAATTAAAAAAAACATATTTTTCCATTCATACTTATTTATTACTAGGGTTATCTACTTTTGTACAATTATGGTTTAAATTTAAAGTTAAACTATATTTCAGGAGGATTTTACATACAATTTATAGATATTATCTATGCCTAAGGACCACGGTTAGTTTTACATTACTGTACCTTATTAAATTTTTGTTATTGTAGATTGTAATCATAGGGTAAAAGAGTTCTATGGATCGCTACAATATATCTTCCATACTCTTTTGGCTAGCTAATCAGAGCATATCCGTATTTTAATTAGGTATACCATTTCATTCATGTGATGTAACCAAAAGAGGTACCTACCTGGTATTACGAGTACAGTGGTAATAAAACAAGGTTAGTTATTGTTTGAAAATAATTAGAATTCACAAGGAAAGAATGAATTAGTAGTCGTAATCGGGTTTTCTAAGAGAACAGTTTATTATTTCACTTCATTCCAACTAGTAATTTAAAATTAAACACCATCTTCATATTCGTATTATTTATTGCACTCCATAAGTATGAATGGTGTTATATGTAGTTTTTAAATAAAATAACATGTTATAGTTGCTTTCGTTTTAATAATAAAATATATAAATAATTAATTCGCCAAATAATCACTCAGTTACAGGTAGTTTGTATAAAAAATCTCAATGAATTGAAAATTTCCTCATTTTTTAAAAATCGGATAAAAAGGCGAAATAACAACACACGTGATTTAAACGAAAAGGTTTGGTTTAAAAAAATAATACCTAGGCGTCAAAAAAAGATTATAGATGTAGCAGATTCTGGGCTCCGTAATTGATGTAACGAATAAATAAACATCCGACTTATACACGTTATCCTGATTCCAATGTTTCAAAACTATCGTTTTTTACGAAAAACATATTAACGTCACTAAATCTTCACCAGTAGCCGTAATCAGTTTACATTAGCCACGACCCTAAACCCTAAAACGGGAATAATATTTTAGCGCAGCAATAAAAAGCCAATGAAAGAGTGGTGATCAGCCAAATAGGGCCAAATGAGGGCGGGGAATGAATGGAACAGATTATGCGATAAACGCGACGTCGTCCAACATAGGACAAAGAACTGACGGTGCCTACAGTGAAGTAGTATAATGTAGCAAACCTGCGAAGCCTTCATTGATTTCAAAGCCAAAGTTTATTTTGTCTTGTATAAATTTCAATTACTTTTGTTAAATGCCGGTCTTTTATATACAAAACTTTATACAGTAAACTCAAAATTAAACGGCTAATAATCTTATCTCTCAAATGTTATGTTAGGTTTCAGGCCTAATTAACTAGGGTGACGGGTGAGCCGAGAGGCAAGAGGGCTGGTCTTTGGCGTCACGCTGTCTCTGAAGTCCCCGGGACTTCATTACCGGTCGGGGTTGTCGCAAAACGTGTTGTGATACCGTAATTTTTTCTGATTTCTGTAATACAGGTGCTTTAGCTACTAACTATAGAATTAGAGCAATGGATGTGATGTTGTCCAATATATTTGTATATTGTACTGGGGATAAGTAGAGGAGGTGTCTTATTAATTTTTATTAAATGTATCTTAGAACAAAATCTTTTTTACGTATGACATTCATGACCACGAATAATTTAAAACCCGTCATACCTATTAACTACAAATTCTACTCATAGTCGTTAAGAAAATTACTCAGTATTTCGACACAATAGGGTTTTTCTAATATCAGATACTATTAAATGTTTAAATTTTTTATACATACTCTTAAAATTCTATAGAAATTACTTTAGCTCTCCCTCCTCGGCGGTTGCATTTCGGGTTAACACAGATCTGAATTTCAATAGAAACGGTTTACTGTTGTTCTTTATAAGCAGGTATTACGTTTTCCGAGTTGAATGTACGGGAAACCGAGAAAACGTGATCCTTCAAAAGGAAACGATAACTAGAAATAAAATGATACAACGTTAATGTCATAAGTTTTTTAAAATGATATCGCATATGCCGGATAGGTGCACTAACTGTACTAGCTACACGGGTGTAGAGCTGAGGGAAATTATAAATTTATTATGCATACATAATGGCTTATTATGAAGAGATTATCTAACCTATTTCTTTATAGAGTCACTAGACCCACGAATGATAAAATTGACATAAATATTTTAGCTTCTGTACTTTTGTAAATCGTTCGTGGTGAGATATTATAATTTAATTTTTTATTTAATATTTAACTGGTACGTAACAAGAAAAGCCAGTATAAAAATTATGATGTTTCTAAATTAAGTAATTACTATTATATTCACAAAACCCTTTTTTTTAAATAAATTTACTCAAAAAACAATGGCATTACTTATTACGAAACGCCCATTATTACGAGGTGGCCATATTTATCTTCTATTGAATACTTTCTGAATATAATTTAGAGAGTAGCCGTAGTTTAACATATGGAAAGTATGATTTATCAGCAAAAATGGCAAGGAAACTATTTTTTTTTATCCTTACTAATACTAATAAATCGGAAAGTGAGTTTTTGCTTGTTTGTTTGTTCGTTGAACCGATTGCTTTGAAATTTTGCGGACGTAAAGTTAGAAGTCCGGACTAAATAATAGGGTACTTTTTATCCCGGAAAAAATTGATATTCCCGAGGGAAAACAAAAATATTGTTTGCTTGATGGATGGATTGAAGATGGCGCTGTGTGTCGTTTAAAACAAGGTAAAATATTGCAAATGAATATAAACATGTAAATTTAGAAGCTAAATGATACGATAATGAATGCCCAAAAATGAGGAATTGCTGAGGGATGACTTACAATTTGTTTTATCGTCTAAACTGTTACTTCGCGCTTCTTAGATTTTACCGTGGAAATGAGAAGTTATCTTATAGTTGTGCTTTATACCGCAATATAACCGAATTCAACGCGGGCGAAGCCGCGAGCGGAATGCCAGTATTAAATACTTAAAAAACTAGGTACAAAATTAATCAAAGAGTGTTTTGAAATGAAAAGTCATTTTAGAAAGTTTATTTGAATATTGTTGCGATGTGCACGAGAAAGCAAGCCTGTGACATATAGGTGCTAATTTTTTCATTTTTAGAAACGTGTAGTCGATAGACTAATTTATTTCCGTATTATACACATGGTGACGTAACACATTGCGATACTTGTCCCTGCGACGCACCTTAAATGCTGATACTACTTATAGCCTACTAGCAGGCACCATGTCATGTCAGGACAAAATTTGCGATATTGTTGATTGGGTAATAGCGTACTGTACTCGTTTTTTCAGCCAATTAGCAGATGATGCACTAATTTAGTATATCGATATATCGATTGTGACATTTGTTAAAAGCCCAATGAATTACGCATCTTAAACGGCCTGGACTCTAAAACCAATAAACGATTTAAGTATTTCATAGCTAACTCTATAGTAATTCTCTTAAATTTACTCTATAAAGTTACTCTATAAAGTTCGCAATAGTTGAGTAGATATCCTACCCAACTATTGCGATGATAATGTAATCAATAAGTCGTAAATACTTTATGCTTATTGTAATAAAATAAACGAAAATGTTATCAGGATTAATTAGATCTTATAATTTCTGGAGGAAAATACGAAACGGATATAGGAATGCAGAATGTAACAATACTCACGTATTATCTTGCCAATGTCGTTATTAAACGAAAGCTCTCGCCAAATTGATTTGATCGAGTGTAATTAATATCCGTACACAAAAGCACTTAGGCGGTCGCAATTAGTGAGGTGTGTCAAGGGCACTTTGCCGCAAGTGGGGCGAGAAATGTTAATGTGCATATGACCTTCAATTGTAGTCTAAAGAGGACGAAAAAGTTACATTTTGAAACCCTTCTTTGGTCAGAGTTGTTATTTCAGTAACTGAGGCAGCTATCATTAGTATGGCTATTATTTTTAAGTAAAAATTTGGTCATTAGTAGCAATAGGTTAAGTTTTGGTGTTGTGCACGAAAGTCATGGATAAAAATCTGCTTCCTTATTTTTCTGATGCCGAACTAGATGGATTCTTCAAAATGTTTGATATTTTCGCCTGATTGTCTATACCATACTAACTGTTCTGAGCAGTTATGGTATCGCGAACGTCCCGAGCGCTATAAATGAAGGTGGCGCCAAATGATTTTGTTAGCAGAGGGGACGGGCGGGGCTCCCAAACAATAATGATCCGCTGTTTGGTAAATAATCTTGCCCAGAACTTTGGATATCATATAACCAGCAATGTTTCGAAAAGAAAAATCATAATTTACATACCTTTATATTGTTTCAGTCGCATACTGGCTAAATGGAAAAGGCATTGGTCAAGCTGATACAGGTTGATTAAATAAATAAAAAATTACCTACATATTGGGCCAACAGAGGTCTCTCATCAATTTTATTATATAGGTAAAGTAATGGTATAATTCTCGTATGTTTATGGCTACGTTAATAAAAAAAATTGTTGTAATGATTTGTTTTGAACATCTATTGTATTTTTGAATTGGAAAAAGCTTAGTTCGATAGTCACCTTCTGTATTATTATGGTTATTACGTACTGACATCCAAATTGACGATCTACAATATTGATTGCCCCTTTAAGTGAGTGTTACTTGTTCAGAATGATTTGCAATTAAGCCAAGGCTAAATGAGTAAATTTTGCGGTCGTTGCAATCGCGTGGTAAATAAAAGCATAAGAAGGCCCGGTATTGCATTTTATTGCATCGATTTATGCCCGGTTTCAATATTTTACGATAAGTAATGTGTCAAAAAAGACTATCCGTTTTTCTCCAACCGACTGCGAGTCGTTAATACCGTTCCATAATTTACTTCCCATGCCAGTTATCATCAGTCGTCTGTCCTTATTTTTAGCTTACGCCTAGTATAATCTATTACTATCGGTAACTAGAACCGATCGTTTTTAAAATATTGGTACCGGGCGTTAGAATTCTTCTAACAAAGACTGTGCAAGGCAGAACTTTGGAAAGTTATAAATTCAGATATTAAATTGTTCAACTTTTTTTGGTTTTTCATTTTATTTAGTTAGCAAGAAGTCACATAGGAAAACAACTTTGAATTTATGCAACACATGCAATATAAATATGAAGATAATATCATTCGGACTGAATTCACTGCTTTAACTTTTTATTTTCACTACTAGGCTCCTGGTTTACGAGCAGAACCATTAGTACTTGGAACTTAATTAGTGCGCCATCAAAGAGGTCATTTGGCGTAATTTAGAACGTCCTCTGATCGTGTTTTGGTTCGGACACATTTTGTGAATACTAGTATGTTTTGATAAAATTATGTTCGCACAATTACTTTAGTTAAAATATTATATACTTTGTGAAATTAGAACAAAGCCTTACTTTAAAAAGGAAAGCAAAACTTTGCTTACATTAATTTTATTCTACTCAGTTATATAGTTCCAATGCAAAATGCTGGAGGCATTTTGCTACTAAATAATCATGTTTTGAATAACTAATAAATAATCATGTTTTGAATTTTTTTCCAAGCATTCGATATAAATTGAACACTTAAGCAAGATTTATAGCTCTGAACATTCTCAATTATTTTAAAATATTAATCCTAAAGTGGCGAACATTTTTCTTAACACATTTTGCGACAAGGGACATGAATGAACGCTGGAGGATAAATCATTTCAGCGAAATAATCTAGCCCATGAATCACGTGACGCGGACGAGGCCATACTGTGGACTTTCAGACAAAAGTAACTACACCTGGCTACTCTCGGAGATCGTCTATTTTAGGGAACCCTTAATAATTTAGGGAGCCTTCAAATTAAGTTGAAAAAAAAATTAGAATAGATTTACATAAATCAGTTTCAAAGATTTTTGTTAAATTTCAGTATTTACCTATCTTTTTTTATTAAAATTAACTCTTTACTATTTCATTAAATCAAACCGAGGTAAGTTTTGCAGTCCTTATACAGTTTTTATTACCTATCACATTCAAATGCACTAACAGTATTATTGGGAAAATAACTATTCTTTTGTTAACTGGAATTGCTCAGTTGAAGAAACTAAACCGTCAGGGTTTAGTTCGTGGAGTAACATTCGAAAAATTATTGTGTAAGCTTAGGTTATTAAATTTCCTACCATAAAAGAGATGAAGGCAGTAGGTACTATGAAGAAATGTTCTTTATTGAAAACTAGCTTATCGCCGCGGGTACACGCGCTTACGATATTGGTCAATACCATTAAAACAATGGCATGCATTACAAACCATGCGTTATAAATATGAAATGAATTATTGAATTAGGTGCAATATTTTCAAAGTCTTGCGTTTTATAGGCGCCACCTTCACTAATCTGTTATTGGCCGTATCCAAATTCATCGACTTACCATTTTAGGAATTAGTCTTTTATTTGTTTGATTAGAACTATGATTCTAGATCTGTAGAAAATACACTTTAGTTATAACAAACAATAAGTACTGTAGGATTATCAGTTTTATGTTTGGGAAGCTTGACATTTGATACCTTATTTTCAAATATTACTGACGGCCTAATCAAATAAAAGCTATCGATGCGATTGTTTAAAGGTTTTATAAAGCGATTGACATTTGAAGATTACGGCTTTTCAAAGTTTAATGTCAATTTCTATATGAAAATATGAATATTTTTAGTCTGGTAATAAAAGATATCTTTATATAGCGACTGATTTTTTTTTTCGTTACGATACATATCTGAATGCTCTTACTTTTTGTAACGGCTCCTTCTGTTATTATCTGCCGTGGGGCGTAGTAAGTATCAAAAGAAATGAATGTTACACTCAGGTAGCTATCTCCGGCCGGCTTGCTGCAATTTGTCTAAGCCGACCTTTGTCGTGTGTCGTACATACAACTAGATTTGGTCCCTTGTGTTCGCTATAACAAGACTAGTTTATCCTCCTTGCGAATATCTGTCGCAGAAAAAAACACTTATTCATTTTATTTCGGACTAGCAGCACCTTTAGAAGATAGGCAAATAAATGTACATATGTATTTAAGTCGCAAATAATGTTTTCTTGCTTAGATTTTTTCACATTTTCGATCCAGTAAGATTTATGTGTGATCTATTTAAAATTAGTAGAAAACAAATTCAAAGTGCCAGACTTTGGTAAGCAATCTTCGTACACTCGATTATCAATCGATGAACGCAACTTAATTCTCATGTTTGTGTCACAAACATTTCCTCCGAATCCATAAAATGCCACTTCGTGTTAATTTATTTATTATTTATTTATTTATTCAGAAAGGTCGACCAACAGTTTTTATAATGTTACATAATTCAGTTATAACATGCTATAAAACTAACATAAAAGTTAAATATAAAAACCAATTACTGGTTGACACCACATGACAAAAAGGAACAAAAATAAATACTACTTTATACACAATTAATTGAAATTTGACCGATCAATTTTGTATGTGATTAAGTTGAGACCACAAATAACGCGAACGTCATTAAAGCTAGCTCTGATTCGTTTGAGTATGCCCTAAAATATATCGGTATTTTTTAATTTTTAACTGTTTTTTGACAAACAAGGCGTGATTATCGTACAAATTTGTCGAATGCCAGCGACTGCCAGCGAAATTGTTTAGTTTCATTTAGATAATAGACACCAAATACACGGAAAATTCGAGTAAAGGTGGCCTGATTCAGGTATAGTAATGCAAACGAAAAAATGTCGTAGAAACCCAATATATATAGGGCACGAGTATAGACATAGTATAGCAAAGTGTCAATTTAATATCATACATCCTTCTTTTACCCTGCACTTAGCAGTAAAGGTCCATAATTTAAATCAAGTAATAGGCACAATAATTAATAGGTACGAATTTATATAGAGTGGATTAGTGATCACAAACCCGACCTGTAGGTATTTGAAAAATCCATAACATACAGGACCTCAAGATCATAATCCAATATTTAATCCACGTGACTGTCGAGATGCGTGTGTTTTGTTTTTGTAGATACTTAGTTCATAAACTAGGAACGATCAAACATGGTTTTTTACAAGCGTTTATTTAACTTAATTTCTGTATGTTTTTACCTTTTAAGTTTACCATATTTTTAATTAGCTTTATCTATTTGATTTTATTATTTTTATAGTACTATACGCCGTACTAGCGAACTTTAAATATTAGAAACAGAAATTTTTTATCTCCCCTTGCGGTGCGGGAATTGAACCCACGACCTTCACGTATCGCGCGTGCTGCTCTTACCAACTGAGCTAACCGCAAGTTATTGTAGGCGATGAAATTTTTCTGTTGTATCAACCGTTAGCCTTTCGGTAAGTGCCCTCTGCCGAATATGTTTATATCTACATACTTATCGGCCCGTGGTACATTCGTTGCAGAAATGTTTGAAAACCACAGAATCGAAGACACCTGGCATCTTAATCGATTTTATTATTTTTATAGTACTATACGCCGTACTAGCGAACTTTAAATATTAGAAACAGAAAAATTTTATCTCCCCTTGCGGTGCGGGAATTGAACGCACGACCTTCACGTATCGCGCGTGCTGCTCTTTACCTCGACAAGCTTTGATTCTTTGTAAAAAAGCGTATTTTACCTCGACAAGCTTTGATTCTTTGTAAAAAAGCGTATTTTATCGAAAGAACCAAAGCTTTTATACCAATATTCTTCATGACATTCGCGTAGCTCATCATGTTTACACATGCACCACGTCACTCTATCCTATAGTTCACAACCTCTATAGACGAGAGGCGAGCGGAACAAAATTTGGCATCAGGTCAATATGGAAAATAATTTCTAAATTTCCTTGCGCCTAGGTGTTGTAGTACCGTCATTACCGTTCTGATTTCGGTAACTTAAGCATTCTAGCTACTTACAACAAAATCAGAGCAATATATGTTGGCCAATATAAAATAAAAACAAATTTCAATTAAGTTTTAAGTACTACTTGGTATGAAAGACCGATCAAGATCAGTTGATGCTGGCTTTCATGGTCATAGTGGTCGGAGATTGTCCACAGTCGTTTATTTTGTTGCGATACGATTCAGGAAAAAGAAACATTCTACCGTTCCCGCTGGAAATTAAGCTCAGTTTGATGGAAAATACACGCTATGTGTAGCGTTTTGAAAATGGATCCGTTAATTGAATGTGTGATCGATCGCGTCTGCTGCTTTTTTATTTAATCCATTAGAGTTCGATACCGTGTGTTATCTCCATTAAATAAATTCTATGTTTAGATACAGCACATACAAAATCTCTTTGCGCCTTGTTTTGACAATAATTACGTCTCTAGTAATTTAATCGGATCTATTTTCCGAACCTTCCGTCTATTTTTAAATAATACATTTTAATTCGGCTGGATATCTGCGACGCTCAAAAACAATTTCCTTTTCGAAATGTCAAAGTCAAAAATAGTTTTATGTTAATTCGTTTTTAAATTTTTAATAATTATTGGATACAATACATAATACGACAATACTAATATAAAGTGGAAAGTTTTAAGGAATGGGAGGTTTAGGATTTTCATTACTCTTCCACTATAATCAAAACTAAATATTACAATTTTGTTTTTTATTATATAAAATGCGAATAAAGTGAGTAACATCAGTTAGATATTCACGAGCATGAATATAGGGCGCTCACTCCAAAATGAGAATTCATTTGCAAACGCACCAACTTTTTCACTGCACTCACAAACTAGGAGCAAGCTAGCTCAAGTACTTTAAATGGCTCCATCTACTCTGAAATGCTAATATCGAATTCCAACTATTAAAAACTTTCCAATACCACCGGGTAAAGTAGCGCAAAATAAAATTACATCACCGCCGGCCAGTAGCCATCTTGCCGACAGAACTAGTTTAGGTACTAGTTATGAATGAAGAATGGTCTCGATGACCCACTTACTACCATTTTGCTAAGATTACCACTATTGTGGAGCACCTAGAAGGAATGATAGTGTGCTTTCTTTAAAAAAGCAGGGTTGGCGATTAAATACTGAAGAATGATTGATTAATGATGAAACCTCAGAAACTAAAACACCTATTATTATGAAATTTGGCAGGTAGGCTCATTATAGGGTGTACACAAATTTTACGAAAATCTTATGTTTTTGAAGCAAGAGATTTGAAATTTCAAATGTATATTGGTGTAGAGGTGTACCGGTAGTTTCCTCGCGTATGAAGTCGCAGGGGCTCGCTAGTTTCTAATAAGTGAATATAACTATTCGGTTCAAGTTCTTAGGTATACTTTCTGGGTCCTGGGTTTGGATCCCGAGTCAATCATGTTTCGGATTTTTCGAATAAAGCTCGAGTTTGTGATCAGCATTCTGCAATAGCATGCGCGGTGATTACGTTTATACCTTTTATTTATATACAATAATACAAGCTTTCCACTGATTATTCGATAAATTTACTTAATTTCCAGCCCTGTCGAACACTACAGGTTAACAGCGGTTCAAAAATAAAACTAAAGTTAAGCAACACACGCGGCGATCCGGTATTAATTGGGTGTCTATTCCGATCCAATTTAGTGTTTATACTCCTTGTTTGAGCTTTGTTCCGGCTTATAACCGGTGTTAATCATTGAATCTAATTAGAGATCTTTGGGAGAACTGCGAACATCTGGCAATGAAGTAAGGTTTGGTAATTGTTTTAAACACACCTGCCAATAAATCCGCAATCCGAAATCATGCCAGGCACGGCCATATCTACTTAGTGTTGGACTTATAGTTGATTTTTTTTTTGTAATGTACGTCAGTTTTGAATTTTCATTGAAGTATATGCAAACATAACACATAAATAGTATTTCCCAATAATTAAAAGAGAACCTATACATTTCAATCTGGTAACAAAACGTGACGTTTATATTTTGTTGAGGCCTATGACGCCCTTTTAGGTAAGCCCACGTATTAATGCCCAAAATTAAATTTTCAAATTAATTTTCGGAAGCTACTTATAAGAATTTATAAACGTTTCAGTAAAACAAACAAGATACAAAAATATTGTAATTACTTAGTAGATTAACACAATTCAACTTTTTACGGTTTCCGCCCAACATTATTAAAACAACGTGTGAGTTCAATATTTCGAGCAGAATTTATTGTATATTTTTAATCGTTTATTATTTACGGATATTTTGCAAAACGTTTCTTGTTTATACAAAAGCATTGACTTAAATCAACGAACCTTGCTTTCATTTCCGTGACGTGTTAAGGAAATATAAACATCTTTTACAGGTAAACAATACTTTTGTCCTTGTACATTCACATGCATTAAAGGCAATAACAAATTAAGGTATCGGTAAAATCTAAAATATAATTTCTATTCAGGACTACAAGTGCTTTTACTATGTATTCCATCCGAAACTATATTCTTGTCTGACTAAATTAGTACTAGGTTATTCTTTTTCGGGCAGAAGAATCGGGTTGCCGAATTAGAGGCTGCAGTGGCCAGGCTAACTAGCATCAGTGGCAACTCTACGGCACCGAGTTTTGTCCCCACCACTGGGGAAAATGATGTGATGGAAATTATGGAGACGGCTCCGACTTCTTTGCCTATAGTCTTGGCATCACAAAAATCGAACGAGTCAGGAGTAGAGAAATTGCTCCGCAAGCTCTTATGCGAGGAACGGGCAATATTTTGTGCCCGCATGGATGCCCGTTTTGAGGGCATCCAAGACAGACTTCTCCCCGCCAAAAAACTCCGTCCACCGTTGGCGGCGGATAAAGACAAGGAGTCCGTGTTGACTCTGGAACAACCCACTATTTCAGAACCATTCAAAGTTCCGGAGGTACCAAAGTCGCAAAAAAAGAGAACAAGAGTGACAACAATACCGGTCCCCCGTCCTCAAGATCTTCCGGTTGAAGACCCCATGTTGCCATCGACAGCTCCGAGTAACAATAGTTGGGTGACAGTCGTTAAAAAGGGAAGGGGTAAAAAATCTACTGCCTCCCTCGCCCCCCAAAGTGCGTCAAGCCCTGCCGTCTCATCTGGGGGTAGACCGGATAAGTCTGCGAGTTCCAAAAAGCCCAACACCCCTGTGTCAGCCAAGAAGAAGGCCTCTAAACCTTTGGCTGTTCCTAAAACGGCCGCAGTAGTTCTCACGCTTACTGCGGAGGCTTCTGAAAAGGGCGAGACCTATGAAAGCGTGCTCAGCCGTGCTCGTAGCGGCATGCGTCTAGAGGAGGTGGGAATAACAACAGCACAATCCATTCGCACTCGCCGGACCCAAGCTGGGGCTTGGCTTTTTGAATTTCCTGGGGCAGACTCCACCAAAAAAGCGGATCTGTTCGCGGCACAGATGCGCACCGCTGTTGACGAGGGCCTTGCAAAGGTAGTACGTCCTATAAAGTATGCCGGCCTGTTTATTTCGGACTTGGACGATTCTGTGTCCAAGTCCGAGATTGTAGAACTAGTCGCCAAGAAGGGCGGCTGCTCAGCCGATCAGATAAAAGCTGGAGAGATCCAGCCCGGTCGCTTGGGAATGGGGGCAATCACCATTCAGTGTCCAGTGGCGGCAGCAAAAACGGTTCTGGAAGGGGGCCGGTTCCTCGTAGGTTTCAGCTCTGCCTCTGTTCGAGCTATGGAGGAACGGCCCCTCCGTTGTTATAAGTGCCTGGGAGTGGGACACACCCGACCACTCTGTCCCTCCACGATTGCGAGAGAGGAGCTCTGTTTTCGCTGCGGGGAGGCTGGCCATAAAGCCGCTACCTGCAGCAAAAAGAAGTCACATTGTGCAGTCTGTGCAGCAAGCGGGCAGCCTGCTGGTCATAAAATGGGAGGGAGGAATTGTAATCCTCCCCCAAAACGGGGAAAGACGAGGTTTTTGACCCAATCAGTAACCTCGGCTGGCCCAGTAGTGGAGGAGGTTGAAATGTCCGAAACATAATGGCCCAATTCAACTTCCTCCAGACAAACTCCAACCACTGCCGCGCAGCTCAAGATATGTTGTACCAGGCTGTGGCGGAGTGGTCAATCGATATTGTGGTAGTTGCTGAGCCATACTTTGTCTCCAACGGTTGGTTAGGTGACCAGAGTGGCACAGTAGCCATTTTTAGGCGTCAGTCTTCTTCGTCTCCCCCTCTCTTACATCTTGAGAGAGGAGCGGGCTTTGTGGCGGCTGTGTGGGGAGATATTGCAATTTTTGGGGTGTATTTTTCTCCAAACCGGACTCTCCCAGAATTCGAGGCCTTTTTGGGGCTCTTGCAGGAAGCCATAAATCGTGCTATTTCTGCTGGCCGGAAAATTTTAGTCCTGGGCGATTTCAATGCCAAAGCGGCATCGTGGGGGAATCCACTTGCCTCCACAAATCGTCGCGGGCAACTGGTGGAATTATGGGCTGTTTCATTGGGGCTCATGCTACTGAACCGGGGCACTGCACAAACTTGCGTGCGACAGCAGGGTGGATCAGTGGTGGACATCTCGTTCGCCACCCCTGCTCTCGCTAACTGTATCCAGAATTGGCGAGTGGACCCATCCGAGACGCTCTCGGACCATAAATTCCTAAGATTTGAAGTCGCAACGGGTGTTCCTCGGCGTAACTCGCCGTCATCGTCGTATTTTCCCAGATGGGCCTTGTCCCACCTGGATAAGGTGGTCGCTAGGGAGGCGGCATTTATACAGGATTGGTTCTTGCCTTCTCTAGTCGGTTCAGACGTAGATACTTCAGCAGTCAGTCTAAGGAACTCCCTGACCGAGGTATGCAACGCCAGCATGCCTCGGTCACGTCGTCCACCACCTCGGCGCGCCTGTTACTGGTGGTCGCATGAGATTGCCGATCTTAGGGCAGCCTGTAATGTTGCAAGGCGAGCATACACCCGAAGCCGTCGTCGCAGCGGACGTGACCTCGATAATGAAGCCCGCTTATACGACTCCTACGTTGAGGCTAAGCGGGTTCTCAAGAAAGCAATCGGAGACGCAAAAGGAAGAGCTCGAGAAGAGTTGCTCGAAGGTCTAAACCAAGATCCGTGGGGGAGACCTTATAGGGCGGCGCGTAAACATCTGCGCCCTACTGGTCCCCCACTTACGGAGACTCTTGAGCCAAGGTTGCTAGACAACATAGTCCAGGTTCTTTTCCCGGCCAGCAACCCTGATTTTGTCCCGCCGGTGATGGGCTCTTCAGACCCCACTACCTCGTTAGACTTCCTCCCCACCACAAGCGAGGAATTTGAATCAGCGTCGTTGCGTCTTCGGGCGAAAAAAACGGCCCCTGGTCCGGACGGTGTGCCGGCCCGGATTGTGGCGCTAGGCGCCCTTATGATGGAAGAGAGGTTTAGAGAGCTTTTCGACACGTGTTTTCGGGTCGGAAAGTTCCCTAGACCTTGGAAGGAGGGGCAACTTTGCCTCCTACAAAAAGAGGGCCGAGATCCTGGCTCACCATCCGCTTATCGGCCCATCGTTTTATTAGATGAGGTTGGTAAGTTATTTGAGCGGATTATTGCGGTCAGAATAAATGAACATCTTAAAAATGTTGGGCCCGATTTATCAGAGGCCCAATTTGGTTTTAGAGCAGGCCGCTCAACTATCGATGCCCTCTCTAAATTAAAATCGACGGTTTTTGAGTCGTGGGAGAGGGGGGAGTGTGTTTTGGCTATTTCCTTTGATATAGCTAATGCTTTTAACACCATCCCCCACTCCACGATATTGGCGGCTTTAGAGCACCATGCGGTACCTCTGTATCTTAGAACGTTGGTCCGAGACTACTTGTCTGACCGGGAAATTGTATGTCTCGATCGCGATGTCTGTCTTCGTCGCTATAATGTTGGTTCCGGTGTTCCACAGGGATCTGTTTTGGGGCCCCTTTTGTGGAACATCGGATTCGACTGGTTATTGCGTGGTGCTCTTCTTCCGGGTATGAGCGTAATTTGTTACGCAGATGACACACTGGTAACTGCCCGTGGAAGGGATTTTGATGAAGCTGCCCAATTAGCAGCAGCGGGCGGTTCTTTGGTGGCTCAAAAGATAGGGCTGCTGGGTCTTCGGGTGGCGCTCGAAAAAACACAAGCAATCTTCTTCCGTAGGCCTCGTCAGTGCCACCCTCCACCGGACGCTCATGTAATGGTGGGAGGTGTCAGGGTGTGTGTGAAGTCCCAAGTTAAATACCTGGGACTTATTTTGGACTCGCGGTGGCAGTTTGGCCCCCACTTCAGCCAGCTATCATCACGGCTCATAAAAGCGGCGGGGGCATTATCGTGGTTGCTCCCAAACCTTAAGGGACCCCGAAGCAAATGTCGGCGCCTCTATGCCGGCATCTTGCGGAGCATGGCTCTTTATGGGGCCCCAATTTGGGCTGACTCACTCCACAGGCGGGTGAATATAAGATTTATACGCCGTCCACAGAGGGCCATTGCTCAAAGAGTGGCTCGTGCCTATCGCACAGTTAGCTTTGACGCCTCCTGTGCAATAGCAGGTACTCCTCCGTGGGAGTTTGAGGCCCGGGCCCAGGCCAAAGTATACGCCTGGCAGGCCGAAAAGAAGTTATCCGGGGAAAGGTTCTACCCAGAGGACCTTGGTCGGGTGCGACAATCGGCCAGAGAGGAAATGACGGCTTCCTGGTCGCTAAGTTTGCTCGAGTCGCTGGTGGGTCGTTATACCCTGGATGCGCTCGGGCCAGTTATCTTACGCTGGCTTGAGCGCAAACGTGGTTATCTCAGTTTTCGTTTGGTGCAGGTACTGTCCGGACACGGCTGTTTCCGGAAGTACCTGCACCGGATTGGACGTGAAGACTCTCCGTCGTGCCTGGAGTGTGGAGCGGCGGAGGATACGGCCCAACATACTCTGTCGGCTTGCCCGGCATGGGCAATTCAGCGGGCCGCTTTGACATCAGCGGTAGGGCCGGATCTTTCCCTCCCGAGTATGGTCGTTGCCATGCTCGGGAGCGACGAAGCTTGGAGAGCAGCTGCTTCCTTCTGCGAAGACGTTATATCGCAGAAAGAGGCAGCAGAGCGCTTACGAGAGGATGACCCTTCGGCTCCTGCGCTACGACGACGCAGAAGACAACGCGCACGGCGTAACTACGCACGCGCCGATCTTCCGCATGGGGACCAGCTGGCTGTGCGTGTGAGGGCACCACAGTCAGCATTGCACCCACGGTCCTCAATGCGAGGTGGGGATGGCCTAGGGGATCGGCCGTCTCCACGTTCCCCCTAAACCATTCCGGGGGGAAGAGTCGGGGCTGCTTAAACAGCAGCCATTCCGCCGGTGATGTTGTGGTGGTTCTTTAAAATTTCCCACAGCATTACCATTAAGGCGATGAGGTCCCCCGGGGGGTTTTAGTGGGTAGGCCTGTCCTTTTTAGGGCAGGAGAGTCCCACACACGCCGTCACCTCCCTCAGGTGACGGTACGGTGCGCCAAGCATTTCCCC
Organism: Glyphodes pyloalis; assembly: GCA_037074685.1. Classification (NCBI taxonomy): domain Eukaryota; kingdom Metazoa; phylum Arthropoda; class Insecta; order Lepidoptera; family Crambidae; genus Glyphodes; species Glyphodes pyloalis. The sequence continues at coordinate 6,598,365 of JAYKKO010000015.1, read as the reverse complement.
CCGCAAAAAAAAAAAAAAAAAAAAAAAAAAAAAAAAAAAAAAAAAAAAAAAGGTTATTCTTTTTCCAAATCGCTCATGTTTATCCTAATATTTAGATATTACCTACTATCTGAGCATGTTCACCGCAAACCAGCTACATTATGGTCTTGATATTCGACATGTGCACGTCATGAAGTCACGAGATTGATTTTCTTTTCAGTATCTCTAAAAATTAGCAGCATATGTATGTAAAATAACGACTTGTTAAAAACGTTGAAAACTTCGTTGCTCTACAGAAACGTTTGATCCTTAACTTGAACTCTTAATTTCGTTTGTTTCTTATTCTTCTTCGTCCCAGCATATTTTGTCCCAACGCAGGCACTTTACTACTACTACTATTTCTAAGATGTCGGTAGCTCTCGTGCTTGTATGTATATAGGTAGGTACATGTGCACTCTAGTGCGAAACGTGGATATCAAGAGAGATCAGAAGTACCTACTCGTAATGTCGAGCACTGAGCGCCTTCTATTAACTATTCCTTATAATTTGCAAACATGTTCCATTACATGTTTGCGTATGCCATTGTACGTGATATTAACATTAAGATTAAAGATTTAGTTGTCGCTAAGGCAGAGATGTCGGATTATTCGATCGGGTTTATCCGCCGCACCCGACTCTATGAGCGGCTCACACGCGGCCTAAACCTCGCCCACACGACAGCGTGCTCGTTACTACGCGCTCAGAGAAAACTCTAGCAATCTGCGTATATTGTCCTGACTTTGAAGCGGTAAAGCGACAGAGGGACGGCTTATTGGCATGTTCAAATAGGTAGTTGACATAAATAAGATTAGTCCGTTGAGTTGAGCACGTGTAGATAACATAGGATATATTGTTCAAATTTTATCTTTGTTCAGTTCAAATCCGAGCGCCTTTGGTCTTAAATCTAATGAGCTTCTAAATTATGGTCTACTTAGAAGGACGTTCCGAACCGATAGTAGAGTCCATACGCATCGTATTTATTGACGATTAAAATGTGTTATATGTTAAATATGATTTTGTAAAGTTTATAAATACTTACCTATATTTAAAATTTAAAAAGTAGAATTTTTGAAAGAATGTTTGTAATTAATACTACGAACTATCTGCATGACCCAGCGGTTGACTGGTAGAGAATGATTCTAGCATTAAGTCCGCCTTTTGTACTTTTTATTTAGTACAATAAAGTTTTTAAATTAAATTAATATTAAAATTTAAATAATTCATGGAAGCCAACAGTTTACCAATGAGATCCGGCTGGCTACGCAAAAAAATTAAGCCATAGAAAGGATATTATGATCCTTGCTAATCACTTCGGAAAAAGGTGTCACTGTATGTATCTATCTTTAATTGATATATTGCATGTAGGTAACTAGTTTCAAAATTGCCTACATAACAATTAGTAATAGTGATCTATTTTGAGGTTAATAAAAGTAAAATAAAATAATAATATTGGGTGACCTAAGGGATAACATGATGAAAACTTTTTTGGAACATGAGGATAAAAAATTTGATGAAAATACAGGTTTGCGTGAGCAGAAATTATTAAAATATTACGAGCTGTGGCGACGGAGCGAGAAGGTGGTTCTGCAAGTTCAACGACACTGCACTGCAGATAGTACATACAGCTCGAGCATACATCCGACGATCAACATGCGACACGCGTCACACCGAATTAACACCCTGGCTACATCCGCAGCTTAGGACGATTACACACACTTACCCTCTACCTTTTGTAGTTTCGCCAGTCGTTTGTAAAACTGTATTTGGGTCGTTTTACCTGCTTCCATTTCTATAAAATAACTTGAAGAGATAGTACATTACCTATCCAGCACATAGGCGTGTGATTTTGGATTAATTGCAAAGGTTTTGATTTTGATTATGTGCAATAGGTAGATATGACTATGCCAGCTTACTATATTTGATATGTCGTTGCAATATATTCTGGCAAATATCTTAGTTCTTCGAAAGCAATTGGAATCGGAGTAGCGATGACCCTGCGGGAAGAGCTTTTGCTATCGTGACCGTGCATCAACTCACCGTCTTAGTATAAACTTCAGTTGGAAAGAATAATTTGTACCGATGCACTACCGTTTCTGTGAAATTCGAATAAGGATTACGATGAAGATTGTGTTGTTAGCCCCAGTTTGTATCAATAATGTAGTACAATAATCAGGATCTAACATGAGTAAAAATATGTCATTCTACATTCGAGTAGATAGAACAATAGCTTCAGAATTTTGACCACTAGCTGGTGCCCATTGCGTTATTTCGGATTAACGGGTTTCCCATGTGTTAATCTAGTATGTCATCTTTTTTGTACCAAATTTTATCCAAATTCGTTCAGTAGTTTTTGTGTGAAAGAGTAACAAACATCCAAACACCCATACTCATAAGCATGTAAATTTATAACATTAGTAAATTGTCATCATGCCAATATTAGTGTAAAATATGAGACCTGAAATTTTTCAATTTTTTCTTCTAGATATAAGTATGTAAATTATCATTATAAACCTACAAAGAAAAAAATTGTCCGAGGTCACTGCCAAGGGGCATGGTGCCAAGACGGCTAGCTGCGTTTCCTCTTTGTATAGCCACACTTCCTTAAATGTAAATTGAAAATTTCATTAAACCTATTATCACTGTACAGTATGTAAGTTATGTAAATCAAGTGTTCATCTATCATTTATTTATATTATTTATATTTATATCCAACCATAGAAACAAATATGTTTATAACATAAGTAGGTAGCCCATGTATTCTTAAGTGCACATGTTACCTATCTACGTACTACTTTCTTTAAAAGCCCTTGAAGCAACGTTTCATCATATCAGGTTCAAGATAACTAAATTCCTTTGTAATTCAAGTCATTTCAATTTGCAAGTTCTATGATTACTATCCACTCACGAAAAGCGTTAGATCTTCAATTGATTTTATTACGAGATCGTATTACTCTAAAACAGGATTTACGTCATTGCAAGTAGTAGATTATTTTACTTGATTTAAAAGATTACCAATCCTTTATTATTATTTTTATAACAGTATTTTCTTTACACTCGCTACCTATTTGACTGTAAACCAATTGGAGTGGTGTATTGTAAATTATGGGTATTTCACACGCCGAAATTGATTTAGCCCGTAATATAACATGGCTTGGGACTTAGAGCTCGGTACTGGGTCCAAGTTCAAAGAAATGAGTAAACAAATTATCCTTTGAACCTTTCTGTGAAACGAAAAATATATTTCGGATAAAACATTAGCATTTGTGTAAACATTTTTCCCATTTTTCGTGTTTCATTTTGAACTAAAAGTATTTTTCTCTCAGGTTAAATAATTCGGTTAGATGTAGATAATGATAAGCTACTTTTGAATTTATTATTTCGTAATCGTAAGAATGTTAATTTATGTTTTATACTTACCTCAATACCAGTATGTAAAATCAAGGAACAACGCCGAAGGATTTAAAAAAAACAATAATACCTTCCGAACACTGAAAACAATAGTACTACGTTTTTAGTGTTCAACAATTGTACTAAATTAAGACTCCTACCGTTATCACCAACAAACATTTAAATAATAAAAACTAGCGATTTAGCGGTTTATGTTTTAATATTATGTATGGCTGTAGTTTAACAGCTATCCTCATACTTTTAAGAAATAAGAATATTTACCTTCCATCATCACCCCAAAAGAAGATTAGGGGACCTAGCCGAGTAGCATTTGTTGAACTTCGACAAGTTTAAACAGGATTGACATTTCACTTAGAAAATTCGTGATCTTGAAATGCCAATTCCGTACATTTAAACTTATCGAAAGGATATCGAAGTTGGACAACTGTTCCTTTACTAGACCCACAAAAGGAGTATAAATTGGCCGATAATGTTTTAATGAAATTTCCAAATTAATTCAGAATTTCTCCAATAATCTGTGAAATATAGAAAAATGATCGGTGAAATAAATGAAAAACAATAAGTTCAGTTGATTTAATAATCTTCCTGCTTTTTTACATATAAGGTATTATTGCTTACTTATCTAACTATATAAAGAATATTGTTTTTATAATTGGCAATTAAAATGCTTTGTCCGTTCCGTCTGACTCGTTTGTTGTCTGTTCTGTCGTCATTCTGCCCGTCCACCCGATACGAATGTGAGCTTAATATAGAAAGCAAAATAATATTTCTGAACCAAGCATCAATGTCCAAATCCGAGCTCTCAATATCCCCAGTATTATCGTCGCCTATTCTTGCCAAAAGACCTCACGAAATATGTCTCCTAACAGAATGGCGTGAAATAACAAGAAATATAAAACATGAGATAAGTGTTGTTGTTCCATTTTTATGAGGAGCTTTCGTGTTACGCAACCGCTTGTTTTGTAATTGTGACAGACAAGCGTAATGTATCTACCTACTTACAAGTATTTATTGTTGGGAATTGACCACGTGGTAGGTTAATGAGATGTATATGTCACCGTAAGATTGTAAAAATCGTTAGATTACAATCTACCTCGCGAGATTGTAAACTGTCGACAGATTGTGAACCGTAACTGGGGATTGCAATTTAACGGATTATTTTTCGCTTTATTGTAATCTATCGAATTGAAACCGTTAAATTACAATCTGTTAGGCGTCAAACTGTCAACTGTCCGAAAGCTCTTCCTGATTGGTCGGTTTATTGTATGAGCGACCAATCACGACCAGCCTTTCTATGTCCGCGTAAAGTTAGGAATGAAATTCAATTCAAATCATATCTTTTATTTAAAGAAATAGAGATGTCGTTTAAATAAAATAAATGCACTTTAAAAAATCTTCAAGTATTTATTTACTAGGTAATCAATAATCCTGCATACGTTTAGATATAATTGTACCGACATATTTATTCTTCAAACACTCAAAATTATAATTGAAAATTACAATAAAATGAAACAATTATTTTGTCTTTTACCACAAATTAAAATTGGAAAATATTAAGAAACTTTTATAAAAAAATATTTAGTCCTTTAAACATACCATAAATTAATAGTATAAAAACAACAAACGAAATAACAAACAAATATGGCGAATGACGGGGCGGCGGGGTCACATAACTCTCAACCAATCAGCGCGCGAGATGCATTTCGTTCTACGTCAGTTCACAATTTGACCGAGTCCCATCGATAGATTACAATATAGCGAAAAATAATGCGTTAAATTGCAATCATAATGTTAAGGTTCACAATCTGTCGACAGTTGACAATCTCGCAAGATAGATTGTAATCTAACGATTTTTACAATCTTACGGTGACATATACAATAGAATAAATAGCGTTGATACTTCGTAGTGTTGATCAGTACTTCAATATTTTTTTTGTGTATAATATGAGCAGATCTGAAAAAAAGTGTTCTGCTCTTTACTTGTGGATGCAAGTAAAAATGTAAAAAAAAAATATAACGTCTGTTTAAGTACATAATCAGAAAATGTATAGAAATACAGTAAATCAAGAGAGTATTTAGTTTAAGACACATTTTAGAACGTCGATGGAGCAGCTTTCGAAACAGGTAACGTCGTATAAAATCCAAAAATAACTCGCCACTGGATGCGTTTTGTAATTATATTAGGTGAATATATAGTAACAGTTGTATAATTAGTATATTTTCAACGAAAGACAAGCAAGGACCCAAGCACACCCGTGATTGGGCAACGTGCGCAGTGGCCTGTGACGTAATGTGCACCCACAGCGCGCATTGGCTACTCTTGCGCAAGGCAAATAGGGTTGCCAGACTCTAGGATGAACTTAAAGATTTAATATAATTTGTTGGTGCAGTATCCAGTTTTTTAAAATATATTATAAGAAAATGTTTCCAACGGTCTGGTAAAAGGCAGTGTTTTTGAGAAGAAGAATAATTTGATTTTTATCTCTTAACTACCTCGCTACGCAATATCATGGAGATAATGCATTGTAATCCTGCCTTTAAATTGATATTTCTCATAAAAATGTAGTACGGTGTTTTGGTTTTAAATTCAGGCAACCCTAGGCGGTCCGCTTTAATATCTAAATCGCAAATTTCACAAGTAACATGTAAAAGCAAGCGATCATTTCGCGCACACGCACCTTCGCGGTGCATTGAGCATGCGATTTACTTGAAAATAAGCCAAAGTAATTACCGATTATTTAGGTCGAAATGCCTACTCTTATTTTTTAATATAATAAAATATCTTTCAGTACAATGTTGCTTTCACTAAAACTAATGAGACTGAGGCTTTGAATAGGGATAACTGTATCTCGAAAATGTAACTACTTTAATTACGACTCTGTATTCTTTGTACTTTAATATAAAACATAAATACATCAGTTGTACACTAAGTGGATAAATATTTTTTATTACACAAATATTTTCGGAAAACTTTCATTGCTTACCAAGGAAATGTTATTGCAAATAGTTTATTTCCCGATCTCCTTTATACACGATATCCTAAAAGTCTTCCGACCAAATAATAGTATATGTAATTCCAAATCCAGGGATGAGGTCATGGTTAATTTATAAGTGACTGAATGCCAAACTGCATCTAGATCGATTACTTTTGTCATTTTTGTTAGAAAAGGGTTATAGAGTTATATCCCAAAGCGTAGTTACCGCAAAGCTCTACTCGGACTATTGAACATTTAAATTTTTGTTAGGAGCGAGATGAAAATTCCATAATTCATATTTTATAGAGATGGAGACTATAAATTTTGCAATGTGCAAGATTATTGGTTTTGATATGGCTAACGACTACCGCGTTATCGGAACAAATTATCAGGATTGGCACATTTTTGCTAGGAAAGGAAACTACTTTCTTATGCATTGTGTAAGAGCCAAGAGTAAATTGGAACAATATTATTTGTTGTTCAACTATTTATTTAAGATATATACCGTGTTGGCATAGGTATAGCTCTAAATAATCAATTATATAAGTATATCTAGTTTCTTGCAAGCTTACCACAATAAGGTTTGTTCTAATTGCGAAAATGTACTCCCAACATTATAACTTCTGAGAGTATTTATACTTTAGATTAATGATAATGAACGTTAAGAAGTATTTAACTTTAAAAACAAGATATAAACAAGTAGTGCCTAAAGTGCTTATATATAATGATTCTAATAAAATGTACTATGTATTTAAGATCAGTTAAAATGTTTTAACGTAAAATAAAATTCAGATTACGTATTCATTCAGTATTATTTTATTGTCAAGTAGGTAAAGCACTTTGACGATAGAGCAACTTTGGCTAAGACAACAATAGACTTTTAAAAAGGCTTTTTCAAAAGTTCCCATTTGCTATCTCAAGTGCCAAAGTATGATACCAGCAATTGTAAGGCCATTTGTAAGCAACTTTGCTAGCTTTGTTGCTCAATCTACCAAAAGTGAGGACTAGCACTATCGCTGCCGAGGACAGGGAAAAGGTGGAAGGGTATGAATTGACGCAACAACTTTAGACGAAACGATACCAATTCAATAGTTGCAAGTTGTGGCAATTAGAGTCTAAATTAGTAATTGATTGCCACTCAGGACTATTGTTGAACATCAGTTTGTGTTGCCACATATGTGCTATTTCGTGGGATATTTATAAAAAGTTATTTACCATTTGCTGCAATAGTTGCTTCACCTGCAAAGCTATGAAGTAACCAGGCGCAGGTGTACTCATATGCTTGTTTCTCTCATCTCAAAGTTTCAAGATCCTCCGTAATATCTGTATTTTTCAACAGGCAGCTACAAAGATCAAAACTTTTGTTTCTTAGCAGCGTTTACTTCTTGCTTTTGTACTGAGAAAGCCATTTTACTTTTCTGACGTGTCGGATAACACAATAAACATAGGTATTTTAAATAAAAGGAAATGTTTAATAAGTACAGTTCACTTATAAATAATTTATATATTTTCATTGATAAACATTTGTATGCTATAAACAAAATTTTGTCTAATGTACTCGTAATGATGCAGCTATACAATTTTCTTTAGTAAATAATTTATTCGCAATCTTTGTTATAGAATAACTGTTAAAAAAATAGTGTTATTTTGTAATATTTAATGACATTTAATCCTACGTGATCCTGATAAAAATTCCTTGAAAAGATACTGTACCTACCTAATGGTTTTGTTTTCAGTTAATTTGCCAATTATTGTAACGATGACTTGATTTTAATAATGAAGTCTTTTGCTCTGGCCCTGCAGTGAGCATTCAGGGTGCAACTTATTAGAGCTTGAGTGTAACGTTTCCATCGTCTGAATTTGCTGTAGCCAGTGTCTCTTTACGCTTGAATCCCCGTAATATTCAGCTTGCAAATTTATTTCTCGCTCCCAGCAGTCCCTCACCTCCAATTATGCGGTTGCACACCAGCCTTAGCATAATAGAGCTATGGCAACGGCAACAATCAATTTGGTCCACTAATAGGATTGGCAAACGCGTAATTCGATGATATCGCTTCAGATGTTGCGGGCTGACATCGATCTGTCTAATCGTACGCAACTAGGTTACATAGTTACACACTTGATGCGATAGCAGCCCATTAGCGTCTATGCAGTGTGACGGTGTAATAGCCGTGATAATTTAATGGTATCCGACGATTCGCGTGTGAATGCGCGAAATTGTTGGTAAAATGTACGAAATCATATCAGTATGGTTTCCAAATACCTATTTTTGAATTATAATTACTGTGAAATAAAAAAAAAATATGGGGTTCGAACGATTCTGATCCGGAAAGTCAATGTTTTATCTCTGTCCAACTATTACCATCTGTACAAAGTTAAGAAAGAGAAAAAAATAGTTTCCGAATCGAATTCGGATACCGATTTGTTGGTAGGTATGCTGAAGTGTGTAAAAGAAATAATGAAAACAAATGTCTAATAATGATGCTGTCAAGCCGTGACTGAGATAGGAGAAAAAGGAATGAAAAGTAGCGTCGTATAGAAGGCCGAGCATGCGTAGTATCTATATAAAAAAAAAACTCACATGGGATTTTTTTTTTATATTGCACTTAAAGATTGACCTCATCCCACCTGATGTTAAGTGGTAATGAGGTCCTAGCTTAAGGGTGATAAGAACAGCATAATAATTATTCTGTTACTGGACTTATCGCCCTTACCTTGAAGGCTTGACCCCTGCTACTATCGCAGCACCCCCCAGGAGCTCTGGAAACCTTACTCACACGCAGAAACACAACAACACAGAAGTGATTGTTATTTGGCTGCGGTCTTCTGTAAGGTGGAGGTATTTCACCAGTCGGGCTGCTCCAGTTCGAGCGATAAATCGCTATGCCCTACCTCTCTTAAAATTTGGATTTCATTTGAGTTTTATGATATTTGACTCAAGGGAGTCAAATATCATAAAACTAAGGCAATTTTAAAACGTTTTGTCATTCTATTAGATAAAATTAAATCGCATGGTCACCCTAGAAAGCTCGAGTAGGAAACAGTTAATGGAGACATGAGCTCTCTAAAGAACTTGCTTTCACAAAATTGAAACAATAGCTTGTTTGGAATAGTGTCTGGACCTAAAAATAGAACGCAATATTTTCCAGGGGTTAACCCTTCGGCAAAAACAAAAATAAATTAGACTTCCTCAAGCGAATATCGAAGACAAAAAATCCTGAGTTTTATTAAATGTTATAAATGTTTGTAATGTTTCTCAAAATGTGTGCTATATTAGCTGTAAATTATGTTACCTTTAACCATCGTTACCATTTTTACTTTTCATTTAATAAAATAAGAAGTTAAATATGAACCATCCTATTTTGTAATATTGCTAAAATCTATATGGTCCATGTTATTTTAATTTATTTATATATATATTATACTTGTAATGGATTAATGAACTATATTTACATTTAAACACGTTCTATGCTCATATAAATATATTGGGAAGCAACCACAACGACACACACACTTACGCAATCTACACCAGAAGTCGAAAAAGTAAAACATATTGTCATATAAAAAGGCATAGCCAAAAGGGCTGTGGAGGTCGGATCACAGCAGTCTAACAATACTCAAAACCCACTATACCTACAACATATGATGTTACTCTATATAGTCTATCCATGTTTATGATACACATGGCGCGGTTGTAACGAACCAATCAATGGGTAAAAACAACACTTACAAACATAAAAACTGTTCTCTCGGTTTTAGTTCTCTCGCTGTTAGCTCTTTTTATCCTACTAGCCCAGTCATATTAGGGCTTTCACCTCGGAATGAAAGATAATAAGCTGCAAATTGGTATGAACCTTTGTTTTGTCATTCTAAATATTGTCTCAAAAGTCACAATCGTTATCGTGTCCGCGTCTCAAGATATTCAAGGTCAAAGGTCACAAAAATCGGTTTTTCGCGAATATCTGGCTTCCTATCGGTTAAATGAGATTTGCATTTAGTATAAAAGTTGTAGGCTATAAAATTCCCTACAACTTTTGTTTTAACTTTTTTTTCATACGACCAACCGTTTTGAAGGTAGAGCGCGAAGAGTGCACATCGTACAGTCATATACGGCCTAATGCAAGGTCAAGCGTTGCGTTGCGTGTTGATCATTTCCGCTACACGCAATTCATCAAATTTACAAAACTAAATAAACCTGTACAACTGTCAACACTTCCACCAACAAGTGTAGCAGCTCATCAACACATAAAACGTGTCTACTACCAGATTCAAACGTGGTTAGGGAAGGACTTAGAACCTCAAGAATGGGGCTGGATTATTATTAGGGGTACTTGAGGCTATGCAGTTCAGTGAACTGTGGTCACTGCGACCTTTTAGATCTATTGTGACTCGCCACCAGTTAGAGTAACTTCGTTAGCCGGGTCGATTCTAGGAAGTCTAGTATTTTCCTAGCTTTCAGGGTTTTTAATTCATCCGGTTGGGCTATATGTCGTCCCAGGTGGATGCTTCGTTTGTGGATCAGAGATTCACAGTCGCACAGGAGGTGAAGAGGTGTTTCCTTTTCCTCCTTGCAGAATCTGCATTCATCAGAGTCACTCAGCTTCATATGAAACTGGTGTCTTTTTAGTTTGCAGTGTCCAGTCAAGGCTCTAACTAGCGCACTGGCCCTAGGCCTGCTAAGTTGTAGCAGTTCTTCGGTCCATTTGCGCGAGTAGCCAACTATGAGTGTTTTTGAGTGTTCTAAGCCTGGTTTATTTATCCAGTATTTTTCCGACTCGACTTTTACTTTTTCTTTTAGTAGTTGCATAGCTTGGTTCTTTGAAATGCCACAGAATGGTTCTGGTCCAAACTGTTGGCTTTGCGCCCCAGCTTTAGCAAGTTGCTTGGGGCTTGGGGCTGGATGCTTGAAAATGAAATCCTGGAGCCCATACGAACGTTATTACCTCCAGCACCAGCCGAACTACTAAACGTAATATTTTGCAATTGCAAAAATGGTTGTGGTTCCCGCTGTGGATGCAGAAAATCAGGGCTACAATGTTCTTTAGCTTGCGGCCAGTGCAACGGACAAGTTTGCCTCAACGCTTCACTGTATCCAAGTAATCCCGATGAAGAAAATACATATGATCCCGATATTCTGGAAGGTTTGGAGATGAACATGACAATGAATCGAACATTTTTGAGCGACAAGAACAAGAAGACGACGAAGAAGAAGAAGATAATTAGCTTCCATTTCCAATTTCATTACAATTAAAATCAACAAAGATACTTTTGATATTTGAACTCACAATTTTGATAAATATTATGCCGTATTTAATAATAAATAAAAATATGTGTAAAATATATACTCTTACTATCATTTTAACTTAAAATAAAACTAAAATATATAATCCAGAATTAATAATATTTTATACTTAAATAGTTAAATATGAATAATTATATATAAATAATCAAGTTACTTACTTTAATTAAATATAAATAATTAATAGTTAGTACATAAATAATGGGCATTGTTTAATAATTATAATTTCCAAGTAAATAATTGACTTTATACCGTACTGATAACCATAACTCACGCTTGACCTTGCATTAGGCCGTATATGACTGTACGATGTGCACTCTTCGCGCTCTACCTTCAAAACGGTTGGTCGTATGAAAAAAAAGTTAAAACAAAAGTTGTAGGGAATTTTATAGCCTACAACTTTTATACTAAATGCAAATCTCATTTAACCGATAGGAAGCCAGATATTCGCGAAAAACCGATTTTTGTGACCTTTGACCTTGAATATCTTGAGACGCGGACACGATAACGATTGTGACTTTTGAGACAATATTTAGAATGACAAAACAAAGGTTCATACCAATTTGCAGCTTATTATCTTTCATTCCGAGGTTGACCCCATTTTTTACCTAATATGACTGGGCTATACGTGACATATCAACGACAATGCGAGTATCGTTAACAACTTCATCCGGAGATTGATTCATATCGGCAACGTCAAGTGGTTGCAGAATGCACGTTGCACCAAACGATTGCTTGTCCGCGTGAATAATGCAATAATAGCTCACTTTGCGAAGGATGTTGCCAAATAATGTTACAGTACCTGTTTGAGTTGATTTTTTAACATTTCTTATTTTAAGGAATAACAATTTTGCAAATAGGTTTTTTTCGCAATATTGTTTTATCCTATACTAGCGACCCGCCCCGGCTTCGCACGGATGTAATGTAAATACTTAGAAATTTTAACTTTTCTATTATTTATTGCAAACAAAAACCTTCCTCTTGAATCACTCTATTTATTAAAAAAACCGCATCAAAATACGTTACGTAGTTTTAAAGATTTAAGCGTACAAAGGGATATAGGGACTGAAAAAGCGACTTTGTTTTATACTATGTAGTGATAAATAATACTGGCAAGTGTGCTAAACTAACCATTTTGTTTAATCGAGTTTAATTGTTTTTTTATCGTATACGTTATGGTCACAAAATATGATATTGAGTAATTCGATCATTTTGCTAGAAAAATCTTTATATTTTTTTATTTATTAATATGGCTTATCAACTATTGTGACAATGTTTATTACTTTAGTAACATGCGTGTCTGCGATAAATATTCAGTCTTAATAACATGTGCAAAATAAAACAAGAGCAAGATACCATACTCGTTATAAAGATTGCGGAATAAAGAAATAAGCGTGTATTTTTTGAGGAAGTTGAACCAAACTACGGACATTTAAATAACTTTGATATAGTTATCAATAGGTCAGAAACCGGGCATACTACTCATATAACAATGTGCTCCTAAAATATACTGGCCTAAAAATAACTACATTTTTGTAATCTTCCTCGATTGCATTCAATGCAAAATAAATAAAGCCTATTTAGTCATTGTTGCCTCTTGAAATATCTACATACATACATTTGTAAAAATGTAGGTCCATTTAAGTAACTTAGTATTTTAGTACTGGTAAATTTAAACTAAAAGTTTGTTCGTCCTTGGTGTGGAACTAGGTCATGAGTGTGCACCACTCATGCTTTTAGGGAACACCACGTATAATACAGTGATTTTTCAACTTAAGGACATGCATCAGCAGTATAAATGAAATAACAAAAGTTGAGATTAAATTTTCGAGTCCTGCAACATTTCCGGTTCTACCAACTTTCCAAAATAACCGGTCAGGCGCGAACCACATTTAAACGGGGTTCCGTTGGTCGTTCTTTAGTGTGAAAATTAATCTAAAAGTAATAGCAAACTCATTTCTTCAATATTAAATATTTTTCTTACCTTAAAATTAAAACGGATCTCAGAGTACACAATTTTTGAAAGATAGAAGTAAAATAATAAAAATTGTAACTTGTAAAATAAAAATAGTTTAACAGACAGAAAAAAACAATACAGAACTGAAGGATATAAGAAAATATGCCTTTATATTATTTTAAATGGTAATACTATAAAAAGTTCCTTAAAAGATGACCATGTCACTTGGTTTTCATTTTTCTAAAATTTCAGTCTCTCAGTGGTAAAATTTAGATTCCTTTTTTTGAGACGTATAAATACTCGACAAACGACCTAATAAATTACCAGAAATTTTAAGTTTACCTGCATTCTAAACAGCATGTTTTCGTACCAATTTTATTTCAACGTACTACTTCACCGCGGTGAGAAAACGGACAACAAACTCATCTTGTGAGTGTTCCTTCGACAATTTTGCGGTGTGAAACCCCAAAACTACTTTCACAAGCGTCTCGCAATTTCGCGACATTTTCCTTACGAAGAAAGAGTAAGAGTGTGTCAGTTATTACACTGTGATTCAGGGAAATACGCTATTAATTGGAAATGGGCACATTGACCGGCCGTGACTCGCGGACGGTCACGACACAAGAGAGCGTTAATTAAGCGTTCATTATGAAATAAAAACGACAGCCTTCGCGTAGGTATTGCAAGTTTTACTTCTGCGAGCTACGGCATTTCATTTGCTGACATTGAAGAGGGTGCAACCGCTGGAATGGAATTAAACACCTGTATCTAAACATTACAGTTCAGTATTCAAGTTCACGGCTGCCGTTTAATAAAATGCCTAGGTAGCTGCTGCAAATAGCAAGCCCGGCATAAAAATATCATCGCTATAGAGTTTTCCCGTGTCTTCGGTCATCTAGAGTCCGGTTCTTTTTTTTTATATTTCACTTCAAGATTAACCTCATTCCTTCTGGTGCTAAGTGGTAATAAGGTCCTAGCTTAAGGGCGACAAGTACAGCTGTTACTGTACTGACGCCCTTACCTTGAAGGCTTGACCCCAGCTATTCATCTAGCTCACCCCCAGGAGCTCTAGAAATCTTACTCACACGCTGGAACACAACAACACCGAAGTGGTTGTTATTTGGCTGCGGTCTTCTGTAATGTGGATGTGAATTCGACCGACAAATCGCTATGCCCTACATCTCTAAAAATTTGATATTTGAGCTTCTCTCCCATTTTTTAAACTTTCTTATTCCCCTATGACCTTTCACTAACAGGTAACTTTCTTGTAGAACTACTATCAGATGTCAGACGTGTTTACAAGATTATTAAATTAAGTTAACTTAGACTATTCTAAACACGTTACAAAAAGTGAAGCAAGCAATTTGCTCCTTTATCTTTTGAACTCAGACGAGCGTGAATTTGATTCAACTAAGATAAAAGCCAATGTTAACTGAGCGGCATTATCCTTTGAGAAACGAGTTTCTTTGAAATCAAAGGGAAGAATATGTCTATAAATCTAAACCATCGCATGTTAATGTTTGTCCAAGTTCAATTATCTTTATAAATAAATAATACATGAAGCATCCTCCTTTGGTGGCAAAACCTAACGAGTTTTAATACTTATTGAGACTTATTGAATCCATGTTCATTATTAATGAGTAATACTATAAACAATCAGGTAGTCTAGAATAAGTGATGACTTTTAGCGGATTTGTGAATGCTCTTCTATTATAAGCAGGCCCCATACTATCTTTTAGTCTTAGTAAGTATGTTATTCCAAGTAAGAAATCTTACCATTTGGAGACCCCTCATTTAAATTTGGCGGCCCAGTGAGGACCACCCTTTCCACGCCGCCGCCCTTAGTCCCGCTCTGTTTACAAAATGTATTTAATTTCAGCGACATTAAAGTAAACCAGAGTATCGCCATTTATATTCCCACAGCCCAAAACTATTTGTTTTGCAAATGATACAACATTAAAGTAGAAAGTTTCGTGAGACGTGGCTTCACTATGACAATAGACAAGATAGCGCGTTTAAATATTTCGTGATTTGTTTATTATTACGACACGAATTTCACCTGCGTAAAATTTTGGGTTGGTATGCTAGAAATAAGAATTGGAATTATTTAACATTGTAATTTTTACGTTGTGACAATATTTCTGTACCTAGATATTTACTTAGGTTTCGGCAGAATAAATACTATCTGGATTGTTTACTTTAAAATATTTTATATTAATTCTTTTGATCTAATATAAGTATCATTATCCTGATATCAAATTCTATGGGCCTCAACTGACGTTTAGAATGTGCGCTTACCACAAATAATAAATGGATAAACGCATAAATGCACAATTTAACCTCATCAAGCATTTTGAGGGCTCACCAAAGGAGACGGGCATCTCAAAATTATGTATGGCATCATTATGATTTCAGTACGTACCTGCCTCGGTTCTTGTGAATAATATAACGGTATCAGTGCCTACTTTGAAGTTAATTGATTTTCCTTGGAACATCGTTCATACATAATTTAGAAGGCATTTTAATATTAGCTTCTAATAAGTTCTCTTTCATAGTTCATAAAATATTTTTATTGCTTTTAGCTCCCGGGAGTACTACTTTTATAAAGAAAAATTGGACTTGTACAAGCCAGCGTAGTAGATTGATAACAAAGAATCTTTTGTGTACTCCGCAAATAAATAAACTCAGAGCGCTAGTTATATGTACATAATAGTAGGTTATCACATTGTTTGATATCGAGTATTGTGAATTTATGCTTATCAAAGAGTGATCTCTTTGATAAGCATAAATTTGAGATTTTCTTGAGTTATATTTATTTTTTTCACTTTTCCTCTTCTTTAAGCATCTAGGGAAAAATCGCTTACAAATAAAATAAATCCGCCTATTTAGATTTTTTTAATAATACAAATTTTTGCTAATGTTCTCTGCAATTATCTATCTTTTCATCGAATAATTTATGTCAAGTTTTACAGTGATTTGGATATTTTTGCTAGAAGTAAAAGCAGCTTTAAACGCCATGACATTCAGTTCATCAAGTGTTGAGTTCAGTTGGGAAATGATGAAATGTGCTAAGGAATATATTGTAGCAGTGACATACATTGTAATCAAGTCTATTTAAAATACGTATAAAAATTATAATTTGTTTATCGTCGTGTCGACGTGTTATACATAATAATTTCAGGCCAATTTTTAAAACATAACTTGCTAAAAAATCCGGTAATCTATAATTGTTGCAGGTTTTTTTAAATAATTTTAATGTATTTTTGTTGATTTTCTGAATAAATAAATAAAAAAAAAACTAAAACGCAAAATAATTAGAGAGTATTCGTAGATAATCGAAACTTATTACATAAAACCTGATAAACTAGAACTGGCATAGGTACAAATATTGTGACAGTGTTTACATCTTAGTAGGTGAGCCGATGATATTCATAGCTAAGTACAAAGGCGCTTTACGTTCGCAACAAGGCGCAGGAAGGCTCATCTGTAAGGAGCGATATTTCACCGAATTAATAAAAGTGTTCGCGATAAATCACCGAAATGTGCAGCTTCCACGTAGGTGGTCCCTCTTTAGCATGTGACGGGCGGAAAAACTTCACGGATGTAAAATAACCTTTTTATTTTAGCCGTGTCGTGTTCTGTTCATATCGTACTTACGTAATGATATAAATATGTGCGATGTGTATTAAAATACTTAAATTAATTAACTTATAATTAAGACTATGAATATTCGTTAATTTAATCGAACAGTTTTATTTACTTCAATAGAGAGGCGGACTAACATTTAGTCTTTGGTCCGTCTATTAGATTTAAAAAAATTGGGGACACATATGTTTGCATTTTTTTTATTAAATTGTCGCGTGACGTCATTAGTGGGTACATTTTAAAGCCTCAGTGATGTAACAAGCCTCCCTTAGAGTAACCCTGGAACTTGGTATAATTTAATTATTAATACAGAAAATGAAAGAAAAGTGTCAAATATTTGAATAGGTATTTAAGTACCTAAAAACAAACAGGTGTTTGGCCCAGTCCGCTTCCCTATTAAGTTTTGCTAATATTATTAAAGCATAAATTTGAAATTATGAGGCAATGTGACCGATACAAATGCAAATAAATTTATGAAAACTGCCGAAATAGAATTGACTCAAAAAATCATGTCACAAGTTTCGTTATTTTCATAGTTTGCCATTTTAAAAATCTCATCTATCTTAAGATGTTGATACTTACGTAAAAGTGTGTCATAGGCGACATAGCACCTCTCGCTATAAAATGGGCGTTTATCGCACGCATAAAGTGCTCTGGAGCCCACAACCCATTTGCGAGCGATGCATATTTGATAGCAGTTGAAAGCAACCAACCAACTGTTATTAAACATTTATTATAGTAACTTTAAACTCTGATTGTGACTGCATTTATAAATTAACGTAAATATTGTATGATGTAAATGATCACAGCAATGAAGCTTAAAGATCACTTACAATTTTTTTATTAAGCTACCATTCATTCCAGGTTAAGTTGAGTCTGACGTAGCGTATTTTAACAATGAAAATTTTGTGAAAATTTATATTCTTATACCAAAACACTCAAAATAAAAATAATACACGATACAAATTGGCTCGAAAATTGGTTTCGAACCTATTTATACTTAGTAGATATGTTACAATTACAGAAAATAATTAATGTCTTATGACGTAAACTTAAATGACTTTGCTTTTAAATTGAAATCGTAAGCGAAAATTATTACATTCATTTGCTACAATTAGCTTTTTTGATAATTCACAATTGCTTTAACAAAATTATTTTTTATCTAAAACTTAATTAAATTCTACTAGATCTTTCGTTTCTTGCAAAAAATGTATGTAATAAAATAAAATACAACAAAAATAAAAAAAAATGTTTCATTAAAATACTTTCAAACCATATTGTTTCATATTATAATTTAAATATTTATTCATTAGAAACAGAAATTTAAAGTTCGCTAGTACGGCGTAAAGTACTATAAAAAAAATTGATAAACATTTATTCGTTGTACATAATTATAATTTACAGATGCGAATAATTAACATATCTTTAAAATCTCATTCATATATTACATTCCTCCACAATTTAATCTTCATGTACAATTGTACTGCTTTAGTTACACAAATAGGATAGATAAACAGTTGCCAACTGTCCAGTATTATTCAATGAGATTACACACCAGAGTACGAGTGGCGTGATGGTCGGTCCACAGCAGAATCCCTCGGGTAGCATTCGAGCTTAGTTGGAATTAACTCTGCCCTGAATCTCAGCCCAATGACGTCAGCCATGAATTTATTGCTACACATGTCTTACAGGCACTTACTGAAACGATTATTTTTAGATAATACGTAAACTGTCAAATTTATATAACAAAATTTTCTTTGATTGCAGTGTTCGATGCGTCAGGCCAATACAATCCCAACATGTTGTTCGGAAATGAGTTCTGGCTGGGGTCGATGATGGAGTGCCGGGATCTGCAGCTTGGGCAGTACTACGACCAGACGCCACCCTTTGGAGCTGCCTTCCATGTCCTCAAGATCAACCTCACCTTGGATGCGGACCATATACCACAGGTACTTGGACATTTTCATTCCACCTTTATTTTTAAGCACACTGCAACGTCAAAAATGTTAGTAATAAGTCCACTTCCACACATTCATATTTATAGGTTATTACCTAAATTCACAGACATAGCTTTTAACATGCATCTATGGACCATAAGTTTACGTATTGTAATTTATTGCAGCGTGTATGTAGCAAGCTAACATGATACAATCTGTAGATAACCACTATTAAATAAAAAACGAAAAAACATTGTTCCCAAAAGCTCTTTATAAACCGTGATATAATATAAATCAATTGTTTCATGACGTACCAATAAGTCATTGAAATAACGATAGCTCCACGTTGGGTGCCATTGGAATCTCCAAACAACAACACGGCTTTTTTATGATTTTCAAATACGAAAAAGTTTACATTACGGATTAATTTTGTAGTCTTGATTTAAGTTTTTCAAAAAGGTTGCTGCGAAACTATGAAAGGGCGGCAAAATTTTATTTAAAGGCTGTATTTTTTTTTTATTCAGTAAATCTACTGTTTAAATCCAATAAAAATAATTCGATAACACTTTTGCGATAAATAAAGCTACTTAGACCGTTGAGCGACTGAAATCCTAAACCAACAACGCGAATGTCAAAAACTTTTAATATGAAAGTTTCACTAATACCTACGTACCTACTCGTTGCGCGACTCGTCGATATGAACTTTGGCTGAAAGTTTAATCTTTGCCGCTGTCCAAAACATACAGTTCGCCGGAGTTACTCATTGTGAAGCCATCGACGTTATGACGACATCGTTGTACACTTAGTTTGATGGAGTACTCTTGTTCCGAATCTTTAGAGAATCAAAACTTCGGGAGTGCGGGTTTGCGTTCATTACAAGTTTTATAGAAGAAGATTTGTTACTTCACAATGTTGACCTGGCGTGTGTTGATTTTACGATAAACTATGTTTGTGCTTGAAGTTTACACTTTCATAAGTATTAAGTTTTGTTTCATCTAATCATACTTAAGGAATCTTATGTAAATTGTCATACTTTTTTTCGGCAAGATCATCAAAAGTGATTCTGGCATGCAGGCTCTGAAGCTATGAGTGTTTTGATATTTCGAAACTAGTACAGGCAGGTTAAACCGCGAACCGAAGATTATACAAAGTTAGGTTTGTAATCTCTGCTGACGAGTGTGGGAAAAAATGTTTGATGCATTTTTTGTTTCTTCAACAAAATCAGTTGTAATATACAGTTAATATTAACAGTTATGAACAGCAGTAATAATGTTAGGTTCATAAGTAAGAACACTGTACATTTTTTATTCGTTTACTGGTTACACTTCCCAAATCAACATTCGAGTTATAGTTAGCTGATAATTTACAATAATGGTAGGAAGGGTTAAATTTCAACGGTGTGTGACGTCTAATCGAACACTGGTTATCGGCTCACGTCAGTTACGTACCGACAGTGGAGTGGGCTTAGTAGTGAAATGGAAGATTTAGTGAGGGTTAAACAGGATTACCATACAAGCGGCTTGACGCGATTGAAGTTCGGCACTTTTATCGCCTTTAAGTTAAACATAAAGACTGAGCTGTTGCTTACAAATCCATTTTCGTTTCATTTATCCACAATCGTAACTTTAGTTTAATTTAATATGAAAGTCATATTGAGGTACTTACTAGTTCTTACTATTGACTTTGATTGTAGCATTGGGACATAACAATCAATATGCTAGATTTTGGAGAGTGTAATCTTTTTTTATTTTAATCTTAAAAAGTAGATCCTTTTGCTAAATTATCGTATGTGGATCATTTGAAAAAAGGATGCTGAATTAAATATCTTACTCGTTTTACCTACGTAGATACTTTGATTGTTACAAAAAAAAATATCTACATTTTAAAGGTAAATTCAATTCAGTGATTTTGCAGATCAAACTTTTTAGATTGCAGGAAACATCGGAGTGTACATTTCGGCAGTAGGTTTGTTCGTTACCTGCGCAGCTCCGGCTTATAGGTTATGCAAACGGCCTGATTTGGTTACGTTTCGCATGTGGCCAATCCAATTAAACGGTCATTTTTTGACGACCTCGGTGGCGTAGTGGCTAAGGTAGTCGGCCAAAGCGCGAAAGGTCCCGGGTTCGATTCCCGGTCGGGTCAATTTGGAAAACGAACTTTTCTAAATTGACTTGGGTCTGGGTGTACTGGGATGACGCCCCCAGTTAGTATCCGTCGTCTGGTACTCATAGTACAAGGGAAAACCTTAGTTTGAGACCAGGTGATTGGTGTGATTGTCTGGCGCATTTATTTATTTATTTATTTATTTTATCTTTTTTACAAGCTATGTAAAAAGCAAAGCTATTCTGAAACCCTAAATTTAAAACGAGATAGTTAAGACAAATTTTTGAGGACAAAAATATTTGCGATTTTTAAAATGTTAATTATTATCAAGGCAATTCACCAGGAACCACTATGGTAGATATTTTAATGAGATAATGCACGTTTTGTAACTCGAAAGACTTGGTTGAATAAATGTTTACAAGATAAAAACGATTATCAATTTCTTCCTCTCTGTTATTTGGCCGCCAGCTCTTATTGGGGTTTTACGCCTTTGGCGAGCGGGATTAGATTGTTTGCGGTTTCGGCCGCATCCCAGCCTCGGCGGGTATCTATGCGGTTGAGATTATTGCCCGCCAATTTTGAAGAAAACCGCTGTTCTCCTCTTCACCCACACATACGATTACCGCCTAAGCCGTGTTTATGTTCTTAGGGACGGACAATATTCGTGGGCGAGTGCCTGCCAGCGTCGTGTGGCGTGCCTGCTATAGAATCCCTGCTGAAGGCGGCGGAGGGGGCGGCAGCCGCGCGCGCCGTGGCCACCGGCTTCTCCGCCGAGCTGCGAACGCTCAGCGTGCGGCCTGTGCCCGGCGCCTACGACCTCTACGCTGACTACAAGTTCCAGATACTCGCGTATGTATAGTCCTTTGGTGGCAGCGCACACTCTGTGTGTATTGTGCTAGTCCTTTCGTGGCTGCATACACGTATATATGACCTTGCCTTGTGATAGAAGTAATTTTGCCCACTACTCCAACTATAAGTTCCACATATTTATTTATTTGAAGTCTTCGTAATTATAGTTAGTTTAAAAAGGTGGCATAAATAAAGACAAATATTTGGAGTCACGATTTTATTTAAAAATCTGTATTACAAGCAATATAATAATGGAAAATTTTCTTATGTGCAAGCAAACAAAGCTTAGGAATCAAATTACTTCACAATATAAATTATACATCTTTTCATTAAATAATTATACAAACATTTACACGCAAACAAATGAACGCAAGTAGTTTTATTTGCCAGCTGTGGACTACTTATGCTATGAATCATGTAACCGCACTTTAGCGATGCTAAAAGTTACCTTTTCCATTGATTAAAACGTCCTTTGTAAGTTACAGTAGGTTTTGGTGAATTAAAACGAAAGCGAAATGCCAAGTAATCTAAAATTATAAGCAAAATGACGCACGGAGGTAACAAATATAGGTGCCTAACACAGCAAAGATCGATTATATCAGTCATACTAACATTTTACGAGACGATATTACTTACACAGTTTTTTTAATTTCGAGATAGACAATGTTGCGCGTTTTAAAAAGATTATTTGATATTTTTAGTAAAAAAAATTTGTTAGTGTTTCATCTACATCAACTATCACTAAAGCTTTCTTAAACTAGAAATAGTGGTATTCCACTATTTCTAGTTTAAGAACAGACAGCGTCTAGTCTTGCTTCACCTGCACAAATTAATCTCCATATTATACAAATATTACATGTCAATGACCTGTATTATTGTACTGCCGTGCACTTCAGTACCTTGTCATATTAGATCCCACTTGACTAAGTAAGAAAAATAGATAGTTGATTGATTATGACTGAGGCTTACTACCTGCACTACTACGATTCAGTTATCTATAGCCAAAATAAGTTCTCAAATTTACCATAGTAAGCTGTAGTATCATTAAAACCAATGCAAAATCTCTGATAATTTGATGAAGCATTTTATTTACCAATCATACACTAACATTAAAAATATAATGTTGGCATATAATATTTTGTTGTATGAAAAGAAGCACCTTTCACATGTCCTTGACGGATAATAATTATATCTTAACAAAATTTTGCATGGAACCGTGTCAAGATCAAACTTGAAAATGATTGTGATGTCAATCAAATACTTGCTCGAGTTATAATGTGCTTAACATTTCATAAGATAATTAGCAAGTCATCAAATAAAGCTTTAGTTCCATTGCGTAGAGCGTAACTGAAAATAAAACAAATCTGAATAATAATGACTACATTATTGCGAGGGCACCTCGTACGCTTAAACTTCCAAAAATAATAATGATCGTGACTTAAATTATCATGTAAGTTTTCGAGTCTACAAACTTAGCGTAACTCGCAATATGGGAACTTATTCCGTTCCTTTCTTTTTTGATTTTCGCTTTTCAATTGATATGGCAGATCTAATAATAATGTTGAATTGACAAACTTCAAATTGTAGTCCAGTAAAATATCTTCCGTTTCGTTTGTGATAAGGAACCCTCAAAATATATTTGCATTTTTACCAGGTACTAGACTCATTATTATAAACTTTTGTTTCGGCTTTCAGAAACTTCTAAAAAATGTTTGCTCTTCAAACAAAATAACCGAAGAACTTCTGTGTGAACAATTCAAATGTTTTCGCTAAGTAAAATTCGTGGTTAAAATATTACTTAAGTTTTTTTTTCATGCGATACCTTGTCTGGTAATAAAAATGGAGTTTTGGCAGAATAAAGATACTTAAACGTTACCATTCAAGTTAATTGTCGACGCAGAAGCTAGTAAGTACATAGTTTTTATAACACAATAAAATGTTTAGTACTTAAAGCTTTTCCAGAGCGTTGAAAATGTAATGCAGGTCAGATTCTCTGTTGGCCATTAAGAGCATGCGGTCCTAGTACCTACAAGAAGTAATGTGGAACACATGTTAGCCTTTATTCGGTTCATTGCGGGCGGGCAAGACATGACCAACAAGATTTACCATTATCACAATCATGGTACTAGGTACTTTAGTTTTATTTATAAAATCATTTACCGTTATTTTCTCGTGACAAGAAATTTGAAAATTTTAATCCTATAAAACATGCTGTAATTTCGATTGAAGTAGGTAACTATGTAGTTTGAGCTGGCGACGTGGTCAACTGGGTGCGAAACGTCGACGTCTTTTGCAAACTAAGTTGCTATAGCTTCGATAAAATATGAAGGAGAAAGTAACATCACGGTTTAACTTATTAATTAGCAAATATATTATTGAATTTAAATCACCAACAATTAAAGATTGAGAAAAAAACATTTATAATTATTCTTATCAGAAAGTAACGCTAGATTCTTTCTTATGTTATTGTATTTATTCATCAAATTACCTGCAAGTATAGACATAATAATTGAGCATCTCTTAGAGATTAAAATGTAAGGTTTTTCCCACATAAAAAACAGATGTGTATTTTTTATCCTGTATGAGTAAGCCGGCTTTGTTCGAGTAATACGGGTACTGCCGCAACAAACATTGATCCTCTTTTGTATTCAATGGTAATTGAATCTACATGCCAAGTGACAGCGAAATCCTGCTGTATTGGAGTGATTTATGGAAAATGGAAACCCTGTTCAAATGAACTGTCTTGTTAAACAAATACAAAAGCTTTTTAACAAAAAAAAGGATATTTTTTAACTTTAAGAAATATAAAACGATTCACGCTCTTGCCAATTCCAGTTTCAATCACAGTAGATTTTGGTCTTGGTAGACAGGTATTTCCCGCAATGTGGTCTCTATCACATTACGGCAAACATTATCGTACTTCCAGCAGAAATATTTTCATTGCCAGTATTACATTTTTCTTCTTGCGTACATTTTGCGGAAAAGAAATGTGATGTTAGTGAAGATTTATTAAGAAGACGGAGCGTAACATGTACTGGTTTTATGTAAGTCGCGGACTGAGTTAAAATAAATGTGCAAAGTTGTCGTTACTTTGCATTAATGAATTTAAATTTTTCATCTAAGTTTAACTAGGTTTCTCCTACTTGCTTGGATTAACTGGAAAAGTTTCCGGTAATACGGAAATATTTATTTAAACTCATCCAAAATATAGGTAGTCTGTTACGCATGAGATATTTTGTTAAACTGATGTTTTAGTAATTTCGGAACCTTCTTAAACATGACATTATTATTATTTACATGCTTAAATAATTATTATTTAGGTAATACGAGTAGGTATAATTCTAATGATTCTTACTATATTAACATGTCTCTAATGACATTTACTCAAGTTAATATTTTCATATACCTCATTTGTCGTTCTTATTGACCCACGACGCATATAAGTAGGTAGATATTTACTGACGAAACATGAGGCAATCGAATATAACATTGGCTCGTGGGAATCGGCAAGGAGTAGCAATAGTCCAGTGGCAGTTAATCTGCATACGATTAGTCTTCAAAGGCTTCGATATTCGCATATTGGACAAAAGGATTGATTACGTGGTTGCATCAACTTTAACTGCTATCGAGTTTGACAGCTGTCAAATAGGAAAAATTAAATATTTTTGAAGATTTTGAACTGTTATCCGCTAGCTATAATTAAAGCCACTGAGCCTAAAAATTCTTACTTGCTATGTTTTCAGTATAAAGATACTAATCGAAATAAGAAGACGCTGTTTGCAAAATATCTGGAATCCAAAAAGCTGTTCTAAATTTCATAAACTGGGGGGGTGACTCGCTTGGTTACATAATTCATATGATATACGGTAGAATGATCTTCAGATATTATCACGTACAACATTTTAACGGTCAGTTAAACAATGTTTGTGACATATTTGCATACGTTAACATTGCAGAGTCGTTACTGCTATCAATTTACATGTTAATGCGCTATATAATATTACAACACTGTCTCTGCTGCAACCCATTAATGTTTGTGCAGATTATCACGCTTGATGAAGCTTTAACAGAACATACAAATTAATTTGTATTTCTTTGTAAAAGAGGTTGCAAAATAATAAGCATATAAATTGCATTTGTGTGACGAAGTATGTACTGTAAATGGATGCCAATTCCTATACCCTATCAAATAATTCAATACCAACTGTAAAATAAAATGGACAACTGGATTGTTTTAACCATTTTGTCCCCGTCCCTAACTATTATAACTTCAATCAATCTACTTACTTACGGATTTCTATATGTACAACGCTTAGGACGTAAAACGATATAATTAATGAAAATAATTAAACTTTCTGTTATTTAAAAATAGGTAGCAATTAAATATACTTACTTGTTTACTTTACCTGAAGGTTTTCTTTAAGAGGTTGTATTGTAAAATCAATTTCTTTAAAATTTATGTGCAATAAAGTGTATCCATCTATCTATCTTTCATCAGGTCTGTGGTACTGCTGGTTGTTCTTCTGATGGTGGTGGCATCGTTCTGCGAGGGCTACCTGGAGAGGAAGTACCGGCTGATGAACGAAGCTGAAGACCTGGAGCTGGCACATAACGACACAAACCACAAAAATGTAAGTTTCATTTATGGTATTGAATCTATGCTTTTCCCATCGTTTTCTTCGGCGTACAGCAATGTACCTGTTTTATTTGGCATAGTTTAGCTTTACCTTAGTAAAATTACAACAAAGTCAATGTCAATACAAATTTATTCATATAGATTACATTAGTAACACTTATGAATAGTCTCCATATAAAGAAAATGATGCTACCTTATCTTATATCATTATACTTAAGCATCTTAGATATTAGCTCATTGAATGGGATTTAAAAAAATAAATCTTTTTATGGATTATTTAAGCCTTTCATTTTAGTCGACTATTCTGTTAGGAAAAGTTACTATCTGATAGAATGACAACGTGAAATAAATGAAAAGGTTTTTCTATGTAGGGGTTGACGTAACCAGAATTAACTTAGATCCAGATATAGAACTACGTTCGGTTTTAAAAAAGTATTTCGTATATGGTACGTGTTCATCAGCAGTGCCTAAGTGATACTGATAAGCCGTCGAGAGACTAGTCTTAGGCATTGTGTGCTCCTGAAGGAGGATTACTGCGGCCATAAGCCCGCTGAAACGTTACGTACAGAGCAGTGGTTAGAGCCCACTACGGACGCGCCATGCTGTGGATCAGGGTTGCCTGATTTAATAAGTTATTTGTAACTTATCTACTGATTTTACGAGTATAAATGGAACAGTAATTACGAGTATTTATATACCTATATAGGTATCCGTTGCATTTTCAAGCCAAGAAAATGGTTGTAAAAATGCAAATAAATCTACGATTGGTATAGTTTTTTTTAGCACGGAAAAGATTAATTGTAAATTTAACACTCTTTTATTTTAAAGTCTTGGTGGACCAAGGAATCATAAAGTACGATAGGTCGTTTTACGAATTGCGAAACGAAAAAATTATTTCTATGTAAGTTTGCGAAGTTTCCGCTGTTGTATTTTATTTTTATCAATTAAATTTTTAATATTTTAAAAGAATAAACTAACATAGAACATAGGGGATTTTTGCAAGTCGTATTATATTCACAAAATGTTTGCATAAATTTGTTGAAACACTTTATTGAACAAGAATAGGAAGGATTTACCACCTACTTGATACCGACCTTTCTACTTTAAGCTTTCGTGGTGGATCCTGTTTTACGGTAAAGAAAACTAAGAATTACTATTCGTCTTGAAATCTATTCTGCAAAATAATTTTCTTCTTTCTAAAGCTTTCTAGATATCCTGAGTTGGCATCCCTACTATACAATACGAAGTTTTAGACTTAAAGACTTACTGTACAGTCAGCAAGACGAACAACATTTTATCGTTAATAGCGAATAGTACATGATATTGCAAATTGAACCCTTTTAGGTATGTAAAATTACTAAAACACTTAATCAAGCTTCGTATATTACTAGCAATACTTATGCCTTTAAGTTGTAACAATTGCAAATTGAGATTAATCTTGTTAAAATTGGCAAATCTAAGTTTTAATAGACGAAATTTATAATTCTAAACAACATTGACATTTTTTCCCGTTAAAAAGAAAAAATAAGTTACAATCTAAAACTTGTTTTATTATTAGCCATGTACCTAATCACTACGATTTTATCAAGTACCTAATAATATTACGTAATACCTACTGTACAATGACATATATTAACAGGCCACCACAACCTCCCGACTTCCTTCAACTAAGTTAAAATTACACCTTTCTAAATATCCTGAACGAAATTGGTTTGATCATTATTTCCGCTGTTTAACGGCCTACAGACTCAATTCTCACGCCACACTTCCCTGATTATACAATAACAGTAATAGAACAAATTCGATGTAAACCCGTCTCTGATGGGTCGATTGGGTAATTCTATTGTGTTTAACAGTTTTGAATAACGTGTGAATAATATTTGCAGCTTAATAACAATGTACCACATGCCGATGGGAAGTCGAACGTCGCGGACAAAGACAAAGACCTTCGCCGGGAAACTTGCGGTAAGTCATATGAGACGTACGCTCGCGTGTGTCAGAAACTTGGTAAGATAATAAATAAAAAAAAGAGAAACGTTCAGAAAAAGGGCATTTCTATTTAAATATATAAGGCATATATTACTATAATTCTCTTATTTTTGATTTCATAATCAATGGCAGCAATTAAACATAGATATATAATATTATGAAGCGAGTATATAAGCCACCTATTCAATCAAACAAATAACAATACATTTAACGAGTTAAATACTTGTACTTATGTAATATACATAACGTTGTTAGATATTGTTATATATATTTACATGTCAATACATAAGCTTTACTTAGGTATCACATATACATATGATTATATATATACCACACAATGTATATATATTGCCACATAACACAATCATTTGTACATAAAGCAAGTATACTTATCTGTAATCAGTGACGGGTACTCAGAGCCGGATATCACCGACAGGGGGCAGAGTAACGTTCGCCACGACGGCTCGGCAGAGACTGCCTCAACACTGGTCGGTCCGGTCTATTTATAGGTGGACACAAACAACTTTACTCCGCCCCACCTCTGACTACCGATAATTAGACGATATTTTGTAACGACCAATTAAGCTTGTTATTGAACTTATCATAATAATTAGCAGGAACATTATAAATAGTCAATTTAATATTTAATTATCACTTTTTAACTAATCAGGATCTCACACGGCCATTCTGATAGTTGCTTCGTTCTCGAAGTAACTTTTTAGTTATACTCCATCAAATCTGAAATATTATCACAAATATTTTATCTCTGGTTGGGCTGTCGTGATCCGTCCCACCATTTGCTGCAAAATGGTGTCCAGACTTCACACCAGGCCACCTATTGCAGCATCGATCTCTTATCAATATCTGTCACCGTCTCACGTGACCATACCATAATCATCCACGACCATCTCACATGACCTAGTATACTTGTCGCGTTAAGTCCAATCATGTACTGCCCATGACTCCAGGACTATACACCAAGTACACTTGCAGTACTCCTACTCATACACACATACGACCATCTCACATGGCCTAGTATACTTGTCGCGTTAAGTCCAATCATGTACTGCCCATGACTCCAGGACTATACACCAAGTACACTTGCAGTACTCCTACTCATACACACATACGACCATCTCACATGGCCTAGTATACTTGTCGCGTTAAGTCCAATCATGTACTGCCCATGACTCCAGGACTATACACCAAGTACACTTGCAGTAGTTCTACTCATACACACATACGACCATCTCACATGGCCCAGTATACTTGTCGCGTTAAGTCCAATCATGTACTGCTCATGACTCCAGGACTATACACCAAGTATACTTACAGTACTCCTACTCATATTCAAATATACACACATACGACCATCTCACATGGCCTAGTATACTTGTCGCGTTAAGTCCAATCATGTACTGCTCATGACTCCAGGACTATACACCAAGTATACTTGCAGTACTCATACTCATACATACGTTCGCACACACTTTACGTAAGTGACGTCACTTCATGCATTCCTTTTGATTAATGAAATAGTCATACCTTGCTCTGTATTTCTATTTTCTTCAATCTATACACCAGCCTATTTTCGTAGTTTAGCAGCAGTAATGTTGTGTAGTCTACCTCGTCCTCTTAATCTGTATCGGTCATTCTGTAATTATCTCAACGATTTTATACGATCCTTTAAATTTAGGTCAGAGCTTGCTATGACGACGATGGTCTTGGTAGAAATAAAACAATATCCGCAACTAAATATTATTGGTTATCTCGTCTTGAAGAATCAAACAGAGCCTTCGAGTTCTCAGTTGCAGATTGTAGGTATACTATATATTGTATATACACGTACATATCTGCATGACCCAACGGTTGACTGGCAGAGAACGCCCCTAGCATCAAGTCCACCTTTTGTACTTTCTTTGTGCAATAAAGTTTTTTAAATAAATAAATAAAAAGTATGCCACAATCTTAGCAGCTCTAAATCAGGTATTTGCTCCTGAGCAGAACTACTGGGTTCCTCGACATCAACTAGCCAAGCTCGAACGAAGGGTATATTGCCATTGCCACCTATCAGCAACCTTAACGGCAAGAAACCAGTAGTTTTTTTTTTTTTTTTTTTTTTTATGTGGTTGTATTAAGACTTTGTTGTACCTTATAAAGTGCGTTTGGCCATTCTGCCTCATTGCTACAATTAGTTGTTAACATATTGATAATCGTAGCAACGTACCTTTCTACCTGACCATTACCGCGGCAACGATCATATTATACTCTATATTCTATTCCTGAAATTAACTATTAAGACATTCATTTGAAAAATTAGCAGCACGATCGGTTATTACGCGGGACGGAGTGCCGAACATATGTAGATAAAGAACCTTTTATATTACTTATCATTTTCTCACTATTCATAGTTTAAGAGCTTTTAATATACAGTATTTGGTAAACCTTGTGAACCTTGTGTGGACCACTGTGAACCAGAAAGATTCTCTAATCTTTTGAAATGTTTCCTCGCGACCAACGTGGCAATTCTTATCATGGTACAAACGTAGAATAAAGAGTCTGGTGCCCTTTGGTACATGTGCTTTAAGTTTATGATCGAAAGGACATTTAAGGTACACTTAATTGTTCCCGACTAAATAAATAAATAACAATAAACATTGGACAACATCACACACACCGGTCCGACTCTGTGGCAAGTAGCTAAAGCACCCGTGCCACAAAAATCAGAAACAACGATTGCACCACAGCACCCAGACCTGAGACAACACAGAACAGCTCGGGGATCGAACCCGTAACCCCAGAGATGGCGCGACGCCAAAGTCCGGCACGCTCGCCTCTCGGCTACGGAGGTCGGTGAATATATGTGATCATTGCCGATATCGTTTTGTATTCTGTCAATCAAGTTAAATGTTTCAGGATCTTTAAATCGAGCACTGCCTTACCAGGAGGATTGGTCTGTAATCATATTCAAAGTTTTTTTTTTTTTTTTTTGATAAATTGTGTTTACGGAAATGGATTCTACTGGATTTCTGCTTAAATAGTCGACATGACCAACATATATGCCCTTTTTGTAGACAATTTCAAAATCAAAGTCCTGCATGAAAATCCATCAACGCACAACTCTAGGAGTTAAGTCCTTTTGTAAATGGTAGACTTGACATCATTACAGTCTGTAATAATTACAATATCAGGATGCTTAACAACATCTTGCCTAATCATACAATCGTAAGCAAAGTCATCATCCTTTACAATATGCAAGTCTACTTTCACACAAACTTCATTAAAGCGAATGGGGGTGGTGATTTTGCCGAATGTGTTCAGATAACCCGATCCAATGCCACCTAATCTCTCAGACCATGGAATAATGTGGCAACCTAGTTTGTCACTAATCATAAGATGAAGACCAGATTTAGTTGGCCCTCTTTCTTGCAAAAACCACGACATTACTGGTACCTGCCCTATTGTGATCATACTTGGCCATATTTTTATTTAATATGGGTTTATTTTTGGGACAGTGAAATTGTATATGACCTTTATCACCACATAATTTTTTTTTTTTTTTTTTACAAATAAACAGATGGACTATTAAAACGGGTTCTCTTGGCAACTCTTGAGTTTGGTTCATTAGATGATTTTATATTTTAAAAAGGAAGTTCGCGAAGATTTTTACCATAGTTTGGAAAAAAGAGTAATTAGCTCATTCGTGGTTGCAACTGAACTATTAAAGGTAGCCATACGAACATTAACATCGCGAACACCCCCGTTAACAAGCTCGATCAGCCGAGTGTTATTGTATGATTGAGGAGCAAAAAATTTTTTCCTCTGTTCCTCTGGTATATTCAAAATGAGTCTGCTGATTCGGAATTGTATAAAACAGCTTAACTTAAGTTAACTTTTTAGTCAAGTTTCTTTTAACTGGAAAGAGATCTATTAGATTTTGGCGGAAGGTTTCTCAATTGTTTGGGTCCCCAGGTTTCAAACCTAATAGCAGCAGAAACCCGAAGGACCTTACCAGCCGATGCAACCATTCGCAGACTGCTCCAGTTGAACTCCCCGCCACAATCTTCGATATTTTTGCACCTCGGTTCAGCGCCGTTATCCATCTATTCTGGATCAAGGATGAGTAACGAGACGTCATTGAGACGTTGTTTTGATGACACCGCCGACTGTATATCCTCCAACAATTTCATCACAAGTTTCTTCATAATCTCTCTTTACTGAAACATTAGAATAGGTAATCTGTAGGCAAAGTCATCCCACTTCTGATGTCAGAAACTTGGTAAGATAATAAATAAAAAAAAGAGAAACGTTCAGAAAAAGGGCATTTCTATTTAAATATATAAGGCATATATTACTATAATTCTCTTATTTTTGATTTCATAATCAATGGCAGCAATTAAACATAGATATATAATATTATGAAGCGAGTATATAAGCCACCTATTCAATCAAACAAATAACAATACATTTAACGAGTTAAATACTTGTACTTATGTAATATACATAACGTTGTTAGATATTGTTATATATATTTACATGTCAATACATAAGCTTTACTTAGGTATCACATATACATATGATTATATATATACCACACAATGTATATATATTGCCACATAACACAATCATTTGTACATAAAGCAAGTATACTTATCTGTAATCAGTGACGGGTACTCAGAGCCGGATATCACCGACAGGGGGCAGAGTAACGTTCGCCACGACGGCTCGGCAGAGACTGCCTCAACACTGGTCGGTCCGGTCTATTTATAGGTGGACACAAACAACTTTACTCCGCCCCACCTCTGACTACCGATAATTAGACGATATTTTGTAACGACCAATTAAGCTTGTTATTGAACTTATCATAATAATTAGCAGGAACATTATAAATAGTCAATTTAATATTTAATTATCACTTTTTAACTAATCAGGATCTCACACGTGCACACACGAGACACACTGCTTAATTAATATTTGCCTACAACACTAAGCGTTGTTCAGTATTAAACTGACACTGGTATTACGCTGAATATTGTATATATGAGCACATAAATGGGGAGAAGTCTGACGGTAAATATAATTACTCTGCGTTCTACCTTGCTACTTTAGTCAACAAAAGGCAACACCTGTTACAATACCGTTGGATATTTTGGACAATGAACAGATAACATAAACTAAATAATCTATAGGTATACACTTCGTAGTTATTAGATGTGAGCCAATCATAAAAATATGTAAGTATCTGCACCCGATGTAATTTGTATAATCGGATTGTTAAAGCATGTGTGCATGCAAAGTGGTAAATAAAAACAAACATGAATTATTCTTTAACTGCTTATGTTTTCCGCATATGAATAATCGTATTTTTGTGTTTTTAACGAATAAACTCAAAAAGCCACTGGACCAAATTCAAAAGTAATTTCAATATTAAGTAGTTACGTTATTTTTCAGTTATACTTTAATTATTTTTCATAGAAATAGTCCAAAAATAGAGGTAAAGCATTGGGCAAAAGTATGACATACCAATGAGAAAACCCGTATCATCTCTGAACATATCTCATTCAGATTCGAAAATATATAAATCCATTAAATAGAAAATGGCGAGCAAAGAAAAGTAACATGTAGACTGTCATATAACGGACAGTAATAAAACCTAATAAAAAGTAATAAAATAGACATTGCCTGAAATCCACCCTTGCCTTGCTCAATAAAATCGTTTCCAATAAATCAGTCATAAAATATAGGTACCATTATATTTTTGTTGAACGAGATTGCAGATCTAGTTTTTTAATTATTGTGAACGAATCTTGCTTCACGCATAAAATGAAGCAAAACGTCTTCCAATTAATTAGTGTTTTATTTGCGGTAAGTCCGGTAATTGACATCTAGTTTATAGTCAGAAGGCTGAATTTTCATACAAATTGCACCACGATCGATTCATTGCATTTCGTGCATATAATATTTTCTCCATAAAACATGCCTATAATACATAAAATAGGCATAAATTCCAGTCACACAATAAGTAAATATACTAACAAAACATCACTACATAGCATGAAACACAGTCAACTTTTATGTATGTCCCTATGAATACTTAGATCTTTAAAACAACGCAACGGATTTTTATGTGACTTTTTGATAGATATCACTATATCTATCAAAAAGTCCTCATACATCACTATGTATGAGGAAAGTTTATATGTATAATCCACACATATTGATGTACAGAAAAGGTGAAAACTTCATTTGTATTTACTTGCACCCGTGCGAAGCCGGGGCGGGAGCTAGCTAATGTAATGAATGTTTATAATTTCATGCTTAGGTACTTCATCCTTAATAACTTGCAATACTCAAACGTGGCCCCTAGCTATATAGCAAAGTATGGCAAGGGAAATTGACGTTTCAAAATAAATAGGTTGTTTTCGCACTCGCACTGTAGTTTCACAAAGATTTAATGTTTAACTTCCTTCATGTGCATTTACTTGCATGTATCTACAATTGGTTAGTTTTATGTACAGACGGTGGTTTGTTGGTTGCTTGATTTCAACGAATGCGAAATTGACAGTGATAAAAATAATTTACTCTTCAATTCAAATTGAAACTTACAAAGCTAAAAATACAGTGGAGAAAATTAATTATATCATTTTACCACACAAGAACATTAAAATTTTACGGCCTCGACTGTACTAATATCACATGATACTACGAAGCATAGTGTATATTACAGTATGTTAGAACCATCCCCATGTCTAATAAAGTTATCAGGTAAGTACATAAACTAGGAGGCCTCGGGAGGCCTTAATGAACGCTGAGAGTTCGGTCAGCCTCTCCCAACTTCTTGAATTAATTGTTTTATTTACATGCAAATTACCGACGATATTTCTTGTCAAATATTCCACGAGAAAATATGTTTCAGGCAGAAGAGATGTCCTCCAAGATTGTAATTTTAACGGACCCCCTTGATGAATTAGGCTTTTGTTTTATTTTAATTACGACCTAATGGATTTTTTGCTCTCGTAATCTCTCAGATGAAATATGTTAAACTATAAACCATAGTAGGTACAATCTCTTTTGATGAGCATAGTCTGGTAGGAATCGGCTTTTGGTGACGCTGCATCATTGATCCTGGGTTCGGTCCCTACCTAGGACGAACATTGTTTTAGGTAAAGTGTCTGTGTTACAATATCATAATTGTCGTAGCACTTTAATTATTGATATCGACAATACAAGGGCTTTAGATACTTACCTTGAGATCAGGTACTTATTTATTTAAATTTATTTCAAGTATATAAAAATAAATAAAGATGGACTTAATGCCTAGTGGCAGTCAACTTCACGAATATAAGCGTAAAATATAAAACATGTATTTAGTTATCCCCAAATATGTTTAAGCTCTCACTACTTTGTAATATTCCAATGAAGGTTTTCACGTTCGAAAAATCCACCAGATGGCGGTACGTAGGCGTAAGGTCCAACTGTTGATTGATTAGTGATTTAAATGTCATGGTGACATGTCTGTCAATGTCATGTAAACCATGACCAATCACAAAACAGTAATACCTCACGCCTACGTATCGTCATCTGATGGATTTTTCGAATGCGAAAACCCTCATTTGGTGTTATCAAGGAACGTGCTTGACAATTTTCTGTGGACACAAAGTCAAGCAACCATGTTTTTAGACTTCATAGTCAGATTTGTTTTTGCTTTCATAAATGACAAAATGACAAGGAACGCTTAGATTTATCGTAAAAAAAATATTCCAACATAAAAAGTCCAGACTATCTATGGAAACTTTTGCTCATTTAAATAGTATCCTGTATAGTTTTGTAGAAACATCTTGTCAAAATTGGTCCGAATGGACACATTAATTGACTTATAATATAACTATGAAATTGTATGAAAAAAATTTTAATGGTCTCTATCTCGCGTCTCTAGGTGAAAAAATGTTACTAAAATTCGACAATATTGAAAATTGCCTTGTATGTAGGCATATTTTTATAGTTTCGATTCTCGATCGTGTCAATTTGGAAAACAACTTTCCTAATCATTTAACAAGGGAGTCCCTTAGTTATAAATCAGATGGTTGGTGTGATTTCATGGCGCAATTATTTATTATTATTAACGGATTCATTAATGTTTCATATCAGGACTCCTCTCAGAACTGCTGCTATCATTTTCGATACTGTCGAACGGACGTGCTATCCTAAGTACACAGAGGCCCACCGAGGGAGCGCTGACCTGTCTGCACGGAATAAGGTATGCCCTAAGGGTACTCATTTATAATAATCGACTATTGGCGCCAAACTATCTATTTACTCTTGCAGTATATTGCCTACTAATATTTTTCCAATTCCACTATTAGAACTAAGAAACCAGTGGTAGGTTTACTGTCTATCGCTTTAGTGTCCCATGGCATATAATGCCTGACAATCGCGAGTGGGTTTGGAGTTCAAATTCTGCGGGGAACTTTTTTTTCCTCCAGCTTGGTGAAAACATTGCTTGCATCACCTGATGGTCTGATTCCATGCTTTAGTCATAACAATAATGATTCCATGCTTTGGTAGGCACGCTTATTCATTAGTCTCGACTTGGATCCAAATAATTATATCGTTCAACCTCGTCAAATTAGGCTTATAGCCGTAGCGAACCCCTATCTCCGTAGTCAACCATGCACAACCGGGATACATACCACGAGAAAGAAGAATCGCGAGTAGTCAATGGATCTTTGCACTCATAGCCTCCCAATGTTATTATTCTACAGAAAAAGTACGCATAAATGAAGGACCAAGTATGTAATGAGTTCCACATCCATCGTGAATACTTCGACAGGTGGCAATGAAGCATCAATGTGGGAATACATTTTTTGTCAAATGTTAACGCTAACACAGAGTGATGGATGAGTCAACCGTAGCTGCAAAATCTTCCTTTTCGACATTATATTAAATAAAAAAAAATATTTGTCGTCAGATTTTTGTCGGTGCTATGGGTTATAATGGTGCACACATACCTGACGGTGTTTTTCATCGGGGACAACAAGACCATGAGAGTGGTCACCGAACGCAACTTCATGTACCAGTCTGTAGGGAATGCCTCCTATTGCGTTGATACCTTCTTCTTCATTGGGTATGTACAATTATATTTTTATCTTTCGCATATAATATATTGTACTTACAAGTACTAAAGTCCATCCAGACTCATTACAATAAAACTGCAATACTCTGGAAAGATGAGACTAACTAAACCACGTAGTTTCATGTGACAATTTATCTTAACTATTAGTTGTGGTCAAATATTCGTCGTCGTCTGCTACTTGTATTAGAAATTAAAATATTTTCATTTAATGAAATACATTTAAAACAAATAAAGTTAAGCATTTTATGATTTTTTTTAGCAATTTACATTTTTATAAATATTAAATCCGCTGAACATCAGTAAAAGCATTTTAAACGATGCTTTCAAAACAAAGGAAATAAAGTTTTATGGCATCTTGCCGTAGCAAGTAAATTATTTGAATGACAATTTTAGTGCTGAAACTGATTGCTTTAAAAGCAATATTGTTAAGGTAGTGTTTACAATAGATCACTTAAATTTACACGTTTATTTTGGCGATACAACTAAAACTAAAAAGTAAATCATTTTTTTCATTTATTCATTACCCTATCAGACTTTTTTTTAATTCTTACAACTTGACTTACCTTAACAATGCCATGATTGTTTAAAAAAAAATCAAGTAGTAAAAATAATTTGAATCTTTTCTAAAGAGTATCAGAAAAAATATCTGTCTTCATTTAAAAAAGTCGTCAATGAAAGTAATAAAAATATACTTGGTAGATAGTAATTTGAATGAAGGCTCACCCATTATATTAATAAGCACTCTAGACTAATTTACAAAAGTGTCTCAAGCTCTTGGGATACGTAAGTTTTGTCGCCATGACATTTTACCGATAATGAAAATAGGTTCATTCAAAAGTTAATAAACTTTAAAGGTTTTACTGTAAATCATATAAATGATTCTTAGATTATCAAATTGGAAGAATTTGTATTGTATTATTTATAAATAAAGGATACAGCTATTTTGGCTAACTTCAAGTTAATAAAGGTACCGCACAATAGAAATCGTAGTCCAATGTAGGTATTTACCACGCTCCTCAAATCAGGATTATAGTGGCATTCGCTGCCCCGGCCTGCGGAATTAATGCATAATCAGTATAAATGCTAGAAGAAAGAGATAGGAAGGTAAAATATCAAGCCTTTTGTATTATAGTATTGTGAAACTTACAAACATGTTTTTTTCCAGCGGACTGCTTGTAACGGTACTGTTCCTTAGAAGTGAGGACCGCAAAGCCGAACGCAGAACTAAGAAGGCCGAACAAGCCGACAAGCAGGACATTAACAAAAATCTGAACGGCTTTACCAACCCCGCTCTCTCCATCTCCGTGATCAGCCAACAGTCATTCAAGGAAGATCTACTCGACATCAAATCAAAGATCTACACGAGGGGAGAACTGCTCAGAATGGTGAAGTCTTTCTTTGTGTTGTTCTTGTACCGAGTTGTGAGACTTACGCCGGCGTACGGCTTCGTGATCGGTATCACGGAAGTCTCCCTCAGGTACATCTACAACCAGTCGGTCTTTGACCCCGCCATCCCCGACCACATCACCTGCGACCTCTACTGGTGGCGCAATCTCCTCTACATCAACAACCTCTTCTCGCAGAGAGAAATGTGCATGGTCTGGTCCTGGTACATGGCGAACGACACGCAGTTCTATGTCGTTGGCATTATACTGTTATTGATATCTGTGAAGTAAGTTCAATTCTTTTAAGAGAACGATTTTTCGTTAATACTTCCCGATTATTCTTTGCTACATCACGTATCTATCTATCTGCTTTAAGAAGTTGCTTTTCTACGCTTCTAACATTTTTCTAATAGTATAAAATTGGCTTGTAACATTCAATTGCTTCAGTTCAAAGTAATGTAGAAGTTAATCATTTTACTTCTTTTCAGACAACCGAAGCTGGCGGGAATATCATTGGGCATAGTGTTATGTAGTTCTTGGGCGACGACTATCTACATCTCGGTCTGGCACCAATACAAAGCGCGGATTCAGGAGCCTTTCGAAATGTTCGATACACTCTACGATAAACCCTGGGCTAGAATTGGACCCTATTTGATAGGTAAGTCCTGGAAACTTTTATTATTAACATTTATATGCAGAAGTACCCTTAGCACAAACAAAAACAGTCAAACGTTACGTAGTGAAGAACTAGTATAAACATTTAAGTAAAGCCGCTGTGATGAGCTATGGACCCACTGAAATTACCAAACGAAACTGTCACTACGTAAAACTACTTGATAAATGTTTTTGTTCAAACTAAGCTACTAAGGGTCCTATTCATATAATGATGTAAAACCGTTCTAAATCATAGCAAATCATGTTCGAATTTAATGAAAATAGAAAAATGTATTCTCAGAAGCGTTGAATGTTTTCCAAAGATAGGATAGTACATCAGGCGTACTGCTCGTAAAAGGAAAAAGGTAAAATTGAAGTAATTCCGAACGAAGAATTCTCAAATTTTACTGATAAAGATTTTAGCACCAAGCGCCTGGCGTCAGGGGCTGTATAAAACCCTTAAGTGTCCCCCATTTTGTTACCATCTCCATCGATTCGGACAAAAAAGCTGTAGTTTGGTTGTAAGTACATATCGGATATCCCTTTCGAAGGTCAGTGAGCTCGCTATAAAGGCAACCCGCAAAAAGTAAATGGGTTTCGAGCAATCCGAAAACTTGACGCCGCCCCCCATTCACTCGAGATATCTTTTTGAAGTTAGGAGCTGTTT
The DNA here is from genome assembly GCA_037074685.1 of Glyphodes pyloalis. Lineage (NCBI taxonomy): Eukaryota > Metazoa > Arthropoda > Insecta > Lepidoptera > Crambidae > Glyphodes > Glyphodes pyloalis. The sequence goes on along the minus strand of JAYKKO010000015.1, from coordinate 6,557,710 downwards.
ATCTGTGGCCCGAAACGGGACTAAATGAATTCTGCGATATTTCATTGTTATCGAAACCGCTTTCGCTCCAAGAGTGTCTACCCAAATAAACGCCCCGTTTGAATCTTCATAACGTTGAAAGTTTCCTTATCAATCACTACTGAGAATCTAAATGACAAAAAAAACTTTGGAGTGTTTTCATTACTTTTGTTGCGAAGTTCCGACCAGATAGATAATCACGATTCAAGGGGAGATGGCATTTCAACGGGTAATCTTAATTAACTGCCATGGTGAGTTCAATCTGTCGCTAGACCTTAGTCTGTGAGTAATGGAGATCGTATCAATAGTACTTACCTACTAAAATACGAAGTTACAAAACCTAATAAAATTCAATATACGTTGTTGGGCCAGCACCTACGAGTAAAGGGACCGTAACACTAACTCCCAATAAAATAGAATAGGCAACTGCAGTAAATCCAGAACAAAGTTCCACTCTACCTTACAGTAAATACGCGGTATTTACGAGTACTTGGTGCTTTACAAAGAAATGATACTTGTAATTGTACGAGTCTCTGTAGCTAAATAGCTTCATAACGTTTAAGACATAAAAGAAATAAAATATAAGTATATACCCGTATTATACTATACAACATGGAAATATTGTCGATAAACGGTACCTGTTAGTAACGTATGTTCTTAAAAAGGTACATACTTCCGCAAATTATTTAGCTCAGAAAATATCAATAAGTACAATAACCCTAATTATTGCACAAAAATATTATTATCTGGTCCCAACTTTCACGAAATAATAAGAGTCTTACAAAATGCGCAGCTACGTGAAATTTATTGCAATTAAAACTTAACTTGCGTAATCCGTTCGAACATTAATTAGTCCACATTGAGTCATCAATTTAATAACCATACACAATCAACTACTGTTAACTCTATCAACATTAGCGTGATTGCATGTTCCCACGCTTGTTAATAAAACCAAATATTTGGAAACGATTACCATTAATTTACACAATTGTGTTTAGATTGTGGTATTTTAACGGCCAATTCTTATAAATTAATGCTTAGAACAAATTTTATTTCGCGAAATATTTTTAATACCTTGTTTCCATTTTTTCCAGTTTCATTTCATATGAATACACTGTTTAAAAAAATCGTTACGTCTCATTTCCCGTATTATATTTTACATGTATCACAAATTATTGTAACTCTTAGAACACAAAATAACGCTAGGACTAGAGTAATTTAATTAAGTAATATTTATTTTTATCATCTGTTGATTATTGTATGCGCTTTAAAATAATTTTAACTCAATTGTAACCGAATTATTCTACTGAATAATTACTTGATAGAGAGTTAAGAAGGTCGTATCAGTATAGTATGTGTACTGTTTACACATCACACATAGATAAATAACCTACCTTTATATCAGTCGCCTTCATTTGGTATATATAGTTATTTCTGAATATTATATTCAGGAGCTAACGTGTTATTGCGAGAATTGATAACATGATTTTTTTTTTTCACCAGGATTATTATACACGATTTAAATAAGCAGTTAGTTAAACGGAACAAGTTATACCTGACCTTTAACTAACGCATTATGCGAAATCAAATACGTTAGAACTTTAAGTACAATGTGAACACTATTTTACTTAGGAAGTTAGAACTGCTTAGTCTATTCCCCACTTACTCTTGGTAGCAGTTTAACTTTGTTAAAGTTGAATTTCCAAGGGAATTGTTAAATTAGATATAAAGAATAAAAATGCTTTTATGTAAAATATATTGTTCATTACATTTTACATGCATCTTATACGGTTAGAATTCTGTTGATTGATTTTATTGAAGAATAGAATAAGTATGTTATTACTTGCGTAAAGTTTAGTCTATTGTACAAATACCTTTTACCTTTTTATACTGTCTTCACTTTAAGCTAATAGAATTATTCTTGACACCACCAGAAATAAATAAGATGTTCACCTATAAAACTATATATCACCAGACTGGTTTGGTCCAGACCAGATTGTCATTATCGTACCTACAAATCTTAAAAACAATTGGTAGCATTCCGAATTTCCAACGCTAAAATATAGGAACTGATTGTAAATAGAGGTGCCCTCATATTCACAAACGAAAGAAAAGTTTCTAGGCGTCTACTCTCAAAAATGAAATATGTCGGAACCGATGACGTTTAGCAATTTTTATTGCTCATAATCGCAACCAACTCACTTCGAATGCGAATAAAGCGTTATCAAAAAACAAAATATTATTTATACAAATCAAAAACCACGTTTTAATTCCCTAACTTTTGATCAATCTTCAAAAACGAAACCTTTTGTTTGTTCGTTTCGTTTTTGGGAGTAGACCCCCTGATTCGGAAAGCCTTTCCTTCTCTTCTTCTTTCTTTGTCCAATCGTTTATGTTAAAAAGAGACAAAATGTGGTTACCGAATATCTGTTTCCGTAGTTTGGTAAATAAGAGGGCTGGCATAAAAGACCGCGAGAGTACCCCAGTGATGTGATGTTATGTTTAAAGGTATGATGGTCGGCTGGTACCTCCACAAGACGAAGTGCAAGGTCCGCATCCCGTACTGGCTGGTGGCGGTCGGCTGGGTCGGCTCGCTGGCCATCATCGGCAGCCTTATCTTCGGCATGGTCGACGGCTACTTCGAAGTCTGGCCCACGGCTTTTTACGTCAGCGTTGGACATACAGGTAATTATAAAACCTATTTTATTGATTACACGGCTTCTTGTTGTTAAGCATGTTATTACAGTCGTAATTAAAATGACTAGGAATAAAAAGATATTTTTGCGAAATAAAAAAATTAGCCGACAAAGAATTTAAGTTATCTTATATATGTCGTAAAAATTGTTTTGAGAAATGATGCTTTAAAAAAAGAACTAACACATGTTTACATTAATAACTGAACATTTACCTTCAACCTTTGTTGTTACAATAGTAATAATAAAACAAATTTCATGCGTGTAAGTGAACTACCTTGGCATGCTTCGCCTAGGTTTAAAACTAGATAAATAACTTCACTCCGGTATTTAAGCTGTTACATCTCTGACAATAAAATATAGATACTCAAGTATATTTTAATTACTCAATCCATGTTTATGTTCATGTTTGGCTCGTATGTAAGATGTATATTTATTTAAGGTTAAATGAGTAAATATGAAATCTCCTATGTGTGAACTTACTACATAAACAGGTGTGATTCGATAGGTAGACAATATTTTCCCAATTTTATGATGCCTTCATAAAATCACTCACATTATGGTCATAAAATTTGTAGACATACGTGTTATCTCCATGTTTTTCGTTTCTTTAATCAACGATTGCGCTTGTGAGCTCGTTACCTACCTACCCTTAGCAGACAGCACGTCGTTTCCCCACGCTCCTCTGCTGATTAATTTGCGTTCATTAAAATTCAAACGACGCCGGTCTTAACCCTAACCTTCATCGTGGTTCGCATCAAAGGTCTGATCAAGCGGCTTACTTCTATTTCCGGATGTCAATATGTTTAATTCCGTTAGATGTTGACTGGGGTAGATTCTTACCAAGTTTGCTCAAATTATGTAAATAGTTATTGGATTAACTAAATTTAGTATACTTTGCGTTAAGCAAATAATATTATAATATGGAAGAATTGTTGCTTTTAGTAACATTATTAAAATAATTTATATTGCTATAAAATTTGCTAATAATAAGAGTATATAAATCTGTTTCTTGAAATACGTTTCATTTTATTCAGGAATGTAGGATCAGATATTTTATATCTGGCATTATTTTTTACAAATTTTCCGGAAAGACAGAGGAACCTAATTTCTCATCTGAAGATGCCGATAAGCTAAAACTATTTTAGTTTTAATGAGTTGAAAATGAAAATACTTCTCCGTTACAAAACTTGAAATTCAATAAATTAAAACCACTAGGTAGAATAAGGTTTCTTGGCTAGGTGTATTTCCAATTTGCATTAAATAAGTAAGTACTTGGAAGCCGGGTTCTCTAAAAATACGAAGGTTGAGTCGGCAAGCTTAAAATTCCGCAAACGTAGCTCATTACTACGTGAGTAGTCTAATAGGAGAGTTTGCGGGATTGAACCTTCTAAAATTCCTGGAAAGAAAATTAGGCACAGTCCTCAGATCGTCCCATGGTCGTGGAGCGTAACTTTGATCGCTTCCATGATAAGAATTAGGATTCGAGTACATCCAGATGGGTTTAAATGATAAATGTTTTGAGTATTTGAAAGAGTTTTTTAAATCTTTACTAACTAAATTGTTACTGGTACTAAGTATCTGAAATTAGAACTTCATGAGCAAATGTAAATTGTGAATTCCAAAAAATACCGTTCCTACTTTATTTGAAGTCGGCTAAATTTACAGTATAAAACAGGCATTTAGAATGGTGCTCTAAAGTGATATCAGTTTCACCTACTTATTTAGTTAGTTGTATGGTATGTTCGTAACTTTAGGTAAGATTGCGCGAAGGTCCGACAAAGGTATCGGCGTCCTTTGATAAATTGTCCGCTTTTGTGCCTACCGCACTTTACACTTGACGAGCCATCAACCTTGATTACACGGACAATGCCAATTCCACCTAGCCAGACAATATTGATCTTCTCCCTAGATTTTGAAAGTAAGATGGAAACCGGTTCAAATACCTGTGTTATGATTAGGTACCATTTGGTAAATATTTGTTATCAGTTGGACAAAATGAAAAAGGTAAAGTTCAAACGTATTTCATATCCTATTTTATTACAAAGTGTAAAAATGTTATTGTTCATTTGCATGGATTATACTACAAAAGTTCTGCACCGATATGAAAAAATATTAACTGTAAAACATACATTAATTAATGAGTTACAATATACCACAGGTATCTTTTTTTGTTTTATTGTTTTTTTGACTAATGACTCAAACTAAAAGCTAATATAAAACTGTCATAGTCTTACTAACTTTACAAAAAAAATATTTTATCCTTATCATCTACAAAGACAAAAGAACTTTCCATCTATACAAAATAAGTGTTATATTAGAGTATTTTAACAACCAAGTGACCACCTAAGGCCAACTTGTATGTATTGGGAATTGTGGACAAGAAAAGCCCATTAAATTGTAAGGTCACAAAACTTTATTATCTAATAAAGCTCCCCAAAAAATAGATAAAGCTAAACATTTTTAGGTTGTTATCGGAAAACCACATTCACAAATAGTTACCGATATTAGAAAAAGATTGGAATCGTTCCTTGCGAGTGCCTATGGAGTAGACATTTTATTATTTAAAATACACCCTCGGTCTCGCAATGGCAAAGGTAGGCCAAAGCGATTGATCAATGTGGGAAATGAACTTTTCTAAATTGGCTTAGGTCTGGCTGACGCCCCCAATTAGTATCCGTCATCTAATACAAGGAAAAATCTTAGAGTCCAGTTGATTGGTGCGATTGTCTGACGCTTTTACCAATTACTCAATGTTAAGACTACCCTGAACAGAGCTCAGTTGACAAAAAGTCCAATTATCAGTCCAATTAGGATCTAATAAAGCATTTGATTACTACGCGGGCAAAATTTGGAAAGAACAAGAACAAGGCATACGAATGATGACGATGGCTGGTTATTTCAGCGTGGGGAGTGGCAGTAGCGTGGGTGGCAGTGGCGTGCTGCTGCGGCTACGGCGGGCTCATCAACTCGTTCCTCTCCTACCGAGGCCTGCTGCCGCTCAGTCGGCTCACCTACTGCGCTTACCTCGTGCATCCCACCATCATGGTTTACACCTGTTTCCTGCTCGACGGGCCTTTCCACCTTCAAAACACCACCGTTGTAAGTACATTTTAATAATAAATCTATAAGTTATAAGTTACACATCAATGAAAAATTCGTAAAATACCAAATTATTTTAATAAATCAATCAATTAGCTGTCAAAACATATGGCTTCGTATGTCAATCCAGCTATCACCACGCTATAACTAAATGCGGGTTGGTGATCACAAACAAAGCTGTATTTGATAAATTCGAAATATACTTTGCTAGACCCCCGGAATCAAACTAAACATCCCGGAATCGAACTAAAGACCCCGAAATCTTCTATTTAATTATAAACCATTAAGGTGTTGGGTTTTGAAACCAGAGTCTTAGTTCACTGGCTGGTCCACCAACGGGCATGTCAAATCTGTGTTAAAATTTGTTAAAGTAGAGTATTTTTAGCTATTGTAGATAGTTAAAAATACCCTACTTTCACAAAAATCTACCCAGTGTATGTTAGTCCAATTATAAATTTAGGTAACTACCTCTATGGTTCTAACACATTACCCGCAGTAACATTATATTACGTGTGTCGCGTCCATCTCGTCATTATGATCGGTTCGTTAACCGCGCTACGTTTCACCTGTAACAATAATTGGAGAATCTTGCTGTAAACAAACATTATTAGGCAGTACCACTGACACATCGACGGAAACATTACGTAGGTATACGCGACTATTGTAAACAGTAGACTTTTACTTTACACGCTGAGTTCTGACAAAAAAATAGATTTTTCCATGATGACATTAATTTTGGATTTCACTACATTTTTGTTCTATTAATATTTTATTATGTTAATTATCGGTTTAATGTAATAAGTAAATTAGGCTATGAGCTGGGGACTTTATAAAAAGTAAAGTAAACAATATGCAATGCAAATTTCATTTTAATAGATTCTGTGAATGAGTAACAAACAAATTTGGGGCATGCCAAATATTTTTCATTGCCACACTTAAGTTTCTTTATCAAATCGATCAGGGGAAGGTACCGAAATAGACCTTATGGCAACAATCATGTTGATACGTTTAGTCCATATGTTATTTACAAGGGAAGAAAAACATTGCTCCCACATGACACTCTAGATCCCATTAACTTCAATCAGGATATCAGCCGGGTTAGGAGGCAGTTTTTACGAGGCATTATATCCGAGGCTAAAAGATTAAGCCGCTCTTTGATGACCCGTGTCATAAATTCACGCGGTATGTCAGACGACGCGTACAAACAATTTTTCGCTGATTAGAAATAGGTTACGACAGGATAAAATACGACATGTCGCATATGGGTTGATACTTTAGGCATTTAAGGGAATATTTTTATATGCGTCATACGACAAAGGTAAGCGAAATGTTTTGAATATGACGAAAATTTCTTAAATTAACACGTAAAAAAAAAAGAAAACATAAAATTGATACATTTGACTCTAAAGCATTGGTATATTGTGCTTTAAAGTTTACTAAGAATTCCGTGGGAGCCAATGACCCAGAATATCTTCCTTTAAAGGCGCAACCGGGTCTGAAGTAAGTTGCCTACGTGACATGTCGCTTGAACAAATCGAGTGTCAAACAAAAGGTTGCAGGCTATTGTATTTCCTTTCTACTACATTATACAACACTAAACCTCAGTTGCTGTTAGAGGGACCATTCATTTATTACCTGAAACTAGTTTTACCAGATTTAATCAGGTCCCCATTCAAAAAAAAATATATGAAGCCTATCCCCCTCCTGTTTTATGATTCCAACGTAAGAATCCAAAGGAATAAATGATTATACGTTGAATTAGTTGTTTTGTATAGGAAAATCGTTTAGTTAGTTAAGGATTGAGCCCCTGCTTATACATAAGCCTAGTTTCTGCAAGCAATGATCGAAACAACCATCAAAGCTGTCATTAATCATGGCAATATATCAAGGGCTGACCAGTTCACACATCAGGAACACTCATTAAGCAAACTTGTCAGGCAAGCCCTAGGCGTGAGTGTAGACCGCAGCACTTATGTATCTCACCGCGCTCGTGTACACTGCTCGTTTAATCAGTGTCAGCATCGAGTCGGTGACTGCAAATAACTTGAACTCGGAGAACATATCTAAATCAAGCCTTTGACGAGCGCAGGGAACATTCAAACCGCATTCATCAAAATTCAGACAGTGTGTACCCTGTTTGTAAGTCATATGAAGTCGGCGCAGCATATTTACCTGTAGCGTATAATATATAAATAATACATAAATTACTACAATAGATTTTTTTAAAGCTGAAATTTTAAAATTTGTTTGATCAAACTCTCCTTAATCTTTCGAAGTATAACGGAGTACCCTTGTTTGAATAATGCATTAATTATATTAACAACTTTATGAATGCGATATTCATGTAAATTGCTCAAATTTATGACGTTCATGTTGCAGGCTAGTTGCTGGTTTATATTTAAATGCAACTGAGTAAACTTTCTTTTTAAGACTCTTTTGAGCTGTTGAACTACATGGCATAAGACACTAGAGACTACTATCAGAATAAAAAATACCTATCCTATATATTATTTTAATATCTAATCTGTCTAGCTAAATTCCAATTTAGTAACAGGCATTTCACATACAGGCATTTTACATTCATCCATCTATAGAAACCTTTACGTAACAGTATTAGGTTTAACTACTCAATGCTTAATGGTGACATTGTATCAAGTAATTCTGGTAATTCTTTGATCCAGTTCAGCTGATACAACAAGGTCGGGCTGTAAGCAGTTGATGCAATGTTGACCTCAGCACTTATCTCGGCTCCAGCACGCGCACATCGTCCGTCATTAATCGTCGGGAAAACGTGCATCAGTCACGAGTTGGTGCCTTCGACTGGACCAACCGATCCAAACTCTGCTCTTAACACAAAAGCATAAGGTCCAAAATAAATGACGAACGTATGTCATTCATTGGTGCCGCTAATAATCTAATCTCCTAGCTTCGCCCTCAGTCTCCCCTCAATAACTTTTACGTGGAAATATGGAAGATTATGTATTGTTATATTTTTTTTTGTATTACAAAAACTAATTATTAGTTCGGTATGTAACGTGGGTTCACGCACGCAATAGTCCTGATTACCCTTACAATATATAATAAAAATGCTTGTCAAAAAGGCAAATGTGTAATTTTACCAACGTTAAATTTCAGGCCTTTAAGTATTTAAATTGAATTAAAATAAATATAATTATCAAGTTCGATTCCCGCGAGCGAAGTGTTGATCTTCAATTTACATGTTTTGCTCTGGGCGTAATCTTAAACTTGGCGATTTGCTACCGCCGCCTTGAAGTGAAAGATTTATGGAAGCAATAAAGAGTTCAGTCTAAAAGGGACCCTCTAAGATCTATTGTCTGAAAGCTCTATAATTCTCTCACTGCTAGTACGCAGTCATTCATATTTACAATAAAGTTCTTCAACTATTTGCATTACAAAAGCTCTAAGCTTTGATGAAACAGTTACAGACCTCTAAATACTGTTTTGATTAATAATGTTCTGAATAACAAAATATTTTAAGACCAATATTTATAGCTGCAAATAAAATATTTTCATCTACTTTGATTGTTTATTCATATTGACTTTTCTTTTACATTTGCATGCTAAATATTATTTTGATTTTTAATTGAAATTTCTTTACCATCTACTTAGATTTATTATATGTAGTTGCACATTATATTCTAGATAATGACAGAAAATATAGTACAAGGACTTCCGGATATACCTAAGGCGACGAAATAAGTGAAACGATTATATAGTTATTTCTAATACTAAAAAATAATATAATTATATAATAATATTATTTTGATAATATCAAACTCGTTGGTCCAATTTAAATGAAATTATTTCAGTTTAATAGATTCGTAATCGTTATTTTAGCCGTTCTCTGCCTAGTCATGAACATGACCCTACATTTCTGGCTAGTACATCGAATACTCAACATAATGTCGGCGACAAATTTAATGAGTGCATAGAACAAGAGATATTGAAGAAGGGCCGCCTTGATCACATCTTAGCTGTTAAAACAGCAATTCGGTAAAAAACTACACAGGCTGTGAGAATCATAATGATGAAATACTTCATAGATACTTAACTAGTAATCGAGATATTTTTAATATTACGGTAAAAGGCACTAAATTAAATAATCTACTGAGTTTCTTACCGGTGTCTTCTCGGTAGGTATAGATTTCGAACCGGAATTGTAATCATTTTGCTTTTTATTCAATGACGATTCAAAAGTGTTTATTTAACCTACTTGGATAAAGAAATATTTGAGTTTGATTTGACTCAAAATGAAACGATTCGATTCAAACAGATGGGATTTGTTTCCTGACACAAATTTGTGCACACCAATATTACTACGTCACAATCGCTTAGTACCTACAACAAGTGCAACTTTGTCTTCTGTTCTAAATGCATTGCCAGCAAAGTTACACAGTCCCGCGCTCTAAACAATTTGAGAGAGGTCAAATAAATTCTGTATTATGAATATCAACCACATTTTTCTTACTCATGCATTCCAAATAGTATTCCGTTTTGTCATTTTTCAAATACAAATATGAAATCGAGATCGAGTCCCATTGTAGTGGAACGTGATATTTTTGTTTACATTCAAGCAGTGAATGAATGCGGTTTTTACCCCAAAAGTTAGTAATACTTGATTTATCTGTGGTTATATGATGTGATTTTTTTAACGGTCATCATATCTAGAATACACACACAATCTATTTTGTGGCTCGCTATATAAAAGCATCTTAGGGTGTTGTGGTACCTTCGTTGTTTCTGATTTCTGTAACACAAGTGCTTAAGCTACTTACCATAAAATCAGAGCAATGTGTGTGATGTTGTCAAATATTTATTATTATTATTATTATCTTTGATAGGTATGCTTAACAGTAATATTTAGTTACAGACCAACCTACTGCATGTATGAACGCTAACAATCTTCTGCAGCATATTTAGATTTAATGGATGGGTCACCGTTATTTGTTTCTTTTTCTGTGTACTTAAACTTCTATAATGAAATACATCCAGAATTAGCGAAGCCTGTATTAAAATTATTTAACATTGGTGTTTGTGGATTAGCGGTAAATTTCCATTAATTTCAAGGTGTCCTAATGATTCAATATGCAAAATAAGCTTGGTTTACTTAATTTAAAGAGTAGTCCTCCTATCCTTTGACCAACAAAATTAACAAGTACCACAAACGAACAATTTATCGGAATTATTTAAATTTTATTGTGAAATATTCAAGTACCAGCTTTCTGTAGCACCTTTTAAAATTGATAAAATCAATTAAGATAGATTTAGAGCATTTATTACAAGTTATCTTCTGAAGTATCCCTTTTGTATTTAAATTAAATTTATAGAATGTTGTTTTTGAATTGATAGCGCTAAATATTGTTATCTATACAATTCTATTTTAAATAAACTCAAACTTTAAGGGTACTAAAAAAACATTTTAAACCGAAGTTTCTTTTTCTGGGTGTAATGATCACATCCCAAAGAAATTTGGTTGGCCAGGGGAAGTTGGTTGGTTGGTGGAAACGCGCATTGTTTGTGTATTATTATGTATTTATCGACAAAGGCTTTAGATTATATAACATCACGCTGCAACCAGTAAGAGGAAAGAATCAGTGGAAAATATGGAAAAAAGTGGATAGCACGCGTGCGAAGCTGTGCTGATGTATTTCTTCAGGAGGTTGATCTCTGGTCGTTCAAAAAAATCAATAAATACTGCATTAAAGATTTCCTGTTTTACCATATCTATTTATCAATTCGGATATACCTACCTAGTCCATTAAACTCTAAAAATGGGTGCAAAAATTACTGTGACTTTGAATTCTATGGTCATGAACTTTTCAATTTCTATTTAGTTGGCTATTAGGAAGACTAGCGTTCATAAGTTTTAATAATAAAATGTGGTAAGAGCCAACGTCATAAATTCGTTTCACTGGAAGGTCGTGTTTTAAATAACCGCTCACTATAGACCAAAACAGATATTGCAACACTGAGCATAAAGTGTTTTAAAGGCAACCCCAGTAGGAGATAAACAAGATTGGCAGTAAAGGTGAGGACAAGAGCCATCAAAATGTACTAAGATGGAGTCTTGAGACAACAACAGTCGTTTGCGAATGGAGATTATGTAGATGCTGTGCCTATTTAGTTCGTCAATATCTCGGTTTACGTTCGGCCGCCGAAATAACGAAGTTATTGCGCTCACCTCTGCCCCCTACTGCCCTCCCCCTTCCATCTGCATAGCAATTTGAGTGCTGCCTTGGCTTTCATAACAATCTCTAATATATACATGATTTCCGTATTGGGGTCGCTACTGAATTTTATGTTAGGAACTCGCAGCTTTCCGTTTTGATTCATGAAAGTACCTCCACATTTATGAAATATTCCGCCGCTGAATTGAAAGGTATACCTAGTACGTTTAAGAAAATAGAACCTTGTTAAAAATGATCATATAGTTTATGTAATTTTCATAATAAGAAAATGCTCGATTATCTTTATTTATTTGTAGCGTCAGCAGACACTTTTATAATAAGTCCCAATTAACGCTAAATTACAATAGTAATTTATTATGTAAGGTTATAAAAAAAAAAAAGGTTTTTAGTATACTTGTAAAAATATACCTACTCCACGACTAAGTGCATCATATAACATGGACTTAGTTTTATTATATTAAGTCCATGTCATATTTTCAATCGGTGATATTGGGGACTAACGCATAACGCAATAGCGCATGAAAAATTAACATGTCAAGGTGACACACCTGTCAATGTCAAGTCAAAAATAACCAATCACGTAGCAGTTGGACCTCATACCCACATAGTGTCATATATCGTATTTTTCATAGTCCCTTTTCAAATGTGCAGCCACGTAGGACGGGATAACCAATTTGGAAGAACTGAAATTAATGAGCCTGTTGTCTTTCCCGCAATTTCATATTAGGGGCAGCTATCTATAGGTTCAGTAAGTAGGTAAAGTAAGGGTGTAAGCACATTTGACATTCAGCTTGGACACTTGTTTACACAAACCTATATCAAACGTCTCGCGTCTGCGTGGCGTAGTACGTCCCTAATCACCTCGCATTAATAAGGTAATGTAGGTATAAGCATCATGTCCAATCTGGACCAATATGTATGGATAGTGTTATAAACAGGGGAATAATTAAGTTTGGCAGCCGCCATCATTGATCTGGTAGGAAGAAAAGTGACATCAAAAAGACTCACCGCGTATATATTTTGTCCACAGATCACGATATACGCCGGGTACGCAGTGCTGGCGTTCTTAGCCTCGTTCGCGATCTCAATCGCGTTCGAGGCACCCGCAGTCCGGCTCATCAGGATTGTCAGCGGCGGCACCAAGCACAAAAGCCAGTGAACCCCAGTATAGAACAAGGCCGTATCTAGGACGTGATTTTGAGAGCCCAATATGTTTCTTTCACAACAATTTTGACACAATGTTAACTTAACACTTTCCACACAGTAAGACTTCCTGTTTATAATTGCTCCCAAAAGTTACGATAAGTTGCCAGGATTTTCTGAGAGGTGTTAAGCTCTAAAATCATACTGCTGCAGCATTATTATTTGTAGGGATACAAGAAGTGAATTCCTAGTTACGGTCTTATCACAGAGGTCAAAGGTTCTTGCTCGTTCTGAACAGAAACTTCAAAGTTCGTGCGTGTTCTTTGGCTTTGTTCGGTTCTAAATTATGGCATGTGCTTTCTAAAGTTCAGAGCAGCCACTATTCGTAGACTACGCTGTATAGTGTATAAAAGCATATTTACGTGAATTTCACTGTTAATGCTCAGGGTTAAATTAAGAGATTAAATTATAAGGATGTGCCCGCCCGACAAACTTTGAGTAGGTAAGATAGGTAAAATCTCAATCAGTTACCATTGGCTGCCTCATTGATATTAGTTGAGATATATTTAATAAGGTAGGGAATCAAATTTGAATATAACGTTTAAATATATAATACTGTTGGATAAGGTGGTTCTACAGCAAACAATAAGTTGTTTTACTGGGATTGATACGTTACAGAATGTTTACCTAAGCATAAAACTCCCTGAATGTAACGCTTTTCGTGTTAAAGTTTGTGGGCTGATAAGTTCGTAAATAACTTACCTTGGCAATTAAAAAGTTTTCAGTATGGCAGAAAGCTTTGTATTCTGATTATGTTGATGATTACAACATTTATAGTAAAACCGAATGGCTAAATAATTATTTGTTTAATAATTGCGGCTCTATGTGAAATCTAGCTTATTTATCCTATCTGATTACCAATTGTGAGAATTCCGGTTTAGATATCTTATTTAATTTATAATTGTAGCTCATCATGGTCTTACAAGCTAACAAACGAGTCTATTCGCGGTACCGCAAAGTCGGGCGTTTGCTGCCGCGCAACATCTATCACTTCTTTGACAGACAGGCTCGGCCCACTGCCTCTTCAGCTACTCGAGTGGCTGATTTATCGTACTAACTTTTATGAAATATTTGGTGAAATAACAAATTTCAAGAGAGATGTTATGGATATGTCAAAGCAATTTAATAAAAGAAATCTTTGAAATGTTTAACTCATCAAGATTAACACACAAGTAAAGTTTATTATGAAAGTTAATCTTGAGAAATCCTCAAATTATCTATTGTGCAATATTAGAAACAGAAAAATTTTATCTCCCCTTGCGGTGCGGGAATTGAACCCACGACCTTCACGTATCGCGCGTGCTGCTCTTACCAATTGAGCTAACCGCAAGTTATCGTTGGCGATGTAATTTTTCTGCTGTATCAACCGTTAGCCTTCCGGTGAGTGCCCTCTGCCGAATATGTTTAGAACTACATACTTATCGGCCCATGGTACATTCGTTGCAGAAATGTTTGAAAACCACGGAATCGCTAGTACGGCGTTTAGTACTATAAAAATAATAAAATCGATTATCTATTGTGCGTTGGTGAGGACTTAAATATGAGATGCTTAGTAAGCTTGATTGCCTCTTATAATTCTACTACATATCTCACAAAATTACAAGTATCTGATAAAGTTAAAAATCTAGCCTTTTACAATCAGAAAATTAAAGTTTTCTGGCAGCGGCGCAAAAACCAACTAGTTCTAATAAAACGCTGGAAAACTTTAGAACGCATTCAAAAGTTTTCTAAAAAACGATCAGTTCTAATTTTTTTATAATCAGTACATATCAAACTAATTACAAACGACACGATCAATAGAGATTTTATTTTTTATCGGTACTTAATCTTGTGGCTACTAGTGACGCAAATTCTCGTTAACCCAGATGTCTAGATTCAGGCCAACACCAAGATTCAGCCAAAAATTGAGAGACGGTGAGACGGCCCACACAATTTATTAGATTGACGGGCGTTCGTTGTAGTCTATTGGTCATCTGGACATTTGAGAAACTGGCTAGTCTTTAATGTAAAATGAAACATTTTAAACTATTTTAGCAATTAATAAATTTTGAAAGAATGCTTTGAAAAACTAAACTACAAAACTCTAGCCTTCTAAACATTTTTAATGGATGGATATTATTTCTGTTTTCTAATTTTAATTTCGAATGATTCAATTAAAAGCATACACGAATAAAATCGTTAGACCTGCAAAAGTGCAGAGCGTTTTGGTTAATAAAAATATTTAATCAAAAATGCCAAACAAAATTAAATAAAAAAAAGTTATGTGTTAAATACCGACGCCGACATTCTGTATTACAGAAACTTTTCAAAGGTACTAGAATAGGAGCAATTTCGGTAACACGAAACGTATCATGTTGAAATATGCTAGGGTTCGGTTCGATAGACAGGAGTGCCGCATTCTACATATCGATCATCGTAGTTTGCCCTCAATATCCTCATATAGTGGGCTCAGATACCTCCGGAATATCTAAGTAGGATATTGAAAAATGTACCAAAACTGACACGTTTATGCTGAGATTTAAATTCATGGCGTTAATAATGTTTACTAAAAAAAATATTATTTTTCTTCTTGGCATATCTGAACTTTGTCAACTTAGTGTATTGTGTAAATGAAATATTTTTTTAAGATGCATATGTTCACACATATGCATCTTAAAAAAAAAATTGTAATAATAATAGTGACTAACTGTAGTACCACTAAAATGAAAAACTTGCACTTAGTGTATGATTTTATTTACTAGAAATTATATTTAGTGAATAAAATCTTCCTCTAAGGAGACTTATTTTTAAATTCATAAAAATTACAGTTTCAATTAGAACACAAAAGGTAATATTCTAGCCAGTGCATCAAACAATGATGTTACAATCCCAGTACCAATTTTCGAATTTGAACAGTATGTAAATAGCTAAGATAGATAGATTGTAAGATAATGGGATATTACCATTGTAAATACGTTCAATAAAGAATATATTTAAATATGTTTATGTTTTATTTCAGTTTTGTAGGATTACATATATGTATATACATTTCAAAATTTATTTAGCTAAATATACAATGAAATTTTTTTAATAACTACCAACCTTTTTAATTAATTTTGTTAATTTTACTTACCTACTATTTTATTATAATCTAAAAATATAGCCAAAGCCTAGAACGAAATTAATTCGTATGAAACTGTAATATACGTCAAAAAAACATACCTACGTTTAAAAACAAACCTCATCGAAAAAAATAAGGGCCATTACATGTCTCACAAGCCCTGGCCCTAAATCAGCAAATAGGGTGAGATTGGATACGTGAGCTTTTATGACGACGTGCTTTAAGCTCGAATCGTCAATTCTTCAAGTCAGCACCTTCATTATCCGGGCCCTTACAACCCACGACGTCAAATAAGAGCGCGTTATTGAGACGTTTATTGATCAAGATGAATAAAAACAAAGAGTTCATGTTCTTAAGATTTTGTAGGTATGTTCTTTTTGTACATGATCACGAGTACATTGTTAGTAAAAAAAGTCGATAAAATAATTTGAACAAATAATTCATTGTAAAAATGTTGCTATGATAACATCACTCAAGAGTCAATCACGATCTCTATTGGTTTTGTTGCTTTAACAATATTTGCCGACATGTTTGGATTATTTTTATAAGGACTAATCCATGTGTACTTTCTTGCTTCCTGAACAGCGAGTCGTCACATTTTGTAAACATTAAATGTGCTGTTTAAGCATCAACAATACCAGTTTGTAGCAGCGGGTGTTATCCATTATATCACCACTAAGTAAATGCGAAGTAGGAAAGTGTCGCGAGGATAACGTGTGGTTTTATTCTAGCTTCGCGTTTTACGGCTTATGCATACTATAAGAAGAAGCTGTAAGGTAGGTAATTCATCTTTGCTTTGACTAAAGATTGCCCAAATATCACTTTTCTAGGCTTAGTTTTAAACGGGAGATGGTGATGCCTTATGGATAAATTTATACATAAGCGACCTATCACAATGCGAATGCTTTTTAGATGTTATTTTATTTATTCAGATAGGGTGAATTAACATAATGATTTGGGTAAAAAGTAATGAAACCTATAACACAGCACATGCATAGTAAATTCACTTTCATAAACTAGGTGCACGATTATCAATAGTTGGGATACAAATCGAGGCATAATATTTTTAGTCGTTTTTATTTAAACTTTAACTATTTTGTAAACATTAATCACTTCGATAATTACAGCTATTCTTATCAATAAATGCATGATTATTGTTGGGAAAACTTAGGTACCTACTCATATAGGTATTATGTATATTCCACCCCTCAAGTAGTAATGCTCCCGCAGATACAGTCGTAGTTATCACAAAACTACGCCAAAATATGTATTGACTTATGTATGTAGCTAAATACATGTCTACTGTATTGTGTTTTTATTTTTTTGTTTATACAGTCAAAAGCGTGTAAGACTTAAACACTATTCAGTACCTTAACGCCATAGGTATAAGAGCTAATATAGATTCACATATTTTTACTGTGATACACCTACTCTTAACCTATTTAAGACTTGAGTTATCTCCGTCAAATACTGGATGCCATTTATTTCGATAAAACAATCACCACCTGAATTTATTTAGTCGTTGTATAAATTTCAAAAAACTCCGATAGTTGTTATACTATTAATGTGCATAATATGTAAGTACATCCCACTGCTGGGCATAGTCTTATTGTAAACTATAAGATGAACAAGACAACGATGTTCGCATGTTGTGAATTAATTGCAAAAGCACAATATTTTGAAGACCTAATTTATAAAACGATTTTTCTCAATCCGTGATATCGCGTTACAACTTTCTTTTCTCTGATGGTCTGCGGTAATTAAACAAGCCCTACTTATAAGAGTTTTAGGCGCAAACATTTTGAACGCCCCGAAATTTAAACGCGTCAGCAAACAGAATAATTCTCCGGTCGCTCTCCGAAAAGAACGAAATTCGCCGCCTGCCTCGTTCTCATCCGGCCGTGTTGTCATCAATCTTCACGCTATACACGCTCCAAATTAGATTTTTAAATTGATAGGTTTACAATTCCAGGGGACGGTTCCATGATTTCGCCCCGAAATGAAATTAAACAGGATCTCATTGAGCTGTGCCTGAGCCTATCGAGTTGTGAAATCCTGCTGCGATTAAAAATAAATTGTGATCCGTATCCCAAATAAAACTCATTAAGCATGAAATTATTTTGAGGAATTTACACGGAATCGAAAGGGTTCGATGTATTTGGCAGAAGCTGTCGAATGTGTCGTTTACTCTGAAATTTGAAAACTGGTCAAGAGCGAGTGATTTCATTATTGTGTGTACAAAAATACTTACAGTAATTACGGATTATCAGCGCTCTCGCCTGGAGGAGCAGAACTGCCTGGAGCAAGAGCAGAAACGCCTAGAGGAGAGGACCAAGGAGGTGGAGGCCGAGAATGCGCGGCTCAGGGAGACGACCGAGCGGCAGGCCAAGGAGCTGACCGAGATCCGGGCCCAGGTCGCTCAGCTGCAGCTGAAATTGGAGGGGCAGTCGCCCCCAGCTGCAGCGGCCGGAGAAACTGGGGACGTCATCGCCCTTCTCAACGCACGTTTTGCAGCGCTAGAGAAGCGGCTTCCCCCAGTCCCTAAGGAGACACGCCCAGCCAAGGAGCGGCCGGCCTCTGAGCCGCAAAAGGAGACGGACGCTGGACCGGCCCCACAGGCTCCGGCGCGCGGCAAACCTGCTGCAGCGCGAGAGCCAGAAGATCCAGCGTCCAGGAAGAGGAGGAAAAAGATAAGGAAGGCGGACACCGAAGTGCCGCCCCCCAGGGAGCCCAGACCTCTACCACCTCCCCCCGCGACCATGAACGCGGGTTGGTCGACGGTGGTGAAGAGAGGGAAGAGGAGCGCCGCACAGCTCCCTGCACCAGCCCGTCGGGTGCCCATCAGAGGGCCAGAAGGAAAAAGGCCCAACAAGCCGAATCTCCGCCCCGCGCAAACGGCAGCGGTGGCAATTACGCTGCTGCCGGATGCCGTGGAGCGGGGCGTGAAGTACAGGGAGATACTCTCCAAGGCCAAGGAGAATATCTCCCTGGCCGACCTGGCCATCGAAGGGCTGGTCTTCCGGCCGGCAATAACGGGGGGAATAATCCTCGAGATTAGTGGCTCGGGGACGGAGAACCGTGAGAAGGCGGATAAGCTGGCGGCCAAGCTCCGCGAAGTTCTCCCGGCGGACGGAGTCCAAGTTTCCCGGCCTGAGAGGTGCGCAGAATTGCGCATCTCTCAGCTGGATGACTCCGTGACCGCCGAAGAGGTCAGGGCCGCGATCGTAAAAACGGGGGGGTGCTCGGCGGAGCTGGTTAAGTCCGGTCCAATCCGCCGAGCAAATAGGGGCATGGGGTCTTGTTGGGTCCGCTGCCCCATTGTGGTGGCAAAGAAGCTGGTGGAGAGCGGCCGGCTTCTCGTGGGGTGGTCCGTGGCACGGGTGCTACTACTCGAGACCAGGGACCTACGCTGTTATCGGTGCCTCGAGAAGGGACATGTTCGGTTACAGTGTGGGTCGGAGGTCGACCGTAGCACCCAGTGCTACCGTTGTGGTGGGGTTGGCCACCTTGCTCGCGATTGCAAGAAAGAGCCGCATTGCACTGTTTGCAGCGCGGCCGGCAGGAGGGCCAACCATAATTTGGGGGGGAAAAGTTGTCGGGCACCGAAGAGCCGAAGACCGGTCGCCGGCACTAAGCCAGCCCATCCTGCCCTAGACGCCGAAATGGCGGGGGCATGAGCCCAATGGGCTGAGAGTCCGAAGGCGCCAGAAACGGGGACTTCTGGCGCCGATCGAGGAGTACGGGGCATGCTGGGTGGTCCGGCATGCCCCGTAGTGCGGCAACAACATCTGCCGCACAGAGACGCGCTGCGCTTAGCGCTGCACCTTGCGCGAAGGGGGGGGATTGTGACGAATCGCTAACGCGCATCCCGGCCCCCCCCCATCTGCGCAGAGAAGGACCACCCTGGAGTTTTAGTCGGTTCGAGTCCGACACACCACTCTCTGTCTCCCCGTGGCAGAGAGTGACGGTGCGTGGGCATTTCTCCAGGATAAAAAAAAAAAAAAAAGGTGTCTACTTAGTGAAAGTGTTGAGAGGTATTATACACCACCCTCGGTTGTTAGAGTGCATGAGTGTGTGTGCCGGACGAGTACACTATGCGCCGGCGGTGGCCCCCGCTGCTGCAAGTGCCGCGCGCGCGCACCGCGCTGCTGCAGCGGGCGCCGCTCGTGCGAGCGCTTCGATTACTGAATGCCATGGCAGAGCATTCTGATTTATTTTATAATAGGCCAAATGAGGTCTTAAGATTGGCTATTAATATAGCATCAAAAACGACGTAATTGTATTGGGTTAAGCCTGTAACGATTATGTTTGTATGCTTATAAATAAATAAATAATAAATCCACAAATTGAAACAACTTCAAGCTTTCTTCATAAAGTTTATATCAACTGCAAGGTGGTACAAACAATTTCAGCGCTCTGTTGTAGCTTTTGTCGTTATAGAACACAAAGTAAAGGCAAAAATGCTACTAGGAATTTCACTATAACCGGGAAATTGTTTGAACTGCTGTTGCTTTGTAAGTGGCGCAGACAGTCAACTATTTTGGTACGCAGCGTTTGAAATTGATTTTACCAATATATGTTCGTATACCTTTAGATAAAAGATTTTTGCAGGCATATTGCGAAAACGCCTGGGAATTCTTTTTCCTGCGGAAATGAAGTGGAGAACCACGTGCAATGTAATGGAAACACTTGGTCTTGTATTTCTGCGATATGGTTCAGATATATATGAGGTTTGAATAATAATGTAACCAAGTGAAACAACACCAGTGACTTTTTTTCATAATAAATTTCGAATTTCCTTGCAATCTTACTAATTTTAAACTTCATTAAAGACATTTTCGCATGCAATATTTTCGGAATAAAAATAAATAAAATCTCAAACTACTACGATCATTTAGGTACCGGCAATCTTATTTCTCTGAAATAATTAGAGTGCTCCTTAGGGTTCTTTAAAATACAAAAATGTAGACAAGGTTTACCACGCCTCATAAATACAAACGTAGCGTAAACTTGAATTTTGATAGAAAAGATAGAAAATCAGTTACCAAATACAAATCGATACCAAGACTTTGTTTTGCAAGCTATTTATTATTAAATATTCTAGCATTTATAGTCAAACATGCAGTATTTTTTATTTATTAAATGTAACGTTTTTTATGTACAAATTATAGTCTGTTAAAGATGCTTAATAGTCTTATAAAAAATCAAAGAAAATTTCCCTAATGTTTGAGCCCGCGCAGCAAAGACCTTTATGAAAAAAACATCTAACAGCTTACTTAAACGTACCGATCACCTAAAACATGAACAATAAATAGTAAACAAATGCGAATCGGTCTCGCCTACATTCATCTCCAGAAAATTCTAGTCCCTAATTCGTATTTATTGTTAGAGAGGAAACAGAAATACATTATCTGTGAACATTTAGCCTAACTATGAAAATATCAGCGGCCATGGTACGCCACTATGCTGGGTTACTCTCTTCATTTAGTTTCTGTTTGCTTTCTTGAATAATAGAATTTACTTCAGAAGACACTTCCACTAAAAAGGCTCAGTTGCACCAACTTTAACGATAACAGACGAGTTACGGTTGTCAAATGGCAAATCATATATAAGATATGACAGTTTAGACAGTTGTGAAATCATTCAATTAGTTACCTACCCTTATATGTAGGAGAAATTGAGGCTAAGTCTTCTTCAATTCAGTTTATGTTAAGAGATTGATCACCAATGAACAAAACTGCGCCATCGACATTGTCAAATACCCTAGTAACCTTTTGAACAAAATCACCAAGCGAACGACATTGTCAAATACTATTTATATATATATATATGTGGGATAGCGGATGTATCCGAACGTTGTGCATGAGCGATGCCTGTACGTTTGAATATTCGAACGAAGAGAATGTCAGAGTTAGATTTGAACGACGAACGACGATGTGCAAGACGTGTGTGTGATATAAATTAATTTTATTTGGCTAATATATTTCGATTATTTACAATTTGCTTCTTTCATTTCCCATTCCACTACAAATTTGGGGGCTCGTCCGGGATGGGAATGAAAAGGCATTCAAAATTCTAAATTTTTAAATTTTTACGAGGAACGACGGTCGCCATTACGACGACGAAATGAAAAATTTTGAAGACGTAAAATTTTTTCACGAAATGACGATTGTGATGTTGATGGAGAAGTTAAGACGATTGTGAAGAAAATTGAGACGATTGTGAGGAAGATAAAAACGAATAAGAAAGGGAACTAAAAATGACGAATATATTCCAGCTACCTGAGTTTAGCGGGCGGGATAAATCCTATCGTCAATAAACTTGACTTTTATAAACAAAGACGTAAACAAAACATTAAAATTTTGCACGACAGACTCAAATGAAATTATGGAAGAAGAGCATCACAAAAATGTGGAGGATGATCCCAAGGAAAACGCTAAAAAAGAGAATAATATGGAATTTGTTGTGACGGAAAGTAAGACATTATTTTCGTGCACAGCGGAGGAGGCACCTAAAAAAAATAATGTTCCATTTACCAATACATTGCGATACCCTCTAGAAGTAGAAGAAGTATTGAAACAATTAGTCGAAAATGATGTGGGTAGAGGTGCAGAATGTTATGACGATGTAATGATGAAAGAAAGAGTACCGTAAAACGGGGTGAATAGATAGGTCTGCGATGTTTTTTACCGATTTACGTAATGTTGTAGAAAAGACACCCGACTATTAATGCATGTATTCATAGAGTCTTAGCTCAAATAAACGTAAAATATAAATGTCTATTTGGGTATGTTGATATTTAATAAGAATTTCATAAAAATATAGATGATTTCTATTTACCTTTCCTCTGGGGACAATAGTCACGCTTGAGGGGTGAATGGAAAAAAATTATAGGGTTGCCCCATTGTAGTTCCTAACATAATATTGTTATTTAAGATCAAGGTAAGCAAATGAAACTCTAGAAGGTTGAAATATAAAGAAACATATTTATTAAATCGAAAATCTTTAAAATTATTAAACTCAACAAACTTAATACTTAAAATAATTATTTGTATCAAATCAGTTGTCTCCATATTTTTATATCAATCATTAAACATAGGTAATCAATATTAATCAACTTAAATATTTATTGTCACAAACTGCGGACCCCAAAACAAAACTTATCATAACTTTTTATTATTATTTCGAATATAAAATATATTTAGGAACAAAAAGTAACCATTTCAAGAGAGCTTTCAGTTGTAGTTACAATTAATTTCTTAAAAGATGGAGTATTAATCATAGATATTCTTATCAAATTATTAAATAATTATTTGTATCAAATCAGTTGTCTCCATATTTTTATATCAATCATTAAACATAGGTAATCAATATTAATCAACTTAAATATTTATTGTCACAAACTGCGGACCCCAAAACAAAACTTATCATAACTTTTTATTATTATTTCGAATATAAAATATATTTAGGAACAAAAAGTAACCATTTCAAGAGAGCTTTCAGTTGTAGTTACAATTAATTTCTTAAAAGATGGAGTATTAATCATAGATATTCTTATCAAATTAATAAATAATAATAACAATAAATATAACAATTAATCGTTTTCAGGATGTTATTGGAACCACTAAATTTTGTCATCAGTTAAATCTCGTAAAATTTCAGCATCACTTCTGTAATAGCTATTTCGTCGCTTGTTTTGCCTTTTTTCTTTTTTTATGTTAATTAGTGTGTTCAATGGTATTTTTTTACATTAATTTAAATTCACCCCACGTGCATCACTCGCGACTTTTTCTATAGAAATAATTTCAATCTTTTTTATTTTAGCCTTATCCTCTTTGGTTTCCGAAGTCTTAACGTTAATATCACCTTCACACTTCTCAGCCTCAATCGAATCTATTAATTCACCGAATATTGTATCTGGTTCTATACCAAGAAGTAAAGAATCGTCCCTACATGCACTTTCTTCAATGTAGTTATGAATAAGTAGTTCTTCATCTTCTTTTCCTGAATCATTGACAATATTATATTCATCTAC
This sequence comes from Glyphodes pyloalis, assembly GCA_037074685.1. NCBI lineage: Eukaryota > Metazoa > Arthropoda > Insecta > Lepidoptera > Crambidae > Glyphodes > Glyphodes pyloalis. Next base: position 6,533,350 of record JAYKKO010000015.1, on the reverse strand, counting down.
ACATACTACAGGCAGCAAATTGATGTCAACTTCTTTAGTTTTTTCATCTAATCTCAACATACTAATTTTAGCTTTCATATCATCTTTGTTCATCAAATCATTGTTCAGCTTTTCAATAAGTTGTTTTACTTCTTTTTTATTTTGGTTTGTCTTGCATTTGGACATTTGATCAACAAATTTCTTTGTAGGTTTACTTTTTAAATTTTCGGGATCAATGTTTTCTATTTCTTTATTCGTAATTTCACTTTCGGGATCGAAATGTACTGTCTTTCCTGGAACTACTTTTACCTTTTTCTTATTGGTTGCTTGTTTACATTTTTTTAATACCTTCTTCGTAATTTTGGTTTCAGATTCACTTTCTATATTATCATCATCTATGTTTTCTACGCTTTTTCCAGATTCTGCATTTAATTTTCGTTTTCGCGTTGGTTCCTTAATATAGAGCCATATCGCATTTCTTTAAGTATATCTAAAACTGATTTATCCACTGCGTATCTTGACTTATCAGGGTCTTTATTGTCATCATTGGGAAGTCTTGATAAAACTTGATCGCGATCAATAGGAAAAATTCCCGCTTTTTGGAATCCTGCTTTAAGATTTGACTCGACATTTTCTGTCAAGTCATTTATAAGGTGTTTTAATAATTTTGGAAAACATCCTTTTGGTACTGATGCTTGGTTTTTGCCGTCTGATTTTTTCCATTTAAGTAAAATGTTTCTCCAAGCAATTTTCATTGGCCTAAAAAGGGCGATGTCAAGAGGCTGTGTTAAATGTGTTGAATTAGCGGGTAGAAAAATAAATGAAATATTTTCTTCCTCACAAATTCTTATAACTTCAACTGATAGATGTGACGACAAATTGTCACCAATCAGAATTTTTCTTCCAGGTTTATGTTTGAAGAATGGAATGACAATAGACTTAATATAATCTTCAAAGGTTGTGCTGTCTATCCATCCAGATGCAGTTCTATTGTAGCGTGTCCCTTTAGGTCCATTTGTAGTCCATGTATCGTAAACATTGTTTGCTTTATAAATTACATATGGAGGCAAGAGTTCGCCTGCTGCTGTACCAGCCATCATTACTGATATTGAAGATTTTGACTGATTAAGGACTCTTTCAGGGTATTTACATCCCCTTTTGACTATAACCTTCTTGCGGCCAGGATCATCACAAAGATTCGTCTCATCGTAGTTAACAATATATTTGGGATCAATGTTTGTCAGTGATTCCTCTAATTCCTCAAAGTATTTCTGAATTGTATCGGATGAAACTTGAGCTCTCGACCTTTTGATGTTTTGACACATTCTTAAAGAAATTGAATCTTTATGTCTTTTTAGGAATCTTGAAGCGAAATCTGGCCCTGGCATATTATTTTTGAAACGCCTGTGTGTGATACCTATATTATCCAAATATGATTTAACCATAATCCTTAAATCGTAAGTGTCTAACGGATAACCCCAGTTGCTGCATATATTCAAATATTGTACAATATGACGTTCTGTGTCTTCATCTAAAGCATTCTGTCCTCCTTGGGATTTCATAGATTTCCTATTATGTCTATATAGAACCGATTTGTTTATATTATATTTTTCTGCAATACAGGCCAATGAACAGCTTGGAGTAGTTTGATACTCTTCTAAAGCTTGCTTAATTACATTACTGTCATATTTGCGGTATTGCCTACCTCGTGGGTCTGGTATGTAGTGTCGAGGCATATTTGTACCTGAGAAATTAAACAATATCATAATTAACATAAATAACGAGCTGGTGCCTATTACTTCATAGTAAAAAATTAAAAAAACCTATAAATTAGCCATTGCAATCATCACCTACTTTATCGGTGGGCCACGTGAAATGTTGTTAACATTTAAGGAGAATTCAGAACGGTTAAAAAAGGGGTACGTAATATAATGTTTAGATGTTATAGACAGCAGTGTCATATTTATATATAAAATTCAAATTAAATACTTTGTGGCAGCCCTGTCATAACAATGTCTAACCACCCCTCTTTCGTAGCCATTCTCCCCTTTGCTGTGTCTATTAACCATATAAGTGTGTCCATTAACCCCTCAAGCGTGTCTATTCACCTCCTTTACGTGTCTATTTACCTCAAAAAATTAAAGAAAATAAGGCGCATAAAATAATAACAATTTTACGTTAAAATGCATGTTCTTACCTTAGTTTATGCGATAAAATCTTCTTGTAAGATCACGTACAAGTAATTCACAACAAAACTTCGACAAATTAAACACAAACTGCAATTTTTTACTGACGAACAACTTACATTCTCCTAACCGTTTATTGAATTGTCAACTTTGACGTTCAGTTTTGACATTTTTTATTCTTCTGTCACAAATATGATGTTGCCAGAATAAGGAAAAAAGTGCTACCAATAAGTTCTAATTTCGGAATTTTCGTTAATATTACCGAGCTTACAAAAAAATAAGTTTGAATTTTAACCAAGTTTTTTTTCTATTCCCCCCGCGAGTTCTATTCACCCCGTTTTACGGTAAGGAGACAAAATATACACACTTTATGCAAACGATAACGTATTTTTGTACCAAGGTTACAAACTGCATCTTTGTAATGATTTCTTTTCTGAGAGTTCAGAAAATAAGTATTATTTAGATTTCAAGGAGGAATTGGAAAGAAATTTTAAAAAGAGGAAAAAGGAGGAGTTTTAGATGTTTTTTATTGGTTTTATTTGTTTAAGAAAGATGAAAATGAGTTTTGTTTGTTTTGTATTTGAAGAAGATATTTAGTTTGATTTTATGTTTAGTTGTTACGGCGTTGTGTATTGGTTTTTAAGTTGTTTTATGATGAAGTTAAGAAGTTATTTTGGTTATAAGTTGTAAAGTGTTTAGTTTTTTTTATGATGTTTATGTGTTTATTTTGCTTAAGTTTTAAATGCGTACGAGTTATGAAAGATGCTTATGACGAGATGGTAAGAACGACGGTACGAAGATATGAAAGCTGTGTTTGATGATGTATGTCTAAGGACAGACATGTTTGCAGGATGGCCGAGTGTGGGATAGCGGATGTATCCGAACGTTGTGCATGAGCGATGCCTGTACGTTTGAATATTCGAACGAAGAGAATGTCAGAGTTAGATTTGAACGACGAACGACGATGTGCAAGACGTGTGTGTGATATAAATTAATTTTATTTGGCTAATATATTTCGATTATTTACAATTTGCTTCTTTCATTTCCCATTCCACTACATATATATTTTTAAATTGTCTAAAATATGAATTGAAACATCCTAATACTGTGTGTTTAAAGGTAGAAGTGCCCCAGTGAATTATGTAGGTACCCACAATGTTTTACCGCAATATATCGACAAGAATATCTACAACACAGAAAACCGAATAGATTAGAGCTGCTGGCGTATTGTTGTACCTTGTTTGCTTATTTGTTACTAAAAAGGCCTTGTAATAGAGAATAACAGCTTATTATATAAGATAATAAGAATGATAACAAGTGGTTATAGACCTGGCATTATTAAAGTGCCTGATCATGGCTCCATATTTTAGTTAGTTATTAGACGATATTTTTCATAAAAACCATGACTGTTCTGAACTGATTTTAAGAATCACCAAACATGAAATATTGCCTAATATAATTTATTTTGATACATAAATAAATAATAAGTAGGTATATGTGCAGAACGTTACACACACGCACTTTTAAAAAAACACGTAATATTAAATTTACATAATTAAGAATATTTTCATTAATTCAATTGGGTAGCCTAAGACAATTCTTAATAAATCAAATTCACATTATATTTACAATGATTCATAAAGCATTAAAACATAAAACAAAGTTGAAAATATGGCTCCAAAGATAATGTTCTACGTGCTCCACTCTTTAAGGGGTTACGAAATAATTCAACGGAATGGGCCCTTATTTAAACAGAGCCCCATCTACGCGTCGTCCAAGATTGTGCTAATTGCTTTCCCGCTTCCGCTGTAAAAAACCACTCCACTTGTTAATTAAAGACATTTTTGTTCCCTAATGGCGGCACAGGCCGTTTCATTACAGCCGCTCTCATTGCACCTAACGGCAAACACCGAGTGGTGCCGTGTCACCCTATAAATTAGTTTTATAACCAACCTCCAGATGGAGAAGGAAATTAATAAGCCATTTTATAAGCGGTCCCGGGCTCACTTCAACTCGAGATAACATTACAAACAATAACAGTCTCGGCAATTCATTAGTAGGCGTCTTACGGCGTCGCGGCTTTGACGAAGAAGATTTAAGCGCTTGAACACTTACGACGATGTAAAATATTTTCAAAGCACCTTGGCTTTATATCCAGATTATAAGCAGACTGTTTTGCATAAATTACGTCATACTTTAATAGTGTTTATGCCTGTAGTAAACAACGAAACCATATGTTTTCCTTTAAGCAATTATTTATATTAAAAAAAATAATAATAATAGTACCCTAAAGTTGCTTAAAATATTTTGGCACACTTTGAGCTACATGACAATCTAAAATTTTGAAAAATAGAATGTTTACCAGCCCACTCGATACTTCATAACATTCATAGCCTAAAGTCCTATCCTAAAAACTACCTGGAACTAAGACCTTGCCTTAAATCGCTCACAAAGCAAGATGTTAAACATCAAGGAAGCAATACATTGCTGCTATTTTATGCTATACATATAGTGCAGCGTCTCAATTCCTCAATAGAATAAGTCTTTTTTTGATCGTTACTTAAGTATTGAATTGTTTTACTCATATGTTAGTCAATCCAATTTTGTTGTCAATTAAGATACCGGATTATCTGGTTTATTTGTTTATGGACTTTATGGAAAAGTTCTTATTTAAATCCTATCTCATCCAAAAAAAGATTTCAATATATTTTTACCCAAATAACCGTCGCAAATTCCATTACAGGTCTACGTATTACTGATAGGATTTAGAAAATTAAATTGGAATAAAATGGATTCGAATCTTCCAAATCGATGAAACGTAAAAAGGTTTATCAAGTAACCGTGGCTGCTTTCATGAATGAACAAGTTTCAAAATAGAGTCACGTAGGCGATCCTTTAACTTGTGTGAAACAGTATCGCAATCCTTAAAATACGAAGAAGGTATTTTTAGGTCACACAACTAAAATCGTCGACCGATTTCAGTTTTGATATTGAGATCATGCTAAATTAGTTTGTGACTGATAATTGCGTTTATTTTTCCTAAATGATTACTTTGTAGGAAAATAAATACTAAATTAGATAAGATAACGTAAGTCTAATCAACTTGTGTCCGATAAAACATACATAGTAATTTCTATTAGGTATGTATTATAAATGATTAACGCCTTGCTCGGGACCCTTTACCAACCTAGTTCAAATCTGATTGAACAGGTCTAGGACTAAAAAAAGCAAAACACGCTTTCGTGAATTCCATAGACCAATAAAGCACAATAGACCTTTGTAACACTAAAGGAAAAATACATCTTATGTATTTTATCACACTTATATTGCTCACCTTAATATTTTTCCACGTGTAGACCCACTTCTATTTCAAATAACAGGATGTGACAATCAGGCATTACTAGATTTCCTATACAATTATTTTTGTGAAATCATTGGCTTAAAAAAATGCCATGGGAAAGCTATGTATGAATTTGGAGCACTTTTTTGCAGATAACATCACGTTTACGCGTATGTGAACATCTAGTGTAGTTCCAAAAGATCATAGGTATCTTCGACAGTAAAATTACTACGAGCTACGAAAGCTACCATTTTTCTGTTTTAGTTCATAGTTCAGTAACCAAGTAAAATTTTGTGAATAATAATGATTTATATATTGAAGAGTCCATAGTAAAGTTTCCAATAGAATTTTGTTAATGGATTTGAACATTTCATCATTAATCATTAAGGGCGATGATTCAGAACTGCGCAGAATAGACAAAAAGTATTTGTAATAAATGTAGTCTACGCGGCCAACTTATCGTTGCGTATCTATCTAAAACAGTGCTCTTATTAACATATTTTTTCCTCCAAAAGTACAATTCTAAACACACTTTATACATAGCAATTCTCACAGGTGAATAATGGCTGTTGTAACGTAATAATGTTTCGTTTTATTAAGTTCAAACAGATTGCGTGGTCATCGGCAAGAGATACCTACTCCCGTTGTCCTTAAGATTTTATACTAGTTTAAATACAATGATTCCAATAGCCGAGAGGCGTGCAGAATGGGCCTTGGCGTGGCGCCTTCTCTGAGGTCCAGAGATCGATTCTCAGTCAGGTCATTATGAAAAACCAACTTCCTTCAAAAATAATTGTCTCGGGTCTATGTTTTCGTGACACAAATACATAAGCTACTTACTTAGGTTCATCCAATATTAAGTTATTAGTTGATGTGCTTTAAAAACTATTTTTCTGAAGTTATTTTAATTCCATTTCACAAACATAAAAATATGGCTGCACTCATAACGGCAAAAATATTTGAAAGCAATTCAATAGCATGTTGCAACTCAAAACCAGCGATGTAATATTTACAAAAAATACAAAAAACAAAAACTTTTTGTGAGTAAATACTGGCGACGCTTAGCGGCTAAATTGGTCTAAATCATTCATACTCAACCTTTTATCCACTGGGCCACGACATGAGCTGTTAAAACTCAGTTAGGGCACCAAAACTAAAAATATAGTGCAGAGAGAGACCAGTGGTCCGCAGTTTAAATACAGTTGATTTTTGCACCCCAAAGAAGAAAGAAGAAGGGCGGTTTTTGACTAGCTCTGACACAAATAAACCAATTTCGGTTGTTTTTGTATTTGAAAGCCAGTTTCCTTGCGATCGCGGTGGTTCTTAGCTATGTTTGGGTAAAATCAGTCCAGCAGTATGAGAATATCAGCGTATTTTTCTGTTCAAGGGGTTTTCCTTAAACGATTAGTTATTATGCGTATAAAACCAGATATTTTTAATTAACTGAAAATAACCTTGTAATGACTAACGCGTTCATACCAAAATCCTAATTCAAAAGCAGAAAAACCAAATAAAAGATTTTACAGACAAAGCGGAACGATACGGAACGTAATGAGCTCAGAGTTTCGCCGGCATTTGTTCGCTTGATCGCTACGGAGGCGTTCGCGGCAACTTTAGACGAATAGTTCGCTGCAAACTGGACTCTTCGCTTTCGACTACGGCTATTTTTGTTGGCCTAATTCATCGTTATTTATAAGTAGGTTAAGAGCAGTAAAGAACAAATGAAAGCGACCAACGAATAACTGATGCCGGTGCTCTTTTTCTAATGAAATAATTTTATGTAATATCTTTAACGTCAATTCGTTACAACAGGCTTAGTACGGCAGCAGTTGTAGTTGATTTTATTGATAATGCACCTCCTAGCTTTCATGATTATATGTTAATGGACTGTAATTATTTTATTATTGGTTCCAAATTTGCCCTTCTACAATTAAAAAGTATTTTCATATATAGTTTCTCTTGTAGGAAATATTGTAGACAAAATGCAGTGGATTTGCAAGCAATTTTATCACACGCTGCAATTCAAACAATACATTGCGTCGTTTAGAACTTTGTCGTTACGTTCAAAGGGGAACTTTTTGATGGGTAAATACTCGTGTGGCTTTGTGACTGAATCAGTATAAATATATATTTGTGGGTTCCGTTCAGAGTACCGAAGAACACTCGCTTTTTTTTATCAGTATTACATAGGTACTACCCTAGACTTCGATGACATGTGAGACAACAGTGAGTGAATAAAACAGTGCGTAATTAATATGAAAATTATAAAATTTACATACCATTTTACCTACACATTTAAAAGAAGACTAAGAATAGAATGAACCACGTGTACTTTTATATGTTTAATGGGGCTAAAATTGAATAAAACTGATAATTAGAGCATCCACCTCTGAGTTGTCTTAATAAATAAATAGATGGGCCAGACCACCACACCAACCACCTGGTCTGAAACTAAGGTTTCCCCTTGTACTTTGAGCACCAGACGACGGTTATTAATTTGGGTGTCATCCCAGCACACCTAGACCCAAGTAAATTTAGAAAAGTTGAGAATCTAACCCGGGACCTTCCGCGCTTTGACCGCTTACCTTAGCCACTGCGCCACTGAGGTCGTCGAGATAATTATTTAAATGTACTACGTACGCTTTTAATAATCTATCATTGTCTTTAAAAGTAACTTAAAACATTGCGAAAAGATAAAAATATAACAGTTACGTACAAACGGGAACTTTGTGGGTAAATATTCTAGTGGCTTAGATGAATCAGTCTGAAAAAGACTGGCAGGTTCCGACCAAGATATCAGTCGAATCAAAACGCGGAACACAATAAAAGTTGTTGCGGAACAAAATAAAGCGAAACGATACGAAACGTAATGAGCTCAGAGTTTCGCCGGCATTTGTTTGGTTTGCTCGATCGCTGCGATGGCGTTCGCGGCAACTTCAGGCGAAATAGTGAGCTGGAATCTTGAGGTTTTGCGCTTCACTAAATTACTTTGCTTAGAAGTGAATCGGTCATTTCAAAAACCTCATAAGTCACCAAATTATAATTTTTCAGAACTCAATTAAAACTGTTTCGCACTAAAACAAGTAAATTTTAAATCAATTTTTTATGCCTAATTTATTATTTGGGTCGTATAAAAATGAAACAGCGAATAATATTTGTAATTTATCACTGAAAACAATGAAAAAAACTTGAAAAACTATTCTTGACTTACGTTGTTTTAGCAGGAAATGGGGTTAGTGGTAGTATTATTTAATCAAAATTATTGTTAAAATCATATTTTATTGCTTATTATTGAAAATTGCACTGAATTACGACTTATTAGCATTTGAGATGTATTAATTTGTCATGTTTAAATATATTTAATGAAATTAATCATATTCTCTATCATTTTTATCTGGATTTTATTAAACATTTTCGGTTGGTCAGCTTTAAATGTTGTTATTAAATGGCATGTGCTCTTCAAAAATACTATTCCCAATTTGCGTTAAATCGTCTAATGTCAATATATCATTTACACTGTTCCATTTGACGAGAAAATAATACATTGACTTGCATGGTAAATACATAGAATACGCATCTTTTTATAGGGAACCATTTTCTTCAAAAAAGCATGTTAGGAAAAAAAGGTGACTTATGAGGTTTTTGAAATGACCGATTCAAGTAAGTTGAGAATAGTAATGATTTAACTCATGGGTTGAGAGTAAGATACTCGTAAAGCAATAAGAATGTTGTTTCTAATTTGGTGCAACGTCTTTTTTTTTTCAAATTCGGATCGGATTATTATCCTTACAGATTGAGAAAGCAGAAAGAGTACTGAAGTACATGTGTGTTGCGCGAAACCATGCGTAGGTACTTCGAAAGTTCCCATTAGCCAACTTTTTTCGAAAATGGCATATAAAATATTTATTTACCAAATATACTCTCTTTTTTCCATCAAATATAACATATTATTTGTTGATTTGATGGGTTAAGTATTTCAAATTATTTATTTATTTAAAACCTAATTAATAACGGATTGTGCAAAGTTATGTAATTTGTCGGGAAATATCCGTAACGTATCACAGATCTTGTATGAATATTATCTCAAAGATTGGAACAAAATCCTCAAGATGGAATTCATAAACCGTCATTTACTATACCTTTAAAGGATATTATACCTAAACTTTAATATTTCTGCAATAACAAGACACGTACCTACAAACACAAATATTCATTTATCATTCTCAAATATACGTATTCCAAGGAAATAGCTATAATTTCTGGATGAAAGGCGGAAGGCTCCCTAAGTGGTTTTAAACTGTGAGGCGCAATCTATGGGCGCAACTAAATTTGAAAACAATCGCGATACTTCCGACAAAATTACCCATTTTCGGCCCGGCACCAATTGTTACAAGAAGTTTATGGATATCTTCGACATGGTATAAGGGAATGAAGTAATTGGACAAATGGAATAAAGTCGTACTGAACATCGGCCAAATGAAAAAATACAACAAACGTACATATTTTGATTAAAACACGCTTATACCATATTAAACAGCATAGGCTTAAAGCTGTATAATATGGTACAAAGTTACTGTTCTTCTCAGTAGAAATTGTTCCGAAACGAAGATGCAGTCACTTTGAATGGTATTTAATAGTGAGATCAAAAGAGTTATAATATAGGCAACCTACTCGATTAAAAATATTTTGAATTGATAATTAATAACAATAAACAATTATAAGTATCTTTAAAAGTGTAAAACAAGAAAAATGAAATATTTGCTGTATTTTGTTACAAAATAAGTTCAGCCATTTTGTAGAAATATAATAATGGAAGAATGATACAAATCGGCATTACAATCAAGTATAATTAATATTAAACGCTTCTTGCAAGCTTCTTAAGTTATGAAGCGGTTGATTATTATGAAAATGAAGTTAAAGTCAAATTATATCTATCAAAACAAAATATTACAGATCGTTAAAACGTAGCAAAAAATTGAAGGATCGTATCCTAGAATTATTGGCACAATAAAATTTTGTTCGGGCTCATTTTATTGTGGAAAAGAAATAACTCCGTGAGTTTGAGGGACTTTTATTAACCGTTTTATCAAAGCGAGAAATCCGTGGGCTACAATGATTAAGAGACTAATAAAATGGCAGCCGAGCCGATTGGTTTCATTTTTATCAAAATAAACAAAACATTTCCACCAACTAGTCCAAAAGCCTATCACAATTTATGAGAGAGATTTTGTTTTCCTCGTATTTTCTTTTTTCAAAAACTTACTAGGTACTTAGGTATTTTGGTTTAGTCACGACATGATCAAACAAAGTATTGGTCTGGTAAGTAGGTACTCGTTAGTAGTAAATAGTCATTAATTGCTGCTATAAATGGTGGAAATAAGAGATGTTATCTTAAAAATTAAAAAATTGTAAATGAAACTGAAGAGAAGGCACGTTTTGTTTTTAATAAACAAAAAATATTAATGCACATCCAAAAAAACGTTTGATCTTAAGAATTTTCAAAGAACGACATCTGTTTTTATGTGTTTTGTTTTTGTTAGTAGACCTGTCAACGCTGAAGTTTCATATCGTCGTACAATATAATTAACAAACCGCTATCTATAATTTCAAGACCCAACACCCCACACTACTTATATTACGCAAGGCGCTGACATATGCGTTGACTAAACTGACGTGAACTCTGGGTCCACGCAAACTGAGTCGACAATGAGGTTAACCGTCGCAAGAGTTAAGAGCATGTGGTCCGGAGGTAGGAAGGAGGGTGCAGCTCGTTCAGCCGTTTATCTGATGTCCCTTACCCCCTCCCCACACCTGCGTTAAAATTAGTTTCCACATTTCACATCAAGTCTGCTTCGTTAAGCCCCTTGTACCTGAGTAAGCGTTTGGATAGCTGTGCGCATGTTGCGAGGTAGTAAATGTGGGTATTAAAAGACTAACCGTTTAAAGTATGTCGTGTTTGTTAACAGGACATTTAAATGTAATAATAACCTACAATAACTGTATTAGTAATCAAAGAGCGTTTCCTGAAATTGCTTTGATTCTATGGTAAGTAGCTAAAACACTTGTGTTTCAGTAATAGGAAATATATACATATTACAATGTTCAGTAGCTTTAACTAAGATAATTTCTGCAAAGAAGCATCTAAAGGGTAGTATCACAAGTCAATTTTCTTTGGTCCGTCAAACAACCCTCCTCAATCAAGATAATGGAAACGTGGTTAACCTCAGAATAATTTAATTCAAGAGCTGCTGCTAGTAGTAGCTTAAAACTGTTCTTCATTTTCAAGGGAAAATGAATCTACGTTGCGTAGACAAACACATTTTCTCTAGAACAAGTGCACCATTTGTAACGCTTTTTAAAAGTTATGCTATAAAGGTCAATCTTTTAATCATATGCTATATCAAAACATCTCCAGCTGTCTTCCTTGATATGAGATTGATATCTATTTGGTTTTTAATTCTGTAGCATCCAAAGCGTTCGCATATATGTTTTGAGTTTGAACACGCTGGATAAAATGTATCTTTTGACTAGATAATATACAGTAGACATGATAAATGAAGCCCCACCCTTTCAAATACACAAAGTCTGTGAACGCGATAACAACCTTCATAGAATAAAACATACAGAAGGATAATTAAACATTTTCAAGTTACTTTTACAATATAGGCATGTCACAACAACAAATTCAATCAATTTTCGAATAGGTACGTCCTACATTTAATATCAATTATGAAATCATTCGGGCCAAGTTTATCATGCGAATGAGTGTCGACTCCCCAACAGCTTTAATGACTTACCAACCATATTGTCATATATTTTCAATCTGAATTTATTTATTTTTTCATTCCATTTTTTTTAATCAAGTCACTTACTCTCTCAGTGTAAAATATTACACCTGATTTGCATAGTATAGGCCATCGAATGTTATGACATATACCTTAGAGTACCTAATTCAAGATTTTCATAAGCAGCTTTAAATATGTAGATTATAATATTGCTAACAAATAATATGCACGTACCGTTTATTACGTTCTAGACTACAAAACTCAATTAGGTACACTTACAACATATTATGATTATTATTGGAACTTAGCTTTTTAAGATATTTTATTTTAATTTGTAACTAAGAAAAAATTTTCGTGTATCCAATTTATTAAATTGTGCGTTAAAAATATCGCGATGCGTGCCTTCTGTTAAACAACGTAGGCTGTGGAGCTATCGAATGGAATGTGCGCAGCGATTGCCTCCGAATAGGCGCCCATCGGCGTACGCCAGTCACCGGAGAATTGTACGTTATGGAGCTTTTTCCATGCGACGAATCGGTCTAATAGTCAGCGTTTTGTTGTTCGGATAAGCTCGTATTTAAAACTAAATCGAATTTATTTTTCTGACTGGTTTACCTTTGCAAACTGCATGCCGTATGGTGTAGACGACATTCATTTTGGGAATTAAAGCTCTGTACTCGTCGTACTGAATTTCATCTGAGGCAGTTCAATGATTTAGCTGTTAAAAAGGTTAAGTTCATACATAGGTATAGTCACTCCTTGTTTCAAAGTTTCAGGGTAGGCAAATATCTTGTTCATCCACACAGCAGAGAATGCCGCATTTCCACCAGTTCAAAACATTAATCAATTTAAACATAATATTATTATGATAAATGTTTATCTTAAACTATTATGTTTATCTTAAGATTTGGGTTTTTGTCTTATTTAACGTTTTAAAACCTCTCGCGCCACACAACACAACCGGATGTTAAAATCACATCGGGCAACTTATAAAAAGCAAAGATTTATTTTGAGTTTCAACAGTATTTTACGAATTATTTAGGTTTCGTTAGTTTTTCCATTAGAAATAGGTACACTACTTTGCATAACTAAGCAGAAAAAGACTACTAATTCTACATGGACCGCCATACAGACCAAAAATGGAAATGGTGGTCTCACTCAATGATTTTCAACAGTTAGAAACTTAAACAAGTTATGCTTCCTCACTGATATGAAAACCTTTGTTTGCTAGACATTAAGTTTTCAATTTGATACAATTTATTTAACAAAATGCATAGTGCATTTAAAATGATTATTTAAAAACTCTAAAAACCAATGTGATACCATCATATGTATAATGCGTGCCCTGAAAAGTTTTATGCAGTGGGTAGCCACTGCATAAAACTTCCCGGTTGGTCCCCATTTTCTGAGGAGTTTTGCAGGATCCGGATCAACCTGACCCACCACTACAAAAACTACAATAGTTTACATGTCTTTAGAGGAACATCCCTGTCAGTATTTCGAATGGTATGGGCATTCAGTTCTTGAAACGCCCATACTGTCCATTCTCCAGATTCTTTTCAGTTTATTCCTTTCAGAGATAAATACAATTTGTATTTCCAAGAAAAATCATTTCACAATTCCGAGACACTTTAAAAAGTCATTAAGCGAGCGAGCTACGTTACAAGAACGAAATCGAGGGCGAAAAACTAAATTGCATACCCGAACGAAAACTAAGTTGAAGGAGCTGCGAGCCATTCCCTTTTTGTTTAGGCAAATAAATAGTACGTTAAGTCAAATAGTCGACAATCGTCTCAGAAAACACTTTTGATATAAACTGATACCCTGGTAGTCATTTCTCTCGCCACGATATGTAGGTATGTACGTTTATCGTATTATAAAATATATAATAATAAAATGTATTTATTTCCACCACAAAATTACATGCCTCTTACAAACTAAAATGGCTTATCGTTATGGGATAGGGACTGAGACAGATAATATTGGGGAGGACTGGAGCCTAAGGTAGGATAATCCTGAATTTCAGGTCTCCAGGAGCTCCCACCCGAACTGTGAAATGTTGTTTGAATAACTACTAACTAATGACTGAAGAATACCAAGAATAAGCATAAAACAATAGTGAATAAGTATATTAGGCTGTGTTTGGGCATTTGTGCATGTTGCTGTGGAGTGTGTGTGGTTGTGTGAGAGTATGTGTGTGTGTGTGTGTGTGTGTATGTGTGTGCGCGTGCATATCTGAGTGTGGATGTGAGTGTAAGGAACCAAAGGTGTATGTACTGAGAGTTCAGAGTAACAATTATTTTATCAGTGATTCTGTGTCGGAGTAGTTGAGGTCTAGTAGGAAATATTTGATAGTAGATCTGCATTCGTATAGAATTTTAGGGTACAAATTCAGTTTAGCGTTGAGTATGTTGTATAAGTGTTTGGCAAGGAAACAAGACTGGTGTCTGATAAACGTTGTGTTGTGTTTACCCATTTGGCACACTTTTGTCGGCCTGCGATTATTGATTTGGTTTGTCTTTGGGATAAATGGTAACTGTTTGTGTTGTCGTAGTGGTATTGAAATCAAAGCTGGATTTCAAATGTACTTTGTACCACAGTAAGACTAGACTTAACGTCAAACCTGCGGCGAATGTCCGTTGGAAGTTTAGAATGTTGGTGTTTGTAGGCCCCTTCCAAAGAGCAGTCTTTTCCTACTTCCTATCAAAGCTTATTCGTTTTGAAAAGTCACCATAAAATTGTATTTCAAAAAAGGTCTCCAAAGTAATTGAATCTATTCGATATCGCAAAATAGACAATGTGGTGTTAAAATGATAAAATAAAAATAACTTTATCCAAAAACGGTATTCCAAAGAGAAAATTTAAAAAAGGGCTAAAATAAACTTTGAAGATAAAATATTATCATCCACACCAAAGGTGCGGGTTACACTGAAGGATTTATAGAATGGTTCATTTACTGGGACAAAATTTTTTAGCTAATTAGCTGAATTAATGGTTTGGCGCTATTGTCGAGTCCAGACTGAAATTAATCCCGTTTTCGCTTTGGGATTCTTCATGAAGATTAATTAAACTTTGTTAAAAGGGAGTTATGAATTAATTTTTTCGAAAGGAGTGGTTGTTTTATCATTTGCCTGTAAAGGAAGTTAAAAAGCCGTTATCTTTTCAATTGATTAAAATAATTGTGTCGAAATGAACAGATTATTGACTCTGGAATTCTCAATACATATTAAAAGGAGGACAATTTTGTATTTTTGCATGTAACGAATAAACTTTAAAATTTCTGGAGCAAATTCAAAACATTGTCGATGATTGGATAAAAGAACGTACACGACTTTGTAAAACACATCACTTTGTACAAAAAATATCACGACGGTATACGTCTAAATATTATAATTAGACCATAATCTGTGTTCTTTTTTATTTTAAAAATTGATTTTATTTACTTCCGCTAGAAAAGGCTGTGTATTTGTATTTTTATTCAACCTTATCGAACTCAGGGAAAACTGGGACGAGCCGCAAGTATATATTTATTTATTCCTGCAAGTGGATTTACAATAAATTCTATTGCACGTCAATTTTTTTCCTACTACCTCGACTTTGGTTCTGCTGAGAAGAAACACTTTGATCCAAACTGGCTGGATTTTCACAATACCATTGTTGAAAATATTATGTCCAAATATTGACGTTAGTCATTACTTGAGTCAGAAACTAAATGCTATTTTTCAGTGAAACTGTGTTTTCTGAAAAACCCTAAATCATTTACTTATCCCCGGGAGTGAATAGTATATTTTCTTAATAGCAGTCTCTATTGTTGGTTTGCGTACTAAGAAACGAGGCCACAATTTAACACAACTAACGTACATTCACAATAGGACAACACAATAGAGGATACGAAGAATATGGAGCTATGCATTATCATACTATTTTCTGTTTCCAGAGGACGTTAATTATTCATCAGCAACATCGAGCCAAGCTTTGTCTGGACGCAGAATCCGTTTAAAAGTTTACTCTTTCTCAGATTAAACGTACCAAAAATTTTCCTTTACTGTATTGGAGTATAAGGCAACATTTACTGCTGCAATTTCATACTTGCATTATGGATGATGAGCAATGTGCTTTATAATAGAGCTGCAAATTTGATCAACAAATACAATTATATTCAATTAGTGAGTAGATGATCATATACATAAATGAAAATGAATTTGTAAAGAATTCACATCTGGCAATTATTAACTTTATGTACAAATATTTTAGTTAAATAGCAATGTCACTGCTTTACATTAATTATTCCTTAATATTGGTCAACCCTTTAATCTAAATACTATAGACTCTCACAAATATAAATTTTTAAATTGTAAAATTATTACAATCTTCAACGACATCCATTCAGAATTCAAATTTCGAAATGAGCATCATTTTACGAAAATAATACCTTCAAAATCTAATTTCCTTAAATCCTTTAAAGTTATTGTTTAATTTCCTTTTAACAATAGAGGATTATTTGTTAACTTGTTTTCTTAAGGAATACTTATGAATTACGCTCACTTTGTTCGGCATAGCGAGTTATATATCTTATAGATGTTGCTGTTGGAAAATTAGTAAATTAAACAACTTTTACAAACAATCTTCTTGAAATAAACTCTCACTCTTTTATTATTACCTACAAAAAGCAACAAAATATCCTTCACCAACGCATTTCTACCCCTACTTCATCCAAAAACATAGTTTCATCCATCGCAAGATCAAACTGACTTGCTTATAACTTCTCCCGCGTAATATATTAATGGATCGGTAAACAGACAAAGGATAACTTCGAAATACATGTTTCATGTTTTGACATCGAGATGATGTAGGTTAAGGGCCTTGTCGCGAAACGTAAGTGACAGTCACTTAGACAGGGTTTTTTTTTGCTTTTATTTCGTGTTTCGGGATTTCTGAATCTCTGGAGAATCCAATGTGACACTCGTGAATATCGTATATCGTAATCATCAGGTGTAGAGGAATATGAAATACGTAGCTGCGTCAACAAACATGATTTATGAACAAGTTGGTACAATTTATGAGTATTACCAAAAGAAAGAGCAAAATTGTCACTTATATAAATATACCTTATATTCACATCAGCTATGTATTCACACTATCAACTTGTCTTAAACTGAAGTACTTATTTAATTGTACTATAACTAGGTACCAGGTGACTAATACTAGATACTTAACTGGGGGCGTCAACCCTGTACACAAAGACACAAGACAGTTAAATTTCCAAAATTAAGTTGACTATTCATCGAACTAGGGAAATTTAAAATTAAATTTCGCCGCAAAGTGATGCATTCCATTTTAAAGTTCTTGCCTTTTTTATCATAATTGGTGGCAAAAAATTAGCTTCATAAGATATTGGAATGTCATCAAGATCTCGATCAATTTTGTCTGAGAGTGGAAAGGTAGTGAAATTCGTATCAATACACAATTCAATTTAATCCGAATATGTGGGTTCAATATTAATCTAGGAAGAAGTCGGCTGACACAGTTTCATAATGTCCGGAGGAATGGTTATTAAACAATCTCAACAAGGTTTAATTGGTTCTGAAATTATTGTGTACCTTCTTATACTCCATCCGCACACATTGCAAATCTCTTCTAATGACGTCGTTACATATGTAATTAATAAAACTCGAAGATAAGGTATAGAGTTCACCCTTAAAGGATCCTATATAACAATATACGATAAAGAACTCCTGTAATGTATACAATGTATACATTCCTCGATATCCATATTCCTCCGTTAACTGATTATGTGAAGATGTTCAATTGTCCTAAATTTAAAAAAAAAATGTGATTCAAGTTCATATGTCTATGACTATAACTTATTACAAATTTACCAATTAAATTAGTCCATAGAACACTAACTCAGCTTGGCTTAAATTCCGTTGCATTCGTCGTCGAGAAATTAAAAATACGCTGACATCTAGTTTTCACACGTCAGCAATGGTTGCTATTAGGTAGGTAGATAGTTATAGGTTACATACCGGAGAGAGCTTCATTTGGTGTATATAGCCGATTCATTTATATTACTGAAATACCTAATTTACACTAAAAGGGTTCTGATTGTGAACTATCCGGCTTCTATTATCTAGTGCGTTTCTATCTTTAGAATCATGTCGATGCATGTAATGTTTTTTGAAATTGTATGCATTTCCTAATGTTAACCGAAGAACGTCCACTACTACGCCTCTTTCCAAGCATAAAATATGTTGCGCCCCAAGACTTTCACAACTCTGGGCTGGACGACTTTTTTTAAGTATTACCTACTCGTATCAACATCGAACTATTTGGCACATCTTTTATTAGACTATTGTAACTTAGCAACGTTTCATTTCATTTTGAAAAATAACAAGTCTTTCTGTCAGGGACGTTCAAATTAGCACACGTAATCGGGAGTTAAGAAATAGTTGGAGCCATTAATTTTCACTGCAGACTTCTTCGCCAATTATGAGCCGAGTCAGAGCGGACCGACGGCTACTGACAGCGAATGAACGTACTTTGTAACTAGAAATGAATCGTCCACAAACTTCGGAAACGAACTTGTGCAAATGTAGTGTTGTCAGATTTCCCGAGAGCAATTCCCGAGAAATGAGGATAACAAAACCAGCCTTAAAAAAATGTGACCTAGTGCAAGAAATATAACAAACCTACCAAAAATTCTTGCTTAAATTTAATGCGATACTTGCTGTTTAAATTTCAAAAAATATTGTAAGATGTGCAAATTTTTGATAGGTGTTGTGAAATTACTGTTAAATTAATAAAAAATATTTTGTGCTGACAGACTGACGGATCAACGCACAGCCGCCGCTGATCTTAAAGAATTGAAACTTGGAGGGTGTAAATGTTTTTTGTATGTCGTAGGCATCAGAGAAAAAAGGATTTCCGTGGTAAAAAGACATCCATTTTTATTCTGTCTTATATCAACTAATCGATTTGTATGCTGTACCGTCGCCCAAATGAAGAGTGACGGAGAGTGCCGGTAAAACCACCAGCTTTCTCTTAAGAAGACTGGGAACTAATAAAACAAAACTCCATGCAAATTGTATCTATTCCTTTATTTCAGACCTATGTACAATCCCCAGCATTTAAATGTACTAATGGAGCAATCAGTGAACTGCTGCATATATTATGTAAATGAAGGATTTTTTTCTCGCCTGAACAAACAAGGCAGAAGTCGTTGATTATCATAATTTTATTTGTAAAACAATTGGTAGGCATGGAATATAAAACGTCGGCACCGTTCTTCAGGAAACGAATTGTTTTACATAAAGTCCAACAGCCGACTTATCGAGTTGTTCACGTCGAAAGATTCAGCCGTTTACGAATAATAAAATGGAAGGTACTGTACATAATGTATTGCGCTATTCTTTGATTGGAATTTAAGTAAAGATCGTTTGAGTTTCACAGTCTTCTTACTTAGAAAGAAGTAGTAGTTCTTAGTTAGAAAACGAATACCCCTCTAAAAGTTAGAAATCAGTTTATTCAAAGCCACTGCTTGCCAGGTTAAAGACCGTAACCAGTCAAAGAAAAATAAACTAGGGATGTCTAGCAGAGCAGTATTCATGTAGGGTAAATCCGGGGTAGTTGGCCTTACGGGAGAGATGGCCTAGTCCAAAATAAAACCATTAAATTTTACTAGATGTCGCTAGCGCTCATTTAGTTCGCTTTGAGTTGTGTGTGCAAACAACTGTACGCAAAAATATTGGCGAAAAAAAGCTTAAAATAAGTAAAATCCTCTAGTTTTGTTTTGCGTAATGTGAAAATTAATTAATAAGTTGACGTTATTTGCTGTAATTGTGCAATATTTCCTAAAAATTCATGTCTTTTAATACTTTGGTGATGGTTTATGAGTCGTGCTAGATAATAACCTCAAAATAATACCAATAGCGCGCATATTTTGTCACATGTCCGGTGTGGCCATGTCTCCCAGAAAATTAGGAGAGATGGCCATATTTTGTCAGGGTGTGATGGCCGTATTATTAATATATGTGAATGCATATTTTTATACTAAGCCACATTTCTTTGGATGCAAAATAAATACAAGAGAAAAGCGTTAGGTAGGGATTTTGAGTGAAGATGTTTTAAACGACAAGAAAGTACTTATGGGTCCAAGCTCCTTATTTGGCAAAGAAAATGAAAATAAACTTACAAACCATATCAAATCAATGTAAGCAAAAGATTTTATTTTAACGATTGATGATGTTAGGAGATGCTAAAAATGTTAAATAATTACAAATTGCTAAGACTTTAAAAACAATCAAGATTGACTTAAAACTAAATAAAAGTGAAAATTTTAAAAAAAGAAAATAGGACTAAAAAATAACGAAAAGTGTTTCGAGAAAAATAAAATCGTTACGAAGATTGTCTGATAGACGCGATGATGATGAAGAACTAGTATAACACGATGTTTCAAATGAAAAACGTGGAGGAGAAGAAAATATCTGTGTCGGCTGTGGCAAAAATTACTATGAAACACTTCTCGCCGAAGGCTTGTGACCAGTGTAATATTCATAAATTCTGGGGGCACAAAAATTGCACAGAGTTCGATAATATGTACTCCAAATGCGGAAAAAAGATAAAACATAATCTCAAAAATAAGAGGTACTTGGTGAAAAAGGAGTAAAGTAAGAATAACTGATGGCCAACTTACCCTTACTACTAAGGCCATCTCTCCCAGGCACTCTGGGTGAGATGGCCAATTGTGATTTTTATGTTAAGTTAATTTTGAGTATGATTATATTTAAAGAGATACATTTTTTGTTTAAAAACCTTTAGTTTATGGTTCAAAGCTTAATTCAAATAATAATTACAACTTACATTCATGTAGTTTTGTTTCTATAACACTTTTAAAAAACTATGGCCAACTACCCCTGACTTACCCTACTTAAAAGGATTGCCTAACCTCTGATTAAGAGTTCCAGGGCATTGATTTCTAACGAGGTCATGTTTTATCTTTCTCCCTATTTGTCGATTCTTTGTAGTTGGAAATAGATGTACCTATACATTTTTGTATTGAGAGGTAAACCGAGTAATTAATAAGCTAGCTCCGCTCGTAGTGGAATCCATCTCCATCACAGAAATCTAGACATGTTTACATAGTTTAAAGGTAATTAGGATCTTAGTTTCAATCAATGATAACTTATATATATTCTTAATTTTTTTCGATTAATAGAGTGTAATTGGTAGGCACCGTACCGTTGACCCATTAACAGTCACAAAAACGGGTGCAGGCGCCAGCCAATTACGGGTTGGTCCGATCTATGTTCAAACAATTAAAAATATAATTTTCCCAGAACTCCCAGACCATGACCCGGTACATAAACCACTAGGATATGAAGGCGTAAAATTGGAAATCATGTTAATAGTTTTTGTACATATATACTTAGAAATACCAACAAGAAAGTTTGATATCCTCTTACTTGAATCTGAACTGTTACAGTATTTCTCGAGCACTTGGGCGCGTTGCACTCGATGAGGCTCTTACCCCGAAATATCGAGCAGCTCGTGAAAATTTTATACGTATGAGCCCTCAACCCTCCCTCAAGACGGCTTCAGATGCGCAAATAAACTCGTATATACGAACGACCCTTTTAACCGGCATTATTCAGTCAATACGATCAATTACCTTCCATTATTGAAGTTTGCCACAGGCGCGTCTCGGCATGATGAGTGAATTATTAATTTATTTTGGGCGCACCGTTTTAACTTAAACTTGCAAATTGTTGGTGCAAGTAGATCTATTATAGACTGCCAGTTAATCAATCAAAACGTACACTTTGTCCGAAGGAATGAATTTCTCAAAATATTTTTATTTTTATCTATCTTGAAACTCAAATAACTCAAAATACGAATCTGTTGAACATTTCATAAAGTAGTTAAATTCTAAGCCTTAATATAAATACATATTGTTACAAAAATTTATTAATTATCACCAATCCAAATTCACGTCGGAAAGTTCTAGATCAGAACAATGAACGTAAAAGAAATAATTATGTAGGTACGATGTACGCCTACGGAGGTTGCGTTGTCGAAACTTTTTAACGAATGGACTCGTAAATCCAATATTTTACTACGAAAGTTGTTCAGCGAGCAATGGGACGTGGTCGTTTTTATTAAGCAGCTTGTCATACTTTTTCCATAATTGATTACGGTACGTTGATAACTTCACATTATAAAAAAATATTATAACATATTTTCGTCGATATGTTTTAACAATCTTATTTTAATACTATTAATTTATTTATTTTAATCTTAGAGGGTTGGCTACTAACTAATGGTAAAAAGACAGTTGCTTTTTCAAAGTAACAAATCAGAACGATGGAGTTCGAGTTAGAGTTGTAAGATTACAATAAAATAAAAAACCAATAAATATTTGCGATAAAAAAAAATTTTTTAATTTTTTTTTTAAATAAAAAAAAAATTGTAGTAATTATTTATCGCTCACATTTCTATGCGTTTATCTTTGACCTTATATACCAGTGTATCTTTTCAACTAGGTAATAAGTTACATGATTAGCTTAATACAGCTTATAATCTAGTGTAATATCGTCAACATAACTGTTTTTATGTTTAATCCTAGTAAAATGTACGGTTCAAAGTTGAAATTTGTTTTACCATTGGCGCTTCGACTGAGCACTTTAACCCGCCATCATTATATTTTAGGTTAATTACCCTAGAACTCAGACCACGGTGTCCCCTGGCCATAAATCACAGTTAAGGGGAGACCACCGACGCGAGGCGACATGGTCGTCGACGAACATGCCTTTACAATGAACCCTTTGCGCAAACTTATCCATAGAGGGATTTTTATAATCCTGCTAAATACTTTAAAACGTGTTTATTAAAAATCAATCAAATCGTGGTAGAGGCTAAGTATTACAAAGCTTTGTAATACTTAGCTAACTAATTCGCCGTCGTTTAATTCGTTTGTATCAATGCCGTGATCAACCTAACATAAACCAGCCAATTAGTAATAAGCAAAAACACCCCGAGGATGAGAACAATAGGCTCACTACCAAAAATGAAACGTTTAAGAAGATAAGTCGAAAGATTGGGAATTAAAACGTTGAAAATGCTTTGTTCCCTTCCGAAGTGAGTAGGTACAAGTATGAGACATAAAATTGATCATCATTGGATCCGATATATTTCATTTTTATTAGCTGCCTCAGTATAAATGATCGTCACTTAACTAAGTATTAGTATTTCATTATTACTAGATAAAAGTCCGGCGCCTATAACCAAATGTAAATACGACTACACCGGAGTTTTTCTCAAACTCGTGCCGCCATTTTCACACCGATCACACGCCACTCTGAGTATCCCATTAAATTCCCTTCGAATTTCCTGCTTGGCATTCCGTTTCACAATAAATTTTCCGCTCCTTATTAGCAAGTACATACGAGTATAATCTTCATTCTAATTAAAATTGCGTAACAAGTTTGTCGTGGTTTCAATATTCATTTACTCCCTATTAAGTTTACTTCCAAAATCACACAATCACGTACAATATAGATGAGTTTATTGTGATATTATTCCAAAGTGAAGTGTTCAATCTACACACTTTTGCATTTTTGTGCAAATGCTTACGAATTAACTTTGAATGCAATTAACAAAAAAAAAAAGTTTTTGGAACGCTATAAAAATAAACCAAATCGCATAATCTAAAACTCCTCAAAAATTTACTAGCAAATTTTAAGAAATATCCTTACAACTACACGTAATTTAAAAAACTAGTATATCAAACATTGAAATTACTCAGTACCTATCGCAATCTATGACAGGAATCCCAGTCATTAATCAGTATTATTCTGAAACCAGACTCGGTAAGATTCATTGTGTGCAAATCAAAACTTGAAAAGGTAAGCCTAAATCCAGACCCCGTGATGGATGATGATAATTAATTTGAATCTATTTTAGAAATCGTTCACGAATTGTAACTTTTAATGTCTTACTTTATAAATGGACTTATTCTGTTTCAGAACACGCACTCGTTAATATTATGGATCACAAATATACGTACATTCAGAAACAAAGTAGGTAATTTTTGCCGCAGTCATACTAAAGTAATACTTCAATATCTAACCTAAACATCATACAATCACTTTATAGAGATGCGTTTATGAATATGTATCAACATACACAACAAAATCTACATTTAAATGTGTGTTTATTCAACTTACCTACGGTGAAGATAAATTTTATTGAAAACATCGTACCCGTCAAAAAAGAAATAATATTTTCGTATTAACAGAAACCGACAAACGCATTCAAATAGTATAGTTTTTTTATGTATTTATTAGTTAGGATTCATGTTAAGTTGAAAAATTTCACGGCTAACGTACCAAAAGAGTGTTGTCTAATCGATTTGGCACGAGGCCAATTGAAAATTACATGAACATACAATACGTATCAAATAATCAAACATCGAAAAGTTCGATCTTAAAGTCTTTTCCTATTTCATTTGAAAGTTTTCTCGCAAACTAACGATATTGGAAAATAGAAAACTACTTTTACTTTGAAATTCTTAAAATAAATTCTGAATTTGAACTACCTAAACTCCAAGTTAAGGAATAATTTTGAGTGCTAAAGTTTACTTCACGGGAACAAAAGTAGCGAGAAAGATTCTACATGAGATATTTTGATACTAGCCCCACAGTCCTCCTTCTCCGACTTTTTGAGTTATCTTCATTATGAAGTACCAAATACGCCATAATTTCCACAAGTTCCACCTATTTTTTCTGCCATTGAATATACTCGTATTAATTTAGTTTCGTAGAAAATATTCTGACTAAAGTATAGACACTATCAAGTTCAGAGAAATAGGACAATCAAAATAAGCATGCCACGATACGAAGATAGCGAGTGAAGATTAAGAATCGAATACAAGCATAATAAATAGTGAGTCTGCATTCCAGGAATCCTCTATGCAAGTGATGTGAACACAGATAGAGCATCTCGGTGCATTTTCTCGAGTTTCCCGCGCGCTAATATATTTTGCGTCTAGGATCTATCTAGCTTCGTATTTACCGAATTACAGAAGGTTAGCTTCCTAGTTTCAGAGTCAAAGCATTCTGTCTCGGTTTCAAAACGATATCTTTGGAATTTCATCTAAATCTTGCGCGTAGGAACCGACTGACTTAATTTCAGATACGAGTATAAATCGCTTCTTGAATCTTTTGTTCCATTATTGATGAGAATTCCACCACATAGCTTGATTGGCAATTCTGTTTTCTTATTCGTATCTCATCAATGATTTTCTCTTTATTGTCTATGAAAACCTATCAATACCGAGCGAAACGCGTCCTGTTTGGTTTTCATTTGATGTTTTAATCATTAATTTCAGGAATAATAAATTAATAAAAGATTAATTTACCATTTTTACAATTAATAGTGTGAACACAATCCCTTTTGTAAACATAAACAAAACTAAGACTGTGTTTCTAAGACTTCTTATTTCTCTAATGGCGATCACGTAGGCAATAATAAGAAATAGGGTAAAGCAATAATAGACTTGAATTGACTGTTGCGCGTTGAAACAATGATTAGCATTTCAATTGTCGAATGTAGGGTCGTGGGTTCGATGTCCACTCAGGACAAACATTCGTGCGATGACAGTTCGTGTGAGATGAGTGCTATATATATTTAATTAAGCACGTTTTGTTTGACCACCATTGATTTTGATACATATAAAATAAGTGCTTAAGTTACTTACTATCAGGTCAATGTGTTGTCTAACATGAAACGACGTGATGTAATATGAGGACGATAATTGAGTATTTTCTCCGTTATAACCAGAATAATGATGTTTTGTCACCCTTTTCACTTAAATGAAGTAATCATTTCGCTTAATAAATTAATGAGCTTAATTACTGATCTAATATGGCACAGCTGTGAACATCAGCGATGGAAACATCGTGCTTACGATGCAGATTTATTGTCTGTGGACCGCCGAAACGTGATGTGCTCTTTCTGCGTAATATTTTATTTTTCATGAATATGATTAAAAAAAACATTTGACACACATAGAGAATAAGTATAAAACAATTGCTTTATCTTTCTTACACTCTACCGTTACCCACTAGAACGTCATTGTAACAACTGATTCAATTATTCGAGAGTAATGCCATAGGCATACCTTAAATAGGCTACGACTAAGTAAGTTCGTATATAAAAGGTTGTCTAAGGAAACTAAAATTAAGAGAAGGAGCGGTAATAGTTGCTTGCATCTCTATTTTAAAATTAGGTAATGAACCCACTGTGATAACTAATAATAAATTAGCGTGTCATAGTGGGACACTAAGCCTCTACGCATAAGGTGTCGTAACATAAGCTTATCGTAATATGTATGTAGTGCAATACAAGCGCATACATGTTCAAACAAGTCAAGCACACAAAGTGGTGTTGCTGCAAATCATAAGATAAATCGTTTGTAAAACACTAGATGCTACGTACGCGTCGTAACGACACGCTTACGATGCGATTACGCTTACGACCCGTGTGCGGAGGGTCTCTAGTAGCTAGAATAGCACCATGTCTGTATGGGGCTCTTATCGAAAGCTCGCAGCAGGGTTACTCGTAAATTGGAACGGACATCAACGGTTCCTGTTTTCTATTTCCGCAAAATTGAGGATATATCGGTTGCACTGATTGCGTGTCTAACTCGCTGCGTATTGAAGGCAAAATCAAT
The DNA here is from genome assembly GCA_037074685.1 of Glyphodes pyloalis. Classification (NCBI taxonomy): domain Eukaryota; kingdom Metazoa; phylum Arthropoda; class Insecta; order Lepidoptera; family Crambidae; genus Glyphodes; species Glyphodes pyloalis. The sequence goes on along the minus strand of JAYKKO010000015.1, from coordinate 6,506,332 downwards.
ATTGAGCAATGGACTAGTAGTGAAGTGTTATCGTAAGTTCGCTATAAATCAGCTGCTCGTTTATTGAGTCCGTAAACAGAAAACAACGTATTAAGGTAAGACAAACAAAAAGCAATCAGGTACAGTTCTAGATATAGGGGAGCAAGCCGGGGTTCATGCCCTGAGCAGCAAATTTTACAACGACAAAGTGAAACTCGACCGAGGAAGGAATAATCTTACAGGAAACTACAATCCGTTGTTATCGTGTGGCTATATACATTGGTGGGGAGTATAGTAAAAAATCCACACAAAGCATGTACAGTTATCATAACAAACTTTTCGGGTGGTCCACGTCTATTAAAGGTTTAAAATAGTTATGATAGAAAACGCAAAATTCAAATCTAGGTGGGTGGGAGCAGAATCTTCAAAATTTTTCCCAACCTCAAAAAACATCAAGATCCAATGTTAATCAGTTGGATGAATAAGGGCAATCTTTAAAACCGGAAATCCAACAGATATACCCCAACAGCTGGTGTAGAGATTATCTATTTTTTAAATTATGCAATGGCAACGAAGAAAGAAAGCGGAGGCTGTCTTACAGTAAGACTATGAACGTACTCAGGCAGATCTTATCAGTCGCTTTTGAGACTTACAGTATAAATATGGATCAGTGGCCTTTTTCTAAGATCTAACTTGAAATATTGGCCGTGAGAAGTGCATTTGCCCTGAAGTGGAATTAAACTTAAAAACGACCATGTTTTGACCGGTCCTACGCCGCATTTGTGACTTCAGCTTTTTGGTCCCATTGTACAAAAACTGATTTTTTGAAATAACACCAAACTCTGTCACACAAAGTCAAAACTTCTGCGGCGTGTCGTAATAACGCGACCGCTGTGGACGCGGATAGTTTTGCCGTGTGGCTGAGTCGCCAAATAGCCCTGTTTATCGAAGCCGTTCAGACTCACTTCTACGTAAACACCGGCGTAATAACTGTGCGGGTTCCGTTAATTTTTCATCACACAAAAAAATTTACATCCCTTTTCTACAGCACGTATTTTATTTGTTTATGGTTAATAGCAGCTAGATATCTTGAGCGGTATCTATTTCTGCTAATGTCGTATGAAAGATGACGTTATTTTACGCTGGATGTCTGAGTTCTATACGTTTCTAATAAATCCATGAATAAAATGTAAGGAAATCATCCACTTAAACATGGCGGTCAAGATGCCTGATTCTTAATTCTATTATAATAGCAATATTAATAAAAATGTGTTTAGGCGCATAACTTTAGAAACACAGAACCGAATCAGATAATGTTGTTTCGTTCAACGAATCCATTCTTAACTTTGAACTTAGAGTTGAAAGAACAATTCAAAAACCTTAAAAAAATTAATTCATTGAAACAAAAATTACAAATACCTCAGAGTTTATTTATTATTAATAACTTACCACGCAATTTACTTTCCAAGTTTAAAAAAAGCCTAAACATGCATTTAATCAGGAACTATCTGAAACTGGGCCATTATTATATGACCCTTACATGAAAAAAGTCAAGAAGAATAAATAATGTAAGGTAAAACAAGAAAATTAATGTAGGATTGCCAACATTTTTCCGGTACCCAAAATTTATTGGGGGAACGGCAAGAATTGCCCTATCGCTAAGAGTTGTTACGCGCGACCTCGCTCACGATTTTTCCTATTGTTTCGATCCCAATGCGTATATCAGACAGACGGGTTGCTGGAAATATATTTAACTGAAGATAGATGTTACTTGTAACTTTCCGCGCCTTGCCCGGGGCAAAACGTTCCATTTCACCCGACGCCACCGGACTGGGAAGTTCGAAACTTTAAGAAACTCACTCACGTTTTAATTAAATCAAATAGTCAGGTCGAGAACAGATTTAGGGTTCGACATAATTTTTGACAACTTTGCTATTGCAAAGTGTCATCATTATGAATCTAAAAAAAAGTTTGCTTCGGACCATTTGTTTGCTCTTGTAATCGTAAATTCATTCGTCAATTCATAGGCACTCGTAAATTGCCAACAGACTAAATATACAAATCAATTAAGTGACAATACTATTGAAGTCCACACACCCCTGAGCACAGTGACAGTAGGAATTTTGCAACCAACAGTTAACAATATAAAATAAAATGTTCTCAATCCGATAATCGCTATAGATAGCCACATTGACAAAAAACGGTCATTCATATTTTTACACCACCCAGGTTACAATACGTAAAAAGAATGAACCTACATTAATCTTTAAGGTTATGTATTTACAAGTAGGTACAATATTTTTATTAAATATCTACATACATTTATAATATTAAAGTAAAGTCTCTACAGTAACTGGCAGCCTCATGTCATATGTCTTTGTGGTAATCTCTTTACCAGCACTTAAAATCTTAGTGATGAGTTTGTTTGAAAACAGCAATCTAAAATTAGTTAAGCGGCTTTTCACTGAGTTACTTTAAACACAGCTCCTAGTTATTAAAACTTGAACAATCAAAATAAATTAGATTCATGTAAAGTCTCTTAATATTCCTATTTTACCTAATCATGGCAGATATAAAATTCAAATGGCATTAAATTTTTCGTCACAAGTTCCAATAATTCTAAGAAAACTTATATCGAAGTTCTTATCTCTTATAAGGCAATAATTTGGAAATTTTGTAAGTAACTCTTGTTCGCAGAATTTTATTTTACTTAGAGACAAAAGCTTCCCTTCCAAGAAATCGAGGCTTTCTCTTTCTTATTATTTCTAACGCATTACACAGGCGCACAGTCGCAGCTAAGATATTCGTAACTTGTATTGATGCCACAGTCGATTCTTTGTTCATTAATTAACAGGAATAACATCCCATAATTTGTGCTGCAATTTTCATTATTATCTCGTTGCGTTATTTCCACAACTAACTACGATATCCACAATAACACGAAGAGTAAAGTCACTAACCTACAATGAGTTTATTTAAGTATTAATATATACAATATGCATATAAATTTCTGCTTTCACAAAACAAAGCTCCGGTGTCCTCTTTTTCAAGCCCTAGGTCTGCTACAACTATGGTCCTTATTTGACCAGCTTAATTATGACTTCGAAACGACTGTTGTCTGAACCCAAGAGGAATTGAGAATAAACAAACAAGGAAAAGCTCATCAAGTTAAAGTGTTCCCCGCAGAATTTTAAACTCACGATCATCGAGTTTTTGAGCATAATGATCTAACCACTACGCCATGGAAGCAGTTTCGTAACTAAGCTTCGGTTTAAAGGCAGTTTAAAAACAACATACGTACAGCAGTTTAAAGTAACATACGGACCCGCGCCGGTAAGCACCTTATCGCGGCCGGCCCAGCTCCTGCTCAGGGCTTAACATTTTGAGCCGACATCATAATGGACTGTAAACTTCTCAAAACGGAAAATTGAAAAAGTTACACTATAGCAAGTCTTTGATCGGAAAATGTAAGGTCAGGGACTGTTTCATTGATAAAAGCTCATGCCTACGGATTCGCACGCATACAATTTCCATAAATTGGAACATCAATTACCATTGGCGACCTCCGTAGCCAACTTTGGCATCGCGCCATCTCTGAGGTTCCAGGTTCGATGCCCAATCGGGTCAATATGGGAAACGAACTTTTCTATATTGTATCGGGTCTGGGTGTTGTAGTACCATCGTTGTTTCTGATTTCTGTAACACAAGTGCTTTAGCTACTTACCACAGAATCAGAGCAATGTATGTGATTTTGTCCAATATTTATTTATTTACATTGCCAGTTTGGGCTAAACTGTTAGTGTTAGCATTACATAAATAGCCTCGCATGATTGAGAATATACATTTTTATATATTTTATATTCTATTAAATTTATTGATATCTATTCGGAAAATAAATAGCGAATACCAAACAGTACCTACATAGCAGTTGGTTAAAAATTCAAGATATTCAACCGTAGATCGGTTGATTTTCAATATCAAAATTCAAAATCAACCAATCTAATAATATTTCTTTGCATAAATTCAATAGTTTCTGAATATCCTAAACGAATTTTCTGACCACATATTTTCAGTTATTAACAATAAATATCGATATCTGTTCTTTGCATTTTATTAAGTACATTAATTAACAAAAAGTCTGAATGTTAATATCTAACTCAGAACTTTAAATAAATATCCACCGGCAGATTTTTTAAAGAATACATTATTCATAACAGAATTTGCCATTAATAATTCAGCATTGTTAAATTAAAATATTATGCAAATACAGATTATTCAAACGTGACAAAAAAATACATTGAACTTCTTTTACGAAACATTAAACAAATCAAACATAAATTGTATTTCACGAATTCCAGGTGGGCGTATCTAGCACCGTTCACAGAGCGCGCAGTGGTGCAAAACAAAACACAGAAACACATTTAAAATCGTCGCCGCGTTGGGAGTTGTTTCGGAAAAATGACGAGCTAAAAATAGACAAAAGGAAATAAAGCGCTAAAGTTGGTTCGCCAATGAACACGTGCTGACATTTTTGAATCGCCCCACCGTCATTGTCGCGCTGAAAATTAAAGAGCCAAGATCAACTCTACACCCTTTATCAAATATTCTCTAATACTTTTAATGGCGGTCAGAATGCTTTCTGTGAAAACTGGATCTTGTATTTTATTCAAACCCTATATTTTAGTCAAAATTTGTTCCCTTGGTATTTCAAAATAGTTATATAGATACTACTATAAGCTTATGAACGGGAAGGGAATGGGGATTGATTAACGATACCTACTGAAATTACCAATTCTTCAAATTAAACTGCTAATAAACAAAATACCTATTAAGACTAACAATTAAAAGCATAAAATTTAGAAATAATGTAATAAGCACCTTTTGATACATTTGGTTGTCAGAAATACTAACTTAGCGATCAGTCGACAAGCTCATGTAACTCACTAATTAAATTTACCCCCAGCCTTTTATTTAGATTGGGCTATTTTTTAGTTGTTCGATTAAATAAAAGGGTATTTCTTTGTCTCGTCTTGACAGGTACACTCCCGTGCCTCCAGAACTATCACGTTTTTCATAGTGCCTTTAGTTGAGCAATCATAACTTTAATTTTTAAGAGAGGTAGGGCATAGCGATTTATCGCTCGAACTGGAGCAGCCCGACAGGTGAAATACCTCCACCTTACAGAAGACCGCAGCCAAATAACAATCACTTCTGTGTTGTTGTGTTCCTGCGTGTGAGTAAGGTTTCCAGAGCTCCTGGGGGGTGCTACATTAGTAGCAGGGGTCAAGCCTTCAAGGTAAGGGCGACAAGTCCAATAAACATATTTATTATGCTATACTTGTCACCCTTAAGCTAGGACCTCATTACCACTTAACTTCAGGTGGGATGAGGTAAATTTGAAGTGTAAGATAAAAAAAAATTTAAACTTTTTTGTCTTTCAGGCTACTTTGGGATTGTTCTTATGGATTTAAGTTCTTGGGGGCATTACTGAATAAAAAGGTAGCTTAAAATCTCATTTCTAAGAACAGCTCTCTGCATACTAATTTTTATTAAACTTGCTTCGGTGGATTATATTATTCTTGAAAGTAAGACCAAGAAGCAGGTAGTTAAACTAATAAGAAAACAAACTATAAATACCTACGTGAGGATTTTGTGATGAAAATAAATAAACTATATTTTAGGAGTCTTTTTTGTTGGTATTCCTACAATAACTACCATTTTCGTGATAAATGGTAAAGCATGTTTGATTCTTATCACGAGTGGCAAACTTGGCAACAATGCAGTTCAAGCCTCCCTGCCTCTCGAACCGTAAAATGAGGTTGCCTACTGCCGCCAAAACAGAGACGATATTTCATTGTCTAGTAGCTGAGTTGAATCCTCAACTAAAGAGGATTATCTTCTTCCCTTTTAATTCCCACCCGTTGTTACGAAATACTTTCTACTTCTCGGGCACGTTCAAGAACGCTTTGTCACAGGGGTGGACGACTTTCAAATCGATATGCCGCTACTTCCAATCCAATATTATCCAACCAGTTAGCTTTGGAAAAAGAAAACCAAAAGTTAATAACTTTTGCGTACCTTTTCAGTAACAATCAGTCAAAGCCGGCCCGGAAATCGATTCGTCAAGTTCTTTAAATCGCACCTTTAGCCTTTATAGGTACACGTACTCTTAAACATAGGGTCAATAACAGTAGGCAAATATGCAAACAATATATACAAAGATCGACTAATAAATAAAAATTGACTTGATCGACTGTTAAATCTTATTTATCTAAATATAGGTACTTACACTCGATTCATTTAAAAAAATATAAAGTCGGGTGCTTATTGTACCTAGATATGAAAATGCATAAAATCGTTTCTTACTCTCAGGCCCTTCTATGTACACAATAATATACAAATTCTTAGTAGTTCATACATTCGTATGAATTACTAAGAATTATAATACGCTCCTTTATAAAGTCGAATATAGCTAGTTGGTTGTAATCTAGCAACAAAAAGAATTCCATAATATCGGCAGCATCACGGCCAGCTAAAGCTTTTCAGTGTAAAAAAAATTCACCCAAAATGGATTCCGTTTAATAAAACACACACAATATTTTTACTGCCAGTACACGAATGTGGGTTAGATATCCAGCCTTTTTCGTACCTTGTGTGCACTATAGCAACAGCCACAGACCGGGCAGTGTTGATTTAAGCCTAAATAAACTAGGGTATATTTGCAATTTCACAACTCCTAACTCTATGATTTCACTACCGATACAAACACATGCTACAAAGGACATGTAATAGCGTTTGCAAACAGAATTTAATCAAGCGCAGCATTCAAATCCGTACTTCGGAGCACCGCCAGAACATTGCACTCACGTTGAATAACAGCTAAATTGGACTGTGGTATTAACGGAAAACGCAATATGAATGACAACACAAATTTAATTAGTTTGGTGACAATAGATCGCTGTAAAAAGGCTGATGCCTTCGATCAAATATTTCGGGATCAGTGTACGTTTGTTGTCAAGCTCATTGAACAATAAAGCTTCAACGCCGAAACAGAAAATTTAGCCTCTTCTTTTGAGTTTAATGGAGACCTAATCTTGAAGTCCGTTACATTTCTTAATACGGCTGGAAATGTTCGCCTTTTAGTGAAACCCTACTTAGTATGCATTATCGGATAGGTGTTCTAGTTTCAAGACAAGTTGATCGTTGTAGGTACGTTGTCTGGGGTACCGGTGTGATAGGTAGGCGTTAGTTAGACCTCAATCTCACCCCATGTTATGTAAATGCCTTCTACAATTTCAGTTAACCTGTAATCACTTTTGTCTAGAGAGTTAAAAGCTTTATTATTCAAGTAAAGCAGCTAGAGCTCCACACAGACTTACTTTAAAATTCAGAATAGTTAAGTTACCTGTAGAGCCGGCGAGGTCTCCATAACGTAATCAATTAGATAAGTTAATAATCCCTTTTTGTTCTCACAGCTACCCACAGAACAGGTTATTTTTTATTTAGCTGATTGTAATACTTTCATTTTAAGTAAAAGTATTTATATAGTGGTGTGACATCTATAAATATCTATTATATATAATAGGTATATACTTTAAAAGTAATTACTTTAGTAGTTTCAGTCAAAACTATAGCCGAACCACTCCAAACTACACAAGTAGGTAAATCTAAATGTGTACTCGATATAAATATATGCAATAAAATTTAATAAAAGACATTGGAGTAGTAATAAAATATCTAAAAAAATGTAATATTGTAATTTACCTAAGGTTACAATATACCTATAATAACCTTAGGTAGGTTACAATACTACTCAATAAGGCTATGAACAGCTGCCAGATTTATCTTTTTTCTGAAAGTTCATAAAAATGTCGAGCACTTCTCTTAAATATACAATGATGCATACTTCTTATACTCATAATTAAAATGAGGATTGTGCCCTGCAATATGAGGTGTAGTTGGATTCGTTTCTTGTTTTTGGCCTTACTGGCATAAGTAATAAAAATCAATTCTAATTTAATATTTTCATTCCATATCAGCTGTCATTAGTCTGTCGGTCGTTTTTAGCTTACGCCTTGTATAATTTATTACTAACTGCAACTAGAACGGATCGTTTTTCAAATATTGGAACCGGGCATTATAAACAATATTATGAACAAATCCAAATTCTATGCTAATCGGGCCCGGCAAGCTATTGACAAGCTCAAAGTGACAGCGGGCGTGTGTTATCTGTGGTCCGGCTGATCGGCACATTGTTGTGGCCGCGACGCCAATTTAATTTCCGCCGCGCCGATTCAATGCAGCCCACTCGCGTTCAATACATTACACCAGTATATTGTACCAAGTACATTCGCTAAAATAGATATGTACATAGACAAACGTTTGTTTATTTCAAATTATTTATTACGTTAATTGTTGCTACGAGTACTACGTGAACATGTCTGTAGCACTCCTCTTGATGGGCGGGCGCCATGGAGCGTTTTCTAGGAAATAAGGCATTTGTATTTGAGCATAAACATATCGTTTTTTAGCGGAGACAGACAAATACAAAGAGACGTATGACCTATTGAAGATAATATTGACATATATTTCATGATCATTGACTTAAATCCAGTACACGTTTAACAGATACCATGACATTTTGGACCTTCATATGAAAGTAAAAAATAAAGAGTTTTATTATTTATGAAAACACAGAGAAATAAGCTATGAGAAATGACCAAATAAAGAAAAAAAAGTGTTAACGTAGGTACACCTAATAAATGGGAAAATAGGTTACACCTCAACATAAAAGACTTCTGTTATCTCTGGTCGGGGTTGATCGGCACATTAGCGCATTGTTGTTGGCACGCCGATACAAATTCCGCGCGTCGATGATCCCCGTCGCCCGATACTGTAATCATCACTACACAAAGGCGGATTTATCATAAGGCCAACTAGACCCGGGCTTAAGCCATTCAGGTATTTGGGGCCGACAATCGTAGCAAAAAAATATAGAATTCTATAAAAAAGGCGCGACTAGCACAACATTGAGGTATTAAGGCGGTCAAGCCTAGAAATCTACGTATGTCTCTTACTACACGTCCACTATAGGAATTCAAAATGAAATGAGTATTTTCTTTTGTTAAGTTTGCAAATGGGGCAAGCAGGTTTCACAATAGTGCAAACCAGTCCAGATCATATTTGAGTGAAAATTAGAAAATTTGTACTTATGTTTTTAATTTACAAAAAACTAAATTCGTGCTTAGTAAACTTGCTTAAATATTCCCGACAGAATAGTTACAGTCAAGATTTCTATGAGAATTTTACCTATTCAGGTTTAGTTCGTAGTCCCATAAGTCGATACATACCATTTCCTTGGATGAGTAGACCTCTTTAATGGCGCTAAAATATGACGTCATCATGCCTAGTTTGCACGTTGCGCCGTTGTGGATCTACGGCCTTATTCTGTAATTATTCAAGAACCCTATCCATAAGAGGATACTTTCGAGAACCTCAAGATATATTTATAATGACTACAATTGATGCATTATGTCAGTGCCATTATTACGCTATGGGTGTTACCAACAACCAATTACTAAACCACCCAAACCGGCAGTAGGTGCCGTAAAAGTTAAAGAAAACGTTTTGGTACAGTCTGTTGGTATAAACTAAACTTTAAAGTGTCTTCTGAATGACGAAGAGGGTCATGATTATTAGTTACCCATCCAATTCCGGAACACGGCGTGTGTTGTTTGGCTTTCGATATCGTTACGCCCCCCGAGGGCTCACAACCGAAATAAAACAAAACGAATAATTTCGTCTTACGTTAATAATGGCTACTTCAGAACTTTTACAACAACAATAATAACATTCACAATTTTAATTTGGATATTAATGCGGCCTAATTCGTATCATAGCCTGTTGATTTCCCAAGTTCATTCAATTTGTGTTTGCAAGTATTTCTCCAGTCCGCATTCTGTGCAAAGTTTTAATTGGGTTTACGTTTTGACCTATAATTTGTTGTGCTATATGTTTAGAAGAAATGTAAGAATCTTTTAAAAATATCTGAGCATACCCTACGGGTTCTGCGTCTTGATCCTAATCGTTTTAATAGTCCACAATAGTCCACCGTGTCCATCTTTAAAATAGAGATTTACAACATGAGATACAGCAATAAAAAAATCTTAAGAGTTCTTAAATATATAAACAAAGCTTTAAGATGATACTAAATTACAGTGGATTAGGTATCAACCGTTGACGTGCTTCAACAGGTGTATTTATACTCGTAATTAAAAAAAACAATTTTAACGTCTCTTAAAAAATAAATATAATGATCAAAATACTTTGAACTCTTAAGAAAATCTGAATCTTTTTAGATTATATGTTTCGATATCATACAAAGGAACACGCTTTGCAGCAATGTTACTTAAGATAGGAACGAAGCCGAAAAGCAACGTAGGTTGGCATGTAGGTTTTATAACTAACTTATCTATTCGTACGAAACCAAATCCCATATTCCAAGGTTTTATGGTCCATTAGTTAAGTAGGTGTTGGATATCCAATGTTGACTCAGCACCTCTAAAGCAAATAAAAAAAACAAATGGACCAGATCGGATACGGTACGGCCATCGTAAAAGAAAATTCTTGTTTGTCTTCTAAATCTTTTTAAAAGAAACAAGTAAGTCGTTTTTATGGACGAAACAGAAACTGGATTTTAGATTTAGTCTTATTAAAACAGTACAACCACAGTATAACACACATACACAAATAGTACAGTACCTACATAAATAGTTGGTTACATGTCATTTTCGTGTAATGAGATATTTAGGTGGATTTTTTGTAATTATCTTTTTGAAAGTCCTCAGCCACCACCTTAATTGATCTTACTGTCATAAATACGAAGTTTGATAAGAACCTTTAGACAATTTCTGGCCAACTGTGCCCCTGAAACAGAACGTATAATAAATTTTGCCTTTCAAGAGATCGCAAGATTAAGTAGGATCGTAATCGTGTGATACTGATATTTATACTTGCTTAATTGACGTTTATACTTGATCATATTGTGTCAATATACGGACTGTTTAGTATAATAGTTCCAAACCGTTTTATATCGAACCCTTTTTAATTTGTACTAAACTTACATAAATACAGATGTTTTCTATTCTATTCTCCTACACCATTTTCTAACCAAAGCTAACAGATTTTAGGATTAGATGATTAATTGGCTAAATAGGCACCGTAGTCTTGCCGCAGCTTAGTAACTTAAGCAAAGTTTGGCCATCAATCGAATCTAGATTTGTGGAATTTATCCTTTGAATTTCAGAACTCCAATTATGCTATCTATTAGGTGCATTTTCCACAAATGTTTTAAAGATGTTTATTTTCAAAAGTTTATTTATATGATTCTATTGATGCACCATTGAATAAAATAATATAAAATATGGGTAAAATTAATAAAAAACAATATTATTTAAGACGCAAAACCACCGATTCTAAGATTTAAAAAAATATATAGTGAAATATAAAGTTACTGACTTGCATAAAGTGTATTTTTTACGCAAATTGGCTAAAATGACTTATTTTGCATTTATCAGAACTTAGATATTTTGAAAAACTTTAGGAACATTCAGTAGGTACCTACCTGCGCCCTTCATGATTTAATTAACGTACTATTTAAATAATGGGCCTACCCCCACTACATGCTCTACAGTGGGAGGTCGCTACGACCCCGTTTGACGTCATACACGCAAATTAGGCAATAACACATGAGCAAAAATATGGTAATATTATGATATCGCACCCGCCACTCGTAATGTCCTGTCTGCTTTCTGCCTAAATAGCAAAAACCGCATTTGTAATTCATAACACCTATGTTTTACATTGCAAATCTATTTTGCAGTTTTCGATGTGCTGGGTTTTTTTTGTTTTTATTTAGCATCTACTCAAGTAAATCAATTTTATATAAATAATAAATAAATATTGGACAGCATCACATACATTGATCTGATTCAATGGTAAGTAGCTTAAACGCTTGTGTTACAGAAATCAGAAACAATGACGGTAGCCCAACACCCAGACCAGAGACAATATAGAAAAGTTCGTTTCCCGTATTAACCTGGCCGGGGATCGAAACCGGGACCTCACAGATGGCGCGACGCCAAATTCCGGCCTGTTCGCCTCCCGGCTATGGTACGGAGGTCGTCATTTGTGCATTGAACGTTGACCTTAGGTATCCCAAGTATAGTGTCAAGTAGTTAAGTGGATCGAGCACTTGAATTATAGAAATCAGAATCAACGGTTGTACCACATTATACATGTATTTAAAACATGTCCAATCACCTAGACATGGAATTACTCGTGGAGTATATTAAAATAAGAAGACGTACAAAAATATTTATCAAATCAATGTTCATCCATGGTAGGTAAGGAACCATTACCCATTGCGCAAAAATGCAGAGTATGTAGGTACTAAATGTTAATTAGAACTGATTAAAGAAAACTTAAATGTAATGCATCAAACCGAATTAAGAATATATTTTCGTCAATATTCTAAATTGCACTATTTAATTATGACAAAATCGACACCTTTTAAGACTATTTAGGATGAAACTCGAAGAGCTGCAATTATCTAAATTTTATTAGTATATGGATCTATATAACAATCATTGTATTAGGTTGTCAGTAGCTTGAGTCATGTGCCTACTTTGACTGGACCCATAAACAAGTCCCAAGAAAATTTTCAGCCGCCATATGTGAGCCTCATCAATTCCTTGTCAAGAAAGATGTGTCTTTTATAGAACTCGCTTGTTTTTTGTAACTACAACTAGTCACAAAATGTCACAAAATATTCTTTTTAACCTATTTACATGGAAAAATAAAGAAATTATCCGTTTCTAATAAGGAAACATTCAACGCTAACATTCACATAATGAAATGATTTAATAAACAATAAAGATAGTAAGTAAGTGTAGTACTATCAAAAATATTGATCTCCTACTTTTCAAAATGATCTTATATTAAAACCACCATACCATGGTTAAGCCAGGTCAAATTTTTCATTAATAAGGGCGTTAATGCTAAAATATATGCTAAAGTTGCAATTTGTTAAACGAATGAAGATCAAGGAGATGTTTTTCACCGTACATACAGGCACCCTACTATTTTCCTTTACAGTTTCGTTTCCAGTCGACGTCGCACCCTTAGTCATTTCCCCCGCACCTTCTCTCTTATACACGTGACACGTACAGCTACAACGGTTCGTTACGGCCCACCCTGTCTAGTACAAAGGACAGAATGTACTAAACCGCAACATTTCTCGGCCACAAATATCAGCAGCACATTGAAGGGACACAGGGCCCTCAAATAGCAACGCAGCGGAGCCTTAATTTCGTTAGTCCGTGAAAATTACACCTTGTTCTTTTCTCCCAACGCGACATCGTACGAAATATTTGCTCAGAATTTTGATTCTACCCGGCATACGCTGTCTACGTGAGGACACAATGAATGACAGCGCAATGTTTGATGCAAAAGAACAGCCTTTGTGTGGGACTTTTACCAACATGAACAATTTTTATCACACACCACATTTAGATTATTGAAGAATATCGCTTCAATAATTGCGTCGAGACTAGTAGTTAATTAAGTGTCTTCTTTTTCCTCCTAGCATTCATTCTGATAGTGTAACCATTATCGAGCTCGGGGATTGCTGTGACTATGAGCCTGGTTATTTTATTGAAGCGATTGCGACCTGTAAAAGGTTCTACTTACCAGTCCTATTTAGGTAATAGCAAGGACTAACAAACAAGGAATCATTACTATAGGACAATCAGGTGATTCAATTCTGCTATGCCCTAACCAAACTTGGAAAAGCTCACGCAGTGAACCCCTTCAGTACATGAGCTTCCCCGTGGGGGTTAAAACCACTACCTGTGGGATTTTGGGCCTGTGGCTAGCCACTACACCACGAAGGCTGTTAAAAAACTACAGAATGCGGGCCTCGTGCCAGCTTAAAACTCCAATATAAGTTTGCACTTCTTAGTAGAATACAGCTCGTTCCTCAGTAAAAACTAATTGAGATGATTTCTAAGCCCAATAGTCAGACTGTATTAGTGTGTGTTAAAACTATGCATGATGTTACAAAAATGTGTGAATTATTTCAATCACATAAAAGTAATGCTGACTGACATAAAAGCGCACCACAAAATTGTGGTACAAAACAAAATTATCAGAGGTACGTATTGTTTTGATTATGCAGGACTTATTCTAGGACTTGCCCATTCGCGAGTTGCGAAACCAAAGGATTAAACCTAAAATAACAAATGTATACATAGCCCAAAACTAACCATTTGTATCACAAAAATATTTCGACAGTTGTAGAACGGTCTGTTTCGGAAATAGATCTGATGCAGGCCCCTGCCCATCCACGTCCAGGTGCGCGACGGCCTATCGATCGGCGACCTCACTTCATGACCTGCCTGACAATGCCTATTCCGAAAGCCTCCTCGATTCAATTGCCGCTGCAGAAGCGATGCACTCGATGTCTGTTGCGCTCGTTCAACTTGATTGAAAATTAAAATTTACCATTGCTAGGCTTATTATGTATTATGAGCCAACATGATCGTATACAAACAGTGGGAACAATTCAGAAGTACAATCTATGAAGATAAATAGGAAATTCGAAATATAGGATGACTTTTTTAATTTATACAAAATATATTTCGTTTCATTTGTATTATGTATAATGACAGAAATGGGCTAATCAACTTTTAATTCTTATATTGATTGAGAATTCAAAATTACAATCTGACATGTTCTGTTTTCGCTAGTACACCTATTGGCAACTATTGTTGTTTTTTAATCCATTATAAAATATAACTAATTTATTTATAAGTAGGTACATTACAAAGTGTCTAGTTACTAATACTAACTAGGTAAAAAAAACTTATATTTGATCCTATGTACCTTTGAAATTATTAAATGTATAGTAATTTGTTAGAAAATACGGTGCCATGAATAAATAAGCCACTTTCATTGTGAAATTTTAAAGTGTTCGAATTAATCTCTAGAATAAACACGCTAATTTTCCTTCTTACAATTAAAAAGCTTAACGCACACAGTTTAGATGCCTAATTAGAGCGTAAATTGCCTTATTTAAAGTCCCCCACTTTTCTCATTTAAAAATGAGAGAGCTGTAGTAAAAATACAAACATCTCGTTGGCGAATTAATCTGAGCATTTTGCTAAACGGCTATGACATTTGTTTAAGTTACAGCGGCGATGCGGTGGATAAACACATTTCTTTTCTTAGGAAATAATAGAAATAATGCTTCGTAACGGAGCCGACGATCCGTTAAAATGGAATCTGGAAAGAACATTGGGAAGCAGTTGATTTATGCCGGTCAACTGCGAGTCATGCTCTGAAGCAGTAGGCGTGGACCGAAGATCAATAAAACAAGAAAGCAATACTTACTGCAACGCTAAGTTTATTTAATCATTCAAAATTGTATATTATATCCAACAAGAAAACAGTCAAAGAATTATTTCTTTGACTGCTTTCTTTCACTTGTACTTTTCTTAGGCCATATTAACTGACCACAGAAAAGAGCAAGTGAAAGTGCCATTTTAATAAATATGACTTTATAAGGTACGTTACACGCACCCCGGCCATAATAATCTCTGCCGGACAAAACTAAGCAGTGGATTCGTTTATACTTTTTTTAGGACTGAAAATCTCTCTATATAGGCGGTCATAAAGGGAAATATGATCTGTTAAGTAAATAAAATAGTACCTACCTATGTATGTAAATTTTCTTCCACACAATTTTTTGTTGGTTTTATATTCTGTTTGTCTCTGTCAGTTAAACTTGAAGCTCTTTTTACATTTTTATTTATTGCTGAACATTTTGCACTCGTGAACAACGCATTATTTTACTTCAATCTGTTGCAAAATTACACATTACTTGCTTTGATACGAAATTACAAAATACAGTCTGATATATTGAAACTAATAAAGCGACAAATTGGCGAAACCAATGCAGTGACAAATATTTTGTGCGTCAAAACATGTTTGTACGATTAATAATAGCACTTGTAAAATCATCTCACGCATATAAATCACCAGGGAGTGAATGGCCGACCGAATCTAAACAAAATGAAAAAGTTCCTGTTCAGAAAGGAAGGGCGCCCTTAGGAAAATATGAGCATTCCTCCTTTCTACGGAGTATTCAATTCCCTTGAGTGCATTGGAGTTTAGTAATGTTACAAATTACAACCCTTTGGCTGATAATTTTCTTTTAAAGTACACAATAAGTATCGTTTCTGTAATCATGTTATATGTTTGACAGAAAAATACCTTTCTGCACTAATATTATAAAGAGGAATGATTCGTATTTTTTGTATGCGTGTGTGTATGTTTATTAGTAGTAAATTCAAAAAACTAGGCCGATTCATGAAATCCTAGTTCACCATTGGAAAGCCTTATTCACCCTGAGTACCTATATCGGGCTATATTTGTTGCTAATAAAGACTAAATAACACTATAATTTGTATAGGCCGACGCTAGATAAATATATTCAATATAAACTACACTACTTTATGGTCCAAGACCCAGAAACGCAAAAGTAATTAATTGTATGTGGTTTTTGAACGGACATTCGGCCTTATGAGGTTATAAACGACTGATAACATTATGAATCACTTTGGACTTAAAGTGTTCAGTTATTTTAAAATATCTACTCTTACTTTAATAAATGCTGCGTAAACTAATTGCGTAGATAAGTGTGAAATGAATATCTTAACCTTTATAAGTATGCAGATCCCAAATATTTTAACTATAATTAGCACGTTTAAGTAGGTTAAACCTCATAGTTGAGACGTGACAATAGAGTCCAATAAATTTTACATACCATGATCCACTACTGCAGCTTTACATTTTTATATTTTCAACAGATATGCCATCATATATTTAAAACATGTACTAATTACTTCTGGGTAAGTACTGAATACCTTCTCCACTACCCCATTCATACATGCCAAAATTAGTTAGCCCGAACGGTAGGGAAAAGGTTTTCCATGGAATGAATTAGATCGAAACAAGGCACTCCCTTCGCATGTAACGGCGCGCCCTCGGCAGTAAAACACTTTCTTATGTAACTCGAATTTGAAACTTTATGTGGTCATCCCGAACCGAAGTAAAAACTCCGATATCTTTTTATGACTTCCAAGGGAGGACGGATGAATATCTAAAATTGATTAGGAAGAATTAGATTCAAGCCAAAGTGTTTGTAATTGGACTCGTTATATACTCGACCACTTCGTTCACTTTCGTCTTGGACAGTATCAGCAATGAGAAGAGCTTTCACAGGATTGGTCGTCAACATTAAGACAATTCAAACCTGTCATATACTTAATACGAGTACATAGTTACGTTAGAACATGTAAATCTTGGGAAGCGTTATGCTTTGTTCTATTCTTGAATACGCTCAACTTCCTGACTAATTAAGATACATTATTCTGAATTTCACAATGAAACTTTGATATGTTTATGATGAAAAAAAAATTAGTCCGTTCCGCAGACAAGCGATATATGTTACAGCATGTTCTTTTTCCACGAGAAAGACGAATAACTGCACAATATTTTTTGCTTATATTCCCTGAGTAGGTAATAGGTACGGGGTGGGTCAGGAGGTTGTATGTTTAAGTTTCATTACAAAAACGACGAATCTGGGGACTAAGTGAAATATTATTGTAATAATTTCTTGCAGGGCAGTTTATCATCAATTTATTATTTCGTTAGGGAAATTGTGTCAAGACATCATACTTTTTTACAACTACCTAGGTACCTTTTCAATATACCGTGTACAAAACCCGTATATACAATAATAAACATTTTTTTTTTAAATACTAGTGACTATGATGTCTCTAGTAAATTTGTAATTGGGTTTATTAAAAATCTTGGCAATCGGCTGTAACATATTATGTGAGTTTTCAGAACAAAAGAAAAAGCCTAAGGCGGGTAGTGTTGGTTAGCGACTGGATTCAAATCACTTTCAAACCTAATTGAATGAATTAAGTAATCCGTTTTAATAAAAAACAAGCACTTAACGTAATGAACAATATGTTAATTCAAGGTGGGTTCTCGGAGCATCGAATGCTTAATTTATTAAATGGAAATAAACAACCTGAAAAAGAATTAAAGAGATAATCCAGCAATCACATCTTCCAAACACAGTAGGTGAGTTATTCCAGAGTTTTATACCATCGTTAGAGTTGGATACTTTTAACGTTTAGATTGTTGTAAAATATTTATGACACTCAAATACCGAATCCGAAGCTCTATAAAACTATGTAGGTTAGTACCATTACTTTATGAATACGTCTTTTATTCGCTTTCAAATATTTCGTAACTCGGTTACTCGCATACTTTGATGTCACATAAAACTAAACCTATGCTTCGTTTAATAAAACAGCTGCTGTTCTATACTATAGGTATACAGCATGTGCCAATGAATTTTAAAATACAGACTTACATTAACTCTATAAATATTGGACTGTCAAATATTTTTTAAACTTCGTACTTTTTTAATCTCATTTTTTTTACTTTACTAGCACATAAAACAGATTTTTCTTAAAAATGCCTCAGCAATTTTACATATCATAGTACCGCAATACAGTAGGAGGTTGCAACTCCATAAGAATGTATGCACAGCACAGCTGATTGAGAATGTTTCAAGCATAAAAAGGTAAATAAGGTTTTTTAATTTACAAAGTGATAAATTAATAACTATTTAACACGGAATTTTTACATACATGTGTTATTTAATAATTCCCGCCTGCCCAAAATTGATACCTTGTCACCTATATGGCCATCTAGCGATTTTTTAATGCGCAATGGTCCCCTTTAGAAGTATTCTTACATGCATTATGAGTATTTAATTTGTCTATCCGTTGTCTAGTATCTACCAGGCGCTCTGCTTAGTTTAGAACTGACGTTGTGTAAATGTACTTATGTGTATATTTATATGAAGCCATTACTCACAGTTATTGGCAACTATGACCAAACATAATTCAATTAGCTACGCTTATCCAATGAGATCACCGTCGACTACCTCCGCGAGACACAGAGGTGAACCATTTATCCCATGATAAAAAATTTGATGAAGTACGGAATAGACTCACAAGTTGAGGGTTCCATTTCAGGGTGTTCAGTTCTTTGAATCGCTTTTAACTTCCACATCACGCTTCACTAGAAAAAGTCGATCAATACTTTGCAGTTTCTTTGTTTACTTTTCGTTTCTTTCTCTTCCCAAATATAAACGAATAGACTGAAAGCAAAAAAGTAAAGTATTTAGATTTTTGCTTTTGATCTTTAAAGGCCATCGAAGAAGATAGAATTAAGGTTTTGATTGAAGAGTAAATGGCTCTAATTTTGATTTGTGTTGCAAAAGAAGTAGATTTTTACAACCTCAAGAGACCACAGTAGTAAACCAAAGCTGATAAGATTGAATACTTCCACACTTTCCTCAGCAAATATTGTTTAACATACAGCAAACGGACGACGGACTAATAAGGTTATGATTTTGTTTCTTACTTTTAGGGAACCCTAAAACCACGAACTTCTCGTTAGTAACACATTAATTTTTTTTAATAAATGACTAACATTTGTCAGCTGGGTAACATTTTTATTTCATTCTCGTAATGGAATCAGGTCGACACAATAAATTTTGAAATATTTTTGTGGGCAAAGGCAACCTACATAGTGGGAATACCTTTAACAATGTCCCTTTTGAAATATTCACATGTATGCAAAAACGGAGGGAATAATACGCACATGTATCATAGGTATGAGAGATAAGTCAAATTTTTTTTTTAATATTTTATTAAATAAAGTTAGTTGAAATAAAGTTTAGAGACTATTCATAAGTATTACTAATGTAATCTAGTTATATGAATAAAAAAGATTGACTTTGACTTTGAATGAACTTCAAAGAAAGATTCTAATGTCTTTTTTATATATAGGGCCACAGGCCACAGCTTCATTCCTACCTTACCTATAAGTACCTACTAAGAAATGCATTTTGCTTTTTAAAACAATATCTGGCTGTCCCACATTGCACGCATACTGTGTGTGCCAAATAACGAAAGACGGAAGGTTGTAGGAAGCAGCTTTAAAAAAGTTCATATTAAAACCATTTAGCTACTAAATAAAGGTCTTAACACTTTTTCAAAGTTCTTAGTCCACATTTTCAATTCAATTCAATTCGTTTATTGCATGTCACATTACAAATTACAAGTTGGTACAGAAATTTTATGGTATACATGTGACGCCCTGGTAGGACACAGCAACTCAAGAGGGCTTACTACTTATTTTTAACTATAACATTTTACATTTAACTATTACATTCTTTCATTTATTACATTTTATTACATTATATTATTTATAAGCATACATATTAACATAACACTAGTGATGTTCCGGATATCCGTATCCGTATCCGTATTCGCGGATATCCGAGGTAAAAAAGAAATCCGTATCCATATCTGTGTCCGTTACTTTTCGAGCGGATATTTTACGGATCTTTTCAGGTGATTAGGTTGAATTAAAAAACTAATAAATTCCATTCAGACTATTTTTATTTAATTAAATCGATTATTTGGTAATTTACCTTTATATTGCAAACATTGAGATAGATAGATCTTTATAATGAGAGAGCAAGTTAACATTACTTTTATGATAATGAAATAACTAAAATATAAGTATTTTTTTCTTATATAATTTTAATGAGATGAATATTATATCAAGTTTTAACGTCATTTTATGACAATGAAAAACTAAAATTGAAATCTACTTTTTAAAGATGTTCCCGGCCGTGGTAGTTCATCGGTACTCTTCTTAGCAGCGTCTTCTTTCAAAAACAAATCATATTCTTCGGAATGTTTTCGTTGTAAATGATTTTTTAAAGAAGTCGTGCCTTTACCCTTACGGAAATATTTTCCATCACAAATTTTGCACTTCGCAGATTCATCATTTACTAACACGAAATATATCCAAATTGCACTGGAAAACTTCTTAGTAGACATTATTTATAATTTGTATCAAAACAATACACAACCGTTATGAGCGCGCCACAGTGTCACACTAAACCGTAACCAAAACAATAAATACTACCCGCGCAATGCAAGTCAAAACATGTCCTGCGTGGCGTTGCGGCGAGCGTACCGTCAGCTATCGTTTCAAGGTCGCGAGCGCTGACACTAATCGAATAAGAAAATACAGATCCGTATCCGTATCCGTATCCGCGGATCTTGGCACTAAATATCCGTGTTGAGATCCGTATCCGCGGATATACATTTTTAGCGATCCGGCACATCACTATACACAAAATATGACAATTCAGTTATTTTTAAATCATAACATCGATATCATTAAAAAATTAATGCAGACTGTAGTAACATTTGTTTAAAAGAAAAGTTTTAAGCATTTTGTTAAAAAGCTTAAAATTGTGTTTTTAATTGATTCATATAACTAGATTACATTTTATTTGTATAGTTTCCCTATCATCTATCTGTTTGAGGTTCTGCACAGAGACTCTTCATAGACAAAGGCTGCATACTCTAGGTATACTCGTACATACAAATATTGCGACTGACTAGCTTAATCAAAGCACCCATTCAATTCAATTGAAATCCTAGCGTATAACTTTCTTCTTTGAATCTGAACGAAATGAATTTCAGCCAATGAGGGTGAGGCGTTGTACAAAGATAGATTTCCACTGATAAATTAAAAATAAATTACATTTAAACAAAATATTACTGGTTCTCATTTCCAAACACACGGAAAGCTTATTATGAAATAACGTGGTTTTGAAAATATTTTTGAAATTGAAGCTTTTATGACAGTTACAGCGCAAATTTTATTCATCTGTTTTGCATTCATTCTCTAATGGATAAATCGATTGATCTAATTAATTGAAAGCATAATAAACACATCCATTGAGTGCCAAACACGTCGATGAAATTTTGTATTAAATTAAGCAACATCATTTATGTGAATATAAAACCTTAGAAAATTTCCAAATTTTACGTAGAAATCATGAAACGAGTAGTCACGAGTACTCAAATATAAAATAATTTTCTTTGTCATACAAAAAGTATTCAGAAGCGCAGCGAAATTATTGTCTTCGAAATCTCGGCATCTCAGCATACGAGACCTAGACCGTAAGATATTAATTTACCAAGAACATGTGACCGTAGTCAACGATTTCAGGGGCACAGTCTAGTAAGTAAGTTTATTATTGCAATTTGATATGACTGTGAATAGTAACCCATTTTATTTACCTTTTGTATGTAAATAAATAGGCTGTCTAGACAGGTCGATTGAAAAGTCTCTTAGAGTTGAGAGCAGCCTTACTCAACCTGCGGCTTATCGGGCCTTTGATATTGACCTGCCTGGCCCTCTCTTATTACGCATATTAAAAATGTGTAAATTTATTAAATCACGCCTATATTATCCAATATTCTTGGCCACATTGTCGTTTTCAATCTTATGGACAGTAATATCTATTGGTTACCATTTTAAATTTATTTAAGTATTACACGAACTTTTGCCCCTGGTAGAATAATTTCGTTTTACTCAGAAATAATTTTCGAACATTCGTCATTTTTGATTTAATACATAATTTATTGCTCGTTTAATTTATAAATGATCTTAACATGCAATGCTCGCTGTGTATATCTTTTCAGAATTACGTTATCTTGCAAATGATACAAATCAAAAACAGACTTTGATGTGTATCCGCCATTAAAACGTTGTTAAATTTGCAATCTGTTTCATAGTTGCCATTTTATGCATATTCCGATTTTATAGGTTAACCCAAATACTCTGTTTGGTCCATTCGAAACCTATCACAAGTGCGAAATACGAAATAATTCACTAAGTGTTGCAAATTTACGGCGGGAACATAAAACCAGATCAATTTGGCAACTCAAAATTCAATAGTGAAATATTTTAGAGGGTTATTTTTTTGATATACAATGTACCCACTCAAAATATATGAGCTTCATAATTAAGAGTATATATTTATATTCCTAAACCTGTATATATACAACGTGTAACGGAAAGGGTATAACAATATCAAAAATACCAAAGCAGTTAACGGTTACAAACTGTATGGGACCATTTGTAGCTGTGTACACGCATTTATTGATTCAATAATTTTTTTTGAAATATCAGTCAAATACAAGTAAAAATTTTGACTAAGTCACGCTTGCACAACACTATCACAGTATTGTTGGAATCGTCCAAAAGACTTGGATGTACCTACCTATTATGCTATTAATTTAAATATCACAATGGTGGTTCATCTTTTAGTGTTTACTGAATCACATCTGAAATTTGTTGGTTTAGCGTTTCTCATTTTGACAATTCAGTTAAGTCATTGAGTTGTCGTCGCCGTGACAACATCTTGTGTTTTGCCTTTCTGGATTACCTACTTACTACGGATAGCCTAGTGATATTTCGTGATATCTTTGAGCAATCAAGAATATTCGAGATGATTCTCTGTGTCGGAGCAACCGACGGCAGCGTGATGGCCGACCGAGAGCTAGAGAAAGAGATTTACGAAACCATCAAAACGCTCGTTTCCATCTGTGGATGGGGCGAGGAGGTCGTATCACATGGCCAGCTCGGTCACCAGACCTCACTCCGTTGGACTTCTTCTTGTGGGACTAATTTAAAAGGAAGGTGTACGCTGTAGCATGCTCGTCAAGGGAAGAGATGATAGAAAGCATCAAGGCCGCGTTCTGTACAGTGACACCACAAATGTTGCATAATGTTCGCGCATCTTCTAAGAAAGTGCTAGGCGCGCATGTCGAGGAAGGAGGTGGAGAAATTCAGGATCGCAGTGATTGTCGTGAAGTGATAACGTGATTTGGGGTCGCTGACCTCAATAGTGTTGTGATGCGTTTGTTTACGTTTTAGTCAGTCATTATAGTTAATCATTTTTTATTTCATAAAAACAATAAAGTGTTTATTTTAACTCGGGATTTCGTATATAGAATCTATACAAGGTATAGTATCCACCTACTTTACATTGTTACCCCCTTTCCGTTACAGGTTGTATATATATATTGACAATATTTTACTATGATAAAGTTCTTGTCGTCTCTTAAAGTCTATGAACCAATGTCATTGCTCAAAAATTAGCGAACAAGGGATGATCACAGTATCGAGTTTCTGGAAACTAACTGAAACTTAGGTTAATGAGAATTCTTTGGCCTTTAGTCAAATTCGGGTGCCTACGCACTTCAAAGCGTTTTACTTAGATGACACGATGACGGGCCCCCTTTTCAACTCGACACTACTTGCCGAAGAGTTTTCTTTGAAAAAAAAAGATACCTTTTACCTTATGCTCCCAACCTTCGGAACACTTTAGTAATTTAATTAATTTAAGTAAATGTGTTCAATTCATGTTATTGAAGTTAGAACTAAGTTATAATTATTTTGTTGGAAAAAATACATCGCTAATTACATAACTCAAAAAATGTAAGTATTTTTTAATATCCATGTGTGGTATATTATATTATATTATGGCCAATGTAAATTTATTACGCCTGAATATCAGGACTACGCTAGTCAAAGATCAAAAATAACCATATCGCAAGTTCATGCCATGTAATTAATTGTAAGAATTAGGAGCCAACCTAATAAATAATTATTATCCTATATAACATGTGTACTTTTTGAAAACTTTAGTTTCCGTTTGATTCTGTATCTTGTAAAGAAAACAGAATGAATATCCTACACATCAGTGAAGTACATTCGATGATTCCACAAAATTACAGATTACTGTTTCCTCAGACCCATTTCTTCTTCATATTTTCTATCATTAAGCTGTTTAAAGTATTGCATCTGAATTTAAATCATAACAAAAACTGAAAAATAACAAACGAAAAGATTTTACAACATCATTCGGCCAAATGAAAGTGGAAATAAGAACCATAAACAAGGCATCATTGGTTGGCCTACTTTTAAAATATAATATTTCAGACGAAAAAGAAATATTTTAAGGCAAACAGCGTTGACTAATTGGCGTGGAATCCATTATACCCGTTACGCGATTACCGCACTCGGACCTAACTGGCGAACAAGAAAAAGAGGCTTAATAGCCCATGAAAATTACTTTTAACGGATTTATTAAGGGTAAATATATTTTTCGTTTTAGGAAAATCATTAATTTCTTAATTTAGGCGTTGAAAAGTATTATTTGATCGCTGATATTTCAGTGCTGAGGGCCTTTTGATGGAAAGGGTTGTTAGTTGTAGTTGAGCGATATTTTCGTTAATGAGACAGAAGGAGTGGGTCGGTCGGCGGGAGGAGTGCAGCGTGCCTGGAACGGTTCAGTTTGGTCGCTCTCTAGCGGCGCGGTTATACTTAACTAGTCCACAATCGGGAGAAGCGTGGGACGGACGCGTGATACCGAGCCTTCCCCGGCGGTACCCGCGTGCTCGGCCGATGTGATTATACTCGAACTTCTAAACAATCGCCTATTAATTTCCCGATGAACTCAGTATTGTAGTGTTAGTGCATAAGCATTGCAACGGTGAGTGAATATGCATGAGAGTAATGTAACTGCACTGGATAAATTTGAAACGCAAATCTTTGTTACTCTATTTTTAGTGAAACCGTTTAAAGTATGATGAACTATTCAGTAGCATGTAGTTCAGCATTCATAATGTTTGTTAAATTTCGAATAGTTTAAATGTTTTACATTTTAGCTAAGTGAGTTTGAGTGTTGAAAATTATTTAAAATGTACCATTACTCATTAATATTTAATTCATTCAATTGCATCTGTAAATTATACTACTACGATATGCACAAGATTAAAATAAACGTTTTACAGAAAGAGCCACTCCGATCCGATATCTAAATTGAACGACTTATTGACTATTTTTAATCCTAACACATCTTAAAAATATTATTTGTATGGCATAGCAATTTTGAAACTTTTAGAACATGATTTCTTCCTAAAATAAATAGTTAAAATGTGATTCTACGTTTGTGTTTCTCATTATTTATCATTAATAAACGTTCACACCTGTCCCAAAGTTAAATGTAGATTAGAATAAATCATAAAAAATATAATTATTTGTAAAAAAATATAAACATAAATATTTTTTCAGTAGATCCAATATGTGTATGTTATATTCCCTTATGTATACACAAACTTCCTGTTTATAGTTATTATTTCAGTGCATTATAAAATTAGTAATAAAAAACCCGTATGTTGCAATTTTTGCAAGTCCAACGCGAGATTAAGGAAAGCAAATTACATACTTTCGCTACTACGAAGAATGAAGGCAAGAATGAAATGAAAGCACCTATTTTTGTTTTTTTTGTACTAGCTGGTGTCTGATGAAATTTTTCAGTCTCTTATTATTCTCGTAAAACACACTTTTAAACCAAATTAAGGAATAGCGGATGCCCGCGACTTTGTTCTAGTGAAATTAATTGCAACTTAATCTGAAATATGAAAAAATCCTTTCTTAGTAGTGCCATAATAATATATGCGTATCTTTTGGCACAGCCCGTTCATTATTTGAATCAGTATGTTGATAGTGACGAGTGCCTTTAACATAGACATCTATAAAGATAGACTAATACTTTTCCACTTAATAACTGATGAACATGTACCCGCACACACTCACACACACACACACACACATACACGCGCTCATTCATTGACACGCACGCATAGAATCACATTCATCCACATGAGACTGGGCTTTCCTTTTTAATTATTAGTATAATAGTAGACATTTATTAATTTGATGCAACTGTCAGCCTTCAACAGCCACAACATGCTCTCGAATAACATCTCACGAGGGTAGCGATAAGCTGAAAACCAGCGCTGCCCGGGATCCATTCTCGAGACAGCATTAGCTGAGCTTTTTTCCTTTTGTCTCATAAACAATCCAGTTTTGTTTAGAACAGATTATGTTTTTTGTTTTGTTTGTAAGTTGAGTCAATAAAGGTTTTCTTTCTTTCTTTCTTTCTTCTTTACTATTAGATTGATCTATGTCGCCAAGTGAAAATAATAACGATGCCAACGACGAAATAGCTTTGTTAGACCCAAGTTTTACTTATAGTTCCTAATATATTTCTTAGTTTATGTCCGACTTCTGATATACATTTTAAATCTAAAGGGACATTCTGGAACTCCAGATCTTTCCATCTGAATAAAGATTACCTACATCATATAATATTTATGAACAGTAGATTAATTTTGTTAATTTATATTCCATCTTTCTGTCCAGTAAACATTTGCGATTATTGTGCCAAGTAGGTGCGAATGTTTGTCGCACAGTACCCAGTAGTCAGAACATTTAGTTGCTTGATAATATATAACTGAAGGGTTGGTCACTTCCTATACGCACCCCTCAACCAAAAGGCCAGCTCGGTAACACAAGCTCAAGGTGAGACACAATGTGTAGCTAAAATCATAATTTTTGTGTGAATTTTAACAGAAAGCTATTTTCCAAGAGCAACTTCTGCGGATTAAAACAGCTTACAACATACATTAAGCAGCATTTCACTCTCTGGGGCATAGTCTCCGTACAAAACTTTAAGCGACACATTTTAGGCGACGTATTGGATCGTACCTGCAGGCCAGGTTGTAATTGTCCATAAATCCGCTCAAATAGTGAAATAGTAATCAACTTATCGTTTCTTCATAAAAATGTTTTTTTTTAAACAGAAATATTCAAATGTTTCAATTAAACATATGACAAGCTCATTCTGAACTGAATCTTATACATTTTATTGCTCCATGACTACCCATTAACCTCATGCCAAGGTACCTTTAACAATTGTGCTTTAAGAACCCAATATTTCTTGCACAAAAAGCAAACGACGAAAGAAACCGTCTCTAAATTCTGAATGAAAAAATAACAGAGATTATTTTTGTAGTACATTTCAAAGTTTAATATTCCTAATTTTAATTATTAACATAAACTAGTCCTTTATACCCATAATGTAATAATATTTTAAATGCGAATGTAACTGTGTGTGACGGCCTCCCTAGCCGAGAGGCGAGCGCGCCAGACTTTGGCGTCGCGCCATCTTTGAAGTACCGGGTTCGATCCCCGGTCGGGTCAATATGGGAAACGAACTTTTCTATATTGCCTCGGGTCTGGGTGTTGTAGTACCGTCGTTGTTTCTGATTTCTGTAACACAAGTGCTTTAGCTAGGTACCATAGAATCAAAGCAATGTTTGTGATGTTGTTGAATATAAAAAAAACTGTGTTTGTAGGTCTGGTTTTCACGCCACAACTACGAAACCGATTTTAATGAAATTTGGTATGTACAGAGCCTTGAATTTCAGATAGGACATAAACTACTTTTAGATGCGAAAAGAGGGTTGGAGGAGCAAGGGGTTGAACGGGTGTCTTAAAGTTTGTAAAGAAGAATCGTTATTTTTTAAGTTAGAAGCTTGAAAATGATTTTAGGGGTAAAATAAAAAGGGAATGGAAATAGAGGTTTATAGGAAAATTTATAATTTTAAAAGCTAGAACTATGAACATTTTTAACTGGCTTACAGTAATTAGCCTTAATAATTAATAACGATTCCCAAAGCAGTACCTATTCCAAAACGAAGTCGCGAACGCAGCTAGTTACAAAATGAATGTAAAAATTTCGTCAAAACATTTACAAACTTTAATACAAAAATTACCAGCTTCTACTCCAAAGTCGTTAAAAATAACCTTTTCAAAGAACTCTGCAAACTCCAGAATGGAATTTAGGATTTGTTTATCCTTCGTGCCATATTTGTTCCGGTTGCAGACGAGCATGACGGAAGAGCTTTTAATAAGTCGTTTATCCGAAACGTAGTTAAATTTAATTAATTTGTAACTAAATATATATGATGTAAGGGCCTGGTTGTATAATTTAAAAATTGTATAACGGCAATCCAATTAAGTTTATTTCAAATAACACATTAATAATATTTCACAACTTGCAATTTTTTTGTTAAAGATTTACGAGATTGAACGTACCTAAATTAAAATCTTTCGACTTTTAATACCACTTTTGAAACAAAAAGCGGGATTTTTATGTCTCCTGGGAGTAAATATTTTATTTTATATTTTTTTTTTAGTAATGGTTTAAAATCATTGTTAATCTGTGCTAGTGACTTTAAAATAACTTGCTAGACAAACCGGATCTCAAAAATCCTTGAGTACATTTGATTTTCCACGGTAAATTGTGAAACAATTGGGTACTTCTAAGTGTCTGCGTTAACAGAATCTGGGTCTCCGTTTCCTCCTTGGGGTGATAATTACATTGAAGGCTTCAACCTCATCAGATCCAAGACCGATAATTTAATTAACTGACCTCTGTTAAGTAAGTCTATAAGGTTAAAATGTCATTACATAAAGACGAATTTATGAATAAGTTAGAAGTCTACGAACATGACATTTTTCATATCAGTAAAAACATAAACTATAATCAGTATTATAGTATAACCAAGAAAACACTACGAGTGATGCAGATGATATTAAGGTCACTATATTTATGTTCCCGGGCGGACTTCTTTTAATAGTTAGAAAACTAAGGTGTGTTTAATAGTAGTAAAATATTCAGTGCGTGTCGATTATCTTTGACACAGAATAAGTCTCTATCTTGCATCTGAATCGCTCTCAGATTAGAGCCGAGCTATGTTTCCCTTGCTACGTGAGTACCTAGCCAATTTACCTATCCATTGTGTTTCCCATGAATGTGAAAATGATAGAATATTTTTTTGATTACTCATGCACTTTTTTTACTATTACCGCACTCATGTACAAACTCTCTGCGTGACCCAAGGGTTGACTGATAGAGAATGCCCCTAGCATTAAATCTATTTGTTGCACGTTTTAGTACAACCAAGTTTAGTATAAACAATGTGGGAGTTAATCTCTGCCTAGACGAGACCCCATAACATAGACGAGAAAATTGTACCTAATTATCTACTAGTTTAAAAGTCTTTAAAAGTCAACTTTCTCACTTTGTAAATAAATAAAGCTGATAAGAAAGGCTAGGAAAATCCAATTAAAGTAAAACAAACTTAAGCTTACTTAATTAGTATTGAACGCGCCATACTTGCACATATTAGGGCTCAGTCAGACATAAGGGAACCGCGCAATACACGCAGCTTGTAATCGCATTTTTCTGTTATATTTAAGTTAGCTGTAGTGGCTATTTATATGGAAGCAAAAACGCGTAAATCATCATTTTAAATATAGAAGTAGAAATAGCATGTTAACTCTTTGACATAATGACTCAATCCAGTTGAACGCAATAACCGTCACTGTGTATGTTAACTGATCATGTTGTACATATGGGGGTACACTAACTAGGAAGAATAGTTCCGTAGTAATTTGCAAGATTTATATTTTAGTTCATTTTTCTAACAGGAACTCATGATTCCTAGAATTATAGATTTCGAACTTATGAACATGCTAACATTGGCATGTTCATAAATTCGTAATCTACCTATTTTAAAAATAGTACTCTCATGAATTAAATTCACACTTACGCACACAACGTACAATTCAGACAAAAGCCTAGGAGATTCATATTATAATAATACGAGTACTTTTAAAATAGCTGGCCTTTATGTCTTCATAATCACAAATAAGCCAACAGAAAACAAGATCTGCGCGTTTCCCGTCCCTGTCTAAACTAGCCCTTAACTAGACGTGATTCATGCGCCGAATACTTACCGCGCCTCAAGCATTCAATCACTCAAGTTAGAAGGAGCCGGGAATTAATCAACGTTTCCTGGGAGTCACGAATTGTTAGAGGCCGTGAACAGCTAGCGACCTGTCGGACTACGCCCCGTACCCTGCAAACCATTGTTAGATGTCAACCTAAGAGGGGTCGCCCCACGATACAACAATGCAATGCTAAAAGCTTCGGGGCAAGCGCAGACAAGAACAGTCTCTCCTACGAATAAACAAATCTCAATCTTAGTTCAATTAAATGAAGGACTGGAGACCGATACGTGCATTGACATCGTCCTTGAAAAAATAATCTCTACCGATTACAAAACTTGTTGCTTATCTGTTTTACCCGGTAAAGATACCTAACATTTTTTCGTCCCTCACGACTAGGATCAAATTTTTCGAAAGCAACTCAAGTTACTAGAAAACGGTTTGCAAAATACTGACTGGTTGGGAAACTAGTCGGAAAATGAACCCGACGGTAGTAGGTGTACCAACGTAACATGATTTTAAGTGCCGTACAATGTCACTCTTGTTCATTTTCAAAAATGTTTGGAATACCAACCATGTGAAAATCCATTCAATTCGCGATGAACACGTAACAGACATTTTACTGGCAAGCGCAAGGCCATGTAAATAGACAGTAATCCATAAATGTGCTTATCAGAAGAGATTTATTCATTTAATCGCTGCACCCCAGTCGCAGATCTTAATGTATGTACCTATATTTTAGTACCTACTAATAAGACTTATTTGTGGTTGCTTTTAAACATCGTAAAAACGTAGATAGGTTTGGTTATCTATTGACATTATTTCATTCCTAAGTTAAAATGTGACCCCGTGAAACAACCGTAAATTTTTTGTCAAATCTAAATATTACCAGGTAGAACAGCACGTAAAATCCGGAGTTTAAAACAAAAACTGTGTATATTATTTTCAATCATTTTTTAAACATACGAAGTGTAATTAAGTGATGTTAAGAACAAACGATTTAATTAAACTGACTTCAAAATAGAAATACATTTATTTAAAAGTAAAATAAAGCACAAATAAATTTCACCAGCGTACTTTTTTTTATTTATTTAATAACGTATTTTCTAATAACTTAACCCACATAAAACAACAAGAATATACAGTTATTTAACTTACCATTATACGTAGGTACGCACATAGCAGGCACGCCTAATGTGCACCCACTATGCGATATACCTAAATAAAATTATAGCAGGTAGGTTATTTTATTCTACTAAAACCTCTTTGATATATATCTACTCCATTCATCTTTCTTACAAAGTTTTCTTTAACAACCTGTAAAAGTGCCCATAAAGAGATTACAAATATTACCTCAAAGTTCTCTAGATTTGTTGTTAGGCATTAAATCACAACATCGTCTGCGAGGGGCCTTTCGATAAAATACATGAATACAGTATCGCATTCCTGACTGAACTTAGAATCTTGTGATGAACGGCCCGCCAGCTGAGGCCAGATAGCTTGGTCCCATTCTCGTGCCAATTTTTTAGAAATGCCTATAATTTACGCTACGATGATGGTGACAAACAAACTTAGCGAATAACAACTAAGAAAAATATTTTAGGTACCCTTTTGAACTAATGAGACTTCAAATTAGCTATAAATTATGAATTTATGGAGGATTTAAACTTACCTCGGGGTTCCAGTCACAATAAAACACTTAATGTTTCTTAATTGGAAGTCATTCGAGTCATTGGGAAGCGAAAAGTTAGTAACACAACGTTTATACGAGGATAAGAATTTATAACCTCGAAACATGCATATGCAAATAAATTTACGCACCGATTAATTACAAGACGACTAAATTTAAAACAATATAAAAAATGTTTCGTGCAAATTAATATAGTCCAATTGTCTTGACTGCAAGCATTTTATCAACATAAAACTATTTTTTATCTCACTTAATAAAAATCCACGCTAAGGGCTTCTTGGTTTAGTTTTTTTCACAGACATCCGGGTTTTAATATTCCAATGTCATCATATTAGGTACGTAGGTACTATTCAGGTGAGCACAACGACCTAATTCTATTCATGCGGGAATAAAAGATGTCGGTGAACATTTTGTGACTCGCGGCCAAGTTAAATTATGTCTTGTAATAATGTAGGTACAGACCAAGACGTTGCTCTGTCGCTAGAAGACAGCTCTGTTTAACGGGCTTGTATAACGCTTCCTAGATAGTTTGTATTACCTACTTACTTATACAGGTAATACAAGTATGCTAAAGAAACTAATCTTCTCTTAAAGATGAAAGTATTTCATCGTTCAGAAAAATATATGAAAACGTATTAATCTGATATGTAAAAATAAATCGCTGTTCGTTAGTCTCGCTAAAACTTGACGTCTTGAACGATTCGACTAATGCTGGTGTTGAAATAATTATGAAGTCCATGGAAGGTTTAAAAAAATATTGGCTTTACAACGTTAGCCGGGACAGCTAGTATTAAATATATTCATTAGTTTTACAGAGAAGTGTTTAACACTATTTAATTAATTGTCAATAAGGGAAAGACCGATCAGTGGATGATTGGTGGACAGTTTTACTACGTACCTAAGTACGTAAAATGCAAGAATTGTTTATTTTAGTATATTTATTATTTCATTCAAATTTCCTGAACAACATCAGAGCCCGCTGTTTATAAAACAAAAAAGTAAAATAATAAGTTAGGCAATTTCTCATCTTTTCACACAACTTCAAACCCGAAAAGACTCAAACGTAAAGTAATCAAAACTCACGAAGTTGAGTCCGATGATATCCAAGAAGCGATTCCGTGACCCCTCGCTGTTAAGCCAATTGGCACAAACATGATACGTCGTCGGACGAACCCGTGCAAAACTTTTTTAATAAACGTCGTCGGTAATGCAATCGACACGTTTGGCTCGACCCGTATTCAGATAAGGCTTTGTACGACAGCCTAAACCTTATACTTATACAGCCATGAACCTTCCGCGTAGACCTAAAACTTATTTTTGGAAGCAAGCCGATGTTGCCAGTACAGTCGCTGTCAGAAAATGGATAACATTGTCTAGAATAAGTCGCCTCTGATAATTAACATATTATAATGTGTTTAAGTGATATACGTATTCTCGCCTTGGATCTATGTGGTACTGTATCACATTTTATAAATAGGTAGAAAAATATAAGCATAAAATTTTAAAGGCTTTAAACATGAGTTTTTGTGACCAGACGAGAATAAATAAATAAAAATTGTAGTTGCCAAAGAAATATAAAAAAAACGATTAAATTAAGATTTTACAAAAAAAATTTCGTCGTTTTGCAAGATATGACAATCAGATGATGTGTATGTTTTATGAAGCGTTTGTTGTTTACCTTTACATGTCACTGTTATGGTGATTATTTTGCATTTAGCAACAAATAATAAAAATATGCAGCAGTATGTTTAAGTATTGAGATAACATTTTATATGCATGTGGAATGTTTGCATCATTTTTTTGATGGTCTTCTGACCGCAAGTGTACACGAGCAATCTCTTTCGCGATAACACTAGCCCCCAATACTCCACGATCAGTAAAAGCTCTTGGGGTTTTACTCTCATTTTTCCAATCGCCATAATATTTACTCTGCTTGCCTATACCTATAAGAGGGGTATCCGAACATAAAATATTTATTTACAGTTATAAAAGCTGTCTAAAGGTATTTAAAGAAGGGTTTACCAACCTTGACTTTGAAAATCAGAAACACTTTTTTATATGTAGGTACTTGTTGCGATTTGACGAAAAATGTATTTCAGCGATCGAATGATAATGAAAATTCGGACCAGTTAATTTGCCAACAAGTTGAGTCAATATTTTGTTTCAGTAATACATTTATTACACTTCCCCTGATATTTCTCTACGCCATTCTAGAGAGGTGTTCCCACCGGGTTGAAAAGTGGTAATTTATCCGGCTAAACTTGTGCAATTTTTCAAAATATGTCTTAAGACGACCTCCGTAGACGAGAGGCAAGCGTGTCAATCTTTGTCGTGGCCTATCCCTGGCGACCCGCGTACGATCCCGGCCGGGTCAATATTAATAATAAATAGCTCGCGGGTTTGTGATCAACAATAATTTGGCAATTTCATCCCTATTTTTTGTAGTTTCGTAGTTATTAAGTACAATTATTTAATTGTACTTAATAACAGGGCTGGCACTTACCTCGCACAGCGTATTTCGTTGGCTATTCAGCGAGGTAATGCTGCCAGCGTCTTGGGATCGATCCCACAAGGCCCAATTTTAGAAGATTTTTATTTTTTGTAATGTTTTTATATTTGTAAATTTAAAGGATTTGTATTAAATTAGTTCAATATGAAAAAAAAAAATTATTTAATAGTAATTTTAAATTGATTTCATTTTATCCTGTGATGGGAAGTTAATAAGGTGGATTCTTTTACTTTCCTTAGGTTTTTGAAGAAAAACTGATGTTAGTGTTAAAACTGGTGGTCTTAGCAGTTCTCGTAATAATGTCATCGCTCAAACCAAAACTTAGACGGAATTAATTCGCATAATTGTATGAGGCGCGAACGTATTTTAACTTCGTAATTTTAAGCTGCAACGTAGGCAAAGCAAGCTGTTCCTAGTTCATTCAAAGGTGCTTTTACAGTTTCGAAATTGGAATTGCTTGTATACAAAACTTTCTTCACCTGTTAATGGGTTACCGATAGTCAATAGTAGTAGTGTATAACTGATGTGTGCGCAATACGAGTTTGGTCATGGCTAGTTGAAGTTATTTCACGAACGACTAGCGCCCGCCAACTGAACAGACGACCCGCAGAATTATTATGAATTGCGAGCAACTTCAATGGCGTTCGCTTTTAAAGGAATAGGGGTTGTGATGGTTGGAAGTTTTGAATGGTGGTGTCAAAGGTTGTTGTTTTATTTTGATAACAGATGCTACCTTAATTCTTTTCAAACTTGGCTTTCTTCCATGACTGTCCCAAGGGTAGTGTGATCATTCGTTGTTCTGTCTCTAGTCGTTTTACGTATATTTACGATTAAGTGTATTTTATGATACAGCTGGCTTCCTCAAAAATGTTAAAGCTTTATCGGAGATCAGATCCGTGTGTGTGATCATATTTTTCAGTCAATTTAAATTATGAATTTCAACAATTATTACAGCCGGTGTTATATACAAGATCAGCAATGAACTCGGAAAATCTCCGCATCCATAGACATATTGGTCCACTTTTGGCTCAATTTCGAATTAATTGTAGGTACTGTACTTGATATGTTACAGAGATTGTTTTTAAGCGACTAACTAACGTTTGGCACCCAACAAGACACTTGTGAAAACGCATGTATTGAAAGATGGTACAAATGTTTTTGATGACAATTTTATTCGAACTGTTAATGTTCGAGTTACATAATAGCCCTGCCTGCCTATTTCCCGGCAGAGGTTAAACAAACTGGGTTATTCCTGCATCCGTTGTCCCCAACTTTGGAAATCGCCGCCGTAACTCATTTATATAATGATTTATTGTAATACCTATAAACTCGCTTTTGGATTTCACTTGTAAATACGCATGTGCATAGATAGATACTGAAGTATGCCAATTTCTATGTTGTACTGTAACATTAACTTTCACGTTATTGACTGCTACATGCATGTTAAAAGTGTTGACTTAGCATTAGATATTACTAGAATAAGTTTTATTAAATTGTATGTTTGATTGGGGAATTATAACTCTGACTTTAGAACCATCAACATGTGTTTCTTTTAATCACCAACTCACCACCTAGACACGATATCACACACCAATATCAGATGGCGACCCTTGCCGAAAACCGAACCAACGTGTCTTGGAATTAGAAGTAAAGAAGAATGCAGAAAAAAAAATGTAAACGAAGCAAATAAGAAAAAAAAAAACGCAAAAAAAAAAACAAAAGAAAAAGGAATTATTCAGAAAATATAAATACCAAGAAGATTTGAATGAGGTTAAGAAGATACATCATAAGAAGTTCCAGAAGAATACCTACCCCGGTCATTCACGACGGTGAAATGGGAGGTCAGCAGAGTAAGGACGAAGTTGTAATTGCACAATCTGGCAATGGAAACTCCAGCGCAGAATCCAAGTCCATGAATCTGAGTGAAATTCTCACCATTGTCGTCGTGGTTCTACTAATTGTGTCGATTGCGTACTACCTATACAAGAAGTGTCGACACCAAGCAGTGAAAGTGCTGCGCCGTGAACTAACCAGGACCCAGCTCACAAACAACAACGCCTCGACCTACGAACTGCCAGCAGCAACAGCCTAACAAACAAGCGGATCCAGCCCACGGAGTCCAGGGTAAAGCCCGGCCCAGTCATCGCAGCAACAATAACATTCGAGGTAACGAAGCAATACGAGAAGATAGAAGCTACGTGTCCCACTTTTGGAGCTGCCCAGGAATACTTAGATGAATCAGCCCAGTAACCATTTGGTTATAAACGGATAATGAGGTACGAAGAGTAATTTTACTTTAAGTTTTTATTATTATTTTGTGGTTATTTTGCGATTAATTAGTAGATATTTTAATGCGGCATACATATACATATATGGTTTTTTTTTTAAATGATTAGTTCATTATTATGTCAGATGAGTTAGTTAAATTGAAAAATGTATTGCAATACTATAAAGAGTACTTGGTAAAGTTAGGTCCAGAAAAGCGAAAGTCTAGCTTAGGCAATAAAAAGTTAGAGAATGCAAAATCAGAATACGATAAACTGTCGTATATTTTGTCTCAAGTGTGTTTACAAATAGAGAATTCCGAAATAAGTTCTGAAGATACGATTTTAATAAATAAGCTAGTAGAAGATATTCATATATTATATCGTAAAATTGTTTCATTAGTTAGTGAGCCTATGAGAACCGAAGTAGTGTCCAAAATGGCTACGGAAAATTTGCCTAATTTTGATCTTAAAAGCGCAATTTCACTTTTACCTACTATGACAGGCCAAGAGTCAGTTACCAAGCAGTTAATCGATAGCATCGAATTATACAGTACAATGATAAATAAAGCCTCTCAACAACAGTTAATTAGTTTTGTATTAAAAACACGATTATCTCAAAGCGCAAAATTACGTCTTTTGTCTAATTATGAGAGCACTAATCTTTTGGTAAAGGACATGAGATCTAAATTATTACAAAAAATATCTCCTGTAGCAGTTCAGGCTCAATTACAGCGCGCCAAACAAGGTCATAGGTCTATCGAAGCATTCGGTAGTGAGATAGAGAGCTTATTTGTTAACCTCACTATTGCTCAAGCTGACGGTGATGACAGCGCATATGAAATATTGCGTCCAATCAATGAGAAAACTGCGATTAAGAGATTTTCGGACGGTCTGTCAGACCTTCGACTTAGCACCATAGTAGCCTCCCGCCAGTTTTCATCGCTTCCTGAGGCTATCAGAACAGCTTTGGATGAGAAATCCATGACAACAAGCTCTGAGCACGAGGTTATGAAGGTAAGGCATTCCAATTTTGGCCCTCATCCTAGGTATAGCGGAAGTCATCGGTCGAGTTATTTTAGGTCGAATTACCAGAGTAACAAAAATAACAATTCTCATTCTTACAGAAATAAGCCGAACTACGGTAATTTTACACGATCAGGCTATGTTTCAAATATTAATTACAGGCGTAACAACTGTGGTAATTATAATCAAAGCGGTTCTACCGCTCAGCGTCGTATTTACCCGAAACCAGCGGAAACGCGATCGCGCAACATGCTGCCGCCGCGCGTTCAGCATACTCAGCATTCACCTGAATTGAGTGCAATTAATAATGCGCACTTTCCTGAGAAATCAGATTTTTTTCGATCGCAATGAATGCACAGATAATTTAGTTTTGAACTTTAATAATAATAGTTGCATAGTTTCTTGCCGCGTAGATAAGGAAAACTTAGGTATAGATTTATTAGTAGATTCTGGCGCCAGTCTTTCGTTAATTAAGTACGATTGGTTAAGGGAATCAGCGGAAATCTTTATTCTATAGGTTATATTTTCTTAGACTTATATTTTAATAGCCTACTATTTACACAGAAATTTTACATATTTGAGAACATATCGTGTACAACCAATGGAATCTTGGGACAGGATTTCTTATCGACTTATAAAGCAGTTATTAGTTATGAAAACTGCACTTTAACTTTGACGAATAAAAATCAGTCAATTATTAGTCCTATTTTTAAAGGATATTTGCATACTATACCGCCGCGTTGTGAAGTGATTAAACGCATTCCCGTTAACTTAATAAGTGATTGTGTAATTTTGGGTGGTGAAATACCATCGCACAATGGTATTTTTGTTGCGAGCATGATTGCAAGGCCCAGAAATGGGAACATCTTAATAAAAATTTTGAATACCACTGAAGAGGAGAAAGTTATAGACTTTTCTTTTTTAGATTTTCATAGTTTGGATAGTTTTGAGATATGTAGTTTTGACGATAGTTCTATTTCAGTAGATAGAGTCAAAACATTATTTGGGTTACTTGACTTAAGTTCATATTTGAATAAGGAGGAACAAATAAGTATCGAAAACATATGTGCGAAATATGCCGATGTCTTTCATCTTCCGGGTGATAAATTATCTGTCACAAATCTTATGGAACATTCGATTAAAATACATGACAACGTTACACCAGTGTATAAAAAGCCTTATAGGTTACCACATGCACTGAAATCGGAAGTGCAAAGGCAAATCCAAGAGATGCTGGATAATGACATCATTGAGGAATCGAATTCCGAATGGTCCAGCCCAGTGTTACTGATACCCAAAAAGTGTGACAAGTTAGGTAATAAACAGTGGCGACTTGTAGTCGACTTCAGAGAGCTTAATAATGTAATACAAAATGATAAGTTCCCGCTACCTAATATTTCTGAAATTTTAGACTCTTTGGCAGGTAGTATTTATTTCACAAAATTAGATTTATCGCAGTCATACTACCAACTTTCTCTCGATAAAGATTCACGTAAATATACAGCATTTACTACGGACAAGATATATCAAATGAAGAGATGTCCCATGGGTCTCAAAACCAGCCCTAGCGTCTTTTCAAGGTTAATGACAGTCGCAATGTCAGGGTTAAATTATAACCAAGCTTTTGTGTACTTAGATGATTGTATTGTGATAGGAACCTGCATCGAACATCATAATAAAAATTTAATTTCAGTATTAGAACGATTTCGAAAAGTAAACTTAAAATTGAATCCCTTAAAGTGCGAATTTTTACAACGAGAAATAATGTACTTGGGACATAAAATAACGTCTGAAGGCATAACTCCTGATCCTTCTAAAGTGCAAGTCTTGCAAAATTATCCAAGACCTTCAAACACAGATGATATAAAAAGATTTGTCGCGTTTGCAAATTATTATAGGAGATTTATTCCGCAATTCGCTAGTATAGCTTACCCGTTAAATCAACTCTGTAAGAAAAACACATATTTTCAGTGGTCACCTCAATGTGAATCAGCATTTAATATTTTGAAAAATGCTCTTAGTAGCCCGCCCATCTTGCAATATCCTGATTTTTCATCAAATAATATGTTTATCCTTCAAACGGATGCATCAAAAACAGGACTAGGAGCCGTGTTATCGAATAGCTTAGGAGGAGTCATAGCTTACGCCAGTCGCTCATTGAAACAAGCTGAAATAAGATATCCAATCATTGAATTAGAGCTGCTAGCTATAGTGTGGGCTGTGCGTCATTTTAGACCTTACTTGTACGGAAAACGATTCAAAATTATTACAGACCATAAACCTCTAGTTTACTTATTTAGTACGACCGATCCGTCAAGTAGATTGACAAAGTTTAGACTACATTTAGAGGAGTACGATTTTAGTATTGAACATATTCCAGGTAAACAAAACGTAGCAGCCGATGCCTTAAGTAGGATAGGGTTCACGAGTAGCGAATTAAAAGAGTTAAACCAAAAAGTTGTGTCCGTCTTAACTAGAGCACAACGACAGAAATTAAGTAATAATCAAGGTATTATAAACACGGATCTACCTAGCCAGAACTCTTCGGTCGAAAGGCCTGATCAACCTCAAGTCGTTGAGCTTCTGAAAAAACCAACGGATGGTGTAGAATTAATATTGTGTTCAAGTTCTAATTACTATGAAAATAATTACATGAAAAAAGAATTCATAAAGAGTGATTCAGGC
Source organism: Glyphodes pyloalis (assembly GCA_037074685.1). Classification (NCBI taxonomy): domain Eukaryota; kingdom Metazoa; phylum Arthropoda; class Insecta; order Lepidoptera; family Crambidae; genus Glyphodes; species Glyphodes pyloalis. The sequence continues at coordinate 6,465,450 of JAYKKO010000015.1, read as the reverse complement.
AATTGCGTATACGTGCCAACGGAATGTTGTATGTATCTATTTACTCGATCGTCATCTACTTACGAAGTGCTGATGAGAGAAATAGAATTAATGTGTAGAAAGAAAGGAATAAATGAGCTCCTGATTATAAAAAATAAAAGTAATAAGAACGATGTTAATATGTTATTGAGAGAAATTAGACCGTTAGAGTCACCACGATTTGTTGTTATTAAGGACGTTGTACGTATTAGTAATCAAGATGACAAAAAACTAATTTTAAATGACTTTCATATTTTACCCACGAGCGGCCACGCGGGTATAAATAGGATGACTAATAACATAAAAAAATATTATTTTTGGAAAGGATTGGATAATGATGTCCAAAATTATGTAAGGAAATGTAAACATTGCCAAATAAGCAAGTTTACAAACAAAAAAACTAAGCAGCCAATGGTCATTACGACAACTGCACATTCGTCTTTTGAAGTAATAAGTTTAGATTTATTAGGACCCTTAGAAATAGATAATTTTAGTAATAAGTATGCTTTAACACTACAGTGTAATTTAACTAAGTTTGTCGAAGCGTACCCACTGCAAAGAAAAGATGCAGAATCGGTAGCTCAAACTTTTGTTGAAAATTTTATATTGAGGTATGGTGTTCCCCATACCATTCTAACTGATCAAGGAACCGAGTTTATCTCGTCAATTTTTTCAGAAATTTGCAAGCTCTTAAATATAAAGAAACTACAATCTACAGCCTATCACCATGAAACTATAGGTGCACTAGAAAACACACATAAAAATTTAGGTGCTTTTCTTAGAATTCAGTGCGAATCATATAAACAGGATTGGAGTTCATGGTTACAATATTGGTGTTTTGCTTTTAATACCAGTGTACATACACAGACAAAATATACGCCGTATGAACTAGTTTTCGGAAAACTTTGTACTTTACCAAGTAATCTTCAAAATGTACCCATTGAACCTCTGTATAATTATGGTAGTTACCCATTACAATTGAAATTCAGATTACAAAAAGCACAATCAGATGCAAGAAATAATATTCTAGTTAGCAAGGAAAATAAAAAACTATGTTATGATAAAGATATTAATCCAATATCATATAAACCAGGTGATCTTGTATTATTAAAAAATCAGGTGCGAGATAAGCTTGACAAAATTTATTTAGGTCCATTTACTGTTATTAAAGATTGTTCTCCAAATGTAAAGATTTTGAAATATAATAAAGAATATGTTACTCATAAAAACAATACAAAATTATTTAGATGTTAAATAAAGTTCATTTTGTTTAGCGATAATTAAAAAAAAAAAGTATTATTGTATTCTTTTTTTTTTCTCTGAAACCGATGGGGTGTAACAGTGTACTTTTCAGGGGAGGTGAAGTATGCCAATTTCTATGTTGTACTGTAACATTAACTTTCACGTTATTGACTGCTACATGCATGTTAAAAGTGTTGACTTAGCATTAGATATTACTAGAATAAGTTTTATTAAATTGTATGTTTGATTGGGGAATTATAACTCTGACTTTAGAACCATCAACATGTGTTTCTTTTAATCACCAACTCACCACCTAGACACGATATCACACACCAATATCAGAATACTTTTTGATTTTTGTGGGCAGACTAGGTAAAGGCATGCAGAGTTTTATGGATGGTTACATATGTAAACATTTGATAGAATAATAATATAATTTAGAACAACTTTTAGATACTGTTTTATTTCTAAAAATTTCCCACATTCTGTCGCCACAATTTTTTTTCTTTCCAATTCCCTATTGGTAATCATACACATGGATGGTTGCTTCTGTTAGATACGAGTACAATTTTAAACTTGTCTTCCTGAGTATAGACCACCTTTGCCAAGTTTACTTGTTTTGACCTTGGCCAGTGATTAGATAGCGATCTTTTAAAATATTGCTTTAGATCTTGTGAAACCAATCTCTACTTCTAGATTATATTTTCTTTGTTCTCTTTCCAGATATGACGAGGCCGACCACAGCGGACCCGCTCCGCTTGGTGGAGCGTTTGACCGGTGCCTCCACGACGGCCACCACCGTCCCCAACGGCGTCGCTAAACCCAGCAATAATGGTAGCAAGCGACCCACACCCATCATCATTTATCCTACAGGTAAGTGGATTTGCCTACTAATAGTGATAACGAACAGAAAAATAACTATAACGTCCGATACCTGCGGAGCCAACATCTTTACATGTCGTTCCATTATCTTGGATAACGCGGACTCCTACAGGGAGCGTCTGAAGAGAAGATAATTCGGAGTCTCTTGTGCAGTGAGAGTCTAGTTCAACTAACATCGACTGTTTAGTTATCCGGGTAGGAAGTGGAATAGGCGCAGAGATCCTGTTTAAATATTACTTTAAATAGCCTCCTTCGGACTCAAGAGGCTGGATCTACCACCGTCACATAGTGTGATGACACTATTGGAGGTGGTGGTGGTCGCCAAGGAAGACCTATACTGTGGGTAGCTTTACCTATCCTGCGGTTACGGTGGCAGGTTCGGAAACACTCAAAAGTTCCCGCGAGGGAAATATCTTTGCAGATAAATAATTCGCACTGTTAAATGGGCATTGGAATAGCCGATTCGGCGACTGACCTCCACATGAATATGTAATACATGCAAAGAAAATTCGTCTTAGACCAACTACCTAACCCAATAAAATAAACTTTTCCAGCTAGAAGAAGCCTACCTTCATCAAATATTACGATAGATCTCTAGGTCAACGAATTTCCAATAGATATTTGGCGAAAGGCTGTCTTATGAATAACTAATATTTCTGAAGAAACAGTGTTCCATATTCATCGATTCTTGTTTTGGCCTTTGGTAACTGTAGTGGTATGTTTTCTGTGTTTCGGTTAAACAGAAAGGACTCCGCAGTGCGATGAACATTGTTTAACAAACTTGGCACGTACAAACCACCGAATCAAGTAGCCCTTTTCCGCAAATATCCATGTGAAGGTTTTTTAAAAAAGCAACGTATGGTGATTTCATTGTGTATCGATTTGTTTACCTATACATTTTGGTAAAATTTACAATGCATGGAAATAGCTACTCTGCACAATTTTAATTTTAAAGCAGGGAAATCCACGTACGCCGTTCTTACAAATACGAGTACGAATAGGTATATTGATAAACTAAATAATAACAGTTGGTCTAACATTCTATCACAGCTTAATATAAATTCCCTAAATAAACTTAGAATGGTATATTTTATTTTTCAAAACCCGGGATGGGTTTATAGAAGAGAACAAATATAATTTCTAATATCGTAATATTTTAGCAAAATGTTAAAGTAAAATAATCAAATTCTATTTCCGTAAAGTTTTTCTAATTCTTTTTCCTTCCTACAAAGCTTTATCAACCTGCGTGTTTCGCAAAAGCTAATGTTACAAACATACAACCTAAATTGGAAATGACATCTGTTGTTCGTTTTCTTGCAGAAGTACGGTTTATTGCTATTCCGACGTAATTTGTTTTCTTTTTGTTATAACTCCTTTACTTCGATAGAGCATAAAACGCGAATGTTCACCCCAGGGGCCTATTATTTGAATGTTTTCATAAAGGAGCTATCCACGTCCGTAGGGCCCTTTGTTTTGTGTTTTTGGATTTGCGAACATTAATACAATAGATTCTTTTGTTGGTTTGGGTTTAAATTATCATTGATATTCTCTGTTTAATTAACAATACACCGGAGAATCATTTTATGTAACACAGCCTGGCAGGGCTTTTTGAACAAACGTTTAATATTTTGTAGCAGAAGTAAGTTCTATAAATAAATGTATTTACAAGACGCCAGGCTTCTCCGGTCTCAGCATTCAACAGCAAGTTAGACTTAGCTTTAGCATGTAGACATTTTTAATTGATAAGCAGGTTTATAATACATAGGCTGCTCTTCATGTATCTTTTTTTTTTACGATTTTTACAGTGACACCGGAGTCTATAGTAGTTCCAATTGTCTCGTGCATCTTCGGCTTTCCCCTGCTGGCTCTGACGGTCATCTGCTGTCTCAGAAGAAGAGCGAAACTGGCCAGGTAAGATTTACAAATAAACTCAACAAACAAACGCTTAGAAACATTCAGTAAAAATTATTGTTTTACAATACCTTTTCATTTCATACATTTGGATACACCAAACAAAAATTAAAGCACATAAAGCCATGATTTGCTTTTAACCGTAAGATATATACCTATTTAATATTAAAATGCGACAACATCACATTAAATGAGCTGATCAAAAATCTTAATCGCTTGTTATATGAAAACCTGATTTTGATTTAATAATATCAATATTATTGTGCTATTATATTTATGTGTATCGAATGCATAAAAACCACACCCAAACACACGCAAATGTTCATCACATTAATTTTGTTCTACTGTGGATTGAACCCATGACCCTCGTTTGAATAGGGCAGGGTCAAAATCGAGCCAATAAATTCAAAATGTATGAATTTTGAAATTTATAAATTCAAAATGTAAAAATGTTTATTGGCACGAGTTTTGAAAATTGCATAACCAAAAGTTGCAAGGCTAGTTGTCACCCATAAAATTATGATAAGAAATTTGTTTTTTAACTCAGACGTAAAAAAAACTTGTTATAATTTTGAAGTATCTATCTGACTTTGTGTAGTATGTCTATGGCATAGATTTTATTTTTGTTTGTTTGAAAGGTGAATTAGTTGAGAGAGTGATTCCTAATGAAGGAGTAACTTTGTGTGCTGTTTGCACCATGCATGTCAATCGGTCCAGCACCTGATCACTCTGCGTCCGCACCAATTGCAATCTCATGCATTGATTAAGTGTGGAAAAATTAATAACGCGAGCATCCCGAATGCTTCAGCTTTTAATTAGCTCTTTTCAGGTTGACTGGCTTGGCTTTAACTTGTCTGGAGGACTTCATCATAAACTAAAATGCATGCAGTTGTACATATATAGATATAACCACATGGATAGAACCTTATTTGAAAGTACAGGGAAAAACAAGCTATGTCACATAATATTAAAAAATGAAGTAATGACAGCAAATTATACGTTAAATCCTATATTTTCACCCTGCATCAAAGATAAATTATGAAATGGTGTTGGTCACACAACAGAGGAACGCCTTTATGTAACGAATCAGGTTGTATTTTTAAATGTGTATTTTTCGCTTATTTTTCACCTGGGAATTCTATTTAATTGTTACTTTATGACTACGTCATCCAAGCTCAAGTGTTTCTATTTACACAATAATTTTACGGTTATGTATAAAATTTTCAACTTTAGTTTACAACTACTATAGTCATTATAGCTACTTTACTTATTTTCTATTAGAACTACACAATAATCAAATACCTTTGTCTATTTTGATATCTGACCTTTATTTAAGTTTTCATGTAGTCTAAACGTCAATCTATCCGTATCAAATTTATTTAGTCAGTTTTTTATATATTGAAAGTTTTGTTACTTTAGTGCATACTGTCAGAAATTACCTCAAAGTAAGAAAATATAATTACCAGTTCGATCAATCAACGAACACATAATAAATCGGATCTAGTCATAGATATAGGCATACGTAGATTGTCCAAGTAACTAAAAGTAGAAAAAACTCAAGTGTTAAGGACAGTCAAATGTCGTTTGGATTTAACCTAATTTTTAAACACAGTTTAAATGTACAGCATTCCTAAAGTCGTAGACTTCACAAAAGCTCTTTTAATTAATTTGCCGTCCCATTAATAATTGTTGTTGGAATTGCCGATTGATAGAACTGAAATTAATTTATAAATACATCGTTCTGTTCCCATTTCATTATTTATGTAACTCTTGACGGCACATAACTCCACATTCGCTGTTATTTAGTAAAATTTTAAGTAAAATTGAATAGTTGCGAACTTGACTTGCGCTTGTTGAATTATTTTCCTATACTAACAACAAGACTTTTTCGTTATGCTCCTTTTTTGATCTAACTGCCTTTAGAAAGTGATAGCATAGATTTCTTTATTTTGTATGGTACATTCCCTAAATATTAATTTACTAAAAACGTTCGTTCATAAAATACGCTGTACCTATGCTTTAGCTACGAAAACTTTAAATTGATAAAGGTAAATAAATACTCTATAAATAATAAAATCGTTGATATGTTTGTATGTATATGTATACATAGTTTAAAATAAACAAATAGACGATTAATTATTAAACATCGCGTCTTTTCTTTGCTTGGCACGAAAATTCTAAAAAAATAAAACTTTCCTACTAAACGGCTCGTAATATTATAAGTAATTGCGTTCTTTCGGAACCCTTTACAAATTCTTTGCAAAATATGAGCCATTCAGCAGATTGGAAAAACAATTAAGATTCCTTCGTAAATCACTTCTTTCTTTTGAAAAATATTTTTCGCAGATGGTTTTTTCTACAAAAATAATGAGTATAAAGGTACTAAGTGACTTAGTGGATATTCCTATGTAACGCTAGTGTTTTGTTTTAAAGAAGCACCTAGGAAAAACTATGAGTAGACAATATCTTGTAATGAGACTGTTTAATAATACTAGATTTAAGTAAAAATGTGGTAACGTGTAAACATGGATGCCTTTTAATTTAGTATTTTTTTTTTACAAAATTTCCATGATGTCTTACGAAATTATTCTATCATTCAAAACATTAACCTCCTTTTTTAGAAGTCGGGTAAACACATTAAATCCTTACATTTTCCAGTGTTACGTCTAAAAGATGGTGCATATTTAGGCTTAGTTATTCGGTCATTACTTGATCCATATGGCGTCATTTGAATGCAAAAACCCACAGCCTATAACAGCGAACCTATGTTAAAAATGTATACAATATCCACTTAATCCTTCTATTAGGTAGGTTATTTATTTTTTCTATAGCGAACAAATTTAGTGTGCCAATGATTGGTTGGACGAAATGTTTTCATCGATGCTTTATTAGCGCGATTTAATGTGCACAAAATGTTGTTGCAAAAAAACCGTATGCTAAGCTACATCCTTTTTGTACTTCGCTGTTGGGAACGTCGGCCTATTTACGTACTTTTAAACACCGGTTATGTCATCACTGTCGCCATGACGAGGGCTCACCATGTCCAACATGATATGATGTCGTCGGTTCTTCCATCAGCCCAAGAAGTAGGCGTTATCAGTACCTACGTGCCGGTTTGCTTTTCTTTCTAAACGTTCTTTAAGTTGCAAAGCACAGTAGCAGCCCTAATCGAGGGTCGAGCCCCGTCAGGGGACGCCCTCCAATGGTAGCTGAAAGTTCAATAAATATAATGAGGCTCCGGTGCCCTAATCGACAGTTAGGAAGGAATTTTTCCTTCCATCGCACAACTGAATCAAAGTCATATGTACACTGTTCGATATAATAAAAATAAAATTATCTACTTCCAAAACCCCACAGATGTGCTTGAACTAATTAATTGTCAGACATTATTCAAACGATTTTATTAAATGACGTCATTCTTCGCAAACCGAGCAGAGCCAGAGCTCCGAGATTGAAAAAGATAGAATGAGTGATTACCCACAAATAAATTTGGATATTACGGAGAGGCTTTCTTCGACAAAATCCTTTCAATCTACAGTTAATCTCGTATTCTTTCACTAAGATTAGACTTTTCATGGAATTTCGAGTTTTTGATCAGCTTATCTGCTTAGAAGCTAAAAAGTTTGTTGAAGAAAATTAGATTTAGCTTTACCTCACTCTGATAAAACGCGCGGCAATATTACCTACAAATCAAAACTTTGGCAGTGGTCTAAAAGACAGTAGTTTTAGGGCAAAAGTACGATTTTTAAACTGAAACCTACTAAAACATTATTTTGCAGATTTAAGTTCAATACATCGATACCAATAATTTTAGATGTCAAATTATATTTTACTTTATTTATAAAGTGTTACCAAAATTAAATCCCAGGAACAGGTTTCACTGAATTGCAAAAGATAAATCGAATTCGCTTGTGCGAGTAAGCAGGTAAATCAATTACTAAAATAAATCGAATTATCATTCAAATGCAAATTGAATGTTATTGAGCAGGCTTATGTAGCAATGGAATTTATTAAATTGAATTCAAAATGTTTCATCAAAATAAGTAGGTACCTACTTCCCCTTCTTTTATAAGATGGTTTTAAATCAGCTAAAACGGTGATTTTTTTTTATAGGGAACGTGCAAGGCGTCGCAATTGTGAGCTGGATCGAGGAGAGTTGTCTGTGGTGCGTCTTTCGCCGGTGAAGACCAAGCCGCGACCAGTGAGCCTGGTGCGCTCTCCGCGTGCACCGCCCACACTCGAACTGGATACTGTGCTCGAGGAGCGTTCGGATCCTGAGCAGACCACGCTTTCACAGGTACTTTCCTCGTCAGCTGTAATTGCTGGGTCTGCTGTCAGTGAAGACTGTACTAGTATCCGTAAACCTGCGGCACTGGGGGCCTGACGCCCACGTTTGGACTGGATTCCGGGTTCAAGAAACGCTGCTATCCCGGGGAGACCGCGGCCTCTCAAGTATTTAACGTTTACATCGGCTACAATTGTTGCATCAAGTGCCAGGGAAGATTGCGCCAGAGCCTGATAACCTATGTTATAGATAGTATGTACCTACTTATGCTGTTGACGCGCACACTGCGCTCTTTTAGGTAAATCTGTTGCTAGAGAGGACCTCTTGAAATTAAAGAACGTTATTGACCCGCTTGCAGTAGGTTTAGGTAAACTCGCAAACTCTAAGTCTGATCCATACGACAAGTTCCAAAAACCTACTTATAGCGGTATAAGTATTAAATGAATCGTAATACAATTGGGGCCTATAAATTTCATACCATCGCCTTTTTAAAGAAATGAGTTTGAATAAGAGCACATTTTTTTAGTAAGGCTATAAACACTCCTGTCTAATTAAAAACAAATCTAATGTATTATCATTTTTTTATTGTGTCTTTACACGTACAAACTTTGCCCAGAATTATTAATACGCCATTTTTTAAGCAAATATTGAAGAGAACTTTGTGCTTGTATAAGTATCAAAGAAAACTCTTTATGTTGTTTGCCACCTCACCACAGTAGAGTGTAGCTAGCTATTAAGTACATTAAACCACTAATTAACTTCGCAAATACACTCAGCCTTCGCGTTAAAATAAATTACACATAATCCCAGGTATATCTAACATAAGGTACCTTAATTACTAGACCTACTTTTAACGCAATTTCCAGATACTTTGTTTAATTTAATATTTCTTTAACCAATTGGTTCTTGATAAACATATTATTTATAAATAACTAAGATACGTACATTTGGGTGGTTAGATGCAATGCAAATGGTATTTTTATACGACTATATTACTATCACTCTGTTACAATTATTATTTCTCTAAACGCTAGTCACGATAAATTCGATTCCTATATTTATTACGTTTTTAGGCAGTAATTTTATAAAAGACATACCTACATGTCAATGACCAAATGGGGTGCCTAATGATGTATCGGGGCACCATGAAAGAATGACGTTAGACATTAGACAAAAGTTAACATGGACTGTTATATTCGTGTTCTGTAAATCCTCGTAAGGTTGCATACCCTTTTAAAAGCCAGACACAATTATTTTCTATCGTGCCTGGTTGTCGGGGTCTTGCCACCATATACCTAAGTAAATATACCAGTGATATAATATCAAACTTTACTTTACTTTATCACAGTTTTGTTATTTTTTCTTAAATAATTTTTAAAACTAAAACCATTGTTAGCATTCAAATTATTATGCAATGAAATGAAATTATTTATTTCTGCAAGTGGATTTACAATAAATTCTTTTGCACGTCAATTCTTTTTTTTAAATTAGAAATTATGTATTGTATCAGTATATCTAATAGATGATTTATTCTTTAAAAGTTGTTCCCTACCTATGTATTATCTAAAATTCACACTACGTCATAATGCCCCAAACGACAAATTCATTACACGTAAAATACCAGCACAAAGGTTCCATTAGTTTTGTCGTACGTCGGCAGCATAATTTTCGGCGTGACAGCCCAACAGAATTCCGCGCGAATTTTACGGATGGTTAATATTCGGTGCCACATGGTGCTCGGGTCAACAGATTGTATATTGATCGCACAAATAAAAGTGTAATTAGTTTCATCTGATGATTCGCAGTTCAATCTTGTATAAATGTTTCAGATTTTGAGAACTAATACAACGAATTCAGCCCTTTACGTCCCATTGCTTAGCATACGCCTCATCTCAACTGTTACAAAATTTATCCCTTTTAAACTTTATAAAAATCCAATCTAGAAAAAAATAAATATTTTCGCTTAAGCACTACCTACTTAACATAAAGTTCTATTACTTTATGTACCCGGAACGGCGTACTACACTCTAATAAATAAATAAATGCGCCAGACAATCACACCAATCACCTGGTCTCAAACTAAAGTTTTCCCTTGAACTTGGTATGATTGCCAGAGGTGGCAAATCAACTGGTTAGGTTTACCCGATTTCCCATAACACCACCTATTAGGTAAGGTGATGAGGTCCAACCGGGACGTTCTAGTGGGTACCTACCATTTTCAGGGCAGGGAATCTCACACACACCGTAACCTCTCTCGGGCGACGGTACAGTACGTCAAAGTGTTACCCCCCGTCAAAAAAAGATGGCAACCCAACGCATCTTATTAAATTCACTCGGTTTAAAACAACCCTTTTTATTCAGGTGGAAATAACGCCGGACCGCGAAGTAGGCACCATAATCTTCGGCGCTGTGGGCGCTGTGGGCACCGCCGCGGCGGCCGCGATGTGCGCGCGCGACAGCTAGCGGCGGGGCTCCGCGCAGCTCGGTGCGCGCTCGCCGCTCTGGGCTGCGCTGACCAGCCAGCCGCTGGACGAGGAGGACGCCGACGAGGACGGCCTCGGTGAAGACAGCTAGCAAGAGCTCGACGAGCGCTCCGTCGCCGACATCGGCGAGCGGATGAAGCTCTTTCTAGATATACCGTTGAGATTCTAGTGAACGGACAGTGCGTGACCCTAAGAACATTACTTGTCGTTATCTGTTACTATAATTGGGATGACGACACCATTCACACATAATTGGCTACTTGACAGTGTTAACAATAAAATATGAAAAGTGTTAGATATGTTAGCTTATTAGTTAAGTAATCATTTTACATTTTTACTTTTTAATTGAAAGCATAGTTAGTATTTTATTTTTGCAAAATAAATTTTAGTTTTTTTATCTGTGGAACAAAAGAACCGAAACGGAAACCACCATTACAATTCGGAAATGACAGCTGTCGGCGAAAATTATTTATTTTAATGTGGCGAAACAATGATTATTTTACCGATTAAATTGAATTATTGTGTCTCTAATCGTATAAAGAATTTATTGAAACATTTTCCGTTTATCTTAATTAAGTCGTTCCTATGTGTATCGGTTCGTTGTCTAGGACGTTGACGTCATAATTGCAACAGTGACGCGACTAGGCGTTTTCGCGCGCTTTTTAAATGTGTTACACAAAATCTTATTTTTCTCTGGTTATTTAGATTATTTCCAGATAAATCGAATTGCTTGGGATATAAAATGAACGGGCGCACATTTTACAATACTTTTTCAAAAACTGTCAAGTAGCCAATTGTAAGGTATCAATGCTGTAAACGAGGACATTACGAAACGTCGGCCACGTTGTTTTTTTTTTTTTAATTATACTTATAAACATAGGGATATTAGTACATTTACAAAGCTCAGGTTACCCATTGTAATAATATCTATCATAACCTGTCTTATCTTATAATTTTAGTAATAATACAATTCAGAAACCTTGTAGGTTCTATTCTTTCAAGTCCTCAAGGTTTTTAAATATGTAAAACTTATTAAACTGAAATCAAATTTACATTTTATAGTTCAAAATGTTCTTTAATTTACAAATAAATGTGACGTACATTTATCAGAAAATATCAACTGACGCAATCGTCCGTTGTCAGCCAATTGAATAAAATTATTCATCGACTTTACTAATCGACTTCAAAAAAAGAAGGACATTTTGTCTAAATTTAGACAAGAATAAAACAATATTGTAATACATCATACAGGTATGTGTTACATATCTAATTAACTAGTAATGAAGCTTTAACTTATTGTTTCAGCATAGACCGGTTCCTAAGAACTGAACAGTGGAACCCATAGGACATAATAGAACGCTGTAAGAATTTAGGCATGTGTATAGAGCTCTAGAGAGGAAAAGCTCAATAGATAACTAAATCATCGCATGATTTTAGTTTAACAGGATTAACAGTGATTGTAAATATATTAACATCTCTTGTCGCATTATCGAAAATCTCAAACTGAATGTATTTAGTGCGTTATTATCATAGATATAGGTTATTATACATAGCTTTATCTATGGCTTTACCTACCTGGCCTATAACTTTCGCTCCCTATGGATTTTATTCATTATTCCGCGATCGGGGCCCGGTTTCCACCAAAGCGGTGACAGGAGACGTGAGGAGATGTAATGTGATTTATTATTTTTACATCTACTCTACACTTAGCTTCGGTTGAAATTAATCAACTGGAGACAGGAGAAGATGAGTATTTTCTATAAAATCTTAAGCAAACTTGCTTGCCAGGATCGCAGCACATCTTGTCTCGTCTCCACTTTTGTGGAAGTCGGGCCTAACCCGTGACAACTAGATTTGTGTCATTTTGACAAGCTAATTAGGTATCCGTCACTGCCGTAATTGGCAATTGTTTTACCTGTAGTATGGTATTGGTTTGATTATTTCTTATGCCTCCTCTAAACCAGAGTCTAAACGTACACTGACTCGTTTGCAGATGGCAACGGCGGACGCATCCGCCGACTTGTAGAGATTGTGATTTGTACGTGTAACTGTGGTAGGTATTTGATATGGGCAGACGAGCAAATCACGTGTAGAGGTGATTGACTTGATTGGCGATGCCATCTGCAGACGAATCTGTCTACGTGTAGAAGAGGCATTAGAAGTTTTATAACATAACGTAAGCATTATTTTCACGGGATATTGCTGATGCGGAAGTATTTTGCAAAATTTACGCAGCACGAAGTTGATGTTCGCACAAGTAGAAAGTGGCAAGTGTCTAGGGAATGGAAAATAAATGAATTTATAAGAGTTAAAAATTATAGAAAAATTAAGTTACCTTATAGTATTGTAAAATAAAAGAATGACCAACATAAAACTCCGTTGGAGTTGTATTTAATGTTAGAAATTATAAGTTCATAATATATGTAGTATGTAGGTGTAAATGTAAGTATTAAAATCAATTTTAGAACATATTTATTGAGTAGAATTTAATTTGTACATACTATAATAGGTAAATTATAAAATAAAATAAATAAATGCAGATCCATCACCCCTCTGCCCAGAATAGCCAGAATCCATGATTGAATACTTTAATATGGTAGGTACCTAGTCATTATATCTGAAATGTTTCGCCTTTTATTTGTTTTAAGAGTCATCTGAAACGACCATAATAACAAAAAACATATTAAAAAAACATGACCCAAACATGTCACACTGTTACGGTTGTTTTATATCCCTTCAAGAACGTATTTTAAAATGTCATATCTCATGTCGTCTGTACAAAAATGTCATTATGCTTAAGCTAAATCATTTTTCGGTCCTCGCGCAGGTAACCATACTAGACAGAGCTTGGGGATACATTGATTATTCTATACTTCAGTAAAATGCCTATTTATTAGGCACAAGAGTGTTTACTACCGAGGTCGTCAAATAAATAATGTATCATTATTTACCTATAAAAGGTCAGGTCAGACAAGCATAGTGGCCTTGTAAACTTTTAAGTGGGTAGGTATATGTGGGTAGATGGGCCATTGCATTTATAAAAATATTCACGATGTGAAATAATATCGAAATAAATATTTCCACTTATGTAATTAAACTGTCTGTATGTTGCATAAATTAGCAGGTAAAACTTTATTATGACAATTTGCCAATAATGTGCGATATGACGTGCCTGATGAGTCGTGTTGTTTTTTATGTTGTTAAGACTTACGACAACAGTGGCGGACTAACAGGTGGCGGATTGGGTGACGCTAGACTTCTGGTACTCCTTACAACTGATTAGGCAGCTAAAAACCAAGGACATAAATGTGAATGAGTGATGAACTTCTTAGACCCGACTTAAAATTACCCATGGCTTCCTAAGAGCTGAGCAATTTCTTCTATGTTTTCTCAATTCATCAAACTGAACGAAACATGACAGCAACGGCGTGAACCTCCAACAGTTTTAGACCGCCACTACGTCGCATTGCTTTTGTTCATACCGCAAACAACATTCAGCTAAAATGTATAAAACAAATGTGTTACTTTTAAAAGTGTTAATAAATGAATGACATTGCTATTGGGTTGTTTTGTTTCGGCAGTGCCTCCTAAACAGCTTTCACCTTGACCTCTAAACTGATTTTCGGCTCATCTAAATATTTTACGCAATACTATCTATATCAGGTGTCGATATTACATGATGAAAACATAAGCTACGCTTTACGCAACATATTCAACCATTTTTGAATGCTTAATTTTTGAGACACGTCCGCAGATTACTAGTAGATACCGGAAGTAGAAATTAACGTTAACCCTAAGTTCGGGTAATCATTTACCTTTTTATAAAGAAAAAAAAATTAGATACCTACAACTTTTTTGTATTTACTAAAACTGACTTTTAATTTAGGTACATCGCTTTCATTAAGTTATTATTGTGATAGATATAGTATACTAATCTTTGCGATCTTATTACATTTCATATGACCAAGACGGGCCAGGGTGACAGCACTTTCTATTGTATGTTTCAGTGTTATAAAGTAATTAATAATTTGATAGGCTGCAAAAATAACCATAGTTTACAAAATATTTTAGTTAAACCTCTGTGAGTGACAGATGTAATAAGCCTAATTCACACCACTTATACCAAGATCACTTCGGCTATGTTCGAGTACCTACGTTGTGCAAGAGTCAGATGCCAATAAATTTGTTCTTACGATGTCTGTTTCGTCCATAAATATCACCAAGTAAGGCTGACTCTTCGAAATCTTAGTATAATTCGTTGCTAAAATGATAGCGTCATTTTTGAAAAATCCAGTTGTATGACATTGACCAAGAGACGTAGGTTACATTGCATATTGAGTGTGATTGGGTTTTTCCCGATTCCAATATAGAAATACGTAATGTCGATGTTTGATGATAATAATTGATGATAACCATTATCAAATTATATTTATTTAATGCATTATAACTTCAAACCGAAAAGAATTCTCGTGACCAATAGAGACTCCGTAGTTTTCTACAAGTCGGAAATAAATCGAGTAGGTACGTGAAGCATTGAACGGATGAATATGATTGAATTAACTATATATTTGTATCAATTATTACCTTAAATAATTCATTTTGTAACTAATAAATAAATAAGCAACTTTTCTTCTACGAACACACTCACCACAATCCATCTATGCTACAAAAATACATAAGACTTCATCCATATCACTCAATGTATTATTTCAAAGAAAATTTGTTTGTTTTTATTCTTTCTATCACGGCTAAACCAAATAACGAATCTTGAAGACAGGTAGGTCTATGGTACAATGGTACACGACATTGAAGCCTTTAAAGATGACAGTTAACGTAGTAGACTTCAATTCTCCCCCTACAACGATATCGCAGTTAATAATTAGTGTATTTTGTAGATATCTATGAAGATATTCATATAATATGTATAAATACGATCGCTGCGAGGAAGGGGAGTTTAGTACTCCCCTTTCTCAGAGCTATCGTAATATATGAGGTATTCATTACTCCGATTCGGCGAGAGTAGGGACACGGTATCGAAAAGGAAATATCGAGAATGTACTCATGAGAAGTATCAAAAGAAAAGTATTGTACTCTTAAAAGTATCGGTACAAAAGTATCGACGTATTTAGTGTTTTTTCTTAGAGTTTAATGTCAATTATCGATAGACTTTTGATAGTGTATCGATAGTTGCCGACATATCAATAGTATCGTTAGGTTACTGAGGCACCAATAGCTAAGAATCAGGCAATACAATAGTATTATGGTTCGTAAATAAAAAATATTGATAGTACCGATTGGTTTACCAATATTATACATAAAATAGCAAGTTTTAAATAAATGATTTCTGAGTTATGTTCGATACGATACCTGTTGAAGACGACTCATCGATTAAAAGTATCGAATAAAGAATATCGAATACAAAAGTACCGATATCGAAAGGTAAAGTACTCAGTACCACATAGTATCGATATTTTTTCGTGTCCCTAGCCGAGAGTTCCGTGTTGCTCGCAGGAGATGGCAAATCCTCTTAAAGCATTCACGTTAATGTCTTTTCGTTGGTACACCAAACCGGCCTTTGTGCGAGGTCAAAGCACGTTAATGTTTCGTACAAAGGACTTAAGCTTATCAGCTTAAAATTACATACATTTTTCATCCACGTTTTATTGCAATACATACCTACAAAAAGTAAAACGGAAAAATGTAAATAGTTTAATTTCTTCCTTAGAGTGGAAGAAATTAAACTTGCCATAATATACTCACACTACATTACAGAAAAAGAAGGATAAAAATAAGTCCCTAAAACTCCAGCTTTACAACGTCTTTGAAACTTCTATGTAAACACAGCTTTAAAAAATTACTTACGTCATGTAAATTTCAGCTAGTCACTGGATTTTCGCCAGACCAATAAACGGAGAAGATTGTATTATAACTTTTCATCTTTAGTCATATATACTATAAATAGGAAAGATTATAATGTTTGTTTGTTAGTTAGCAGTTAACTCCGCATCCGCAGCAGCTATGGTCCGATTTAAAAAAAAATTCGCCATTTTAATTTCACACTTCGTAATATACATAAGGAGTTTTCCAAAGTTAGAGATCCGTTTGATGACTTAGATTATGTATTCCAAAGTGTGAAAAAATCCTATAGCCTATACGCTTTGGAAAGAATAGACAATAGAACTTATTGCGCTTGTATAGACAACATCAGTATCTTACCAACTAACTCTTATGTTATAGTTATGTTATGTATGTTATAGTTAGGTATCAATCTATCTATTCAGTATAGTTATCGTTAGTTATTTATAGTTCACTAGTGCGGCGTGAAGTACTTACTATAATAATATAGAAATCTAGTCACGTAAATTACACCGCCCCCAAGATAAATCCTTAAAACTTTTTTAATGAAAGTTAGAATAAATATGAAAAAATTGTGAGGTAAATTAATAGGATTTGTGTTACGCAATTTATAGAAAATAAAGCGCTTTATTTTTTTTAAACACATACGCATAAGTGCATTTTGAATCTTGAGATCACAGTTAAAAGTTGTTTCACATGAACGTAACATTTCGCAAACGGACCCTGAAATTAAGAGTCATTTTTCCCACAAGCACAATATTCCAAAACGACCTATTATTCGACGTTACATTGCATTAGTTAGAATTAAGATTGACTTAAAAACAAAAAAGAAAGAAAAAAAATAATCATTTAGATTTACCCAATTAAATCACCTACAATAATAATATATGTTTGTTTGCCAACCCACGATGACTAAATCTAAGTAAGTAGGTGAGTATTTCGCTCAATAGAGGTCAAGCGTTAACTTTTCCATGCATATTGACCACGCCTAATCTGACCTTCAAATAAAGTTGATTCATTATTCTCCTCAACTGTTCTATAGTTCTTCATATTAGTGCGTCACGTAGATTTTAACAGCATATTTGATACACTGGTCTGACGGTACATGACCCTGGGCAAGGGGTCGTGAATGTGATCATCACCCAGAACAAACATCCAAGGGTTTTGTGTTTTTTCTATGTTTGTTTGCCCGCGGATTGGTCCACTTGTAAAGTGAATTTGGACATCATTATTACATTGACATGTCTGTCTGATTGTGTGTGTCTATCATAGCATCGTAGCTCCCAAACGAATTTTATTTATTATTTTTGTTTGAAAGGTGATTTAGTCAAAATGCGCAAAAAGCGAACTGATCGGGGGTGAGCGTGGTACCGCTCTGGAAGAAATATTGGCGTGGATCTGGAGGGTATAGAAGTTTAAAGTTGTTAAAATCTGTAAAATATTTAGGTGTTTTTATTAGGGTCTAAGGGAACAAAAGTAATTGGAATTCTTAAGCAAAATTTAATTTTAAAATACCCTGTAATTCTAATGAGAAATAAAGTTCTTTAACCATATTATTACTGCTGGTTGATGATTATCATTGTGGCCTACCATCTTTTGCACACTAATCGCGCAGCATAAAGGTACCACTCTGACCTACAATGTGATCTTGAAATTTGAGGGCGTACGTTCCTTCACTGTCACTTTTGACACAAAAGGGCGGACAGATAATGTTTTGGTTTAAAAATTGATTGGTGAATTATGTTCTATAATAAAAAAATCTCAAAAAAGCAAGCAAAAGTCGTTTTTTTTATTGACACGTTTTTTTCATCCTAACGGATGCTAAGCATTGCTAGATTTTAGTCAATGTGAAAAAATTAATACGAAGTGCGATTACTGTGTGCTACATACAACATTTTAACAAATACGATTGGGGTAACTTTTTTTATTCTGGAGTTAATAGTCCTTGACACAGTCCTATCGCAACAATTTACGCTTATTTCTCAATTAAACTAAATATGCACATATTGATAGGTTACCTATTAAATTTTGTCGACTCACGGTGACGCTACGCTACACATATGCATATATTTCGTTGATCCACAGTACCATGCAAAATACAAACAAATTAACGCCTCCTGCGTCATTATCACGTATTGCAAGAAAGGCCTAAAGTGAAATACTGTTAAATACAATTCAAAATTCGATCAAACGCGAAACACACAGCGGTGACGACTTTTTTAAAATAATAAGCCCTTTATTCAGACCATCTTAATAACTATTGACAAGGTATTTATTTATTTATTTAATTTTTTTCTTTTCTAGTCTTAATCTATTGGCTAGTATTTGATGACTTTTTGTAGGTCTGTTTGCCAGTCAGCAAAGGCCTCCTCCAACCTTTTCCATTCTCGTCTATCTTGGGCCACCCTATTCCAGGTTACTCCTGCAACTTGTCGGATGTCGTCATCGCATTTTTTCTCTGGTCTCCTCTTTTCTAGGGTACCATCGTGTTGCAATTTTGCTCCATTTGTCTTCGCCTCTTATCATATGCCCTGCCCACTGCCATTTGAGTCTTCTGATTTTGGATGTTATATCTATAACATTTGTCTTTTTCCTGATGGTATGGTTTTTTATTCGGTCCGATTTTTTTACGTTCAGTATACTCCTTTCCATGGCATGTTGGCAGGTTTCCAGTTTTCTTGTCGTATTTTGTGCTAGAGCCCATGTTTGGCTTCCGTACGTTAAGACTGGTAGTACGCAGGTGTTGAACAATTTTGTCTTCACATTAATGTGAAGTATCCTGTCCTTCATGATCTCCCTCAGACTCCAGTATCTCTTCCAGCTATTTATTATTCTTCTCTCCACTTCCTTGCCTATGGGGTCCTCTTGAGTTATCAGCTGTCCCAGATATACGTATTCGTCAGTGTAGTCGATTTGGTTATTTCCTAGACGTATGATGGATTTCTTCCCGTTTGTCATAACCTTTGTTTTTTCCGTGTTCATCTTTAAGCCTGTCTTCTCGCTTTCACTTGCTAGTTCGTATATCATTTGCTGTATGATTTCCGGTGTTTCAGCAAATAACACAATATCGTCAGGCGGTGACGACTTACCTCCTACTTATTTGAGCCAATAAGGCAATTGCGATTCCTGAAATTGTATTTATATAAATTTATTGCTATAGTTTACTATAGAGTAAAGGTAGGTTTAATCCATTTTGACCTGTTTTTATTATAGCCGCAACAATGGCAACATAAAACTCCTTCAACTGTTTTTAGTAATTCAATGAATGAGAAAATGATTGTTATTTTGAATAACGATCTTATCGTGACAAGGGCGTCTTTTTCGATTTTTTTCACTCGAAGTCAAATAAGTATTACAGTCATTGTGACCATGATTATTTTATTCATCAATAAAATAATCAAACCTCGAGTAGGATCATGCGTTGAATTGATGTGTTATTTCATGCCGCAATAAACAGCCTACCTGCGATAGTAAATAAGGACCTTCTAATGATTGCATAAGTTTCGTAGATCACAATCATCGTAAGAACATTGTAATTAAATGTTCTGTGGTATCATCAATGACCGTTTACAAATTTGCAGATTGTATCTGTCTAATCCATTGTGAAATTTAATGAGAATTCTTGGTATTTGTAGTGCACGGTACGTAATAAAAATACTTCAAATTATTATTTCGCGTGTAGCTTGTATTAATTTTTGAATGACTAACAAAAATGCATGACGAGATAACATATAATTTAATTTAGACCTTCAGAATGGTTTTCCGTTTTCTAGTTCTTTATGTTCAAATACTAAATAAATACATATAATAAACACAATAGGTAGTTAACCAATTTACACATTCAGCACTTCTTACGTTCACCATAAATTTTAGAATTAAATTCAGTCTAAATTTTTAAATACTTAATTAAGAACAAAATGTTAAAAAAGTACAAATCAGTGTTTTAATATTTTTATTAGATAAGCAAACGCTTTTTAACAAATGAATGTTCTACTAGAATGGTTTATATTTATGGTATGGGTACGTTTTTTACAAGCCCTTCGTCAAGAACGAGGCACAATCAACAAATATACTACATAAATTACTAGGATTGTATGTTATGGTAAACGGTAGATTTCGGATTTCACTTACTGTATGTGCAAACCAGGTACGTACTCTATGCAAAAACTTAAATAAATGTATTACCGGTAAGTGCAATTATGTAAATTTAACGTAGTAAAATTTCATGAGTTTTTTTATATATTTACAAGAAGCTTTTACAAGTAGGTACCTTTAAATAGTGCTATAATAACAAGTCATGATTAATTATTCAATCAATGGGACATCCTTGAGTCCGCAGCTTAACGCATTTTAAACAATCTGCCTTTTTCCGTATTTGTATTATCCTGAGTCATAGGTAATAAAATATTCATCATCATAATATCATGCACAGATCACATCGAATAGTTGACCTGCACGTGCCCAGCAAAATTAAATGATCCTCGACAAATCGATGACCTCGACCCACATTTTGAGCTCATTCTCTAAACTGCCGTCCCATGTAAATAAAATACTTTTGTGACCTGTGATGTATGTACAATAAAAACAGCCACAACAAAAGATATCATCTAATGACCGAACTACATTCCCACGTAGTTAAATTGTTACTTACTGACCTTTCGATATTTTTTGCAAGGCTGGATTAAATATATTATTACTTATATTTAATAAATGGGTGTTTGGAAAATAGATTTATATTTCGTACAGCTAGTTTCAATATCGGGAGTAAAAAATTTGGGAACTCGTCTAATCTATCCACAAACCATTCAATTTTTGTGATTTTTAAAAAGTTCTGGCACTAAATATATAAAAAAAAAAACATAACACAAATGTTCCAGCGTAATTTTTAAATGCTTTAAAATTGATGTTTTTTTTATAAAGTCGGACAAATTTTTGCTTTATAATTAAATGTTGTTGGAACCCCAATCCTAAAACTTTTGGTAGGTTAGTTACGTGAGTAAACATATTGCTAGGCATATTTAGGTAAAGAAAAAAAGATACACAAGATAGATCTTAGTCTAAATTGCACTCAGGGTTAAACAAATAAAAAAATCGGCAGTTATAGTTATTATTCAAAGAGAACTAGGACGTTTTTTTCAGTAAAAACCTGTTTTATATTTTTATTACATATATTTTTAGAAAGATTAAGTTCGAGATTACGCCTATCTAACATCAAAAACACATTTTGACATTATAAGGTTTAAAGATCTTTAATAACACTGAAATCAAATAGTCACTTACGTGATAACATATTTAAACTTAATATTAAAACTAATAATAATTACGTCCATTTTGTCGCCAATTTCATACCAACTGTTTAAAATAGAATAGGTATATTGAGGCAGAAACACTTAAAACTCTCAGCTACTCATAGGAAGTACTTACTAATAATATTGCTAAAAATTCTTTCCACACCCATCAAATAAATTTATCTTTCACCATAGGTACGCAAAATGAGAAAGACACTATTAAAATAATTTAAACTGCGTAGCAGATGATTAACCAATTTTATAGTAACCATGACACAGATAAGTCCTTGAGATCGGTAGCAACCAGAACCATTATACTGGTCGCTGGTCGGACATTGGTGAACCATGACTACTTGCCCAACCCGCCTAGAGCAAGACTCTTCGATACGCGTTAAGCAACTTGTTTTAATTTTAAGTGCGTGGGTATTTATCTTACTCCTCATATTAATGAAATTAGAAGGTTGAAAGGTGAATTAATGTGCGGGAGAGCATACAATGAATACTGAGTTAATTTGAAAATTTTCGGTTATTTTTTTATAGTTGCGCAGTATATTGGCACCTCCCAGCCTGATGGTAAGCAAGAAAGAAACCCACATCGCGATGACAACGGACTTGATATCAAAATATCCTATCCGTTAGAATCGCCATACTAGCCCGCAAAATGTTTCTTCAGGCTCCTTTTGAAGGAATCAAATGCCAAAGGAAGGAGGAAACACATGAGCCGACAACGAGTTCCACTTCTTTATGGTCCGGCAAAGATAAGAGTTACCAAATCTTTTTGTTCGTGATGGAATATTTTCCACGGTGAAGAGATGACATCGTTGGCCAGCTCTTGTATTAAACATAGTTGTACAGAACTTCTTCCAAAACTCTATGTGAAAGCATATGCTACATATAGAGTTTTTAAAGAACCTAAATAGCAACGACATATTACTGTAACGACTATATATGACTTCTATAGAAAAAAAATGAGGGACTAGACAACATCTAGTTAAAAAATAGAGTTATAAATGTTATTTTCCAAGAATCACGTTGGCTAAAGCTGTTTTTAAACTGGTAAGGTGTAGGTTCATAGGCATCTGCGGAATAAATTCGTATATAGATGCATGTGTGTGTGGTGACCTTTTTTTAGATCAAAAGAACTTTCCTCAGTTTCTCTACAAAATCTTGAGTAATAACGAGGCACCATATGGTGCCTAACGCACCTAAAATTAAATAAATCATTACAAGTTAAAGAAAAACTTAACTTGTAACTTGTGTAACTTAACTTTAATCAAACGCAACCGACCGAAAATAGAAACCGACCCTTACGATTCACGCACTTCTACAAATACCTAGAGCACCGCAGTAAGTAGGTACATATCTACTCGTAAGTCGGCAGAATAAAAAAATAATTGCAGTCCAACACCATAGTAAAAGTGTCATAGCATGTCACGTATTATATCGATCAATTTGCACCAAAACATAGTTATCTAATTCTCGATAATGATTACTCTCCGCAAGGCCGGGTGATGCGACTAACCTTAAATTGCGTGGGTCGGGCTGCGCACGCGACCAATTTCGCGCCAACTCCGGCGCACGCATCATGCCTTCATTCAGAGCACCCATTCAAACGAATTAATCGATTAACGTAATAATTTATAGTAACACAAACCATAATCTGTGCTTATCTACAGCTGTTTGAACTCGTGTTAATCTTGTGATTATGTGAATTCCAGAGTGAAACTGTTGAAGTGTACTTTGAAGGTGTTCTAGAAGAAGTGTACTGTTATCTTGTAACGGACAAATTTTTACTTATAAAAATAAGAAAAGGTATGTGTAGTATTATTAATACATTTAAACGAATTAATGACCAGATTAACTTAAAATGCAATGGCAACATGAATTTAATTGGAAATATTTAGCCATCTAAATATAATGTCTCCTGAGATTAATACTTAACGACAGTACATAAGAACGAAATTCCAAACCACAAACATTTAGTTGAAATTATAGATACATAGAAATACAATTAATTTTGCAAAATCATGTCCAAACCCTAACGTTGTTAATAAAGCTATCAATAAAACAAAATAATAATTAAACTTGCTAAAAGCTGGTATCAAAATAGAATGTTATCCTAATAGCCTTTTAATCATACCCCACAAAACAAACATTTAAATAAGGTATGCTTGCTGTTGCTAATCCTGGATCCATTTAGGTGTATAGAAATAACAAGTACCTTAACGACTAAAGTTCAAAAGTCATTACACTGAGCTTAAAGGTTAATAAAATTTATTAACTATTTGATTTGGTCCTTTACTTTAACATCAATGCAATATTCTGAAATTGAGTTAGCTAGGTAATTTGTATAGCTATTCGTTTAATGCATAATGCATGCGTTAAAGATTCGTTTTACTAAACGCACACACATCCCTAATTAATATTTATAAACCTGGAATAGAAAACGAATTAATAGCTCATGTATAATTTTTCATACTAGGAAATTAAAATTAAATTATCATAAAGGCCGTGAAATAGTTTGTTAATAATTAAGTCTTAATGACATCGTGTAATTTTATATTTTTACCTGTGGATTAAAATCATGAGGTACATATTTTATTAAACAGCCTACTCAAAATAAAATCAACTTTCAAATTACGCATGCGAAACCCCAATAAACATGTATGGTCAGTTGTTTTGCAAAATCTGTATCAAGTTCATATGAAATCTCAAATATTCGAGTGTGTTGCAATCGAAATGTTTTTTAATGGAAGAAAACCGACTTTACGAGACCGGCCGGTAAAACGACCAGGGTAGCGTTACATAACATCTGCGTGCCTAGGCAGCCCATACCGACACTCAGATGCTAGGTCTGCTAACTGTCCTAGGTACCTACAGTCTATAAACACACTCTAACTTTGGTAGGCATCCAAGAAACAGGTTTAAAATTCAATGAAAATAATTCATTTGCCGGTATCTTCTAACCGTACCTAATTGCACTTAATAAAATGATTTTGCTTGGATAGTTTATAAACTCTTTAGGTAGGAATGCTTTCCTCATGAACTAATGAAAATACGTATGTCGACCACAATAACAATAATAACTTAGATTTCAATGACAGAAAGTAACAATTAAAGTGAGGCCAGAAAAACTGGTTAATAGTATAATATCTACCTTTGAAACGCGGTTTTTAAATTTCCCACTATCAATAATTAATGATAGGGTATTTATTCATTGTGATACGGAACTGAATTTATGAAGTCATAAGTTTGTAATGTCAGACAAAGTTTTTCAAATTTCTTCGGCGAATAAATTTGTGCTTATGTCACCGACATATTTATTTAATAATAGGAAAGAACACGGATGCTCGGTGCTCTATAGGTTTGGTAAGATTCCATGGAGGCCGGTTATTAAGTTTATGTTAAGCACAATCGGGTCTTAAGTAGTAGGTAGACATGTATAAACCCAACGCACATTTTAATAAGATCCACTTTAAAGATTCTAATATTTATGTAACATCTACAATGGACCTTCAAAGAGCTCATTCAAACCAAATTTACACGATAAAGTCCATTAAACAAAAATAAAAAACTCGAAGTTTTAATTCATATTCATTTTCTAAAGGGTTTCGTCCATTGCTTTACAGCATGTCATTGTTGAGCCACAATAAACATCCAAGTAGAATTCTTGAAGAATACTTCAAGTATTCTTACCCTTTAATCATTTTAGCACTACGTATCTAATTGTGTTCTTTAATCCGAATGTATCTGCATTCGGTAGTGGGAGCCAAGGGTCAAAGGTTCGATCACCACCCACACAAGCATTAGTCTTAGTTCCGTGTGTACCTACAGTACCTACTTTAGAATGGGAACCTATTGTACCTTTGACATACTGAATTATACCTAGAACAACCAACCGTAATAATATAAAAACACATTTTTCACCTACGGCATCTATAATAGCGTTGTTTGTCAACTCTCACATAAAGTTAATTAGAATTTGCCGGCGCCATAGCAAAACAAATCAAAAGATATTTGTTAATTTATTGCTTTGAAAGTTCCATATATGGACTGTGATCTTTGTGATTTTCTTGACAGGTTTCTTGTTGTTGTTATGAAACAATGTTTCTATGCAATTGAATATCAGTTTTTGATTGTATTGAAAAGGCTTTGATAAAAAAGATGATTTTAATCAAATCAAACATAACAAGATGTAGCAGATATTTAGTTACATATTTGTGTCAGTTATATACAGAAGATATTTTTGAAAAGCTTTTTTCTTAGATGCAAATAAGGACAAAAGGAAGATCTCACTTACTAAACCAAAACCATCTCTTTCACTTTGCAATCACCTCTGACTCACCTTAACTGAAAATGTAGCTAAAACATGGGATGGAATCAAAAAATTGGCAATATTTTAATCAAAGAGTCAAGGGCAGAAGACGATTTCCCAACCTACATGGTGATTGACGTAATGAAGAATGGTGCCTACAGACGACGTCTTTAATATATATTGTTAATTTAAGAGCATTGTAATGAGATTAGGTTACGTATAACTTAAAAAAATACAATTTAACTTAACATTAACTTAACTTAAGGTGGTCTGACAGTTGTCAGTTCTCTCAAATCACATTTATTTTAAAAAGTGAATAATAATAAGAAGGGACAATGCATTGTATTCTAATGACAAACAGAGCGCACCTACCGATGCATTACCTAGGTAGGTACATCACCCAGTGCCTATATTACATGAAAAATCTTTTATTTCTTACTTCACAACCAACAACTGTTTGCATTAACTTTGTGCATTAGTTTTGCATAAGAACGAAAATATGTAGATACCTAGTCGGCAACTAAATCATATTCCTAAAAACGAACAAAACACATAATTTGGTACCTACAGTAACTTTTTTCTTTTTCGATCAATAAGAAAAAATATGCAGTACCTACCTACTAAATAGTTTAATTTCTATTAATGTTAATGACATAATATAGCTATTATGTTATGATGACCCGACATAAGCAACCAAAACCTGTTGACTGACCTTCAATATATTTAGAGAAAAGAAAAATCCACATTAAAATGCAGGTATCTGCTCGGTTTGATTAATGTATAAGCAGATGGAAATTTTTCATTAATTGTAGTTACTGTTCAACAGGGTGACTAATCTCCTACCTATATTTATACTAAAATAATAAAGTTGAAGAGTTTGTTTGTTTGTGTGAAGGCGCTAATCTCAGGAACTATTGGTTCAATTTGAAAAATGTTTGTTATGATAGTCCATGTATTTAGTATGGCTATATGCTATAATGTATTACGCTGCGCCTAATGGGAGCGTCATACAAATAGTTCGGGTGTATATCGTAGCCACACAGCTCAACCCTTAAAGCGCTGATTTTCGTACATGGTTAGTTATTATAGGCATCCCCTAATTATTTTTTTCAATTTAACCCCTAGGGTATGTTAGGGGCTTTAAATTTCATGCATATGAAGTTGCAAATACCAGTACCTAACTACATATTAACAATAGCAGCAGCTTATTTTATTATGATAATCTTTACTTGACATATATGTATACGAATAAGGTACCTACCAAGTCACGCTATCACTAAACACTGAATTGGTACATAAGGAAATCCCAAAGCTCCATCAGTTCCCACTGTCATTGTATTGTAGACAGCAATCTATCTAGTCCGTCTATAATTTATCTACCTACACGGACCTACCTACTAATACTAAAATGTATCCGAAAGTCGTGCGATTTTAATCAAATAGCGCTCGCTATTAATGTCCCACATGGGAAACCCCGAAATTGGACGTGGAGCACAAATCGCAAAGGAGTGCATTATATTCGGTCCCAGAAAATAAATAAATCTCTCGAGTGGGACGGTTCCAGGTTACGATATAAATATTACTACAGTTTGGAAGCTAGGAAAACAAAGCGTTGCTGTCTAGCTGCGAGCCGCATGTAGGTATACCTATCAGACAGGGAGAAAATAAAACGAGTTACATCAAAAGGTAAAATGTCCAAGTGCGTCCGGTTGCGGAAAATGAGAATTAAAATATTTGTTCACCTATTTGTATCCATCTGAAAGCATGACGAAACAACTTATTATAAAAAGGATTCTTCAGGGTCGATTCCCTAAAAAGGCAAGGCAGGTCGCCCGATTGTTAAAAAAATGCGTTAAAGTCTGAGGTCAAAGTGCTATGCTAAACTGACATTTATATTCTTCCTGAAAAGGGGGCATTCTGTCACAGGTAGGGGAAATAGGCCTGGTCTGTTTAAAATCTATTGTACGTAGGTAATTGCACTGAGATGAAACCCTCTGTGCAAATATAAACGTATATTCATTCTGGACTTTACCAGATTTATTTCTTCTGGAACTGACCAAGGAACATTTTGGCGTTTGGTAAGTATCCTCCGAGCCCCCGCCCAAAATGGGACGTATGACTTTATGCTAAGCACATCTTTTCACCTGTGTGTTCCAAGCTTCCAGACTCTGGTAACATTTGATTGTGCGCTGGTTTTAGTAGTGAGAGCCGCTGGTGCACTAGCGCGATTTATAGCCCTCTGGGCGCCATCCGCGCTCTTCTGGACTTTGTTTTAATGCGCTTCCTATATTGAATGTGTGCATAAACAATATGCGAGAACTATCATTAAGCTCTAACTCAGCGTTTTCTATTAGGTAGTTTGCACAATTTTCATAGCATTGTTTTAAATGTTCTACAGTTTGCATTTCGCTCAAAAGATCAAATCCAATTTGGAAAAATTCTAGTTTTTAGGGTTAGCAATTTTAATTTTCACACCTCTTCATCTTGGTCACATACAACCTCCATACAATTATGTTAGTCTGATAATCAAACTTAATGAGGTTTAAAAAGCTAAAATGTTAATTTTATCCTACCTACTAAGTAAGTATGGTGTTGTTATCACGGGTCACGGATTTGCAATTACCTCTTATTATTATTTTTCCCATTATTAATTTCTTACCACATTTCATGGATAAAAACGGGAAAGCAAGAGATAGCAATAAGTTACGAATTTCTAAAGGCAAACACCCTCTTCTTGTTAGCAACATAAATATGATGTGGTAGGCATAATGCTCCAATATATGTTTCAGTTATGTTAATATATTATGTGTGTACACAAAGAAGTGTACAGAAGTGTTTAAAATTACTTAATAAGGTTTGTGGTTAGAGGTGCTAAGTACGGCCATTGTCATGTCAATTAGTTGTCTCTGAAGGTTGGTAGGTCTAAATACAAATCTCAGTGTACAAAATATAAGATGGGGCTTAATACTCGGTGTTAAACACATATTTTGTGACTCGATCTTAATTGGTCTAGGTATAAAAAAAATTTGAATATGATGAAACATATAATTAGGTCACCATGATTTTTAACACTAAATCATCAAGAATGGAAAGGCAGCATCTACACACGACACACGGCCTTATCACGACTATGAAATTCAAATACTGGTAGGGTGTGAGTAAAAAGTGACCAACCGTAGACATATTTACTTTTTCTAATTATCTACTTTGATAAAACAGAAATGTAACAACTACCCAGCACAGGTAGATCTACCTACACGAATCCTACTTGTACATTCCATAGTACACAATAAATCCTTATAACTACTCAAATGTCCATGTTAAATGGTCTCTAACCTACTAAGACACGTCTCGTGACATCCTAGTTTCATTGAACTAAGTTTCGCAATAGGTACGGCACCTACAACACTGGTGGTATTAAATTCATAGAATAATTTGCTTTGTTTACTTGAAATAAGTTTACCTACGTCAAGTCCCATAAAATTCCACCGAAGTAGAATTATTATTACGAAGATTGACTTACTATGCAACCAAGCATCTAAATACAGTCATTTGTATTCCTTCTTGATTTGCTACATTTACAGAGTAGACAATCATGGCCTTCGAATTCCTTGAAGCACATTAACACGTAGGTATTGTGGAGTAGGTACAGGAGCGTGTTTCCAATATAAATACTAGAAAATTTACTATCACACATAATAGTGCGCAATCTGGGGACAAACATACATTTGCATAGGGATAGGAGTCAAGTAATTAATAAAAACTACCTTTTTGTTTCAGGAATGTCGAATAAATCATGCAATGGATATTCCTATCAATATTCGTCACCTTGGCATACGCCTCGGATCCCTCTGAATTCTTCGACTTCTGGACAAATCTATTTCGCCCGTTACCACGTAACCCCAAAGAAGGATTCCTACCTGACTATACTCCACATGATCTAGAAGAATTTGACTTCATTATCGTGGGAGCTGGATCGGCAGGATGCGTCCTAGCAAACAGACTTACGGAAGTATCGAAATGGAAAGTACTTCTCATAGAAGCTGGAGGAAACGAAAACTTTTTTTCTGATGTCCCAATATTCGCATCTTTTTTATCAGCAACGCCAATGAACTGGGGTTACACCTCAGTACCTGAACAACGAGCATGTAAGGATCTAAGAGGCAAAGTTTGTTTTCTACCGCGAGGTAAAGTACTGGGAGGAAGTAGTGTATTAAATTTCTTAATTTATCAAAGGGGCCATCCTGACGATTACGATGACTGGGCGAGAATGGGTAATCACGGTTGGAGCTACTCCGAGGTACTGCCATATTTTAAAAAGTCTGAAAATATTAGAATAGGAGACTTAAGAAACTCATCGTTCCATGGCAGAGGTGGATACTTAGATATAGAACACGCACCATTCAGATCACCTCTGGAAGTTATTTTTAAAAAGGCAGGTCAACAATTGGGTTACAAATGGAGAGATCCCAATGGGGAACATGTCATCGGTTTTTCAAAACCTCAAGCAACAATGAGAAACGGTAGAAGATGCAGCACCTCCAAAGCCTTCTTGGAACCAGTTCGATTTAGAAAAAATTTAAAAGTTACAAAATTTTCAACAGTTGAAAAAATCCTAATCGATCCAAATACAAAGACAGCATACGGGGTCCAGTTTTCAAAGCGAAGGTTAAGGTAATATTGTTCTTACTCATACTGAAAAACAAGTCGGTTGAATAACCAAAAATAACTATTTTGCGAATATAACTTTCCCCAATAGATATTTTTTTATTGATTTACAGACGACAAGTTTTAGCCCGTCGAGAAGTGATATTGACTGCAGGAACTATTGGTTCAGCACAACTACTTATGGTGTCCGGAGTGGGTCCGGAAGACCAATTGCGCGAGGTGGGGGTTGATCCCATCGTAAATCTTCCAGTGGGATACAATCTACAGGACCACGTCACATTCTCTGGAAATGCATTTTTAGTCAACGACTCTAGTCTTTGTGTAAACGACGTAAGCAAGTATCTATACACACCTTTATTATTTAAATATGTTAATTGAAGTGTTAAACTTACTCAATTCATCGTGATGTTTGCGTGATTGAGTTGGTAACAAGTACCTATTAATACATAAGTACATCTAAATTTAACAAACAACCTTTAAAACTGTTACATTTAGAACTTACCTCTTTGATAACGTAAATATTTTGAAATCAATGATAACCATTCCTGCTAACAATCTTTTGCAAAATGGTATTATCTACCTAGCTGTGTAGGTAATGATTTCTTCCTTAACCTGTCGATTTTTAGAACACGGCCGCTTCGCCGATATCCGCTGCGCAATACTTGGCCGGTAAAGGTCCTTTGACTCTGCCGGGAGGAGCGGCAGGACTGGCGTTCGTGCGCAGCAGGTTCGCAGTAGAAGACCACTCCTCCACGCGCCCCGACATCGAGCTTGTGATGGGTGCAGGCTCTCTGGCTGGCGACCTGTTAGGCATCTTGCGAACATTGCTTGGTTAACATTTATTTTGTAAATATATGAATAGTTTGGATCAGAGGTCAGCATTCTATGACTAGTGTGCCACTTGCGAGTCTTGCAATTTAAAGTTACGGCTCTCTGGCAATCCCTCAAATTCAAATAATTAGGCACCTACTGCTATTAATCTAGTCCAGAGCACGAACAATTGTATAATTGGTGATGCTGGCCTTGTTCAGATCCCCAATTCAACAATAATTATATGTCTTGGTAAAAAAGTAAATAGTCAGCCATTCTTTTTCCATCATTGCACTAAAGAATCCATGGACTTAATATAATAAATAATACCTAAGTCCATGAAAGGATCTCATAATTGAAAGCTAAACAACGTCATGTCAAATAGTAGGCACCTATCTAATAATTTAATATAGGTACCTACATACTTAACTTTCGGAAAACCAAAAGAAGACAGAAGAATCTGTCTCAAAACTTTAAGCGACCAGGATTAGGCCAAAACTAGCTTCAGTTTTAAAGTCTGTATCTACAAGTAAATTAAACCTCTACAATAAGATATGGCGGTTTCTCTAGACTTAGAAAGTTCGCTCTTACTTGTATTTTGCCCCAGAAATAGTTTTTGTCTTTAAGATATAATAATAATTCGGGGATTAGAAAAAAATACTTGCACGAAATTTAGTTTAAATTTGATAGTGAACAATAACATTGCAGGTGTAACCGACAAATGGTTTTGGCAAGTCTACGGGTCTCTGCCGCCCAGTGCGCGGAAAGCATCCTTTTCCATGAACCCAGTACTCATTCGCCCAAAGAGCATTGGTAGGCTCAAGCTGCGGACGGCCAACTTCACCGACCACCCTGCCATCCATATGAACTATTTTGAACACACTAGTGACTTGCTCGCTTTGGTAGAGGGAGTCAGATATGTGAGTATTTTCATGAGATATTAAAAGCAAATAGGAATCAGACCATAGCCGCAAGAGTCAAGCGATACTGTTGAAACATGGTATATGGATATATTATGTGAACCGCATTAAAATTTCCCCAAAATAGAAAAAAAACAACAAATTTTAAGAACTTCCCATACTTCAAACTGAAGCTCACATTTTTTCTTCAAACCAATAGGTAGGTAGGAACGTGTGAGTTATCTATGGATAGGTATTAAAAAATGATATTAAGGTTTCTAATATCTTTTAGTTCTTAATTGAATAGCACATTGCCAAAGTTAATTTCCAAAGTGATAAAAAGTATGACCCCCTCCCTGAACCTTTTAAAATAAGATAATGATGAAAAAAAATATACATACCTACCTACCTACCTATAATGTTACCACGTTACCATGCAAACTTGCTTTGATCTAGTAAGTCGTTTTTTTATAAGTACGTCATAAATCGTAAACCGCAATTTACGTTTAATTCAATCAACTCCAATTTAAACTTTTATATTATGTTACTGGCTGCTACGGAACCCTTCATGGGCTTAGCGGCGAGGTACAGCTTCTTCCTCGTTGGAGTAACGCTCGTCACAATTTACGTGTACCTACTTACTACTTAGGTACATCGTTTGCTTCCTTCCCTAGGTACAGCGAGTTATAGCAACCACCCCCTTCCAGCAATACGGCGCGCGACTCCACACTGTCCCATTTCCAGGATGCTCGCAATACGTCTTCGACTCAGAACAGTACTGGCAGTGTGCTATCATGCAAACGTCTATCACTTTGGACCATCAGGTAGGTACGAAACCTAGGTATCCCATGCGATATACCTACCTACCTACCTAAGAGCTTGCTTAATAATAATAGTCATGTGAAAAAATCAAAATGTATGATTTGGACAAAAGCACATCAGACCAAAGGATTATTCCACTTTGATCACCTGGATGATATCACCCAGGTGAGTGGAATAATCCAGACCAAACACTTTGGACTTGGTACCGTCCCTATGTAGTCCGCATAAGAACTAATATCTAACTGCATGTGTTTACTCGACGTGATGTCGACCGTAACATTGTTTAAAAAAATATTTTCACAATATTACGGTCACTACGATAACCCATTTAAAAATGTATGAATACAATTTGAAGATAATTTCAAATTCAAATAAGGAATATTAAATTAGGTACGTATTCAAAAAATTAAACTTTTAAAGGTTTTAAAGCCAGCTGGTAACAAAAATTTAGTACCTATACCTAGCCGAAAACGTTTTCATACTATAAGACTTTTTCTCCAACGATATTAATTTGTACATTATATCTGTTGGCTTTGATCCTAATACATATTAGCTAGTCTACCTAGAATTTGCTGTAGGTATAGGTACCTACTTTAATTAATCGAATAACATGTAGGTATTATACCTACACCAAATTTCAGACAGATTTGTTCTGCCGTTCTCATGAGACAAACATTCATTCATCTAAACTTTTACATTAAGTACCTAGTGCCTAAGTAGGTAAGTATTAGGTTAGGCCTATTACCTAACATATGCAGCCCAAAGGTGTTTAACTTGGCAGGTATATCAAGCTGAATCTAACAAGAATAACATTGTTTTCTGGTCTTAGTAAAGTACTCCTCCGTCCATACTTATTATGTGTATTACAAGGTGGGGACTTGTAAAATGGCCCCAGAAGGCGATCCGACAGGCGTCGTGAACCCAAGCCTACTGGTGCAAGGCATGCGCGGGCTGCGCGTGGCGGACGCGTCCATCATGCCGCGCATACCGGCTGCGCATACGCACGCGCCCGTCGTCATGATCGCCGAGAAAGCTGCAGACATCGTCAAACAACACTGGGGCGTTACTACAGACAGGCTTATATAGAAAATTCATTGAACAACTCAACCGTAATTTTATGTCGGCTCCTTGTATAGGGACATACGTACTTTAACTTCTTGGGAGATTTTGTGTTGCGTTAGATAGGTCATAATTTTAAATGCCAAATATTTTCAATGGTAATTTAAGTACTTTTAAGTGTTTTAAACGATGTGTGTTCAAATACGCTGGTTCAGTATGTTAGTATAAATGTCTTATTGCTCAGCTCAAAGAAATGTAGATTTTTAAAAATACATAAGATGTATTAAGCAAAAGATTAATAAATTTTGTAATAGAGTATGTGTAATTTTAATTAATAACTAATTAAAAACAATGGTTTGTTTCTGGTTCAGTACCAGGACCAAAAATAGACTTTCCGTAACGTTACCGTTTCTAACGTTTATGAATATGGAGGCTGCCCCCTGTATTCGACTTCATAGAGTAGGTATGGTTGGTTTTATCATAACCTTGATTATTCATCAATAATGACAAAGCATAGACTTTACGAATCAGAAACGTTTGCGGCTTTTGTGAATGAGTAGTCGGGTGTAAAAGCACTAGGACCAAAAAAAACATTAAATAAAATATAAATGTAGTCAACTAATTTTATACTTTCATCTAAAACATAATTTAACCATAAATTTTAATTTCTAGTCTTTAGACATTCCAGTTTTAGTTTTCCTATTCAATATTCTGTAAAGATAACTTATTCTTTTCTCCATATCCTTCCACTTGGTAGGCCTTATTTGAGGTGATCCTGTTTTCGCCCACATTTTTTTCTTTCGGAGCAATATCTAAAATTAAAAAGAAAAAACATTTTATTTATGGTTTTTAGTAAAATTATGTCCATGTCCGCCTGAATCCAATTCAGCCACAATTTTTTTTTTACTATAATTTTAAACAATCTCTGGACCAATCGGATAAACTCTGTGGTGGGAAAATGACTAACTCCTTTTGAAACTGCATTAAATACAATATTTGTATATTTGTGTAAGTAGTATAATATACTTTGAGTATTTCTGTGAAATAAAATCAGATAAATACATGTTTCTGAGATGCTTTGTTACATTTATTCTTTTCATCAGTATTTTAAAATAAATTAATAAATTTTCTTTTTGTACTTATATCTTGTTAACTTTTAACTTTGGTTCAAATGAGGGATAAATCCAACAAGTCACAGTTCCTTCCCTGACCAGCACTACTTGGGGGGAGGTGTACGCCTCCCAAGTAACATCTTCTCTGTCCATATAGGGACATTTTTTTTAGATTTATATAGGAACTTTCAAGACGGGAGTCTTAAATAAATTCTCAAATATACACAAATTTAATAATTGAAAGAGACTCTACTTGAAATATAAGCAAAATAAAAATGCTTTTTTCACAATCCAAGAATTTTAATTAAATTTGGAAATAGATATTGACACATACAGGCCTAGCATACGCAATATGTCAAATTTATCGCATGAGACGACAAAAGTTTCGATACTGTTGATTGGGTAATAGCACATCACACTCGTGTTTCAGCCAATCAACAGCTGACGCACTGACTTCAATCGATTTTGAAGTTTGTTAAGAGCGCGATAAAATTAAGTCACGTTGCGTATGCTAAGCCTGTTTGACAGCTTACATAGCCACATCACAGCATTTTTCAAAAGATTAGTTTTAATATTTAATAAAAGTAATTAATACTTACATGGTATTCTTTTCCACTGACTCCTCTTATCCATGAGGGTACTGAATATAAAGTCTTGACAGGATGTAAATTACCTGTCCCCAAAATGTCGATATAGTCATTTTGTCCAAAAAGTGCGCGTTTTTGAGTCCATGCATTGAATGGTCTAAAATATTGCAAAAATTAATCATTAATGATATATGTTTGGAAATAGACTTCAAAACACTTCTTTGTTTCCATTATTACAAGATAAAAGTATCGCATACATTAATCTTGTATCTCGTCATTCTCTCTACCAAATTTCATCCAAATAATTCAAATGATCCTGATTAAGAAAATTAACCCAAGCAATTCACATTCATATTTAAGGTTATTGAGCACTATTAGCTGTTATTGATTTGAGCATGATGATATAATATAAATTATTTAAAAAATATTTTATTCTTTACATAAAAACATACCTGTACTCTGGAATTGGTAAAGCCTTGCCTTTACTTCTTGGCAATAGACCACCAGACCATAATTTTTCTTCATAACCATATCTTTTTATCAACCGAGTTTTGTCAGCATGATATCGAGTCCTGGAAAAAAATATAAATTGGTACTAAACCTTTCCTTTACATTTCGAAACAATTTATTGGTAAGCTTAAAATCTAACCTAACTAAATTTATTGAGGGCCGCCAAATTGCTTTCAAAAGTGTAGATCCAAGCCATTCCATTACAATATATGAACAAAGATAATTCTGCTAACTCTGTAATACACTAAAACAGTGTAGGTACCAGCCTATTTCTGATTAATTAATTGCGATTGCCGCAAATGAAATCCTTCTCACTCTTTTTTGACATTGATAGTCAAGGTAGTGTTGCCGTCGATTCGATTGTAAATCGATTATAATCGATTATTCCAAAAGAGGCCTAAATCTCAGAGTAAGGATTAGAATAGAGAGAGTGCTAAAAAATGTGATTCAGAAATGACTACTTGTACTGTTTTCTCAAGCATGGAATAGTCATAAGAAAAAAAGAGACAGATGACGTTCAGTACGTACACTCTTTCGCGGCCGTACACACTTTTAAAACGTCAGTGTATCTCTTGGATCTATTTTAATGCTACAAAATTCAATAGTCAATATTTAGACGCAAGTTCATACCAATTCTGAAACCTATTAAATTTTGTCTATTAATATTTTGACTGAACAATCTCGGTGCCGACGTTACGTTATTAACGTAAAATTCAGAGTTTTAAGGAGTAACTACGCAGAAAACTATCGCCTTGATTGTGTAATAATTGCCATTATGGCTTGTGTTGTGCCGGGATGCCGATCTCATACCGGTCGAAAGAAAAATGAATGTGAATATGTAAGTTTTCACAGGTAAGGAAGTTTTATGATTTTTCTTAAGAAACAGTGCTTTAAAACGTTTAAATTCGAAAGATTTCATCAACTGTCATTCGTCTTAAACGTTTATACAAGGTATCATACCGATATACCCAGTAATTACACAATTTCGATCAATTTCAAATAATCGTAAGAGGTTATGAAATTGTTGTCATAGTGATGCATTTTTCAATGTAGGTATTTACTTATCGATATTTTTGGTTTCAGAATACCTGAAGATAAGAAACTCATTTGGAAAGGTGCAATCCCTGGCGTGCCTTTTTTTTAAAAAGCAGCAGAATATGTTCGAAACATTTTGAAAAAATTGTTTCCAAAATGGTAACCACAAATGGCGTAAGCTTAAACAAGATGCCATCCCAACTCTATTCCCAGAAACAGACTTGATTCTTGAGGTTAGTTTTCAGGAATTATCACATGTATTTATTGCTTTTTAACGATAATATTTTTCAAAATGAGTATAAAAAATGTTTTATGTAGGATCCTTGCCAGATTGACTGGCTTTACATTTTGATCCATGGTATATTTGTTATTACCTTGGATTACTTTACTGTACTGGATTTTTGTTACATACATATACATGTATTGCAAGGATTCTTTTTGTATGTTTTTGTATATTAAAATTAAGTAAATCTTATTTTTCAGAACCAAACTTCTGTACTGCAACCAGTGGGTAATTTAAACAAAAATGTGGAATCTTATGTCTCAAACATTGATAAACCATCGTCATCAAGCTTAAAACTGGATTTGACTCCTGTTCCATTGGTGTGTAAATTACTTAACTAATTTGCTATTTAATAATTAGTGTAAATAAAAAAAAGTACCTCCTTTCGAAATTATATATTTTTTATGATACTATGATATGATATTGCGAAAGGACATTTTTATATTATGTACAAATTTTTTCTATACTGTGAATAGCTTTAAAGTTAGTGGCGTGAAACGCGCTCATTCAACGAGTGGCGGGTTCGATCCCCGCTCGGTACAAACATTTGTGTGTATGAATATATCTATTTGTACTGGTCCAGTGTCCAAAAATATATTTAAGTATGTATATCCGTTGCTCTGTACCCATAACACGAGCTCGCAGCTTGACGGTGGATATTATATTATAATATGTGTCATAAGTCTAATAAGTGCGGTTTTTTGACAGTTGTCTACTGTGGAGTCCATGGAGATAGATGAAAATAGCTCACTGCCTGTACCTGCGTCCTGTAAAAGCTGTCCAAAATTAAATAGAAAACTGCAAAAATTGGAAACGAACTTGAAAAGGTTACAGAAAGTGTTATTATGTTTATTTAATTTCTTATTTATAATGTTAATTATCTGCTTTGTAATAAATACATATGCGATTCTATAGACTTGTTTCTTTTAAATTTTGACTTTGGTTTTAATATTATTATGCTGAACATAGGCCCCAGCCCAGCCCACAAATTTAAAAAAATGAGGGAGGGACACTTCAGTCAACCGCACTGCATCTATCAGCTGCCCGTTTACTTCAAGTTAACGTTGTTTTAGGGTCGATTAACACCTAGACGCAACTAGGTGCACACTTTTTAGGATAGCGATACAATATATGTCTTTATTTATACTGCACAAAAAAGTTATCATTTTTTTGAGAGCATCGTCACGTCTCGGTGTGAACTGACCCTTACTTAATCGCTGTACATATTAACCTCATCCACGTTGTTTTGAACTTTCTCATAGGCCATCATTAATGAGATGAGAAAGATCAAGATCACTGAACGAACGAACTAAGGAACTGGCTGTTCCGGCATATGAGAAATAAATGCTTTTTTTTTCTTCATGATAAAAAATTGCAAATATAACGTGAAAGTAAGGGTATTTATTTTTCTTTCTTAATTCTGTAATTCTAGGCGTAAAATCACACCATAGACAAATTATCGACTAAATTTGTATGCTTGTTTGTACATCACTAAAAATATCTATGGCTTTTTTAAATGTCACCAAAGAGTGTACAACCTTTGATTATCGACGAATAGTGAACATATATGTGTCTTTTTCTAACTTACTGCTCGTCTCGTTAGGTTAAAGAGTTCAGACATATAAAAACTAGTTGCGATTTTCACATTCCCTCTATTCTAATCCTTACTCTGAGGCCTAAATAATCTAATAATCGATATGACAATCGATAGTATCGATACTATCGAT
Source organism: Glyphodes pyloalis (assembly GCA_037074685.1). Lineage (NCBI taxonomy): Eukaryota > Metazoa > Arthropoda > Insecta > Lepidoptera > Crambidae > Glyphodes > Glyphodes pyloalis. Next base: position 6,425,658 of record JAYKKO010000015.1, on the reverse strand, counting down.
ATAATCGATTATATCGATACCTATTTTTATTAGATATAATCGATTATTTCAATATAATCGATTAATTTGCAATTATTTTTAGATTTAATCGTCATTCATATAATGTCTTCTTAGACATAACACATTCAAAATGAAACCGTGAAAAAGTTATTTATACCCTACTTTTTATTCATAAAACGTGATAGCTAAGTTTCTTGGTACCTACCTGAACTGTACCGTCATGGCGATACTATCTTAAAATAATTGCAAATTAATCGATTATATCGAAATAATCGATTATATCGATAGTATTGCTTTCAACTTGATATCGATATAATCGATTATATTGTATTTGACTTAGATTATAATCGATTAATCGATTATAATCGATTAATCGATTATAATCGATTATATCTAATAAAAATAGGTATCGATATAATCGATTATATCGATAGTATCGATACTATCGATTGTCATATCGATAATTAGATTATTTGAGAGGGGGATAATCGATTAATCGATAATCGATTATCCGGCAACACTAAGTCAAGGCTGTACGTACAGTATTTTTACCGCACAACAGGGTTGCCAAAGCCAATTCATCCAAATCCCCAAAAATCCTGATCGAATTCCCCAAATTTGGGGATAAAAATCTGCTGATTCCCCACAAATTCCCCTCAAAAGTTTTTTTTTATAAAATGCTCGTAAAATCGCTACTTTGACAGAAACAAACACAACTTTTTAAAACTTGGATCTACTAATTAACTACAAGCAACAACGAATGAAGCCAATGCATGCATTACATGTTCAATCATTCGTTTATCAGTCACAAAACAAAACATTTAATAAAGAAGAAAAGGAAGGGATGTGCCGTCATATCATAAGTACTTGAACATACTTAATGATTAAAAAAAATGTTGTTATCCCTAGTAATATTTTAAATGCGAAAGTAAATCTGTCTGTCTGTTACGCTTTCCCGCTTAAACCTCTCAAACGATTTGAAATAATAAATGACGACATATTCTCCGATGAGAATATGATGTCAAAATCCCCGCATTTTCCCCACATAATGCCAATCCCCAATAAATCCCCAACCATCTTGAGATTCCCCGCAGTTTGGGGATTTCCCCACAGATTGGCAACCCTGCCGCACAATGACTAATGTATCGATTATTAATCGATTTGCAAATGAAGCCCCTAATCCATCAAGAAACAATATTGCTTGCTACATTTATATTCCGATGTTGCTCAAATATCTCGCACGAGACGACAAACATGTTTAAATCGATTCCAACCAGTGGCGTAACTACAGGGTGGCAAGTCGGCAAAATGCCACGGGCCCCCAGCCAGAAGGGGCCCCAGGTAAGAGGAGAATCCCAATTACCAAGAATAATTTTTACATCAAACTTTCCTAAAGTATGCACTACATTTCCAAACAAGTATTAGACATTATTCTTTCTTGGGGGGGGGGGGGGGGGTTGGTCGATTTGATGAATTTGCCACGGGCCCCGAATGGTATAGTTACGCCACTGATTCCAACTTATCCTTGCTAATTCTAATACTAGCTATGCCCGTCACTTGTCCGCGTGGAATAATGACTCTGGCAGGCCCAGGCCTAGCAAGCGCAACGCGACTAAATTTTATCGCGCTCTTAACAAACGTCAAAATCGATTGATGTCAGTCCGTCAGCTGCTGATTGGCTGAAAATACGAGTGCGGTGTGCTATTAGCCAATCAACAGTATCAAAACTTTTGTCGTCTCATACGATACACTTGACGTATTGCGCATGTGGGACCTGCTGTTTAGTTAGAATGACGAGTGCTGTGTTTGTTTTAAAGAACGGAGCGTATTGGGGAGGGTTCTCTGGAAACTCCGGCTTAAGTTTTTATTGGACCGCATCGTAACGTTTTACATAGACCCCCCCCCCCCCCCAAATTACGTTACGTAATACTTGAACGCTCCCTAAATTACTGTCAGTGATCATTTGCGTGTGGATAATCTAGACTAATATTATAAAGATGAAAACTTTGTTTGTTTGTAATGATGAATAGGCTCAAAAACTACAGGACCGTTTTATAATTTCTTTCACCATTCGAAAGCGACATCATTAAAGAGTAATATAGGCTAAAATTTTCTAATGAATTGTAGGTTTATAAAAAAGTGTATGGAATATAAGGAAAAAGTATGTAATAACTTTTAAATAATAATAATAATAATAATACTTTTATTTGTAAATTCAAGAAATACAATTTGAATACAAACTTTAAATATTTATGCTAAGACACACATATTTATACACAAAAAGAGGGTACATTTCATTAGACTGGTGCTTCATTTTTATTATTGACCTGCCTCAATCCCTCGGACGACATCGATGGCACTACGCAAATTAGTACCTACAGCGCTAATGGGTGCAATTGGACAGTGAATTTTATCGCTTGGACATACGATTTACAGTGCGTGAGAGGGAATGCGGCAAGGTATTCTGCAACTACTAAAACTAGGAACTTTCGTATTACGACAGCTAGTGTACTTTTTATACTAACATTACATATTTATTTTCTAATTTTGTAAACAATATACTAGTACTTAAACTAGGCCGAGCCTGTGCTATAAGTACTAGGTTTCTTCCTAATGAATTAATATTATACAGTTCCAATATATCGCAATATGTTAGACTGTAAATGTTTATGTTAATATTCGGTGAGATGATGTGTACCTTACTGAAATAAATGCAACAAAGTTTATTTCATATAAAAAAGTAAAAATAAATAAATAAATAACATGCAACAATTTAATAAATTAAAATACATTTAAATATATCATTTAAATAATAAAACTATGTAAATATATATATATATATATATATATAACATATCTATGCTGTGTATTATTATATATAGTTCTTTATTATTATTCTATTTTGCCACCTTGAAGATATTTTATTAAAGAAAAAGAGATGTTATAGGAAGTAATGCATTTTCAAAGTTTTATAAAATTAATGCAGAATGTTTATGAGAAATACAACAAATCCTTTAATTAAAAACCACTATACTTACCAAGTTAAAATCTATACTAATATTATAAATGAGAAAGTAACTCAGTCTGTCTGTTTGTCTGTCCGGCTTTCACGCCTAAATCACTGAACAGATTTTGATGATTTTTGGTATGGGTAAGTATACGTTGAACCTCTAGAACGGATATAGGCTACTTTTTGTTTTGAAAATGAGGGGGAAAGGGGGTAATACCGCCCTTAAAAGTTAATATGGGAAAATAATAACTTTTTAAATTAAAGATATGAAATTTGGCACCAAACTCAAAATTCAAAACATAGCTCAAAACTTGGCTTAAATACGGACTACATGTATATGGAAAACCCTGTAACCCTGCGAACGTAGTCGTAACAGCTAGTATTAGGTAATTTGAAAAAAAATTCATAGAACATAGTAAACTCCCTACGCTCCCCAAGCTCAAACTTCTACTTTATCCCCCCCCCCCCAGGCCCTTACGCATCGCCGTCTGTCTGTCTGATGACGCCATGTCTCTTTTTATTATGTTTAATCATAATCTATGAGGCCATGCACCCGCTCCCACCCCATTTATAATATCATAATAAGGATAATAAAAGTAATTAAACTGTTGTTAAGGACATAGTTGTTAAATGCAAAAAGTTCTCATTCATTATGATGCTGCCATACATTTGTTATATTCAATACTGCATTATGCAAGCATAATAGTAGCAAACATACCTACATACCTTCGCAAACAAAAGGAAAATTTATTTTTGTATGTATTTTGAAAGGATCTTAAAAGTTTTTATAAGGTACCAGTCTAAAAACGCAAATCTCGCAGCAGTGAAAATAAATGAACGAAAAAAAAAACAACCAAACAAAATGGCCGACCTTCTATAAAAATAATTTTGTAGAATTTTTTACGGAAAACTCGTTTAAATAGTATGTATTGCATCAAGTTAATGTCTCTAATTAAAAGATTAATATGTATTAAACTAAAAATAACTGAACCAAACTGCAAGCTAGTGAAATTCTTGGGAAACACACACAAAACAATTTGTTTGTTTATGCTTTACACGTAAAGTTTTTGTAATTTTCTTAAAAATGATTGTTTATGTTGTCTTATTCATCAAACTTGGCAGCTAAGAACTAATTTTATTCAGTGATGTCCATATTATGTACAATTGTTCAGTTCATAAAAGTAATTTCATTCATTTCTAATTGGTGGGCGCGCAATTGCGTTGTTTGTTTACTTCTGTTGATATGTATATTGGTGGTAATTGTTTTTTTCCAATTTGTCGTTAATGATTATGCACGAAATAACTCATTCAACGTATTTTTTTTTCAGGGTGTATTTTAAAAGATGTCTAAAAGAGATCAAAATGATCGAAATGATAGAAAGTTGGAGTCGAGTGATTACGAAAATCTGCTCACACAGCACAGTATATTTGAATCAGCTAGGTCCAAACATCAAGAGTTACCTAGTTTTCCTGGTTTTTCTAATGCTGAAACACAAACAAAACCTAGTGATATCAAGGGTCAAACAGTGCAACCTGGTTTAGGAACTTGGCATTACAATCCATGGTGGATGCTTGCAAGTACTTCGCGGAACCTCCCGTCTCAAGATGATTATTCAGAGCACAGTGAACACGCAAAGGTGAAACAAGAACCATCAGGAGCAGGTACTCCTGACCATGATCCTTTACAAACTGAAAATATGGAATCTTACAGAACAGGTACCACCCCTCCCCCTGTGGGAATGGACTCTTTTTGTGATGATTGCTCAGATCCATTTTGTGACTCCAGCGCTGCTGTTTGTCGTAAGCTTTTTCACTGCCCTCATTGTAGAAAAAGCTACCCCACTATTCTTGAGTTTAACACACATTTAACAGGAGTACATCCAGCCCAGAAGCCTTTCAGATGCCAAATCTGTTTGGATCCTTTCCATAAGAAGTCACATTTGCGCAGACATCTTGATGCCAGCCACTCCAGAAAAGATGTCAATAAATGCTCCGTTTGTTCTAAATACATTAAGGATAAAAGTAACTTACGTAAACACATGCAAGTCCACACTGGTCGTGTTCCGCAAAAGCAGTTCAAATGTGACTTATGCAATAATAAACGATACATGTCCTTGGACAGACTTAATAACCACAAAGTGGTATGTACTGGAGAAAAAGTTTTAAAATATTGCGACATGTGCACTAAGGTCTTTGATAACTCAAGATCTTTGAACAGCCACAAAAAAGTTCATGCGCGTGAGTTGAAGTGCGAAATATGTGGTGAACAATTACGTTCCTTGGAACAGTTTACTAACCACAAGATGCTATGTCAAGGAGTGTCATCAGAAGCTAGTGGGAGCCAAAGTGGTTCTGCTGGTGCTGGAGGTTCCAGTATGAACAGATGCTGCACACAGCCTGGTCTATGCGAGCATGACAAACCTGCATACCTGAACATACCTGGATATGCTGCAGGTCGAGTTCTTGATGCTACTTTATCATCTTTGAAATCTGAATTAAATTGATGACATATGCTACAAATATTTTACAGAGTTAATAAGCAAATTTGAACCGATTTCCTTTTACAAGATTACCAAATAGTTAAATCAATGACAGTAATAATTTTCACAATTGAGAATTTCACAAGACTGATGCAAATATCCCGCCTCACGACTTGCTTTATTATTACCATTTAAAATTAGACTTTAGTTACTAGGATAACAAAGTATCATAAGCAGTGTGATTGTTTGAACATATTCAAAACTTTAACAGAAGAGTTTTTTGGAAAGTAATTGAAATATGTTATACTAATTTCCCACCGAAGTTATTGCTTAAAAAATTGCCTCTTATTACATATACACAAAATTGTGTTGTATGTTTGGGTATGTTCAAATGATCAATTTTTAGTTTTGTAACATAAATTTTAAATACAAGGCATATTTGTAGAACAGCTTTACTAATAATACTAATAGAAATTAAACCACATTTGCGATTGTCGCCTCTGCATACCGATTTTTTAAACCTTTTCAATATACAATTTGTAAAACTATGTCTTGACTGATTTAGAGTAATATTTATGTGCAGTATTACAACATTTCTTTTTTATTTTTCTATTTTGGAATGTTATAAGAGCTATGTTATTTTTATAATTTTTAATAAATAGTTTAATAGATTACTTAAGTTTATGTCTACATAATATAAGTCTTAGTCAGAGGATACTGTAGTGAGCTGATTATAACCTTCAATGCTCTGAAGTACTCCAAAGACAGTTTATAATTGATAGTTTGTACTAATGTGTGAAATTAACATACTTTTTAAATTGAATTTTAAAATGGTACTTTGACGATAACAGTAGACCTATAAGGAGTAAGGGAATTTGAAAGTGCAATGAACCATTGGCGAAGCCTTGGACATGTTGTGGTTATGGGAAATATTTGTTGTGTTCTCTTTACCCAATATATTTATTCAAATCAATCAAGTGTTATACACTGAAAATTTTTGCTGCAATTTATAGAATTATTGCTAAGTATAGTGTTCTATCATTATTATTATTCATTATGTAACTTGTATTGCATCCTAATTGTAAGGACTGAGGCTATATTCTATGTTATCAAGCCTTTACTGATATATAATAGCAGTTAAATATACTCTGAAATGTTATCTTGAGTATAGCTATATTCTTTTATTTCTAATTTTATTTATTTAATTGATGTTATTGAGAAAATTACTTTTATTCTGAGGCTTTATTCATAACTATTAGTTGTTGCTATTTACAATTGTTTTCAAACTTATAGCCAGGTTTATTTTTATAATGTTTAGATTTAATATTTTAGACTAGTTCTTAAATTTAAAGAGACAATGCTTTGCTACCAAAAAATGTTATCAAGTGATTCCAATACTTTTGTATGTTTCAATTACTGCACTGCTATTATCAAACTCATAAAAGTAGTGTGTTTGATTCTGGTTATAAAATATTTGTATTGTAAGTTAATATTGGTCTTCTTAAGGGAACTGAACACACTAAAATTGCATGTATTTCCATGTACTCTAATTTAGAGAGAACTGTTATAGTTCTGGATTTTGTAAAATTCTAATTACCAAATACATACAGTATTTTACTTAGCTACCACTAGCATGGCAATTAGGATTTATTATGAGAACATACAAATCATATAATTAATTATGTATGTATCAATGTCATAAGCACCCCAGGACTTAATACTTTTGAGACTTTGTACTGCCAACATGTCGTAATAACGAATATCGACATGGAAGTGTTGACTGTGATGTGCTGTTGACCATACTTAATAAAAGCATTATATTGTACAAAAATTAAGATTAAATCGTAACTATAATCTAATCTTAAGCTCTTGAATATCAAAGTTATCACAGAAAATGCTCCATTGTAATATATAATACCAGAAGATCACGGTTAAGCGCCCCGGTTAAAATTCTGATGTACTATATAGATTTGTGCCTAGGCGACGGTTATGACAATAATCTCCCATTAGATTCAACATTCTTTCTGGGATTTGGCAGACTTGAAAATTGGTAGCAAGTATGATACAGTTAGAAAAGCGCATCAGACTTTACACTTTGGACTACCGCCATTAAATCGTGGAACGTTGGAATATCCAACTGCTAGTATTTACCATGACATGTCCGTACAACAGTACGTCAAGGTAAACAGTTCCAACTCGGTATTAGTTGTTTGTTATGCCCACTACATAAGGATGGTGCATAGTCCAAAGTGTACAATGTGCTTTTGATCGTTCATTGCTGACCCTTTAAAAAAGAACAATGATTATATTTTGTCCCGGCAGTTAGATTTTCAATAAATATAGAACGCATTAAAGTTCACTAGAGGGCTGGTAAAGGGATGTGTTTACTGATGCTTAAGTGATCTATTGTATAAAAGTGTATTAAGAAGTGACGCTGCTAAATATTAGCCCAACGTATTTCAGGCTCATTTCCACCGACTTTAACGGTAATACACGATTTAACTGTTGTCAAATTGCAAAAAAATCTATATTTAACTCCGCCTAAGGCCTAATTTTTTACAATTTGACACCAGTTAAATCGTCCGTTACCGTCAAAGTAAAGTTAGTGTTGACCTTTAATATTTTTTGTTTAAATAATAAAAGAAGAAATATGTGTCTTTAATATTTTTGGCAATCTTACTAATAAATATCTAACTGGTTGACCTTTAATATTTTTTGTTTAAATAATAAAAGAAGAAATATGTGTCTTTAATATTTTTGGCAATCTTACTAATAAATATCTAACTGATAAATAGATCAAACAAATTTTAGTTGACTACTGGCTACTTGACAGTGTTAACAATAAAATATGAAAACTGTTAGATATGTTAGCTTATTAGATAAGTAATCATTTTACATTTTTACTTTTTAATTAAAAGCATAGTTAGTATTTTATTTTTGCAAAATAAATTTTACTTTTTTTATCTGTGGAACAAAAGAACCGAAACGGAAACCACCATTGCAATTCGGAAATGACAGCTGTCGGCGAAAATTATTTATTTTAATGTGGCGAAACAATGATTATTTTACCGATTAAATTGAATTATTCTGTCTCTAATCGTATTAAGAATTTATTGAAACATTTTCCGTTTATCTAAATTAAGCCGTTCCTATGCGTATCGGTTCGTTGTCTAGGACGTTGACGTCATAACTGCAACAGTGACGTAACTTGGCGTTTTCGCGTGCTTTTTAAATGTGTTACACAAAATCTTATTTTTCTCTGGTTATTTAGATTATTTCCAGATAAATCGAATTGCTTGGGATATAAAATGAACGGGCGCACATTTTACAATACTTTTTCAAAAACTGTCAAGTAGCCAATTATCTAGTTCTTCATTAATTCAAACAAGCTAAAAACCATTGCTACCACATATACACGTGCTTTGGTAACATCCGTACCATAAATGAAAGAATTTTTTAAACAAAATTAAGTTCTAACGTAAAAAGCTGTCCTAAAATTAATAGGTAAACAAATTCAGATATAATGCTACATGATTTGTGAATAACATTGGTAACATTTATCAAGAAAAGAAAATTTTGCCTAAGAATTAATTAATAAAAAAAACAATAGACCTACTTTTGTAATAATAGTATAATGTACCTATATTTTATATGACTAGTGGTCCTACCCGATATTTTTAGAATTTGGAATTATTAAAAAAAATGTTATACTTAACTGTACTGTTAAAATCTGAAGAGCCTAATGTTAGCATGCAATGAAACGTGAATGCGAGTTAATGCTGTTAGCAAGTATATTCTGATACAGATATTTTATGTTTGACTTATCGCTAGTTTAATGTGTAGCCCAAAAATTATGTCTTTAATTTAATGTAACACACTGTAGCACTTTCTTTTATTGGGAAATATCGGGAAATCAATCAGATCAGAGTAGTTGTGTTACCGTGCGTATCACAATTCACTTTTTAAAGGAAGCGATATATTGACTTCTGGTTTTGAGATTGACCTTTTCGCACTTGTAAAATATATTCTCGTTGGTAAACACGCAATGCATTTTGCCTGTTAAAGTCAACACTAACACAGTTGACGATTTGCGGAAAATTCGGAACTGTATGGGAGGGATTCACCCCATTCGGTTTCAAATTTTTAGTGAAGCCTTGATGCGTGGGCTGCAATTATGTCGGTAATAAGCCTTAGGGATTTGACTCCATTTAAATATATTGATGTATGGAACTGCTTGCTACGGCAGAAGCTCTTGCTTCCCTGTGCCGGAATGTTGCGCTATATACCTACCCACTACTCTTTTGCGACTGTTGAAATTCCCAATATTCGTAACGTACTGATAGTATGCAATTAGTACAAGACTTTATAATAGGTAGGTAACCTACCGATCGCAAATAATGAATATTGTTAAGATATAAAATTCATATGTGTATTAACAATAGATACAAAAAAATAAACCAATACATAGCTACAATTGTCTCTGTAGTAATAAAGCATGGTGTGTAATTTTAAATGCACCTAGAAATAAGGAAAAATGTGTTCATATGAATTTAGTTACATAGAGTATAGTTTATCTATTAGTGCTGTAGACTGTGAAACAGTGTAACTTTCATATTTTTTTAAATTAATTTTTTACCCCGAATTTAGCCTTCCATCAAACACCTAAAAATGCTTTTTAATTTGTTTAAAAACTGTGTACAGTCAGCGTCATATAGTTCGTGATACTCAGGGTACTCTAATAAATAGACTCAACTAAAAAGTCGATAATATAGGTACACACAAAGTTTTCTTATTGTTGTCAACAGTTTTGTCGCTCCTTTTGAGCACACAAATTGTTTCATATTTTTGAACACTTAGAATGTTTGGATACCATTGGCGGGAAGACTGTAACCATATTTATGGCAGATTGACTGAGCCGATTTATATGACATTTTGAGTGTGTCGACCTTTTGAGTGACAAAACTGTTGACAACAATAAGAAAACTTTGTTTGTACCGATATTATCGACTTTTTGATTGCGTCTATTTATTAGAGTATCCTGAGTATCACGAACTATATGACGCTGACTGTACCTAGACCTACTACCAAGTTAAGTTTAGCATTTATGTGGCATTACAGTACACATGTACAGTCAGCGTCAAAAGTTAGTGACAGTCAGCGAATACAAATAATTAGACCAAAACCTAAAAGTCAATATATAGTGCATAGTGCAAAGTTTCCAAATTGTTATGATCAGTGTAGTCGCTTATTAGTACGAAAAGTTGCTCCTATAATAATGTATTTTGGGTGGCGTCTAATTATTTGAATACCCTGAATGTCACGAACTACTTATTTGACGCAGACTGTACCTAAATTGAAAGTCTGCCTTGGAAAGTTAAATATAAATTGAAACTCACATTTTTAAATTCATATTTTGTTATCTCCCGAAAAATATCTACATCTTCAAACAATTATCAAAAATGTATACCTACCTGTGTTCCTTGGAAGGTAAAAATATAATTTTACTACATTTATTGCACATTAATGCATTTGTAATAGTTTTTTGAGTTCTGTTGATGTTCTTTACATCATAAAATGTTTACAGGAATAAATGATAAAACAAACCAACAAAAAATAGACTCCACATCTTCTATTAATTTTTGTTATACTTAAAAAGTGGTATTACTTCACTGTAATGCATCAATTCATACATAATCGCCAATAAAAAAGAGACAAGGATGTAAAGTGCGTCAATTGACCTCAAGTCACCTGTACTAGAAGCTAACTACCGTACTAAAGTATTACATTTAAAATAGCATACCATAACATTATCGGGAATAAATAAAAGTTTCTTTTCTGTTATTAACTGCGATTATTATTTAAATATTTTAATAATACGATGTTGTAAACCTTCCATTCTGATTCCATTGTTTTAAGGAAATAGCCGCCCGAGAAAACGACAAGAACAGTATGTACCTACAGGAGAAAATCAAGCTGTCGCATTATAATAAATAGAGAGACATCAATATTTTAACCGATTCATTGCGTATCCCACTTTTAGGGACTTTTGTCCATGGCGGCTAACTAATTTGCTGTGACGCCTTTGTGCGTCAACCGCCACCCATTAAAGTGACGCCCTTGGGCGTCTTCAGCCATGATTGAACATATTTTGTTTTTGGTTAAGATTTTGGTTTGTTTATGCGTGTTTATATTCAGTCGGATTTAGAAGTCAAACGTAAAGGTTTTGTTAATTCGTTTAGAGTGTTACAAAGTGACTTATCTACGTGATTTCGCTGGAATGGCTTTTGTGTATTTTTACTAGAAGTTTACGAAAGGGTGTAAAAGGAGTGCCTATATTTAGATTATTAAATCTAAAAACCATAATTAAATACGCAGTTTGAAGATAAAAAGGAAGAGGAAGAAAACAAATGTATGATTTTATTTTCATAATCATTATGAAATAAAAATAAGTTGGAGTTTCTGAGGTTTTGCGCTATTTACCTAATTATAATAATAAATATTTCAGGACACCAATTACACAAAGCTATTTAGTCCTAAACTAAGCAATCAGTTAACCGATATAAATACTTATATAGGTACTTTTCTTTTATAAATACATACATATTAATTAATTAAGTATTACTATAATTTATATATTTAGGTAATTAAAACGCCTTAATTATAACATAGGCAGTAAAAGCTCTGCTATTAGAACTCGAAAAGGTTTGTAACATCTGAAGTTTTTAAATTGGCAATAAATCATAAAACGGTTCATACAGGCTTAACCTACGTGACAAATAATGGCAATCCGGTTCGTTTGGACTCTCAAAATAGCCATTCTATAGAGTTACAGAGGAATTCTTTGAGACGCCATTTGGCGTCAAACGCCATACGCAAAAGATATGAATGACGCCATAAGGTGTCATCCGCAATGAATCGGTTAAATTAACACTGTATTTTCAACCAGCATCAAAAAAAAACAAAACTCGTGATGGTCAAATGTTTTAAATATTTTCAAGGAGCGCACGGGCGCGCAGTCACACGACAGGGAAAAGCCAAATGTGTATCAGGTTGAATTTTTAAAATGTCAACTTCCAGATGTTTTTTAATTTGAGACCTAGTTTAAGTTTCCTCTCTACTCTTCTTGAGTTTTTAGGGCGCAGAGGGAGTCTTAAGAGGCAAATAATAATATAATATTAATTGTGAACGAAAGTAACAGTCTAATTTTTAAGAGGTATTAGAAGGTAGTTTAGTATAAAGATAAAAAACCTCTTGGGGAAACTTTGATCAAATTCAGTATAAAAAAACCTACTTGAAAATAAGGTCTAAATCCCTAATATTAATCTACCGGGTACCAAGACTAATAAATGAATAAATATTGGACAACATCACATACATTGCTCTGATTCTATGGTAAGTAGCTAAAGCACTTGTGTTACAGAAATCAGAAACAACGACGGTACCACAACACCCAGACCCGAGACAATATAGAAAAGTTCGTTTTCCATATTGACCCGACCGGGGATCGAACCCGGGACCTCCAGAGATGGCGCTCGCCAAAGTCAGAGCCGCTCGCCTCTCGGCTACGGAGGTCATCAAACTAATCTAACCATATTTCATATCTACACATAATAAAATAAATGCAAACTCAAACAATACAGAAATAAGAAAATACGGGGACAACGGGAAGTATATTTCAATATTTAATTGAAATTCCGCTATCCCCGTAGGACGACATAAACGACTTCTTTGTTGTTGTGTTCCTGCGTGTGAGGTGTCCAGAGATCCTGGGGTGTGCTACATTAGTTGCAAGGGTCAAGGCAAGGGCGACAAGTCCAGCTTTTAGCTGGCTGCTGCCAAATCATGGGGGGCCCAGGGCCAAATGCCGGCATTCTGCAGAGCATGGCGTTGTATGGCGCTGGGCGGACACCATTGTGTGGTGAGAGAACGCGGCCCTCCTTCGGCGGCCGCGCCGCAGCGGGCCATCGCCTTCTGGGCGGGGGAGTCCCACACACGCCGCTGTCGTCCCCACGGCAGCGGTACGGTGGCATATGCATTCTCCCCCCCTCAAAAAAAAAACAAAGGGCGACAAGTCCAGTAACAGATTTATTATGCTGTACCTTCTAGTCGCACTTATCATCAGGTGGGATGGAGTGCGTTACTCCAGCAAGAAAGTAGCTAAAATAAATATCTTCAAGTGTAATAGGTATATAAAAAAAACTTTCAGCTGGGATACCTATCTACTATCTTACTCCTCGTCCTTCCTTACCTTAGGGAGGCGGAGCGTTCATCATCGAATTTCCCTCACGACATATAATACTATATTATAAGACGTCTGTGATTTCCCTTCTTTAAAAAAAGGATTAATGGTCGTTTTGGAAGAATGGCCTATCGAAAAACGAATGGCTAGCTATAAAGATAGCATACCTTACAAACCACGGCACGAACAAACTTTATTACGAAAATAAATTCGCGGTTGTGGAGAAAAAAATCACTCAATGAGAAAAATAAATAATTATCTTCTTCATTGGCTTCAATTCAAGTCTGCCAGTTTAGTGTACCTACACAATCGAGCAAAACGAATTTCCCTTGTTGCGCGATGAACCTACTCGTGTAGGTCATCGAGTTAATAGTTTAGGTGTTTTAAGACAATTTGTTGGAGAGAAAAAAAAGGATTAAAGTTTGTAAGAACAAAAATGAAAAACAAGGGTATACCTCTCGCAATAATCATGAAACTATGATTTTAAGGGAAAATCGCGAAAAACATAAAGAAAAAAAAATAAAGTGACCCTTTTCTTTCGCGCTTTCGCACACACAGGCGAGTTAGGATAAAAGCGGGCCATTTCATCCCACGCACGAAACATTACTGTGTTTCATCTAGCAATGAAAGAGACTTAGTATTTTACGTCCTATTAAAACGACTAGCCTCCATCTTACAGGACTCGACTCCTAAGATGAAGACTAAAGGCATCGAATTTTTATTAATAAGACTTATTTAGTCGTTGTATTAAAAGACTAAGTAACTAAAACGACTACCTACAGTCGTTTTCGAAAACCTAAAAGCCTAAATCGACTAAAGTTGTTCTTAAAGGACCCACATCTGAGTATTATACATGAACATGACTCAACCCTACATGGAATGTGTCTTTAATTTGAAACAAAAACGTAAATTGCTGTTTCCCGATTTTATTTTACTCATGAATTATTGAAAACATTCGATTTCCTATATGACACGCCAGCCCCAGGCGATAAGGCGTTTTTAGTCTTTTATGCCTTTTATGTTATAAGGTTAAAGACTACGACTAGTCGTCAGTTTGCAGTCTTATGACTAAAGACTAAAGGGTTACTAGACTAATGTAGTAGCAAGGCTTTAAAACTAGTCTCCGTCTTTTAAATAAGCCTTAAATTAAGTCTCTTTTATCACTAGTTTCACCCACTGCATCGCGCTCAGAGCAGCAGCAAATTTAAACATTCCAAATGCTTGAATCTCAGTTTTTATGTAAAGAAAATACGCGTGATAGAACATTTTCTCGAAGTGTGGTGAAGTAGGATGGTTGACCCTATAGTTGACCATGTACCGGTTGTTGACCACTTGCGACTTTGATTGTTAATATTAAGCTTTCCCGCTATTAAACGTTACGGTACGTATTAAGCTACATTACATGTTGTCGGTACTAATACAAATCAACCAATCACAGAGACAACCAGGAACCCTAAAATTTCGTTTTGTTTTGACTTGTCGCTGACAGTTGTCATTCGGCCGCCATTGTAATAAGGAAAGTTTTTAGAAAGGTAAGAACATTTTGAATTTATTTTGTATTGTTTTTTATTGAACTTGTTGGAATGATTGTTTTCTGTTATCACTTTATGTTTATTTTGACAATGTTTAATGATTTTTAAGGGTAAACGATATATTTCATGAGTTATTTTACTGGTTATCAAAAGGTACATGATTCGATTAGGTGCTCCTGTAGTTGACCAATTGGTCAACGACTAGTACACTGAATGGGTTCTCTTTTTTTCCTTTTTTAACTGTTTCATGAATCCAGAATATGAGTTGTAACTCCACAGTCAATTTTACAGGACTAAATTGCTTTCGTTTCCAATAATTGACCAGTGGTTTGACATTGGTACTGCATATAAATCCTAGAATTAACCAAACTCTTTTAATATGAGTTTTGTTTTCTTGTTTTGGGTATAATATGCGACCAAAAAGAAATTATTTCAGTACAGTGAGAACAATATTTATAAAGCGCTTAAAAATACAGTCGAGAATCAAAATCAGAGAAACACGTAGGAAATATAACATCTCATTCAACGAAAAATGGGTCCGGCAACAATTTTTACGCCTGAGGAGGAACAATTGCTTAGTCGGTGGATTAATGCAATAAATATAAAAAAGAATTCCTATTAAAAAGAGCAGTTAATAGAGACAGTTACTAAAATAATCAAAACCGACAATCGACTGATTCTATTCAAGGAAAGAATTCTAGGACCAAAATAGTTCAAAAATTTCATGAAAATAAATTGCTAAGCGACATGCAGAATCTATAAACTCTGCAAGAAGTAAAGTAACCGAGGAAGGCATAAGAAAATGCTATGCGGAATAAGGGGAATTTCTACACAGTGAAAACGCAAGATATTTTTAAACGATCCTGATAGAGTTCTAAACGCTGATGAATCTGGTTTTCAGGTATGATCTTTCTCGAGCATTGTAGATACTGGGCCTAGAGGAATGGATGAAGTTTACGAAATTACAGAAGGAGAAGAAGAGAAGGAAAGTAATGACAGCATTAGGAACTTGGCTACTTGACAGTGTTAACAATAAAATATGAAAAGTGTTAGATATGTTAGCTTATTAGTTAAGTAATAATTCTACATTTTTATTTTTTAATTAAAAGCATAGTTAGTATTTTATTTTTGAAAAATAAATTTTACTTTTTTTATCTGTGGAACAAAACAACCGAAACGGAATCCACCATTGCAATTCGGAAATGACAGCTGTCGGCGAAAATTATTTATTTTAATGTGGCGAAACAATTATTATTTTACCGATTAAATTGTATTATTGTGTCTCTAACCGTATTAAGTGTTTATTGAAACACTTTCCGTTTATCTAAATTAAGTCGTTCCTCTGCGTATCGGTTCGATGTCTAGGACGTTGACGTCATAATTGCAACAGTGACGTGACTTGGCGTTTTCGCGCGTTTTTTAAATGTGTTGGACAAAATCTTATTTTTCTCTGCTAATTTACATTTTTTCCAGATAAGTCGAATTGCTTGGGATATAAAATGAACGGGCGCACATTTAACAATACTTTTTCAAAAACTGTCAAGTAGCCAAATATAGCGATTGTTGAGACTGACCTTAATTTAATTTTCTTAATGATGTTTATTAGTCCTAAAAACAAACCTTAATAAAATATGATTTAATTGTAAATGTAGTCTTTATTTCACTTTTTTAATTAATGGTCAACCTCTGGTACAAATCTTGTCAACAACTGGGGCCCTGCTGGTCAAATTAGGGTGCATCCCAGTTTTATACCGATTACATAGAGTAATAAAATAAACATAAAGAAATCGAATAATTTCCTTCCCAATTACAACTTATAACTAGATAGCTTACAATATAAAAAATGAACTAGCCATATAAACCGATATTAAGCTATATAGCAACATTTTAAAGTTAAAAATTTCCCTTAATTGGCTACTTGACAGTGTTAACAATAAAATATGAAAAGTGTTAGATATGTTAGCTTATTTATTAGTTAAGTAATCATTTTACATTTTTACTTTTTAATTAAAAGCATAGTTAGTATTTTATTTTTGCTAAATAAATTTTAGTTTTTTTATCTGTGGAACAAAAGAACCGAAACGGAAACCACCATTGCAATTCGGAAATGACAGCTGTCGGCGAAAATTATTTATTTTAATGTGGCGAAACAATGATTATTTCACCGATTAAATTGAATTATTGTGTGTCTATCCGTATTAAGAATTTATTGAAACATTTTCCGTTTATCTAAATTAAGTCGTTCCTATGCGTATCGGTTTGATGTCTAAAACGTTGACGTCATAATTGCGACAGTGACGTGACTTGGCGTTTTTGCGCGTTTTTTAAATGTATTACACAAAATCTTACTTTTCTCTGGTTATTTATATTTTTTCAAGATAAATCGAATTGCTTGGGATATAAAATGAACGGGCGCACATTTTTCAAAAACTGTCAAGTAGCCAATATCCACCCTATGTAGGTGAAACGTCGGGTTTAAGAACTTTATTTAACTCATAAAGAATATTACAATTCACTTACTGAGATAACTTAATTTCTAGGTAAATAATTGTATGCTAAACAGTGAGCGGTACTAAAATACAAAACCAATAAAAAATTACAAATATGTCGGGTAGGATTCGCAAATATCTGCGTCTACTAGTCGACCGCTATCGCACCGAGCAACCACGGAGCTAAGAACGCAAAGAGCGTACTCGCAATCTGGATGCGGCATACGACTGATATCTGTTTTATTTCCATTTATATATAGTTTGCGTTGAAATTATTTTTACGTGTCTTTTATTATTTAGGTAAGTACTCGTTGTTTTTTTATTATTATTATATACATTTATATATATTTGTTTTTTATTTTTTTTTATTTTTAAAGGTGTGTTAGCTAGTTTTAATTTAAAATAAGTGTAGCATTTAATAAAAGATTTTAAAAGTTTAAATAGAGTTTTAAATTTTATTTACATGGTTTCTTCTAATACATACAATTTTAGTTGTTTTTTGAAACTGGTTAATGAATTTGCGTTTTTAATTTTTACAGGTAATTTATTATATAATTTTACTCCTTCGAATTCAATATTTTTTTGCCATAATTTGTTCGCGGGGGGCGTGATATCAAATTATTTGCATTTCTTAGTTTCATTTTTTGTGATCGCCCTTTTGTCTGGAATGATAACGATGAATGGATCTTTTTGTTTAGAATTTTGTATATTAATATGCAGGTATAGTAAATATATGTTTGTCTAATCGTCATTATTTTAGTCTCCTTGTATATTTTTTTGGAAGGAGTACGATAGTTGTAGTGAAATAAAGATTTTTTTTTTTTTTTTATAGTAGCGCAGTATATTGGCTCCTCCCAGCCTGATGGTAAGCAAGAGAGGAACCCTCATCGCGATGACAACGGATTTGATATCAAAATATCCTATCCGCTAGCATCGCCATACTGGCCCGCAAGATGTTTCTTCACGCTCCTTTTGAAGAAATCCATGTCAAAGGAAGGAGGAAACACATGAGCCGGCAACGAGTTCCACTTCTTTATGGTCCGGCAAAGATAAGAGTTACCGAACTTTTTGGTTCGTGATGGAATATTTTCCACGGTGAAGCGATGACATCGTTGGCCGGCTCTTGTGGTTCTGTGTAGGAAAGGAGAGGGTGGGATAAGGGAAAATAGTTCCTCGGAACACTCCCCATGATAAAGCCGATAAAAGACACTTAATGAACCAACGTCCCTACGTAGTTGAAGAGGTTCAAGGTTCCCAGTAATCTCTTCATCGTTAATTATGCGCACAGCCCGTCGCTGCAACCTATCAAGGGCATCCATGAGGTATTTGGCGGAACCGTCCCAGAGATGCGAGCAGTATTCCAGGCAAGACCGGACTTGAGTCTTATATAAAAGACAAAGCTGGTCCGGCGTGAAAAACCGACGCACTCTGTTCAGAATCCCCAGTTTTTTGGATGCTAAACTCAAACTCAAACTCAAATATTTCTTTATTCAAGTAGGTTACATATAACACTTTTGAATCGTCATTGAATACAATGCAAAGTGATTCTACTTCCGGTTCGGAACCTATATCTACCGAGAAGACACCGGTAAGAAACTCAGCAGATCATTTACAGTATCAGTATCTAACTTATTGCTATGTGTAGCTCACTTTGGACCAAGTCATATAGTTTTGGTTTTGATGAGTGATGAAACAAATAAGTACTCAAGTAAGTTTTTACTTTCGAGAGGTAAGCTGGAGCAGACCAGTCCCCAAAGGTGGCACCTGTTCACAAGCATGACGTATGTGCCAGCCATCGCTTCACTCAACCATATTGTAGGGAATGTGACGACCCGCCACATAGCGCCACCACCCCAGTGACATTTTAGTGAGCATGACTACTCCATCTCCCCATAAATTTTAAGTATTTATTATCTAAATTAAATTTATCAAACAACTATAGGACCCGGTGCACGAAGTAGTAACCTACATTTTGATTTAGATTAAAAAAAAAGAAATAAATCTATTATACCTAGTTCATAATTATACATAATTCACAAATATACATTTTATGTCCATAATATATATTTTTAACAATATCAATGTCATTATGTAAAATAAAAGATTGCATTATCATGATGTCAACGAAATAAAATTTTAAGAAAAGAAAAATAAATACATATTTAATAACATGTGCAGGCAAGTTAAATAGTGTTAGGCCATATATCTTTATCGTTAAGGAAATCATCTACTTTATAATAGCCCTTCTTTATAAGTAAATTTTTTATCTGTAACTTAAACTTGTGTATAGGTAAGTCAACAAGAATTTGCGGCAATTTATTAAACAATTTTATGCTTAACCCAATAAATGAATTACCAGTTTTGTGGAGTCTACGATTTGGAACAGCAAGCTTATGTTTATTCCTGGTATTAAAGCTATGTACATCCGATTTTTTAGGAATGTTGTTCAAATTTTTGTGAACATGCATTACACAGTCGAGAATATATTGTGATGCGACTGTTAAGATGTTTATCTCCTTAAATCGCATTCGCAGCGAGTCACGTGGTCCAAGCCTGTAGATAGATCTAATAGCCCTCTTCTGTAGGACAAAAATAGTCTCAATATCGGCTGCAGACCCCCATAAGAGCAGACCATAAGACATTACGCTGTGAATATAGCTAAAATAAACCAATCTAGCTGTTTCCACATCAGTCAAATCCCTTATTTTCCTCACTGCATACGCGGCTGAGCTAAGTCTTGCCGCCAGAGTAACTATGTGAGGATACCATTGAAGCTTAGAGTCCAAAGTGATGCCAAGGAATACTGTCGAGTTGATAACCTCTATAGGCTCATCACTCATTTTAATCACAGCATTAACTTGTCTCACATTGGGCATTGAGAACTTTACACATTTGGTTTTCTTGGCATTAAGTGATAGATTGTTTGTTCCAAACCATTGTGTAACTTTAGAGAGGGCATTATTAACATCATCAAAATTTTGTTGCTGTCGATTAATTTTAAAAATTAACGATGTATCATCCGCAAATAAAACTGTATCACACAAGTTTTTCGTAAAAAAAGGGAGATCATTTACGTATATCAAAAAAAGCAAAGGTCCTAATATGGAGCCTTGGGGAACTCCCATGCTTAAGGGGGTACCGGATGAATTGACTCCATTTACATTGACTTTTTGTATTCTGTCCGATAGATATGACAGAATCAAACTTAATGAATTTTTCGAAACACCATAATGCTGTCGCTTCATTATCAGCGTTTGATGATCAACGCAATCAAACGCCTTTGATAAATCGCAGAAAACCCCAACCGCATCTCGTCTGCTCTCCCATGCATCAAACACATGCTTAATGAGTACTCCTGCATCAGTTGTGGATTTGCCTTTTGAAAATCCATATTGATTTTTATGCATTAAGTTGTTAATTGAAAAATGGGACAACAGCTGCTGGAACATAATTTTTTCAAAAATTTTACTGAATGCAGGTAGAATTGATATTGGTCTAAAATTTGATGGATTACTTTTATCGCCCGATTTGAATAATGGTATAATTTTGCTAAATTTCATTAAGTTTGGAAAAATACCATCATCAATGCATTTATTAAATATTAAGACTAAGGGCCTGTTTCACCACTAGCTGATAAAGTGCCAGACAGCCTATCCGTAACTTATCTGCCAGATAAATTACAAATTTTGGTTTCACAGGTCTCGGATAGCATTATCTGGCAGATAAAGTACCGGATAACTTATCAGCCGCTTCAAGTGGCTGATATAGATTTTAACTGACAGATAAAAAAGGTTTCAAGTGAAAAGACGAAAATAATTTTGTGTTTCGAACATTATTACGTGCTTTGCGTTGATTGCAGTCACAAGTACCTATCACATAAACTATAACAAGCATTTATTTGAATTTTTAGAAAACGAATTTGATGACTTTTTCGGTCGTATTACGCGACCCTGTAGGAATCGAATAATTAACACAAGACAAAATTATTTTGAAACGCTTGAAGATTAAGATTTTAGGAATCGCTTTTGGCTTACAAAATGGGCTGTTAACACAGTCTTTTAACAAATGCACTCTACTAAATTACAAAATGAAACAATAGCGAATTAAAATTTGTATATTAATCAAATATTTTTATTCATATAGATTACATGAGTTAACACTTATGAATTGTATCGATACAAATCAAATTAAGCTACCTCCATTTCGGAAGTAGTTTTTTTACAAATAAAAAGCTAAACTTATTACTAATTTTGCACCAAGAGACACAGTTTAGTTGTCAGGTAAATAAGTATATCAAATAAGTAAAAACATTGTTAATTACATAATTTTATACATTTTGGCACAACATGTGTCAGTGTGCCCTTAATCTGACATTTATTGAGAAAGCACAACAAAACTTTTCATAATAATATGAAAACTCTCTACTGTTTTATGTAGAGTATGAGGGCACTAGAATGACAAGTGTTAAGATTCAAGTAGAGGGTTACAAAACTAGTGGCTTATAGGAAATATGAAACACTCATTGTTTCATGTGTGTTCATGTTTTCCCTAATTGTTTTTTTAATAATTTAATTTTTAGGTTCACTGAATTTGTTTTAGTTCCAGCTACTCTGTAATAAGTTTATTTTGAATTTTAGCTTCCAGATCCAGTTTTTCTTCACATAACGTGCCAAACAGCCTTTTTTCCTTTGGTTTACCTACAACATAGAAAGTACTCATTTTTAGAACTGAAAATAACATAAATATTTAAAAATGTTAATTAAAAATCTACATGTTTTTAGACATTTTTTACTAAAAACTAGATGCTTATTACTTTAAAGGGCTGTCGGATTCCACTCTTTCCGTTAGCTTACAGGCTTATCAGATTCATCTTAAAATATAAAAGTACTCCTTTATGTACTATTTTTTTAAGGATTTATCTACTTGATGTGAATATTAAATATAAATGTAATATTATAGCAATAACTCATCTCAGTATCCGACAGGACTCGAACCTGCATCCTCCGCCGCTGGGCTAATTCAACTATTATTTTTCTAGTATAACATTAGCTCCAAGGTGAAGTACCTACCTGAATATGAAACTAGTTGGTTGTTAGTTTTCAAATATGAAATTAAACAATTAATATCAATGTGGAACTTACTTGGTAAAACGAAATCCGCCATCAAACTGTCTTTCGTTTCCCTCAACAGAAAGAGGAATCATAGATTTGAATTTATCCTGACACAGACGTAAACGGTGGAACTGTGCTGGTTCCTCCACCAGTTTTGTAATGCTCAGCTCGAACCATAGCACTCTGCTTTCTAGTTTCCCCAATTATTGCTTCATATTTCAGCTTAAGGTGTTTGTGGTCGCGAAACACTGAACCAGATGAATTTAGAACGCAATGCTTTTTCTTTTTCTTGCCAAGAGGCACTGTTTTTATTTTCAATGATACTTATTCGTATCTATTAATCATATCGAAAGGTTTGTTTCTTCTGCAGAGAAATTACTACTCCTTTCACGCTTCTGTTTTTCCATTTTTTATAATAAACCACGTTAAAAGAACAAGAAAATGTAAAACAAAAGCCTTTCGGAATCTACACTTCTTTAACACAACAACAAATCGCAAAACAAATGACGTTTACGTTTCGTTTCTATTAACACATTTGGAATGCAAACGTAATTATATGTTTTTTTTTTATTTTCATTCTGTAATGACAAAATTATACTTTAAAATATAAGAAAAAGTTGACATTAATAATTTGGAATAAAAACCGTTTGAATTAACACTTTTTAAAATTTGTTTTTACATGATGATAATATACTTGTGAGTAACGGAACGCAAAAGAGTGACGTTTGGATTCGTCATCTTTTATCTGGCAGATATATTTGACTGTCAGATAAAATATCCGACAGTTAGATGGTGAAACAGAAAAAAGTTATCAGAAGCCTTTATCTGGCAGATAGCGCTATCTGTCTGATAACTATCTGAAGCTTTATCAGTAACCGGTGAAACAGGCCCTAAGTGTGGGGCAGTAAAGTTTATTATATGTTTTAGTACAGTCATTACATCGAGAGTCTAATGAGATGAGACTCTCGATGTAATGACCTTGATTAAGATTGCAGCAGATATCCATGCCGAGCATGCTTAGGCTGTTACGCAGGCAAAGTGGAGTGCCCCGAAGAATGGGGAGAGGAAGGAATTGGGACAATTTTGTCGAAAACGCGCACACTTGGGTTTTCTTAGCATTGAACTCAACCAGGTTATGTGAACCCCATTGGCTAATAAGGCTCAACACCCGGTCCAGCTCAACGACAAGATTCTCTCGTTTCTCATCCGTTACTGCCCTGCCAGCTGAAGGTTTACCGAGGTATCGCCCATGGACCGTACTGTCATCAGCATAGCAATGTATGTTCCCAAGCGGTAGCATATCATTGATATGAAGAAGAAAGAGGGTGGGCGATAAAACGGAGCCCTGTGGGACTCCAGCATTAACAGTCATGAACCGCGATGCGCATCCGTCAGACACGACGCGAATTCTACGGTCACGCAGAAAGCCGGATCCAGTCACAAAGCCGGGTGGGCAGTCCATATGCCGAAAGCTTAGAGAGAAGAGCTTTGTGCCAGACCCGATCAAATGCCTTGGCAATGTCAAGGCTGATTGCCAAAGATTCGCCATGCTTGTCGATTGCCTCCCCCCAGAGGTGCGTCACATACGCTAAAAGATCACCCGTCGATCGTTTCGGCCTGAAGCCGTATTGGCGATCGTTAATTAAGGAGTGATCCTCTAGGTAGCGGACCAACTGGTTATTGATGATCCGTTCCATGACTTTGCACAGCACTGAGGTTACGGCAATAGGGCAGTAATTTGATGGATCCGATCGGTCTCCTTTTTTAGGGACAGGCTGCACATTAGCCTCTCTCCAAGCTTCAGGAATAACACCGCATGAGTACGAGAGGCGATATAGGCGCGTTAACACTGGAGACAACTCGGCTGCACAGGTTTTAAGAACAATCGCTGGAATACCATCAGGTCCACTAGCTTTCCGGACGTCTAGTGACTGTAGTTCACGGCGCACATCACGATGTCTGATAAAAATATCAGGCATGGCAACTCCACTAGGCGAGATCGTAGGTGGGGGCGCACCACAGTCATCGACTCGGGAATTCGCCGCAAAGAGCCTTGCCAAGAGATTGGCTTTCTCCTGCGGTTGATGAGCTAGTGAACCGTCGGGGTATCTCAGCGGTGGAAGAGAAGGTTGGCAAAAATTGGCTTGCACGGCTTTGGCTAAACGCCAGTAGTTTCGTGTGGGGACACGGGGTTCCTACGGGGGTAGGATGTGAAACTAACTCCATGCCTACTCGTGCAACGCGCTGGGCATCCGCTCTTATGTATGCCTTTTTGCAGACCCTGGTGGCAGTGTTATAGGCTGCTTTCAGAGAGTTGATATTAGGATCTTTGATGGCACGACCCCTCGTCCAGGCGCGGTACGCTGCCTGTTTACTACAAACAGCATCAGCACATTCGCGGCTGAACCAGGGGTGTCCCCGGCTCTTATTGACAACATTGGAGTATGGAATGTAATACTCCATCCCAAGGCCAATCTCATCAATAATAGTCGCGGCACTCGCCGTATAGATAATATATTTAACTTTACGGGGAAGGAATTTGGCAATGTTACGTATAATACCTGTTAAAGAAGTTAATTTTTTTTTTTATCAATGTGTTGCCTCCAATTTAATTTTTGATCAAGAACGAGGCCAAGATACTTCTCACAAGTTTTTTCTTTGAGCGTTTTGTTGTTTATCCTGATTGATGCAAAGTCGTTAATTCGTTTATTTTTTGCGGAAAATATCATATAATTTGTTTTATCTATATTTATGGTAAGAAGATTTGATAGAAACCATTTATTGAGTAAATTTAAGTCATTTTGTGCCTTTGACGCTAGAATATTAATTGAGTGACCGAAATAAAATAAACTTGTATCATCTGCATATAAGGTGATATCAGCTGTTAGACCTAAGTGTTGCATATCATTTATATAAATTAAGAACAAAAGAGGACCTACAATTGAACCCTGAGGAACGCCGAAGGGTATTGGTTTGGCAGAGCTTTGATGTGGACCTATTTTAACAATTTGTTTACAGTTTTGAAAATATGACTTTATAATTTCATGAGCCTTACCAGTGATACCGATTTCAAAAAGTTTTTGGAGAAGAATTTCGTGAGAAATTGTATCAAAGGCTTTTTTTTAAATCAATGAAAATACCAAGTCCTATTTGTTTTTCGTCTATTTTATTCCTTATTTTGGTCACGAGATCAATTGATGCGGAGAGTGTATTGGACCTAGGTCTGAAACCGTACTGTTTTTTATATAAAATTTGTTTCGTATCCAGATACTTTTCAATTCGAGTGTAGATAACTCTTTCAAAGATCTTTGAAATCACCGGTAATACCGAAATTGGACGGTAATGACATGGATCTGTCTTGTCTCCAGATTTATAAATTGGGTTCACTTTTGCAAATTTTAGGCTGTCCGGGAAAATTCCGCAATTCAGACAAGCATTTATACAGTTTGTTAATGGAGTAACTAATAGTTTTTGTGTGCATTTAATAGATTTCGTACTGATACCATCAATGCCACAACTTGTATTTGCATCTAGTTGATCGATAATCTTTGTGATTTCATCCGTGGTTGCTGGTTCGAAGGCTGTCATATTAGTTGATTCTGAGACATTTGGTACTTGTGCTAAATGATTTCGGCTTGTGACTTTTGTATTTGGGATTTCATTGGCTAAGGTTGAGCCAATAGTTGAGAAATAACTGTTAAAACACTCGCAGATTTGTTGCTCATCGGTAACCGGAGTGTGCCCGATCTCGCAGCTAGTTTGTTTGGTCCCACCGTTTCTTTTATTTTGTTCCGTGAAAGATCATTAATAGCTTTCCACATCTTCTTTGGTTTCTTCATATGACTCTTGAAATAGTTAAAATAATAGTTTTTCTTTGTTTTCTGTATAGTTTCGTTAACTCTAGTTCTAAATTCTTTAAACTTTCTTTCTAAATTTATATCCGATTTATTTTCTTTATAGTTGTGCCATAGTGTGTTCCGTATATTAATATCGTGTAGTATGTCTTTATTGATCCAGTCTTGGCGTGGAGGGTTTAACAGTTTTGATTTTTTCATTTGACTCTTCGCTATGCAGTTTAGTATTATTTGTCCCAATGTGTTATAGTCATCCGTATTTATCTCTAAGTGGTTGCTAAGAGAGTTTTCTACCATATCATATAGCTTATTATAGTTTATCGTTGTGTAAATAGCTTTTTTTATAGCTACAGGTTGGTAATTCTCTATTTCTACATAGATTTGTTTATGATCAGATATTGTAGTATCGATAATATTGAGGTTGATATTATTATTTTTTAAGTTGGTGCAGACATGGTCTAAAATAGATTTCGTGGACTCTGTTTCACGAGTACTATATAGTTTACTAATTTTGTTTAAAATTTTGTAATCGTTTTCTTTGAGTATATCCTTATATTTACGAGTGTCTCTGTCGGGTGCCAACAGACCCCAATTAAAATCTCCAAACACTATGGCTCTCTTTTTATTTTGCAGTTGCAAAGAGTAAGCCTCAAGAAAACTGTCTACCGTGCCTCTATTGGGATTGTAAACAGCGCCAATATCAAGACATTGCCGTTCCAAGTGAATCCAAAGATAGTGAATATCGTCATCGATGCAGTGTTCCTCGATAAAATTGTGCTTCAGATCATTGTGAACAAAGATTGAGACTCCCCCTCCTCTCCGATGTTGTCTATGGTTGCTATAGTGGGTGTAGCTAGGAATTTGCAACATATTAAGATCACCGTCGTTTTTTATCCAAGTTTCCGATACTATGACAATATGAGGCTTGAGCGAAACAACAATACATCTGAGTTCGTCGAATTTGCCTGCCTTCACTAGGCTACGGGCATTCATATAAAAGCATTTAAGATACTTTTTGGTGCTTGTGATATCATTGTAATTACTGACTAGTTTATGTGTAATTTTACCGGTGGAAGCAGTCAGTTTTTTGGAACATTTATGTTTTCTTTCTGTTTTTCTTCTATTGATTCAATAATTTTAGGTACGCCTTTTATATATTTAATAATAAGCTTATTCTCTCCACTATTGGTACGTTTTTCGTCCGGTTTGGTCCGAAAATATTTTTATGCTGTTGTTATCAAATTTCGTACTTTTTCTATTACGTAATAATAACGTGACCGTTTCTTTTGATGAAAAGCATGCTTTTATAGGTCTAGTACGATCCGGTTTGAACTTTCCAAGGCGGATGACTTTTAGAGGTTCAGGACATTCGTCATATACCTTTTTAATGATTTTGAGAACCTCATCATTATTATGAGCATGTCTATCAGCCGTTGTACTTGCTTCAGGTATGCCCAAAATTATAATATTCTTCGATCGGGTACTGCGTTCATTAACCTCATAAACGATCTCTTCGTAACTCTGGTGTGACTTTGTAGTGGGGGGTAACAATGGTGAAGTATATTTAAGATTGTTTATTTCAGATTCTAGGGCATTATCATCGGTGTCCTTTCTTTTATTGCTATGGGTGATATTGGTAACGGTGTCATAAATTGTATTTATTTGTGCCATTTTTGGCTGAGAACCACCGAGTCTCGCATTATTGCCACATCCAGTCGGCGATCGTTGAACGTTCATTGTATGATATGATTTTAGTTAGGTACTCACGTAGATACGAAGTCCGCAGTTATGCGTGAGCGGTCCGAAAAATTATGATCTCGTCTCGTTTCCCCGCGGAGGTGAGGAGCGGTTACCGGATCAGCGCGGCACTTTAACTCAGAGATGATTTGTCACAACTCACAGTTAAGTATTCTTCGAAAATGAGATTTCTAATGTTGTATATATAGAGTTTAAAATTGGTTTTAGAGTACTTTGCAAGATTCAAATAAAATTTGCGACACGTCTGACTTGTACGCCCGTCAGCAAGCAACTCTAACGACAGACAACAAACGTACAGACATTATGTCTTGTGAAACACTTAAGACAAAAAATTGGGACGTCTGACAACAATGCTGCCCAATCATGAAAATTTTAAGCAAAAAAACGCAGAGTTCCCTGGATTTGCCATCATGCCATTGCATTTGGAACATGCCATCATTCAGATCCTAGTTTGTACGAAACTACGTCGCCTGTGCGCAGTGCTACTGCCGCGTTTTTTGCAGTTTAGTGTAGGTAATGGAGCACTTTGGGCTTGGTTGATAAACTATATATTCCAAGAGTTTGATAACTTTTATTTACAATAATCAAACAAGTTGATAACATATTATAAAACAACTCTTCCTCTTTTAACAGCTGCTTTGACAATTTTAGTTTTCTTTTCCTTTTTCTTCTTCGTGATATTTTCTTTTCTTTTCTTTTGTCTTTCTTCTTTCTTCTGAGCTACATTTTGGATTCTGTTATCCCATTTCTTCTTACTCTGCTTTTTCTTTTGGTCCTGTAATACATACATTTAGAAATTAATTATGTGAACAGAAAAAATTAACTATTATGAAATCTAAATCTCAATGATTACCATTTTCTTAATGGATTTCTTTAACAAAGTTGGATCATCTTTGACTTTTTGGCCTTCTGCTTTTTGCAGCACATTTTTCCAAGCTATTTTCTCTTTTAACTCCTCAGCTTTAGAGCTTCCAGTTTCCTCCAAATGTTTTATCTTATCTTCTTGTTCCTTTAAATTGACTAAAATCTTCTTAGGATCCTTATCCACTTTGTGCATTTTTTCTGAAAAAATAAAATATAATTTTATTTTTGAGTACACATTTTTATTATGCTGTTTTTCTTTCCATTCTGATTGAGGAATGTTGGGGTCACCTTTGTTACATTGTGATATCATTGTAATTACTGACTACTTGACATTTTCACAGTTGATTTAGTACATTACAGGCTGAAATTGCTTAATGACTACCTTATGAGATAAAGTCAAAGTCAATTCATTTATTCATGTAGGTTACAAGTAACACTTATGCATCGTCAGAATGAACACAAACCAAAATTGAAGATACAGCTGGTTCGGAACCTAATCCTACCGCGAAGAATCCAGCAGGAAACTAGAACTAGAGATAATTATTGAATATCACCACTACTATACATGAATAGAACCAATGGGTCCTGGCTCTTCAAATTTTAATTATTACAGACCCAGGATTACGTAATATATGCACATACAGGATACACACTATGAGAAAGAAAATATACTGGCATATTATTAACAGATTTAGACGTCAAATTAAGACTCACCTTTTTGGCCTACATTAGCAAAATCAAATTTGGAAAATACTAGTTTTCCATCAGTATTAAACACTGGTTTAGCTACATTCACATTCTGCTTTTCAGTTTCTTCTGTTTTAGGTTTGAATTTACCCACTTCAGCATTTAGTGCAGATTTCACTTTGTTTTTATTTAGTCTCTCACGTTTCTTAATTTTCTTATTTAATTTGCTGGTTATACTCTTTTTAACTAATTTATTTTTAAAACTGTAGTTGTTTTGGGTCTTGAGTTTTTGCAACTTTTCTTCGAGTTCAGTAATATTACGGGCACGATTTGTAACTTCTTTTGATTCGTTTTTTCCTTCTTTAACAATTTCATAGTCAGGATCCTCATTTTCACCTGCAAAACGATTAACCTAATTAAAACACTGTAAGAGCCACTCTAATAGTTAGTATAGTATAAAGCAAAAGTTGTTGGAAAACTAAAGTATAAACATTAAACTGATTATTTCAAAAAAGAGAACTTGTAACTAAATTTCCGACAACAGTAATCAATAAAATAGCACGAACTTCTTGACGGGATATTCAACATCGACAATACATTCTTCAGAAAACTTAATTCTTTCGCAAGGTTTGCCTTAATATGTTTAAACTTCAAAGGTTTCTTTGATATGGACATAATGCTGTCGCAAAAACTTAAATCTTTCGAGCACGCACAATAAACTTCATGCAAACATAAGATATAACCTCAATTATAATTAAAGATCCACAACAGATCAGTGTTGCCATGCCAAGGCAGATTTTTTAATTAATTACCCTACAACTACAATTGGCTACTTGACAGTGTTAACAATAAAATATGAAAAGTGTTAGATATGTTAGCTTATTACTTAAGTAATCATTTTACATGTTTACTTTTTAATTAAAAGCATAGTTAGTATTTTATTTTTGCAAAATAAATTTTAGTTTTTTTATCTGTGGAACAAAAGTACCGAAACGGAAACCACCATTGCAATTCGGAAATGACAGCTGTCGGCGAAAATTATTTATTTTAATGTGGCGAAACAATGATTATTTTACCGATTTAATTAAATTATTGTGTCTCTAATCGTATAAAGAATTTATTGAAACATTTTTCGTTTATCTTAATTAAGTCGTTCCTATGCGTATCGGTTCGTTGTTTACGACGTTGACGTCATAATTGCAACAGTGACGTGACTAGGCGTTTTCGCGCACTTTTTAAATGTGTTACACAAAATCTTATTTTTCTCTGGTTATTTAGATTATTTCCAGATAAATCGAATTGCTTGGGATATAAAATGAACGGGCGCACATTATGCAATACTTTTTCAAAAACTGTCAAGTAGCCAATTGCAATGGTGGTTTCCGTTTCGGTTCTTTTATTCCACAGATAAAAAACTATAATTTATTTTGCAAAAATATATACTATATGATTATGCTTTTAATAAAAATAATAAAAATGTAAAATGGTTACATAACTTATAAACTAACATATCTAACACTTGTCAAATTTTATTGTTAACATTGTCAAGTAGCCAATTACAGTTATTTACTTATAGTTTGCAATACATAAATAAATAATCGTTATTTCGAACCCTAAGCTTAGTCTTAATTTACTCTAGATTGTAGTTTTTGTAAATTTAAAATGCTATCGACCTTTTTATAATAGCCGAACACGGGGGAAGTCGGAATTTAATGAGAGCAGCGTTAACTTGCGTGCGCGACTGGAGTCTGTCTATTTTGAAATCTGATTCAATAAGTTTTATAGTATATTGTGCATGCCCGCTCGCGTAAGCTTGTACTTCGACAGAGGGGAAATGCTACAAGTGCCATAACTCTTCCCTTATTTGCTCGATGTCTACGCCTCCCATCAACTAAGATTACGGTTAAACGTTAGCCGACTTTTTTTGTATGGAAACCTTAAGCAGCTATGCCGTAATTTAAAAATCAATAATGGTTAAATTGCAAATAATAATTATAGAACATACAATTCACGTGGTGGTTGTGGATATCGGTAGCGCTTAAAAAATACATAATAACAAAGACTTCAGAAAAAATAAAGTGTTATCCTATCGTAATTTTTCGGAAAAAATACGGTTCTTCCGATAGACGATCGGTCACTCGGTCGGCAACACTACTAGGTTATCTGTTTGGAAAAAAAAAAGATAGGCTGTATGGAGAAATCCAAAGCCGTAAAACGTAAAAAAAAAACTAACTAACTGTCACCTATTGGTCTGTGACTGTCACTGTCACCTGTGCTGTGAATGTCATTTTGTTGATTTCGTATTATGACTTTACCTTTGGATTCCGTCGTTTTGGAGTTGAGTGACGCACGTTTGTTTATCGGTTCTTAGTGTTCCTTTGACAATTACGTGTTTTTTTCGCCTTTTTTGAGTGTCTATCATTTAGTTCTTGTATGTTTTGGTATTGGGTAAGTTAAAACCAACTAACATTCCTTTTAAATATTATTTATTCAGTGTATTATATATCTAACCTCACTTTTCCTTCGAGTGCTTAAAGAAATGGATATCCCTCCTGATCCACCGGACCCTCCTGACGGGTCGCAAGATATTTTCGCGAGTCAATGCAGCAAACCAGCTACAGAGACTCGAAAACATAAGCTCTCTTCTTCGGCTTCTGGTGCTAAGGGCAACCCGGATAAGCGACAAAGAAATGTTGATGACTCAGAATCCTCATCTGTCTCCTTACAGACACTGTATACTCATCCGAGTTTCACAGAGTCACGGATTTATGGTGAAAATGACACTGGTCCGTTTTTAGTTCATGTTTCACGCACTGAACCCCATCCTGCCGCAGGTACCACTATCCGGGCAATCAAATTCGGCCAGCTGATATACAAGAATAGCATCAAAAATATTTGTAAAGACGGGATTAAAAACATTGGTCGTAACCGCATTTCTATTGAATTTAAAACCGGTACTGACGCAAACAACTTTGTCTCTTCCCATTTTCTTTCAGAAAATAAATACAGCGCAATAATTCCCACATACAATGTTACTCGCATGGGTATAGTAAGAGGTGTACCTGTGGACTTATCCCTGGATGAGTTCATAGAGTCTGTGGAATTACCATCAAACTGTGGTATTATACTTAAGGCACGAAGACTGAACAGGAAAAATATTGTTAGTGACAACATAAATTGGACGCCGACTCAAACTGTGGTTTTAACTTTCTCTGGACAGGTTTTGCCAGAAAAAGTGTATAGTTTCCATACTTCACTACCTGTTCAAACATATCAACTACCAACGATCCAATGCCACAACTGCTGTAGATTTGGACATGTCAAAACTCAGTGCCGGTCGCAACCCCGTTGCTACCGCTGTGCTAAGGACCATACTGGAGATACATGTAATATCTCAGAAACAGCAGCTACTTGTCCTCTATGCAATGGAAGACATTTTGCAACCACTGGATCATGCCCGGAACAATCCAGACAAAAAAAAATTAAATTAATGATGTCACAAGAAAGCATCTCCTACTTTGAGGCATCTTCCCGTGTTCCGAATGTCAACCGACCATATAGCGAAGCTGCCAAAGACTTTGTTCCTTCTCAACCCATGTCTCCCCATACTTCACCTCGTTCATCCCCTCACACCTCCCCCGCCATGTCCCAATCTTACCGCCGCACCGTTATCTCCACCCCGCGAGTGAGGTCCCCCCTCGCCAAAGGTTATGACAAGCAAGCTCACCAAGCGATTGTTAATACCCCGCGTTCTTCCCTCCCCAATGGTTGTGCCCTTCCTAACCCATACGAAGTCTCTCCCTCACTAAGTGGAGATGACAAAATTATAGAAACCTTACTCAGTTCCGTCTTCCACATCCTATCGAAATTTAGTGATGCCATACCGCCCAACGTCGCCTTTTATCTTTCAAGACTAGTTAATTTAATTCCTCCCGAAGCTCTCAATCAAAATGGCAAAGATGGAGACTTTTCAGTTCCTTCAATGGAATTGTAAAAGTATTCGTCATAAAAAGAGCGAGATTATGTACATTTTTAACAAATACTCTGTGACAGTCGCTGCCATCTCTGAGACATGGCTCGTCCCAGACTCACGTTTTCGGGTTTCTGGCTATGCTTGTCTCAGGGATGACAGAGATGATGGTTACGGAGGTTGCTCTCTCTTGATAAAAAAAAACTTTGTATATAATTCCCTGAGTATCCCTTCTCACAGTCCAACTTTCAATGTTGTGGCTGCTAGAGTGGCGGATATCTCCTTTGTATCTATTTATATTCCTCACCCCTCTTCCTCTATTATTCCTGAGCTTCACCTCATTTTTTCTTCTCTCCCTTCCCCTATCTTCCTTCTTGGAGATTTTAATGCCCACCATACTGCTTGGGGATCTCACTCCTGCGATTCTTTTGGCGTTCTTTTAATGGACCTTTTTGAAGATCTTAACTTATGTGTTCTTAACGACGGCTCCCCCACGAGATTAGTTCCCCCTTCCCAAGACCCCCGGTCGGTAGTTGACCTTACTGCTTGTTCCCCTAACCTTGCATCCCTTTGCTCATGGACGGTTCTTGGACAGTCCTACGGTAGTGACCATTTCCCCATCATCACTTCTAAACCTCTCTCTGTTACCCCTTTGATTTCCCCACCCCCTCTCCTCAGATACAAGATCCAGGAAGCAGACTGGTCCAAGTATTCTAGCCATGTTGATCGTTTATGTAGCTCCTCCTTTAATGCCTCAACTCCTCTTGAGGATAGTTATTCATTATTCATAGAGGCGCTAACATCTGCCGCTGATGCGTGCATCCCTTTAAAGAAACCTAACCGAAGAGGCCTCGCTCCCCCCCCTTGGTGGGACTCTGAATGCTTAAGGATGGTTAAACTCCGGAGGGAAGCCGAAAAAAAGTATAAATCGAATATGGATATGAATAACTATCTTCAATATAAACAAGTTGCAGCCCGCACTAAACGTACCCTGGCCAGCAAAAAAAGGAAAGGCTGGTTAAAATTCTGTGGGAACCTCTCGCCTAGAACTCCACCTTCGATGGTTTGGAAAAGCGTTAGGCGTTTCCGCGGATCCTTTATTGGGCCGTCCCCTTCCACAAATGACTCATCAGAATGGCTAGAAGAATTCGCAAATAAACTATCCCCACCTACAGTACCCTATGAAAATTGCTTCCCCTCCACTTATTCTGAACTAGTTTCCAATGACAGATTCGACCGTCCATTCTCCTTATCAGAACTCCACTGTGTCGTACAAAGCCTTAAAGATTCCTCCCCAGGTGAAGATGGTATCCCCTATTCCTTTATCACTCATCTCGGTCCGGTAGGAAAAAATTTTTTTCTAGATTTACTTAATTTTGTCTTTGCCTCTGGCCAATTCCCAGAGTCATGGAAATCACAAATAGTGATTCCTATATTAAAACCAGGCAAAGATCCTACCGATGCCTCTTCTTACAGACCGATTGCCCTTTCCTCTACCCTTTGCAAAGTGTTTGAGCATCTGATAAAAAATCGCTTGGAGTGGCTGGTCGAAAATAGAAGCCTTCTTGCTCGATCACAATTCGGATTTCGAAAATCTAGAGGCACCACGGACAGTTTAAGTATCCTCTCATCAGACATTAGAACAGCATTTTCTAAAAACCAATACCTTGTAGGGGTATTCCTTGACATCGCGTCCGCCTATGACAATGTTCAACTTCCGGTGCTCAGAAAGAAGATGCTTCGTATGAGTCTCCCTGAGAGGTTAGTCCATTGTGTTACAAATCTTCTGATGGGCAGATTACTTAAAATACGGTCCTATAATCATTCTCTTCCCCCCCGATTTGTCTGGAAGGGCCTTCCTCAAGGTTCTGTTCTGAGCCCGTTGCTCTACAGCATATACACACACGATTTGGAACAATGTGTTTCCTGTTTCAGTCACATACTCCAATATGCAGATGACCTATGCCTATACTCATCCGGTAAGTCCGTTGAAGATATCTCTTACCGTCTCAATTCGGCGTTATTTTACTTAAATAATTGGTTGGAAGAACATAGCCTGCACTTATCTGTTCCTAAATGTAACATCGTGGTATTTACAAGAAAAAGAAATGTCCCAGATTTTGAAATAGTTTGCAATGACCAGTCTCTCACTATCGAAGAAAATATTAAGTTTCTTGGAGTCACATTAGACTCTAGAATGACTGGTATTCCCCATTTTAACAATGTGATCCAAAAGTGCGAACAAAACTTGAATATACTCAGATCTCTTTCAGGTGTCTGGTGGGGGTCCCACCCTTACTCGCAAAAATTGCTCTTTAACTCCATTGTTCGAAGCCATCTTGATTATGGGTCCTTCCTACTAGAACCCTGCAGTAAGGAAGCCCTGAACAGAGTCGATAAGATCCAAGCAAAAGGCCTTAGGATAATCTTGGGAGCTATGAACTCGTCCCCAAAACATGCCCTACAGGTAGAGTGTGTGGACCCTCCCCTAGATCTCCGTCGTCAATACTTGTCAGACAGATTCATATTTAAAGCCAAACAATATGCTTGCCATCCTCTTCTTTCCCGCCTTCAAGTTCTGTCTGACCTAATCGCGGATCCTTCTTGCAAATATTGGTCACATAAAGAACCTCCAAAAATTGTCACTAGCTTTAGAAAGCTTTCTTCTTTGACATACCCGATGGTACATTTCAATTCTAATCCGATTTTCCAAATTGACTATGAGGCCTTGATCTTTGAACCCCGGATACTACTGGATTTCGGTATTACCAAGAAAGATCCTACTGCTGACTACAAATTTACTCAATTCCTAAGTAAAGATTGGCAACAATGGTTGCCAATATTCACAGACGCCTCCAAGTTGTCCGACGTCAGCCCAGTTGGTAGTGCAGTCTGGATTCCAAAGTATCAAGTTCTTCTTAGTTTTAAATCTGTCAAAGAAACGACGGTTTTTACTGGAGAGGCTCTTGCTATTTTAGAGGCAATTTCTTATGTTCTTTCCCATAAATTAGATAAGTCAATTATTTTTTCGGACTCTAAAAGTTGCCTCCATGCTATCACTGGTAATTGTTTTAAATCCAAATTTATTAACCCAATTATTCTAAAAATTAAAGAAGAACTATTCAAGTGTCACTCTAACAACATTGAGGTTGTGCTAGGCTGGATTCCCGGCCACTGTGGTATCCGCGGTAATGAGCAAGCGGACATTTGGGCCAAGGAAGCCATCTTAAACGGTACAACATCACAATTACTTTATTCCACTGATGTTTTGCCCATGGCTGCAAAAAATCTGACAGACAGCTGGCATAGCCGCTTTAACGAGATCTCAGCTTCCAAAGGTCGGTTATATGCTAGTTTACAACCATCAATTCCGCCCAAACCTTGGTTCTTCAAAAACAAGCTTTCCGAAAAACGGGTCATTTCCACCATTTGCCGTCTCCGTCTCGGTCATGCATGCACTCCCGTTTTCCTAAGCAAAATCAGGGTTAAAGACAACTCATTGTGTGAATGTGGCATAGATGAGGGTACCCCAGATCACATATTCTTTAATTGTCAAAAGTACCCTTTATCTCTATATGATATAATTCCCCCTGAAATTCAACGTCCTTTCAACCTTAACTATATCTTAACTCTTTCTTTCTCTAAATATATAAAATATCTATGTAACTATATTAGTATGTATGATATTAGACTATGATTTCCTCTACCCTCCTTCCATAAATGTTGTGTTGTCTTTAATGTGTTGTTCGTGTTTGTTTTAGGTTCTTAATGAAGACCTCAAGAACCAATAGCTCAAATCACCGCGCAGTCTCCTTTTGTGACGTGTCTCTCTAAACACTTGACATTGGCGGAATCACTGCGTTGTATTTAAACGCGGGATAGTCCATTAAAAAAAAAAAAAAAAAAAAAAAAAAAAGACTTTACCTTTTAGGATTTGAACGATTTCAGCTTAAACATAATGCGAAATATCAATCTAATACGCAACTTTTCGGTTTCTACCTTGAGAAGGGATACCTTCCATCATGAAGTTCAGAGAAATTTCATACCTACCAGTAACTTTCAAAGAACATTGCTATCATTGGGGTCTGCCGCGGTTTCTCTTCTGAATCCATTCAGAGGGGATATGATAGCCTGTTTGGGAGAAGTTACTGGAGACGTTGCTTTAAAACACATGCGGGAAAAAATGCTTGCAACATCTGAAGGTTCAGAAATTTTGAAAGAAATGCCTAGAATTAATACAAAAACAGTTTCCTTTGAACAGCTGTCTTTATTGCCTGAAAATACTCTGGGACGAGTGTATGCAGATTTTATGAAGGATAATAACATCACAGCTGACTCACGTCTGCCTGTGCAGTTCATATCTGATCCTGAGTCAGCCTACATCATGCAGAGGTACAGAGAAGTTCATGATCTTGTGCATGCTACATTGTTTATGAAAACTACAATGTTAGGAGAGGCAAGTATTTCTTAGTAATACAGCAAGCATGGTTGTTTTACTGGAATTTTGTACCATTCATATGTAATTTATCTTGATAATCTTAAAGGTGACTGTAAAATGGGTTGAAGGAATCCAAACAAAACTACCTATGTGTGTGAATGGTGGCATTTGGGGCGCTGGTCGTTTGAAACCAAAGCACAGGCAATTATATCTCAAGTACTACCTGCCCTGGGCCATTAGCACAGGTCACAATGCAAAATTTATGCAAGGTTGGTAAAAAAATCCATTCAAGTTAATTAGCAGTTTTCAAAATATTTTAATAAATCAACCCTAGCAGACTCTTTGGCTAAAATATGTTATTTATTGTATGTTTTATTTTTTTATCTCCAGGAATATACTTTGAGAAAAGATGGGAACAAGATATACATGAATTTCATAAAGAAATGAACATAGTCATGTTGCAGATGAAATGAATTGGATTATGGTGGATTTGTAAATAATAGATTATAGCTCATTTATGTCCAAATGCATATTTTTTAAATTATAAATTACCTGACAACCCTACTTCTACAATTCTATGCAAAAAATTACAAAATAATGAATTGTTGTTTAATAATCTTTTATTTTTGAAATAGTTTCCTGTAAACATTTTCTATTATTACAATTATATAAATCATAATAACATTTCCGAGCTGCGGCCATTAGAATTATGCAAAGGTGTTGTATAGTCTCCAACTTCCACAATCCACTCATACCATACTCGACGAGAATCAACACATCGCCAGAATGTTGCTGTTATTATGTCTCCCTTCCTAACTCTTAATGGCATCTGTAATAAAAAAGATGTAGGTATTTACAATACCAAAAATACGATATTCAAGATGTTGAGCCCTAGAAATGTTTATTTAATATGTAGTTACTTGGTTAGCACACTGTGATTTAGATAATGACAAAATCAGTAGCGCAGTGTTTAAGACGGGCGCCTTAGAGACAGCGAGAACAATGCGCGAATGGTCCTAGGTTTGATATTAAGTCAGGACAATTTGGGTGTGCTGTGTTGAAGCACTGAGTACAACGAAAACTAGGGTTAGAAACCATGAGTGTGCCTGGGGCATTTTATTATAACTAGTTGTCGCCAGTTATTTATGTGCACTTTATTTCGTTATTAAAGTTTCCTATATGTTATTGTACTATTAATGTATCTAGTAACTAAATTTTATTCAAATCCATTCAATAGTATCTGCGTGAAAGGGTAGCAAATATCTAAAATAGGTACACACAGCATTGTCAATTAAGAACTAACTAATTTTGAAAGGACTACATTGCCTAACTTTACAGGAATAATATAGAATAAACGAGAAACATTAAAATATTCACCTTAATTGGAATAAAGACTGGGAACCATGATATCATTCCTGGACTATGTGTTGAAGGAACTATACTAATGGTTTCATTCCCAAATAGGGTGCAGTCAAAGTATCCCCCAAATCCATGCATTACATTATCCTGTTCCACTTTCCATGAGATGGTTGTTGATTTCCGATTGTCAGTCAATGGCAGTCCTCTATAATCTGTCATTTCTTGCCCATCATGATCTCTTGCACCAGTTGCTGGATGTTCAAATGTAAATACTTCCTAAAATAACAACATAATATATTCATACTCAAATTTAATTTTGTACTCCTACGGTGATACATATGTTTTTTTTAATATTTTAATTAATAACTTACCTTTGTCTCTGCAATATCATGTTTATTTTGCATATACACTACCCATAAAGTTTCTAAGTTCTTATCTTTGTTGATTGACGTGCCAGAAGATGCACCCTTTGCTGCTGCCCACAATCTAGGAGAAGAGATAGGGGCAACATAAGATGTGTAGGCGCATGGTATTGAAATTCCTCCTGGCTTAAGGAGACTTGCTGCTCCGTCTAAGCATTCTGGTGATAATTCATTATCTCCCCATGAACCTGGAATTCATGAACCATTAATGCCAATAATATGGTATGGAAATATGGTAGAGAAAAAGTAAACCATTTCTGCCTTGTAATTCATACTTACCCAACAATTCAGAGATGATTATATCGGCTTTAGGCGACAAATTGATGTGTCTCATGTCGCCTGGAATAACCACGACGTCACGGTCGCGCCATACCTCTCGCACTTGTGCTGCTAAAACAACCACAGCACAAGGATTTTTTTCCACTGCTATCACCTTTAAAAGAAACAAAAAGCTTATCTAAAGAAACTTCTTACGAAAAAATCCTGAATTGGTCCAGTATATAAAAATAATAAATCAAATGAAATTAAAAATTGACAAAAACCCCTATGGCTTATACATATGTATTTAAAGGATCAACCCTTAATAATCAAATAATAAAGACGCCAAAAACGCCTTCTATTATTTTTAAAAGATCTTTATTGCTGGATTCAAATTGACCAAACATATCTGAAAATAACCACAAGGAAACCAGCTTGCAGACAAAAAAATTGTATCAGTACCAGCGTTTGAGACCTACAATGCCACAGCAGCAGCATAGAAACTTATTTTAATTCTATAGGGTACAAAATAAATAGAAAATTTTCTGCCTTTCTTGACTATAATTTAGTGGACCTTTTAATGATCACAAACAAAAATGGGCAATGAGCTAGTATTAATCTAAATGCTAGTTCTGATATTCAATTCAGCTTTTTATTTAACTTACCTTCACTTTACTATTTGTAATGTCGGCTGCATTAAATGTAGCCCTAACTAAAGGACCACGTCCAGCACCTAGTACCATCACAGTTATAGTGTTCTTGTCATTATCGGATATATGATCACCTTGACCAATTTCCCCTCCATCCTAAAAAATATATTACAAATATTTTTTTAAATAGTAATAACATTTTTCTTTCACTGGATTTCTTTTTCATTCATGCAACATATTAGGACTTTTTGATAATTTACTAATTTCTGGTAAAGGGACCTGGCTACTTAGGTATAGGTATAGGCCTTTTTATCTGAATGGCCTAATTCAGTTGATACTTGTCTGGGTCCATTAGTGGGCCCGTGATAACTGTGATGTGATTGCATCATGATTTTCTTAGATTTTTTCTTATAATTTTACTCTACTACATTGAAATGAAAATAACAAATAAAAATACCTGTAATTCTCACTGACCTTCTTCTGAAGATGCAGTAATGCCTGAGCAATGGCTTTCTGATACTGATCATATTTCACAGGGTCTTTCTCAAATACATCATATGTATGAGTGTCCAAATTATCTGCAAGTGGCTGCAATGGTATTTGCAGGTAATCCTCCCATCTATTCATGAAAATGTTAATACCATAAATGCGAAACAAATTTGAAATACAATGTCATTGTAAATTTAACAA
Source organism: Glyphodes pyloalis (assembly GCA_037074685.1). Classification (NCBI taxonomy): domain Eukaryota; kingdom Metazoa; phylum Arthropoda; class Insecta; order Lepidoptera; family Crambidae; genus Glyphodes; species Glyphodes pyloalis. The sequence continues at coordinate 6,383,847 of JAYKKO010000015.1, read as the reverse complement.
CACATACAAATACCAGCAGATATATACACTATGGAAATAAATATAGTCATGGGATAAATAAGAATGAAGATCTACAAGAGTTTTAATTTGTATATTTAAATTAGTTAAGCAAAAGGCTAATAATTACTGAATAATTAACAACATTCAAAGGTGCAACAGGTGTCTCAACCGGTGAGTGGGTGAAGCTGTGCTTGAAGTAATTTTTATTGTGTGATATTGAGCACCACAGAAGTAAGCCAAACCATACTTTAATTTGCATTATTTGTCTTAGTAAAATTTATTAAGTCATATAGGGGTGATAATATATTATTGAATTGTATAGGTTTTCTGTGCATCACTGACAACTCAGAGAATATGATAAGGCTTTGTAGCCTTTATCAGGTAGGGAAATAAATTATTACATGAACATCTATTAAAAGTATTACCCTCTGGCATAACTAAGCATTGGGTCGTCATTAGGATTTGGTCGCCTCTTCCATAACCTATATAAGTACTGTAAATAGAACTCTACGTTAGACCTCGGTGCTCCACTGACAATCACTTGAGCCTCATGTTCCACCATACTAACTACAAGTTGCTGGTGTGCTCTGGACAACACTGGGTACCTGGAATTTAATGTAATAATAAGGAATATTCTTAAAACACATTTACTAAACATAATCTTGCCAACACATTTACTAAACGTAACAGAGGAAGGCAACGTCTTAGATGGGAAGACGACATAAAGTCAATAGCGGGTGCTACCTGGATGAGAAAAGCACATGACAGAGTATTGTGGAGAGCTCTTGGGGAGGCCTATGCTGAAAAGCAAGACAATAATGACAATTGTTGTTAATAAAGGCTATAATAAATAAATAAATAATAAAAATCTTGCCAAAACTCTTGGAACTGTTTTGAATGATACAAAATACACTTACAGAAAAAGTTTTGAGTGAAGAGGTCTTATAGACTGCTAGGTTGAGTTTCTAATAATGCTACAATGTAAAAACATACCCCTTTTTATTATTATGAAAAATAGATGTTGGAATTACTATTGCCTTCACCGGTTCCCCTAGCCATCTCTTCAATAACTCCTGTGATGGCAGGTCGGCAGAAATCTCTAGTACAACTCCAACTCTTTTATTGTATTCAAGTCGTTCATGGAACTTGGACCACCAGCACCAAGGCTCATTCCATGCTGATTCTTCATCATCTTCATCACATTCAGGTAATTCTCTTAATGTTCTTGTGCATACCAATGGAACTTGAACCCATATTAAAGACGGATGGTGGCTGAAAGTAAGGTTAATGCAATTTCAAGTCAAAGCTCCTTATGAATACTGGACATTGCAAATAAGATTTATTAACTAGGGTACCTATATAATGATTTATAATGGTAGTCACCATAGCAAATATCAGGAAATTATAAAATAAAATTTACTCTGGATTAACTCTGAAACACTTGTCTCCAATTTAATTATACGAATTTACCATCTATTAGGACTACGATTAGTATTAAGAACGACCACAGAAGGAATAAACAGTAAACATGCATTTCACTTTCGTTTTAAAATATTCAAACAAACCTGTTTTCGTAATAGGACTGAATAATTTTAGCCAAGTTATTGTTCACTCCTCCTGTCAGCTTTAACATGATTGCTGGTAAACCAAGACCTCTGCAGTACGCCAACTCTTCGTTCAAGCAATCTTCGTGCCGCTGTCGCACTGAGGGTAAGGGAGAGTCTACCTCCAAATAAGGCGAAAGCTTGCCGACCATGCGACTTGTCCAATCCTGTGGCGATAATATCATGTCGGAGCGAGTAAAGCCTCCCGTCTTACCGGCACTGGACACATATTGTCTGCGAAAACGTGGATGAACTATCGGCGAAACAATGAAGGAGTAATTGGAATGCAAAGCTTCAGTTAAACATGCTTGCAAGTCAGGAGTTGTAACGTATTCTAAGCCACAAGAAATTTCTAACTGAGACATTTCGACGTAATTTCAGTGAAATATATTAAAGTAGTTTCTCAATTTTGAAATAAAACTGATTTCTGCCACTTTGATCGGCCGCACGCACGCAAAAACATGAATGAAACACATTGACACTTTGACAGACTGTAGTGTTGCCGCTTGATATTCCACTATCGATAGAAATAAATTAGTATCAATTGCCTTTTCGTTACTGATGTTAGTACAGTACCGTACTATCGATTGTTTTCTCCCATCTATTAGTAAACTTTTACAGATGAATATTTTCCTATGCTAAAAAACTATTATTGTAGGTATCTACTGTTAAAGTTAAGTTGGTGCAACTCACAGACACAATGTCTGTGGTGTAACTGACCCTGCCAATTTTATTTTTTTAAACCTTTTTGGAACATGGCTTGGATTCCAGTCCATTCAACCCTCAGATCAAAGAACTTCTTTTCTCATTGATTCAACCCTCAGACCAAAGAACTTATTTTCTCATTGATTCAACCCTCAGACCAAAGATATTTCTTTTCTCATTGATTCAACCTTATAATAAGGAAAGTAATCTATGGACCGAACTCATTATGCCAAATTAAATGTCACTAAGGTTGCCAATTTGTAGAAAGTTGCACAAAATGCAGGGAATATGAAACCCAATGGAGAACGTGTGAGGAAGGAGAGATTGGGGAAATGACGGAAAATTTAGGATTTCACAAGAAAAAAAGATCTGCTGTGCACAAACAATTATCACCAGTTTTAGATATTTTGGACTGTGAAAGGTCGTAACATTGAAGATTTTTATGATTTGGGGCTGGTGACCAGGTTGGTAAACTAGTCATTTAATTTTTTTTTTGACAACACTTTTAGGGGAATTCACAATACTGGCGTTGGCAACTCTATCGGCAGAAGTCTTCTGAAAACGACCTATACTTTATTACCAACATTACCAACCAACTTAACTACGACGTAGGTATTAGCATCAATAATAACAATAATATAAAAATAAAATAACCATCAGTTTTTATGAGTGGAGATGGAAGAGAAAAATCCGTTGTATTTTATTCCACAAAGAAGTAGTCCAAAATTTAACAAAAGTGGTAGACCGACCAACGATGATATAATAAAATTCAGTCCTCAACCATGTTCTCAAATATCTCAAATGTTGAAAAAGATTATGAAAGAAAAAGACGATGTGATAATTTCAAAATGTGGAGATACTGAGTCAGAAACATATATCGTGCATGATAGTGGAAATGAAACATGTGAAGATATTCATTGCGACACTGTAGATTTCATGTATGTTTTTTTTCCTAATTAATTACTTGATTTATTTTCATTTTGCTGAATTTATTTATTTATTCATCAATTTTTTCATGTTTTACAAGCAAAGATGTTTTTTTCAGAGAGCCTAAAGACGGTGTGAAATCCGAAAATGATTTTGTTGACAAATCAAAGAGAAACAACACACTTTTTTCCTGTGATTTTCCAAAGTGTAAATACTCAAGCAAATCATCGTCTAATCTTATAAAACACAAACGAACACATACTATGGAGAAACCATATTTATGTGACTTATGTTCATTCAGGTCCAATTTTGTAAATTCATTGAAAGTTCATAAAAGGATCCATACTAAAGAGAGACCATATTGTTGCAAGTATTGTAGTTACCGCTGCAATAGCAGTTCAAATTTGAAGAAGCACTGCAAACATAGACACTGGAATGTGATTTGAAAAATTAACTTCGGTTTGAAACATGCCAGAGATGATTGCGTTACAAAATAATTGTTGATAGAGACAAATTCAAATGAGAACCAACTGCATACAGAGAATAGGTGTTTATGATTAACCTTTGTACAACCTGTTAGCCAACAGATCCTATCTAATTATAACCCATAATAATAATCTAGTCATGTAAAAAGACTGATCCCATGGATGTTGTATATTCGTAAATAAGAAAACAATACACTAAAATATATTTATATTTATTGTACAACCTCAATGTCTTTCAGTGTAGATAATATTGTCATGAATTTATTTGCATGTGGCAAAATATGCATTACAATGGACTTTATCTAGCAGTTCATCTATATATGTTAGTCCTATTCTAATCTACATATTTTATTTTATATCTAGCTGTGCGTGTGTCTTCATTGGCATGGAATAGTGCAGTTTGGGTAGCATTTTCTTATTTATTTATTTACTTATCTACTGCAAACAGTTTATTCAAGTTTTAGAAAGAAAAGTACAAGATTTTACGCCATGCCGTGTTTACCTCTTACGTGCCATGGTACCCCTGTGTATGAAGCCAATTACATTAATAGCACAAGTGCTTTTATATGTTTGCTGTCAATTCTAGCAGCTCCAATCATATCATATGTAACCCCAAAAGGATCCTGATTTCCCACCTTGCTGAACTGTTCCAGTGGCAATTCCTGGCTTTTCAAGAACCCAGACACGGACGCTTCGGTTATCTAGATGAGAATTACACTTCCGTTATTTAGATGAGACATGATGACAGATGTCAATGAACAAACAGTTTTGCCATTTTTTTAGTAATATTAAGTTTAATATTATTTTTACTACAATTTGTAGACGTTTGTGGTCGCAATTCAGCCTAGTATTTGGAATGGTCAAGCCAAAAAGCAAAAATGGTCGTTGTTTCTGATTTCTGTAACACAAGTGCTATAGCTACTTACCACAGAATCAGCAATGTATGTGATGTTGTCCAATATATAAAAAAAATATATATATATAAAAATTTTTGTTTAAATTTTAGTAGTGTTGATTATTTGGATTACAGGCAGCAGTTCAAATCCCCCAAAATTACTATTCTGACATACATTGGAGGGGGAGAAGCGGCACGTGCCAGTATCGTCGCATCGCACGTCTTGTCCGGCGAGAACGATATAGCGGTCGTTGTAGCTGATGGGAGCTGTTTGGCTTCGGCCAAGGTGACCATAATGGCGGAGTCAAGAGTCTAAGAGTATGTTCCTAGGCCTACGTTTACGGAGGCGAACTACGGGTGGGAGGGACTTAGCGGCGGAATCCACTAGACTATTACCATACCTAGTACACATACATATGGGCAATTCATGTTCATTTATATAGATTTAAACAGATAAAAGCACAGCAAACTTTTTGAACAAAATGTGCGTACATAAATCATTTGGTAGGGGGTACATTTTTAACATAGGTACTGCGGGTATGTAAGCAAGAATGTGAGAATGAAACAAGTAGTTTGCAAAGCATATAACTATTTTATTTGTCTAGCCTAAATATATATGTATATTATCCTAAAAAGTATATAACTGGTAAACATTGATGCCCAAAAAGTACCTACTTACACAAAGTCTGTCCTCTTATAACATGATAAATTATACACCATGGAGTGTGTAGATGTTTGAGCTTCAAATAGAGCGAGGTTGTTAAATATACAAACAGGAATACTAGTCTGGTTCACGTACACGTTTGTAAAGTAGTCAGTGACAATGTTCAGTGAAGTCTACTACAACTGATTCTCGCCACCCAAAGAGGAAGTATCCTGTCGCTGATCCTAGCACGACTGCTGCGCAGAGCCACACGTTGTAAGTCATGAAGATAAGCATCAGCATGTAGCTAACCAACACCTGTACTCCATGCAGCACAGTTTGCCACGCGTGAGCAGTACTTAGCATTGTAGGTCTGAAAAAAATTACAAGATGTTCATTTTTGATGAAGTAATTACTTGAACCGTACCTACAAATTTCTGAAACAGAGAAAGCGCAACCTTCGTTCAGCAAAGGTACTCTTCTTCGAAAGTAAAGCGGTTTTTTTCTTTGAGCACTATTTGATCAAATATTGATACCTAATAAGGAATTGCTTAGGTATTGTGTTAGAATTCAAAAGCCGAGGAACAACATTTTCAGTGACCGCTACACGTGGTAGGTCCTGGGCAACACTTTGGACTTTGTACCTACCGCCCTTCTAACGTAAGAACTTAAGAAATGTGACGATCGCTAATTATAAAGTAATCAAAATAAATAAGAAACTTACACATTTCGCTCTAATACATGAGGAACGGGCCTAGAACAAAAAATAAAAAAATAAACATTTTTCATTCATTAATACCTATTACCTACCGGTCATTTAATTGTTTTTACAGTTACGGGAAAGTATTTTCTACTAATTTTAGGACTGAAATGGCATATTACCTAGTACCTATGTAGTCTAAGCACGTCAGATTACACTTATATGTACCTACTGCTCTTAAAAAGCCATTTGCAAAACGGCGGATTCACGCAAAATGTCAGCGATATAGGTATACTTACCTATACCTACTTCAATTTTCCTCGACTTTTTTATATATGGCTGGCGTGTGAATCATTAATCAAATGTTTAGGCAAAACACAAAATTGTTATTGTATTGTATTTTACAAACCAGCATTCGGTTTGAAACTGACGACGTCCTATATAAATGGCGGATTTAGGTACTCAAAATGCCTCCGGCATATAGTATATTGTAGATGAACCGACAGCGGAACATTTGCCCCACCCTACTATCTAACCAATCGATTCGATTTTTTTATCAAAAACGAAATCGTTTGTTCGTTTCGTTTTTGGGAGTAGACCTATACCTAATAGATCTGGCTCTGTTCTTTGAGCCATTCCGATATTACTACAGCGACAAGCCAATGTCTAGTCATGGCACTAATTGAATACCTTATAAGATATTTTCGATTTGGCTTAAGCTATATGATTCCGACGCTCCACGCTGCGCTGAAAATAATTAGGCTTATAGATGAAAATAATTGAATAACTCTGAAATTTAACCACATATAGAATTCTAATTCTGGGGCACATAAAATAATAACCAAACACATTTTTATGTATGTATGTTCATCTTGATCTGAGCTAAAGTGCCGCCAAAACACAACAACACACTAATCATAATTAGGTACCGTCTCTAAATAGTGTTTTTATTTAGTTCTGGTGATAAAATAAAACAAAAATACTGAACTAAGATAGGTAGGTAAATAGGTAACAGTTCCAACGTTCAGATTTATCACATTAATTAAGTTGCACTATTAGGACTATTGTCAAGTTATTTAATTTTTTAAATATGGTTTTTATAGCTGACGCCATAGTGAATAATTTATAGAACACAAATTATTATGTAGTAACTAGACAGATCAGTATCTAGTTATATTGATAAATAGAGTTAATTCAGGCAAAAGTCAAGCATTTCTTTTTCTTACCGATATAAATGATCTGCGAACTAAAATTTATAGTGCTTAGTTAAAATTTAAATATTTGGATATTTCTGTACGATTATCCAAATAAATTCATTATTTATGTAAATAGTCACAAACATCTTTCCGAGTATATCCTCTTAATTTCGTACCTATTATTAAAATCGCCAGTACATAGTAGGTATTAAATAATTGAACATTAAAATAAGAGCGACCATTTTGAGATTCCAGTAATACTAGCATGCGCAATAACTTATCAATTCTCCCATGAGACGACAAACATTTTGCAGCATAACCCACACTGCTGCACTTTTCCCCCTGTTCCCAATGTGTACAACTATAACCTGCCACACGGTTCGTTAGGAAAACTTTGTAAAATAATTCCCAACCAGACTCGTTGGGATACCATTCCAAATTAGATCCCAAGTTGGGATTCTATAGGATTTGTTATGAGTCCGATTAAACTTACTCGTGAGGCGCATCCTATGTGTGCTTTTTAAAAAATGTCAAGAAATAAAACAAATTTGGTATTTGGTGGGTGGTACGTTAGGGTATGTACCTACAATGCGACATTTGATTTATTTATATTGCAATTCGGTTGTTTGCATAGTAAGTACCTACTGTTTTCTGGCAGACGCTTGTGATTCCAAATTCAATCTAAGGAAAAGTGAAAACAGACACGCAATTTCGTATTGTCTTGCACGTTGGTGGACCCAAATAATCTATTTAGTATAGCTATTACATATTTTAAAACTAGGATGCACTAGCATTGGCACAACCTAATATCAGTACCTACTTACATACTTTTAATATGTATCTTATATTACATAATTTTGACTCAACTGTATAACTTGAGGTTCATCTGGCGCACAAATATTAGAAACTCCTTTATCAGGCGGCGAAACAGCACAATACTGAAGGCCTGTGTAAGTTTTCCATAGTAAATGTTTCCTGTAATATTTGAGCCTGAAATTATAAGAATGCATTCGTTAACAAACACTAGAAAAGCTATAAATATTATACAATAGATAAGTACCACTTCTGTTATCGAATGTTTTCGAGTAATGCGTTGGTGCAACCTTATAAATATTATCTTGCTGTCTTTATTTACACAAGAGAATGCTACAAGTTATAAGTAGGTTCACATCACATTGTAACGCACCATACACAACATTTTATAAATAAACGTAGACACATTTTTTTTTAATTAATAAAATCAAAAGGCCAACAACAACTAAATAAAATAATAAGAATAAATGCGCCAAACAATCACACCAATCACCTGGTCTCAAACTAATGTTTTCCCTGGTACTATGAGCACCAGACGACGGATACTAACTGGGGGCGTCATCCCAGCACACCCAGACCCAAGTCAATTTAGAAAAGTTCGTTTTCCAAATTGACCCAACCGGGAATCGAACCCGGGACTTTTCGCGCTTTGGCCGCCTACCTTAGCCAATGCGCCATTGAGGTCGTCGGCGCAAATATAATAATTGTAAAATGTCAATATAATAATTGTAAGGTGTTTGATTTTTAAGAATACCCACCCTTCGTATAGTAGAGCCATGATGAATATTGCAAAAAATGAACCAACGAATTCTCCTACTTCTGTCACGTTCCACCAAGAGAAGAGAATTTTTTCAACGTAGCCTCCATGAAACTATAAAATTCAAGGTTCTTTGTAATCTCAACACATACCAGTGTACCTACATATAAAGAAATAACATTAGATATTAATTTAATTAGCTACGCTCAGCCATTCAAACAATTAAATATTGACAACAGGATTAAACCTATTGTAAAGTACTTCCCCTTCTCAAGTTTTGCCTGTAATGTAATGTTTCTGTCTACAATTATATCAATAAGGGAGACAAATGGATCATTCCAGTGTGCAACCTGTTACTTCATAGATTTGAGTTATTATTATGGGAAGGGAACTGAGTACAAGTTTGCGATGTGTTGATATACGTAACTAAAACGGATAGTTTTTCAAATATTGGAACCGGGCATAACGCGATTTCAATTTAAACGAACGAGTACAAATATTTCCATACAAAATAATGTAATTTTATTTTAATTTCATATTATTTGAGGTGACTGGTAAGATACTACCAATTACCACGTCATATTTGGTAATTAATGATTAAGAAAAAAACTATGCATACCTATTAAAAATAACTTCTGAATAATTAAGCCCAAATTGCCAAGTGCCGTCGATATAACGAGTATCGAAAACTACCCTTCAGTATTGGTAGCAGCTAGCCAGTAGATATATTAATAAAGTATCTTACAGTCATCATCATATCATGTCCGTGGCTATTCATATTGTGATCTCCATGTCCACTATGGCCGGTATGATCTCCGTGACTGCCATGGCCTGCGTGGTTCCTTAAATCTGCCGAATAATCCATACCGGTAATATCTTCAGTTGCGTTTAATAGATTGTCCTGAAAAAGATACAGTTACGTAGTTATCAAAATAGTATTTCCTTACGGTAATATATTTACCGAAACTACTGGATGAAAGTTTAACATTGACTAGACAATTAAGTACTCAGTAACCATTATTATAGGTTGGGAAAATGTAATTTTGCATAATAGTATGTACCTATGAAGTTGAAATAAAATCTCTTTGTCTTATTATACTACTCGTATAAGTATCTGGTTGGTTTTGGTATTCCTAAACGATTTGATTTTATTGTTTTTCTGTTTTTCATTGAAAATTTTTGTGTTTTTCATTCGTCTTACTGTCAAGGTGAGTAAATCTAATGAAAAATAAATGATAGGAATTTAACGCAAGTGAAAAATAATTAGCAATATTTATGGACCGGAGCCAGTGTCTGTGTATACATTTTGTCAAAAAATTGAAATCGTCCGGAATTTTAATATTTTTCTATTTTAATAGTAACTTGCTGCTAATTCTACGATACGGGAGAAAAAAAAACCTTATAACGAACGGCGCCATACAGTGGTGCCCCTAGAAATTGGTTTCTTCAAAATATTTTCTTTCGATTTAGACGGCTTTAGAAATGAACATTGGCTGCCATAGCCATATAAATGTATTTGCCATTTTTTTCTTTTATAAAGGCATAATGTATGGAAGCTCAGAGAACTTATGACTTTTACGCTAGATATCAGGTTTAATGGAGAAAACGAAGATCTGACTAAGTCCAAAACTCATTAAATGAGGAATTATTTGCTACGTAATAAGAGTACTTATTCCGATATTCGGGGATCTCTCGGAAGGGGCAATATTATGTCTATCGCTGCTCGTGGCAACGCAATGAATTTGTCAAAACAAGCAACAATTTCACAGCATCACTTATAACAAGCGATATGTCTCGCAGACCATCATGTCACGTTTTCCCGGGAGCCAAAGGTGGGCCGATGAGAGGCGGCTTGCTACGCTGAACATTGTGGCAAACGAAATGGTATGATCTCTGTCTACATCACCGGAAGAAAGGCGTGGAATGTATGTGATAAGAGTATTATTAAATAGCAACGAAGATGCTGAATGCGGACACCACCTGAATCTGGTGTTGAAGGGTAGGTACATGTTTTTGTTATCACCATACCTAGTTCAGCGGTTAATGTTGATGCTACAACATCGCTTTATCATTGTCACTGCTGTTAAAAACACGCGCTGATGTGTCATGTTATGAGTATTTGAGAATATTGAACCATACGTAGGTATAACAGAACTGGAAGGAATTTGTTCCGTCTGTGCTGTATTAGGTACCTACCTAGAATTACCGTTTTTTTTTGTAAAATTACACTTTCGTATTTTGAGTGCTCCTCGTCGAGTATTAACTGCAATATCCAAAGATGCGCATACGAAAATAGTTTTAAGACACATGCTTACTATGAATGGTCGGTATATTTTTAATTTATTAAAATTTCTTAAGTATGCTGCAAATTTACGTATTCTACCTTCTCATAAAATGATGCTTCAAAACTTATTTGTTAAGCTAATCTACGGTTACTGATCAATTTTGTCTCGTCTACTATTTGTTTGATCAGTATGTTACGTATTTTTTGACAGTTGTTAAATAACTTAATTTTTCAATTAGAGATGAAATTTGGCACAAAATTTAAAACCAAGCTCAAAACTTGGATTAAAATATGAACTACTTTGGTTTTGAATATTAGGGGAGATAGGGGTAACAGCGACCATGAAAATAGATATAATATGGAAAACCCTGTAGTCGACGCAAACGAAGTCGCGGGCTAAGCTAGTTTAATATAAACCGATCAAAATACATTAATCGGTTTAAACCGAAAAACCAATTCATTCAATAAAATACATTTTCCAAAACGAATTCAAACATACGTGAAAAATGATAGGTAATTCAATGTATAGTACCTGTAATGCCACCTGTGGATGGAAAATGTTTATTTTTTAAGTTAGAGATATGAAAGTTGTCACAAATATAGCTCTATTAAAATATAGACTACTTTTTGTTTCGAATATTAGGGGAATAGGTCCACGCCAACGAAGTCGCGGGCACAGCTAGTTATGTATAAAAATGATTTAGCAAAGAATATCTACATAGAGGTCGATCGACAGTAAAACATTGAAGAATTCCCGTCAATCAACTAACTGCAATCGAATATTGGCACCAAAACACACACAAACCTAAAGCACATAAGCAATAGATACGCAATATAGTAATAAAGTATCGGCGCTTGAAAAAAAACGTTAAGGCTAATGAATTTAGGTCGACAAAAAGACGTTCGTTAAGAGGCTCGTTAGTTACGTCAACTGTAGAATCAGATGGACCACGCGCTGTGATTGGTCTGCGCCTATGACTCGGGAACTTAATTGCTATGAATATTCTTTTAATTAAAAATATTATAATTATTATGAAATATATCACAAAACTCTTATGGCATACCTAGTATATAGTTATACCATACATGAATAGCAATTGTTTGCCATTTATCCTCTTTATCCCTTTGGCAAATGAAATGTGTCTAATGAACCTATCCGTGCAGTAACTAATTTATTATTTAAATAACAGCATTTCTCGTTATCTACTATTTTCTCTATCTGATGGTTGTTTGGTAGATATTTCTTAGTAACGATGAGACCGCCTAATTTGTACTATGATGTGCATGTAAAATAAATTTCTGTATATCTTCCGTGCAATAAAGTATATTAATCTATCTACAGTTGTCACGTAATAATCTTACCTACTTTATGAGATTTCGAGTGATATATGCCTAAATATATGGTAAAATCAATGAGTGGTTTTTTCACAAAACTAATTGGAAACATTAAAAACTCAAAGTCTTAAATAACATTGCTTACCTAAGAAATATTATACAAATAGGTACACTATATCCGAACAAAAGCAACACTAAGTCCTCCTAACTAATAAATGCAAATATGAAATTAAACGTGTTTTCCGCCAAAATTACCTCGTTTAATGTTTCGAATCAGACGCAAACTTTAAATGCACCTTATCATTTTGTAATTTCCTATAAATTATATTGTGGTTTCATTATCACCGTTCCTAACCACTGATAGTTTCCGATTTACATCAGTATGTTTTTCATAAATAGCATATCAAAAAACAATATGAGGTATTGATAAACTTACATTGAATAAATCTTCCATAAAATGAGTGTTATTTCGATGGTGCTCCTCGTGCATTGCACGTTCCATGTCATGGCTCATAATATGATCGCCATTACCCATTTCATGATTTGAGTGATCCATTTGCATATGACCCATTTCTGCCGATTCCCTCTAAAAAGAAAACGATTTTTAGGAAATATAACGGAGACCAGTAGATCCATTACTTATCATTGTTTAATCCTCTTCAATAAATAAATTAATCTACAAAACTTAATTAACCATTTTACCTACACGCTGTTTAATTAGTCAAATCAATTGCAACGCCTGTTTCAATGAATGGCCGAACTGCGTTAGCGAGTTCAATTGTTTTTAAAACCTGAACTGCCGAAGCAACTGGACGTTTATTAAACAAGAATGAAAACCAAAAACATGGTGCCTACCAAAATGTAACCACACTGTTCTCAGAATTGTACCTATGTACTGAAACATGTTCTTATTTATGTCACCTCCTTCATAACATCTGATTTTAAAAAGACACCACAGGTTAAACCTGCCAATATTGCAGTTGGGTTAGTTGTTAAAATTATGTTTCATTAAGTTACCTACTTGATGCAACTTTTGTTCTTAAAGTTAAACTCACGTTTGAAATAAGTCCAAATCGACCTTCGTTACAATTAACCTTGATTTGGTCATAACATTACAACGGTGTGCACATAGATACTACCATGCCAAGACTGTTATTTTGTAACATAAATGAAAAATTGTGCGCTCTGTATTGCTTGCCTTTCGCTATTGGACAAAACGGTACCTAACTCGTAACTGCTATAAATCTCCTTAACCATGGTCAATGAACTATTTTGGCGTAAAAAACTAGCAGCCTTCTGGAGACTTTTTTACTTCGCTAAAGCTTTGTTTAAGAAAGTCTAAGCTTTGTCGTGCTTAAAATAACCTTCGTTCTGCAGTGTGTTCCTTAGATATTGCATCCTGCTCGCCAGAGGTCGGAATTCGCCCTAACGAAAACTTGTTTTAGTATAATCTGTTTTTTTCCTCGTAAGTTTTAGAATTTTATTTTTATCCGGAATTTTTATTACTTTTTTTTCGTTTTATCATGATATTCTGAGACCCAGACAAACGGCGATTTAAAAGTATAACGTAAAATTGAGACAGTAGGTAAGTAAATGTCCCAAATTAATGATGTAAGTTAAGATTGACCTCATGCCTCTGCTCTCGTAACCTACTTATGTTACTAAAGCTTTATATCTCTCAAAAAGACTTTCTAAAATACTTTTGTTTGCACAGACTGAATAACGCTTTAATACAGGTAAACGATCATCTAGGTACTTATACAGTACAAATAATTATTTTTGGAGCTAAAATAAATTTCCGAAAGCCTTCTCATTGAGCAACATTTTCTTCTACAGAAAATCACAAAGGTCACCGTTCGATATATTATATTTAAAAAGAATTAATTTAATTTGATGAATGTAAAATGAAGTAATTTATGAAAAAAACATATTTTTTTTTATCTTTTTTCGATGATTCCTAAAAATGAGTTGAAGTATGTATGTGTTGAATTGAATTTGAATAGCCCAGTCATTTTATACTTACATAAAGAAATACAAATGAAACGAGTGAAGAGAGATGAATCTATACTAATATTATAATAACACTGAGGAGTTTGTATGTTTTGTTAGTTTGTTTGAACGCATTAATCTCGGGAACTACTGGTTCGATTTAAAAAATATTTTTGTGTTGGATAGTCCGTTTATTGAGGAAGGCTATAGGCACGCTGCGATATTGGGAGCGACGAATCAGTAGAAAATGTGGAAAAAACGGGGATATTACGAGTACGAAGCCGCGGAGGGCCGCTATCCCCACCTAATATTATAAATGCGAGAGTAACTCTGTCTGTCTGTTACGCTTTACCCCTTAAACCTCTCAACCGATTTTGATGAAATTTGGTATAGGTATACATTGAACCTCAAGAACGGACATAGGCACAAATATAGCTCGAAACTTGGATTAAAATATAGACTACTTTTTGTTTCGAGTATTAGGGGTGGTAGGGGTAAAACCGACCATGAAAGGATGTAGTTCACGCGAACAAAGTCGCGGGACAGCTAGTTATGAATATTACGTGAATTTTTAAATAATTCGGTTCTCCATTAATGTTCGGTTCCAATATTTTACGATTCGTAATGTGTCAAAAATGACTATCCGTTTTTCTACGAGTCGTTAATTCTAATTTCAAATTTACTTTCCATATCAACTGTCATCAGTCGGCCGTCGGTAGTTTTTAGTTTACGCTTCCTATAATTCATTACTATCCGTAACTAGAACGGATCGTATTTTCAAATATTAGAACCGTGCATAGGATACGATGCCTAAACAAATAGGAAATACTTTTTGGTTGCTCTTTATACGCACCGCAATTAAGGTCCTCTACTCTTTCACCTATCGTCTATCGTTGAGATATCGATCAAAATTATAAAAAAGTGTAGTAACTGAAATTCTTTTTTAACCGTTTTCTCGTTTCTCATTATAAACTTTTATCTAAATATATAAAAGGAGAAACTGTCTCACTGACATGTCAACGCACAGCCTAAACGGCTGAATGTAGGCACTTGAAATTTGGAAGGGACGTAGCTTAGGTGCCATAGAGGTGCACTAAGAAAGGAATTCCCGAAATTCCACGGGAACGGGAATTAGCAGGAAAAAACTGGAAAAACCCTGTAGTCCAAGCGAACGAAGTCGCGGGCACAGCTAGTAAGAAAATAAATTGTAGGAATTACCTACCTATTATTTATTTTTAGTCTTTCATTTTGTGGCGATCGTACGCTGAAACTATTGATTTAAGGAGAAAAAATGTTATTTGTTTTTAAATTTTAGGAAATCTTGTTTTACTCATCATAAAATAAGTCCGAAAGGAGTAAAGGGTCAAAAAGCCTGAAATGATAAATAACGCTCCGTCACAATCACAAATCTATACCTACATATCATACCTAACTCATTATGATAACCCTTTCAAGACCTATGAATTAAAAACGACTTAAATGAAGTCTAAGGTGGAACAGAAAGCTCGAGTTTATTAATAGTGCTTTTAATTTATGTCATTCAGAGTTTTTACAGAACAGATGTGTGTGATGGTGTTTCAGTCACCTGGCTGACTCTGCTATTTCATTGAATGACTAAAGCATTCATTGAACGACGACATTTTATTAAATGACTAGGCCGACTGTTGATTGAACAAGCGACACTCAACTTCCAACTAGTTAGAAATATACACTGAAAATTTAATAGTATACATTACATTGTATATTTACATACTTCAAAAATAAATAATCAAAAGTAAATTTAATAAACATTGAAGGATGCTCCCATACAACAAACATGTTTTTATTTGCCATTTTTGCTGAACAGAATTATGTATAAATTAAAAATGCTTAAACATGGTAAACATTAAAATAAAATTGTTCCAAAACTAAAAAAAAAATAAATACCATGGAAACATCAGTCTTTGGGCGCGATATGTTCCCAAAAAATATAAATCTTAGATTAACAAGAAAATCTCTCACCAAAGGACTGACTGGATCAGCACATGAGAAACACAACCCAAGCACTGATACTGACTCAACCCAACACTGATGAGAAACACAACCCAAGCACTAATACAGTTCTGATGGCTGTCAAATTGTGTGGTCGGCAACTAACTTGATTACCAATATTACAATTCAAAGAGGGACTTGATATTGAGTCAGTAATATTTGGTGTGAATTTCAAATTTAAACAACACACAATAAACAGATGAATGAAACTAAACACAAACTTTCTTAATTTTTTTTTTAAATAAAGAGGGGAAATTTAAATTAATTAATTGAAAGTTATAGTTTATATATACTGTGTACATTGCAGATTGTAGCAAATTAGTAAGTTTTCTCAAATCAATGATAATGTTGAACATATAGTCATTTTTCATGATCATTTGATTGTTGGTTTTCAGGATTGTCGCCATTGACCAATGCCATGATGTTTTAAGCAAATATTGTGTTTTTATATTAGCTTGTATTTAAAATCAAAATGGGTGACCAAATCAGGGACTTTTTACTGTTTTACAATAAATTGTTTGCTATGGCACCGAGTTACCCCATTTTTCTATATTCACTCATTTATAAGACTTGTGACAGAGCATTATGTTTCATAATTTCAAGGACAAATTCAAAATCAAATAATGAATGTAATAATTTACCAAATTATTTTTTCTTGCTTGTTTTACAATGACAAATGTCTACTACAATATTAGGTAAGTAAACAATTTCTTAATTTAAACACTAATGTTTTTTGCAAAATCAAATAAGATATGTTGCTAATTCCTACAATTTATTCCCTTAAATTTAAATAAGTTTTATGGTAAAGTACTGGGGTTCTTCTGTCCATATTATATGAAATTTTATCCCCTTTTTTTCTATTACATGAAATCTATTCAAAATAAACATTATCAATAATGCAAATAGCTGTTATTATGAGTGGCTTAACTACATTCGCTTCAAAATTACACATACTTATTAGATTCCAATTCTGTTTAAGTTAAAACTCAAAAGAGGAAACAATTTAATATTATTAAACTGCTGTCAGGTCTTTAATTCGATTAACTGACGAATCCAAGCATTACTTCCCTTTCATATGAATAGTTTGTTTAATAATTCGGAATTATAACTATAATCTCGGAAGCTCTTCGATAAAAGTATACAAAATAGTGTGAAAGACACTTTAAAATTAAATACTATTGAGACATAAATTAAAGAAGGATAGTGACATTATAAGATATACCTAAGGTGTTAAACATACTAAAACAACATAACAGGCAGAGTTACAATTCCAACCATTTATATAATAAGACAATCACTTACCTTCAAGTTTGTAGCAATTTGTGAAGAACTCAAGTAAATTTAAACCTATTCGTCATTAACTCTATATGCTTGATAATGTAAAATTTGTAAAAAATATACGAATTTGTGAACGGTTTTCAAGTCATCATTTTAAAATTAATAAAAACAAAACTCACAGTCGAACTTTACGTCCACCTTACAAAGCTCACAAATGGTTTTTTTGCGATGACAGATGACAGCAGACTGGGGTACCTACGTAGGTAGCTAGCTTCCACAGATAGGTAATTAATTTAATATATCCAAACCATAGACTTCTACTACCGACACCATAGACTGAATGCCTCATAATATCACTACCTATACTACGTAAAAGATAGCTTGATCCTTAGAATAAGGAAAGTATAGAAACGAAAAAAAGCGCGGGAAACGTCGGTTCGGCCGGTTGTCTTTTTTTCTGACTTGTGAAAACTTTTATTATTTTAATTATAAATAAGGATCAGATAAGTAGTAATTGTGTAAATATTTAAGTAAATTTGTGTATTTATACTAGTTAGTGTTACTCTTCTTGCACTGGGTGAGTCAATCTTTTATACATAACTTGTAGATGAACGAGCCCGAGGACCCTGGGGGCACAGTCCCCCAGGTGTCGCATTATGTAACTATATGTTCGGGATCAGAGGGATCTATCCTCGATACAGACGGGTCAGAATCGAATAAAATGAAAACCTCAAAGCGCAAGCGCTCTTCGAATCGTTCAGTATGCAAACATTGCAATAAGCGAAAGCGAAAGAATAGGTCTTCAATAGGGATTGTAGGTGACGAAATGGACTGTAATTGTAAAACTAGTAGTGATAATGAACATCGTAACGTGTTGCAGCCCGTAATTGATGACAATGAAATGCAAAAGGAAAGTATGGTGTCAACTCCTCCGTCTACCATTGTTGATAAAAATTCTCGTCAGCCATCGTCAGTAGGTAGATTAACTTACCAACAATCTGATTTAGCTCCATTTGTAGTACATGTTCAAAGAGAGCTACCAGAACATTCTGAAAACACCACCATCCACCCAATTGCATTTGGTCATTTCCTTAAGAAAAACTCTTTTAGAAATGTAGTAAATGGAAGTTTAAAAAAAATTGGGAGAAACCGTCTTACCATTGCTTTTTCTAATCACGATGATGCTAACAAGTTTATCAATAGTAAAACTTTAAGCTTGAACAGATACAAAGCATTCATACCTGTGTCAAACATTACTCGCATGGGTGTAGTTCGTGGAGTTCCTGTGGACTGGACCGATGACGAAATTAAGGAAAATATATCCGTTTCAAAGGGAGTAGGAAATATTTTAAAAGTAAGACGTTTTAATAAAAAGAGTGTTGTTCACGGAAAGACTGAATTTATACCAACTGAAACGGTTGTGCTTACTTTTGATGGACAGATTCTGCCTCAACGTGTGTTCCTGTGCTATAATTCTTTACCTGTGAGTTTATACATTTACCCCACTGTACAATGTTTTAATTGCTGTCGTTATGGACACATTAAAGCGCAATGCCGATCTACACCTAGATGCTTCAAGTGTGGACAGGGACATACAGGTGACAACTGTAATATAGACGAAGAGTTTGTCACTTGTTGCTTGTGTTCTGGTCCACACTTTGCTATCAATAAGAAATGCCCTGAATTCATACGACAACGCGCAATCAAAGAAACAATGGCAAAAAATGGTGTTACGTATGCTGAAGCCCAAAAAATCCATCCTCCTCTCACCAAAACATATGCAGACGTGGTAACTGCCACAACAACCATAAATCCAAATATTCCCACTTCTACTACTTCTTTGAATAGTAATAAAATAACCTCACATAAAAGAACAGTATTTTTAAAACCTAAGGTACCCCCTAAACAAATAAAAGGATATGACGTTGCTGCTCACAATACACTAATTAAAAACTTTAGCATTCCTACATCTGAAGATGGGTGTGCTTTATCTAGTGCAGAACCTGACGACCTAAGTAATCTTTCTGTCAAGGAACTAATTATCACATTAATTAAAACTTTAAATAAATGTAGTAATATTTCTTCTTTACCGTCCAACGATGCCAATGTTTTGTGTAATGTGTAATATGTTTATACAATTCCACTGGACTACTTTGTCCATTAATATTACTATTATATATTAGTAATATTAATGGACAAAGTAGTCCAGTGGAATTGTCGCAGTGTGAACAATAAAAAGAGCGACCTTATTCATATAATTAATAAATACAAGCCATTTGCAGTTTCTATACAAGAAACTTGGCTTTTACCCAAAGTTAACTTTCGGATTTCCGGGTATGTATCTATCAGAGAAGATAGATCTGATGGGTATGGCGGAGTGGCTCTTCTTATTAACAATTATATTCCATTCAATCATATACCATTACCCCAGCATAATAATGATTACTCAATTATAGCAGTTAGTATTAATAACACCACTTTTGTATCTATATATATTCCACATCCTTCCACTGTCATCTATGATGAAGTTGAAAATATTTTACAACAACTTCCTAAGCCTATATTAGTAATGGGGGATTTTAATGCACAGCATAGTTCCTGGGGTAGCTCAACGTCCAATTATTATGGGGCACGGATTTTAGATATCTTAGATGAAACTAATCTATGTTTGTTAAATACTGGCGTACGAACTCGCCGCTCTCAGCCACTGAGGGAGTTAGTGTTCCAGACCTTTCCATCTGCTCTCCAAGTATGGCATCCTCTCTTATTTGGTCTACTTTATCTTTGACATATGGAAGTGATCATTTTCCCATTCTTATCACCTTTCCAAACTTTTTAGGTAAACAGTGCCCTTCGCATAATCCTCGTTTAAAATATAAACTCCATAAGGCTGATTGGTATACTTTCCAAAAACAAGTTGCGGAAAAAATTTCATCATTACCAGTTGTACAAAGTAATAATCACTCTGAATGTGCTGAAGCTTTAGCTCTTTTACTGATTAAGACTGCTGATGAAGTTTTCCCCATCAAACAAACTAGACTAAGAGGTATTCCTCCTCCACCCTGGTGGGATAGTGAATGTTCTGAGGCGGTTAAAAAACGTAAACAAGCTGAGAAAATTTATACGACTCATTCCACAACTAATAATTTTAATTCACTTGTGGAAATAAATAAAGAGGTTAAAAAGTTACTTAAGAAAAAAAAGTGGGATGGGTGGAAGGCTTTCTGTGCTAATATAAGTCCAGACGTTCCTCCTTCTGTTGTATGGTCCAATATAAGAAGGTTCAGGTCGATCTTTAAGGAACCTAAAACTGCAATTATTAGCGACTCAGTAATCGAAGAATTTTTAGATAACTTGGCCCCTCCTTCTACACCACAAAGCCTTGTATTTGAAAATAGATTGCCTTTGTTCTTGAATAATGAATTATCTAAATTAGATGCACCATTTAGTATGTCGGAGCTGAAAGGGGTTCTTTCATATGTCAAGGACTCTGCGCCAGGAAAGGATGGGATACCGTATTCATTTTTCTGTCACTTGAGTGAATGCAGTTTAACATATTACCTAAATTTAATAAATTCCATTATGCAAAACGGTACAGTCCCTATATCATGGAGGTCCCAAGAGGTGATTCCTATCTTGAAACCTAATAAGCTTCATTCAGATCCGTCAGGGTTTCGTCCTATTGCACTTTCATTGGTTCCGATGAAATTGGCGGAACATTTAATTAAGAATCGCCTAGAATGGTATATTGAAAGTAACGGCTTTCTCGGTAAGAACCAGTATGGTTTTAGGAAAGGAAAAAGCACAATGGATAGTATTGGTATTCTAATTACTGATATACGATTAGCCTTTTCAAGAAATGAATCACTGCTTGCAGCCTTCATTGATATTAAGGGTGCTTACGATAGTGTTTTGCTACCCATTTTAAAAACTAAACTTAGTAAATTAAAAGTTCCCGTACTGTTAATACATTTTATCATAAACATTTTATCAGAACGATCAGTAAGTGTATTCCAAGATGGATCTATTAAGTCAAAATTAGTTTGGAGTGGCTTACCACAAGGCTCCGTATTGAGCCCACTCCTTTTTAATATCTACTCATATGATCTAGAGCCATCTCTTCATAACGATAATAATGTCCATACCTTACAATATGCGGATGACTTGCTCTTATATGTTCCGGGTAGATCAATAGAGACTTTAAGTTCATCTCTATCATCTGCACTTTTGATTTTAAAAAACTGGTTAGAGAGTAATGGACTTAATTTATCAATCGCTAAAAGCTCTGTTGTTCTTTTTTCTAGAATGCGCCTTCCTCCGCCAATTTCAGTTTATTTTGATAATTCAGTTATACCTGTTAAAAACGAGGCAAAATTTTTAGGTATAATACTCGATAGTAAACTAACTGGTACTCCTCATTGTTACTATGTAACTGCAAAGTGCGAAAGAAATTTAAATATATTAAGGTGCGTCGCAGGAGTTTGGTGGGGGGCTCACCCTTTCTCTCTGAAGCTTTTATATAATGCCATCATCAGAAGCGTTCTTGATTACGCCATGTATTTCTTAGAGCCCTGTAATGTTGTTGGCTTGGCTAAACTCGATGGAATTCAGTCAAAAGCACTTCGTATAATAACAGGAGCAATGAAGACTAGTCCTAGAAATGCACTTCAGGTGGAATGTGTTGATCCTCCTTTGAGACTTAGACGGCAATATCTTTGTGACAGATACATTTTTCGTGCTTTTCAATTCTATAACCATCCCCTTTTTGAAAAATTAAAGTTGTTAGCAGATCTTATAGAAACTGCGCCTTATTGGACTCATAAAAATCCGCCCTGTGTAGTAATTAGCTTCCGAAAGTTTGTTTCTATTCATGCCCCAATACATAGATCTACATACCTACCTATATTTTGTACCAGCTTTGAATCACTTATTTTAACCCCCATCATTCATTTTAATCTTGGTGTGTCTAAAAATGACAATAATGTTGGTATTCATTTTAAATTTTTAATATACAAAGATTGGAATGATTGGCACCACTTATATAGTGATGCCTCAAAGGATGTTTCTGGGCATGTTGGTGTTGGAGTATATCATCAGCAATATAAAATTGTCCAAAAAGTAAAATTACCTCCTGAAACATCTACATTCACAGGTGAATGTTTTGGTCTGTTCAAAGCAATAGAATATGCACTTATTGCAAAATTGAATAAAGCTGTTATATTTTCAGATTCTAAAAGTGCATTACAAGCATTAGAAAAGTTCCCTTTTAAAAACAACACTACTTATCCCATTATTATTGAATGTAGAAAACTATTACATAAGTGTGAATTGAATAACCTGTGTATAAATTTCGTTTGGATCCCAAGCCATAAGAATATTGAAGGAAATGAAATAGCTGACGGCCTGGCCAAAGATGCGGTGGATTGTGGTGATCTCTTTCCATATAAAAATTACTGCCATGATTTGGCTGCTCTTCCTAGTTCTTATCTTAAGTCTTCTTGGGAGGAAATCTGGGAAAGTAGTAGTCAAAGCAAAGGAAAGCAATTCAAGAACACTTAACCTTTTATTCCAGCTAAGCCATGGTTTTCAAAAATGTGTTTATCAAAATCTGCTACTTCCATTCTGATTCGAATGAGACTTGGTCACGTGTGCACTCCCGCCCACTTGGCTAGAATGCATATTGTGTCCAGTGACATCTGCGAATGTGGTACTGACGTTGGAGATCTGAACCATATTTTCTTTTCATGTCCTTTATATGAACACTCCTCTTTTTTGTCCCATCTCCTATCCCTTAAGATTCCTTTTCCTACTTCTGTAAATAGTTTATTAATAACAAATGATATTAATGTATATGGGTCAATCAACTTTTAAGTGTACATCAATGATAAATTTTAGTTTTTTAATTTTAATTTTTTTTTTTTATATTTTAACATTTTTTCTTTAGATAATTATTTATATTTTAAGAATCCACATAGAGCAGCACGATTTATTTAAATAAAATAGTAAATTTGACTCTGAAATCCACATGACTCTAGTTATTGATTAATTAGATGGCAGTCGTTACACAATCATGTCAGACAGAGGCCTAAGTACTGCTAGTAGTACGTGGTTTGAAAACTCTGACACCAGAGATCATCGGATCGTTCATCTACTCGGTGTTCCACACGTAAAGAAGTAAAAAGTTGAAATTGGTCAAAATATCAATCTAATTTATATTAAATGCTCTAGTCTTTGTAAGAGGCTCTTTAGTGACTAATTATTGAAAGAAAAAGTATTGCTTTATGCTGATTATATCGTTAATTGTCCTATGGGCAACCAAAATTTCCCACGCACAACGGTTTTGGTTGTCCAAGTGACTGGTTGTCCGAGTGACATTTATCAGTCTTTGCGCTTCCTGATAAAAAATAATTATATTTTGAATTAGGTCTTACGCGCAGTGAAAAATATAGATAAAATAGAATATATTTCACTTTTATTTACTACGATATATCAAATATTTACGTTTTTGTGCTGGTTGTCCGGTGGACACACAATAAAGCCACCCAATTTTTCAAAATGCGCGCGACCGACTGACACCGCGGCAATGATGAAATAAAAATAGCGGTTAGATGAGTGTTGTCACCAAATCGACCGACTTATTGTCAAGGCACTGATCAACCCATCTATGTTTTGGTTTCGGAACTTTTTTACCGTTGTCCGGTGGAAATCGGAATAATAAAATATAATAGGGACCAAAACGAACATGCAAAAAATTCGGTAAAATTATGAAACAAACAAAAATCTATATGCTAGCATCTTAGTGAACACTGTAATGAATAATTATGTACAAGCGTAATTAATTGTCATATAGTATTTCTTTGTATAAAGTAATGTTTCATTATAATTAGCGACTGGGGGACAAATAAAAAAACACTACATCCAGATGTTTTGTCACCTGGACAACCATTAAAATTCCTGTTTAATAGTGATTTATTTAAAATAAATTACTCGTATGTTTGCTTAATAATAATATAAATGCGACATATGCCAAAAAACCACTTAATTTTTTTAGAACTGCGATTATTGGTCAGGGACAAAACATATTACTTACAGGACAAATAAAAGTTGATTGACCCATATAGATTAATAGCTATATTTATTTATAACAATAACATAAAATTATAATAACGAAATATTTACCTACCTGATCCTTTTATCCAAATTCCGTCCGTTTTTTCCGAAATTCCAATACGTTTCCTTACCTTTGTTTATCTTGTAATGTCTTCAATAAACTCAGTCCGTGGCTGAAGCACAGACAGTGCAGAGCCAAAAAAAACAAAAAAAAAAAAGTATAGAAACCGCGTCATGACAGCAACAATGTGACCGTCCACCCCAAAATATTTTTTTTAACATCGTTTTGACGTTTAACAATTTAAAAATGAGTATTAATATCTATTTATTCTTTGGTAATGTAGCAAATATCGATTTTAATATCGATAAAATGTAAGTGATAACAATATGGATAGTGAAGAAATAGGGATATTTTTCTTTTGTTGATATAAAAATAATGAATACATAAATTAATATCAGGCTATAATCACATTGACCTGAGTCCAAAGTAAACAATTTAAGCACTTGTATTATGGAAACCAAAACCAACGGTGGAACTAGCCCAGCTTTCCTTCATAATTGCCACCAGAGTAGTACTAGCATGCTAGGATGGAGCAGATTACAAGAAAACAGTTGAAGAATTAAACTTTTGTTCGACTGTATGCTTAGAATACCAAAATGTGTCAGCATATCGACAATCCAGTACATTACTTGATTTTGTTTATGATGTTTGCATAAGTATACGAAAAAATAAAATTTATTATAAAAAATATTTTTTTAAGCACGCTAAGACAGCAAAATTAACGAATTGTGTAAAATTAAAACTTTTTGCAAACAAATGACATGTAGTTTAGTCCAACCATAGATCAGAGGATCTCAATATCATATTACTTTACAGTTTACTTTATTGATTTTCGCCCTGCAATGGGATTCTGTTTTCACATTTCCTGTAACAAAATACAAATTAAATAAAGTGAATTTAGACATGTTAATATTTATATATCACGTGAATCATACTTGTTCAATTTATGTCGAACTAAATCAAAAATTTCATACGATGCAATAGGTACATTATGCCATTGCCGATATTTTAAGAGTCATGACACCATTTTTTACCACTCTTGATAAATTCTTATTTCGCGATGTAAAAGTTAATGTGTTCGAAAATTTTATCGACAAGTACGATGTAATTTTTTTCATTGGCACATCACTAAAACAATAAATATACATTATTTTTAGATTTGAAAATTTGGTTATTATTGCGCCTATATTTTGGGCAAATTAAAAATCTTAAAGGTTAACAAGCATTTTCTAAATGGTTGGGTCATTTTTACAACATAATAGGCAAAAGTTTTTGCAAAACTTACCGATGAAGACGATATTGAATAACTCTCGTTATTTTTTAAATCACTTGGCCTTTGATATACAGTTATCCTCGTCCGCAATTATAATAATTATTTGGTTTTATTGAGTTTTCATACATCATTTTGCTACTTAATTAGAAAATCTTGTTTTAGTGAAATTCAGTTTGACAATTCAATGTCAGTCTATTCAAATACGAGATAGGGATACCATAGATCCTGTCACAAGTATGCACTAGTATTTAAGAATACTAATATTCATAAGTACGACTATTAGTGAGCCGTATTCCCATTTAAAATATAAGAGTATGTACATAAGCTAAAAACCAAAAACTGTTTTCGTTTATACTTAATAGTTTTATTTATTAGTGGTACGGTATTTTGAAATAGACAAAGGGGTGTTTTATACATTTAATATGAAATATTTAATTTATTAGGTGTGTGGAAATATTGTTGCGTAATGGATGCGCAGATGCAAAATATATATCAAACCATGTTAAAACATGGTTTATGATAAAGTTGGTAGCGATTAGTAGCACTATTCTGGAAAATATGCAATACTAATAAATTAGTAACATATATACATAGGAATAAAATAAAGCGTTCAGTAAATAGTTACGAGTATAACAAATACTGTTAAATACTAGAAAGTGAATTTTCAATAATGTCCCATCACTGATTAAAATACGGCCATTAAAATTAGTCGTATTTGAAATTGAATGTATTTTCAATTTGGTAACGTTCTATTGGAAGTCTATGGTTGGACTCCAACTCCGGAGTCCAGTCCATAGATTTTCTATCTGCAGATGGGGACTCCAATACAAGCTTTGAGTGGTTTTTGTTTCAGTCACACTAGGTGGCGCTGCATGGCTAGATGTGAATAAGACAGCTACGTCCCAATTGGCTACTTTCCACTAAGAACAAATCGGAAGGATAATAGTTTCTAATGATAAATTAAGATATTTAGATAAGGAAATACGAATTTCAAGAACATAAATATCAAAGATTATTAATATTTTTAGAAAAGAAAATCCAATAACATAGGCATTACGTCACGTGACTGAAAACGCCGAGCAGAAAGTCAACGTCACAGCACCCGATATGTCATATTTTAGGGGTGTCCACTCTGTAACACAGATTAATAATGAACGTACTATGGATGTTTTCGATTTGAAAAATCGGAACGCGAAGTCGATTATTTTTGAAACATCGTCTAAAAAAATCGATATTTTTGAGTATTCATAATTTTATATTTCCATCGAGACGCCCAGTTCGCAACGGGCTG
Source organism: Glyphodes pyloalis (assembly GCA_037074685.1). Lineage (NCBI taxonomy): Eukaryota > Metazoa > Arthropoda > Insecta > Lepidoptera > Crambidae > Glyphodes > Glyphodes pyloalis. The sequence goes on along the minus strand of JAYKKO010000015.1, from coordinate 6,356,470 downwards.
TGCAGCAGAAATCGTAATATTTTAATTTCAACTAGGTATTCGAAAAACCCAAATATTTTACGGAACCCTATTTCTTTTCAAAATGAGTTTCGGATATTATCGATTATTTGTGTGTACTATTTAGGTTATTGACTAGCATATACTCATAAAAAGATGAAGTATTATTGAATGATCAGATATTAATAGTAACGTTTAGCGTACGTATCGTCAAATTTGTCGCATGAGATGACAAAAAATCCAAATTGTTGATTGTTTCGTATGATATTATATTTAACGCATAATTCGTAATTTACGCTCGTAATTTCAAGTTTTCAGCCAATCGACAGGACGCTCTGAATATTAACGATTTTTAATACATCAAAAAAGAATTGTCTAATAAAATTAAGAATATCGAGAAAAAACATCATAAGGCATCCATCGAACAAACTCGATATAACAATCTATGATCAATGACAGCCCTAATCTTGCTAGGGTGCATTGACGTCATTTTAGGCGCCATGACAGCTTAGAGCGTTTTCGTGGGAAATTTAAAGAGATTTTTAAAAATGAAAAATACATGTAGTAAATATATATTTTTTTGTTAAATATACTTTTCATGCGATGAAATGAGTATCAAGGTTTACAATTAACAAGATTTCAAAATTTTGTCAAGTAGCCAATTGCGGTTTTTAGCGTTACATCTAGGAATATAATATATCTATGGCTTGATCTCTGCGACAGCTGTCAGTTAAATCACGCCTAAGAAGTTTTGAATTTCATAGTAGTACAGACCTTAGCTGTACGTAGTACCTATAAGTAGTGATATTATGAGGCATTCAGTCTATGGTGTCGGTAGTAGAAGTCTATGGTTTGGATTATATCTATGGGGTTAAGACAGTTTTGACAACCGTCAAATCGTCTGTTACCGATAGTGATGAAGATGATGATGATGATGTGTTGATGTAAGTTCGTGCAACCAACCCATAAACACTCTGGTTTCAAAATTTTCGATTCGTAATCTATCTAAAATTACTATTCGTTTTTCTACGAGTCGTTAAGTAATTGTAATTTCAAAATTACTTTCCATATTAGCTGTCATCAGTCGTCTGTTGGTCGTTTTTAGCTTACGCCTCGTATAATTTATTAAATAAATAAATATAATACTTTCCGTAACTAGAACGGATCGTTTTTCAAATATTGGAAACAGGCATTAATCAATATCTAAGACTTAAGGAATTTAATAAATCTTTGACTGATACAACTTTATTCCCGGCATGCATAGTTTATTTTATTATACTAAGTCCATAATTCCCGGTTACCGCTGTCAGAAAAGTCTAGTGTAGAGCGCATAGGATTATCTAGATTATTAGAAATCGATTATTGAATTGATTGGACTGTAAATGCAGTTCCAAAATTTTATTGAAACATCAATATGGATTATAGTTTCATATTAAATATTATGATATTTAGTTTGGGTAAAACAAATGTAATTAGTAAAGACTGAAACTGAAAATGCCGATCAGAAAGAGTTAGGTACGTCCATGGCTGAAACCTTAGAATATATCTATATATCTATAATAATATATCTATTGCTGAAACAGTCTAAGTTTTTCTACTTTGTAATAATTTTTAATGTCTGGCGTGATGTGAACTTGCATCAGCGCTTGAATAGAGCTAATTGACAAAATAATAACAACTTTTGCTTAATCCTTCGTATTTTCGTGGTATTTTCAGTACTTTCAGCCTCAGCAGTTGACCAACTGATTTATATCGAACTCTTAACAAATGTTAACTCGAACTTCGAGTGTAATAAAATGTGTCAGCACGATATGTACTGTGGAAACGCATCATATTACGCGGCATGATTTAGTGAGATCGTTCTGTGATTAGAATCTAATAGTTTTTGTAAACACGATTATTATCTTTAAGGAAATGGCAACACCACGCTTGTAATTATGTCAATTTTCAATTTTTAGGGATTGGCTTGTAATGAATTAAATCCAAAAAATACTATGAAAACCCATGTCATCTGTGAATGAAAATACAAAATCAATGTGTTTTGTCTAATTTTCTACTTAAATTTTGTAGTATTTTTCTTTCCAGCATGATCAAAGTGTACTTTTGCCGTAAAGACGCTCTCCATTTTTGCTAGAAGCTTGGCCGCCATGTCTATGTTCGGCTGGGTCTTTGTAATTCGCGTTGTGCTGTTCTTTATTGTTTGAAAAGACAGTGTTATTGAAGTTCTTGAACAATGAATTTATATGTTTGATAATTAACTATGAACTTGGATTATGTGTGGAGTGTTTAATGTATCAAAGCAAATCAATAGAATTGCTTTTGCTGAAGTTGCTCCAACTTCCCCAACGTCGTATTTTTAGTTCGTCCGCCATATTGGCGTTAATATCTTTTCGTAAGTCTTTTTTTGATAATTTTTAGCTTTTATAGTAGTTTAGCAGTATTATTTAATGTGAAATTAGTGGCCCATTATATAGGGCATAATTGTAACCGAAATTTATATGTGCATGTTACGATGTATTAGCGATATTTGAAGATTTTGTTCATGGCCTCCTTAGAGGTAATTTTCACCCATTTCTTTACCTTCGTAAGAGAAAATTTCCTCCCTTTAGTTTTATTCCCTTCGATGTATTTGTTTCCGTAGCAGTTATTTTGATATTAGTATGTTTATTTTCGTATACAGAAAGGAAATGTATAAATTGGTTTCATTGTTTGTAGATGGACTTTCCACTATTTTAATTTTGTAAATCTGGTACCATATCATTGAAATATAATTTGTTTACTGCTTCTAAATAAGATGAGAGTTTTATTCATGTTTTTTCCCTATAATTGCCTATTTATTGGGTAATTTGTCGAGGCCCTTTATGAATTTTGGTTCAGAGAACATTCTAGACTTTCCAATGCAAGCCAACAAATGACTCTAATAATTAAAATTAAATTTTTAACAAAATCAACAATCATTTAGTTTTCTGGTCTTTTTAAACAACTTGATTGTCAATGTAAGGATATCATAACAAATTCTACTACCTAATAACATTTACAAAACGCTTTAGTGAGACTGCATTGTAAGGGAGCTTTAATCGAAGCATGTGTATAATTTCAAATATGTACTCAGGAATTAAGAAATATTGCATGTTCAAAAATTTCAAAATAAACACAAAACAATTTAAAATTAAATTACTAGGGACACAATACTGTTAAATTAAAACTTAATATGCAGATACCAATATTATACCTGAAATTACTTTAATAGTTTTTTCCAAGAAATTGCATAATGTTGAAGTTTGTTAGTAAGAAGGGTAATCCTTACTTTAACGAAACTGAAAAATTGCATTTCCCCTTGCGGTGTAATACATACATAATCCTTAACGGTGATGTATAAAAATTCAATCACAAATTGACTACATTAATAATTGTTTTGTTTTTAAAATATTCTCCCAATACCATTTTTATTAAAAAACAGTTTTTTTACTCTAAGAAAGATATTATTTGTATCGAAACAATAATCATGATAAAATATTATGACATACTACAAAATTAACCTTAGAACAGAGCATCAGTATTTTGCTTTACCAATTAACTATCTGTTATTTGAATTTTATGGTTTATAATGGTGCATGCATGCATAGATAGGCATAGAAAAAGTAGAATCCAGTGATATTTTAAATTAAGGGAGAAAGTAGTATCCACATTATCAATGATATTGCTGAATTTATCAGGTGTATAACAAATATGCAACTAATTCATGTATCATTCACTTCAACAACCACATTCACTTCATCAACTACATTTTTGAAACAGTTAATGTTTGCCAATAGACAATTTTGAATGGTTTCCCAAACCAATAAGTGTGTTAATTCAAAAATTCCTTAATAATAAATCCATTTATTACTACTTGATGCTGTTATATTAGATATGTTGTATCTGATTATAATGTCACTGATTAGGGACTGGACTCCAATCTCAATATATACTGGATTTTTCAATAATTGACATCCAATTAATAGTTTGTCAGTTTAATTATGTTATTATCTTATGTAAGAAAAATACTAGCCAATAAATCAGAATAATTGTAACAGATATTATTTTATTAATAAATACATCTATATTTATTAAAAATTTTGTAAAATAGCAATAAATATTGACATTTATGAAAAAATATATTATTCAATTTGGTGAAGTTGTTTTGAAATTATGTAGATATATATATATGTCGCAGTCATCTGGTTGAAACAGCTATTTGATTGAATCACTAGCGTGTTTATTAAATGACGACGTTTAATTGAATGACTAGGTCGAACGTTGAATGAATTAGACTCACTGAACGTCCAACAAGTTAGCGGATTGTAACATAGCCCTTTGAACATAGCGGACGTAATCAGTCAGGTGATTGTAATTTAGTTCATTCTTTTTCCACTGCGGCGTTAGTGCTCATCAAAACAAAGATGGCGTCAAACAGCTGGTACAGACATAATCGAATAGCACTGTGTTGATAGTTTTTAGAGTGAAATTGAGATATAAAGTGACTTATTCGTAAAAAAAAATTTTTTTAGCCTAATTGTCTTAAGACTTAAAATTGTTAAAACATATTAAAAATCTTATTAAGGTGTGTTATGTCATATCTGACAGCTATATCCCATTCAACGACTATGCTAAATGACGTTCAGTCAAGAAGTTGAACGTTATATTAAACAATTTGACGAATTGTCCTTTAGTCATTCAATTAAACGTCGTCATTCAATGAACGCGCTAGTGATCCAATCAAACAGCTGATTAAACCAGATGACTGCGACATATACATTGTAAAGATTTAGATTCATCAGGAGAATAAATTAAGACAAGTTCTTAATCTATTTAAACTTAGGATTTTATCAATGCATAATTAAAGTTGGGATAGCCATACTCTGACCTACAGGCCTAGCATATGCAATGCGACTAAATTTTATCGCACTCTTAACAAACGTCAAAATCGACTGAAGTCAGTGCGGCAGCTGCTGATTGGCTGAAAAAACAAGTGCAGTGTGCTACTACCAATCAACAGTATCGAAACTTTTGTCTCATGCAATAAATTTGACATATTGCATATGCTAGACCTGTAAGACTACTGTGGGTTGGCATGCCCTTCTCATGGAAGGAGAGTCCCTCACTTGTTGTCTGATGACAATATGGTGCGACATGCATATTCCCATACTAACCCAATAGATATAAACCACACTTTATATGATTACTGTGTAATGATAAATGATAATGTGTGGGTTTAGGTTTATCAAAATAACTCTTATATTTAAAAATCTTTATTTTAATAAGATACTTGAAACACTACCTATATGTTTTGTCAAAAGCACATGCAGCACACTTTGACAGAACATTGAATTATTTCTGACATTTACTTCATTGATCAGCCCCAGGAAATTTTAAGTCGAAATTAGTTCTTATGCTGACAATATGAGGGTGGTATAAGGTTCCAGATGTATATAGAACCAGTCTAATGCTCTTGACTTTACTTTTACAATAGCGGCCCCAGGGCACTAAAAAAAATGATAATTACAACAATCATAATAGCAAATATGTAATTTGGGATTTTTTTTTTGCAGGTTGGGTGGCTGTTTTTAATAAGCTGTTGGATGCTTGTGATCCTACCCTGCTTGCAAGGTAAGATTAGAAATAAAAATCATACATTAGAGTTTTAAATATTTTACAAAGCATTGGTCTGGTTGATTTTTCAGGTTTTATATATATTTTTTTGATATTATACAATTTGACATAATATAATATGTAGGAACTACATGTTTTCATTTAAACCAAAATATTTATTTCAGTGACTTATTTGTGTTTACATAACATTTATTTTATTGATATAAAATCTTTGTGTTGATTTTTACATGAATTTTTTTTTGTCTCTTCCAGGTAGGACATATCATTATATAAATGAAATGACTCATAATTAGGTGCACTAGCACCAAACCATTTTTATTATGATAGAACTGTTTAATACAATAAGAGGTTTTAGCTGATGCCTCTTAGTCAGAAATTAGATGAACCTCTTGTTACAATTGAGGTGAGAGTTTAATTTACAACAATTTTAACTGTTTTCATTTATATATAAGTGTCTTCTACAGTGGCTGTGTCCCTTTGGCAGGTAGATTGCTGACTCAAGCACAATGCAGCAGGCCGTTGACCCTCTTGCTACGACAAGTACGGTGAGTACATCTTTATACAAAAATATGTTTTACACCAAGTTATTAATTCATTTTATTTTCAATTCATGCAGACATGAACCAAACTGGGTTCTTCTTTGTTTTGGTTTCGTAACTGTAGTAAGATTATATATAATAAAAAAATTAATATAACTACTGCAAGTTTAGGGAAACACTTGCAGTTCGATAATAGTTACGTGCTGCACATAAGGGCGGTACTAAGTCCAAAGGGTGTAGTCTGATGTGCATTTGTGTGTGCAATATGTAATTAATAATGAAATGTCTTATAGCCAATGGCGGAACCAGTAAATGGCGCACCGCCGGAGGATGCGCCTCGAAGACAAGGGCGGATGACCAATCAATTACAGTTTCTTCAGAAAAATGTAATGAAAGCTGTTTGGAAGCACAAGTTAGCATGGCCTTTTCAACAACCTGTCGATGCAAAGAAATTAGACCTACCAGTAAGTATTTTTGGAATAATTTCTAAATATAATTAAATTTCTAATAATTCAAATGTAATACTAAATGTAAAATTTATTGATTTAAGTTAAATTGTTGAATAAAAATATACTGTTTGTGACGATTTATTTTTACTAGCCTGGAATATTTTTTATTTTATTTCTGATTAAGAACCTATCTGACCCAAAATAATGTAAAGGATAAAATGTGGAAGAAAATACCTATGGACGAACATCTATATTTTATCAACGTATTAAATGACATCTTGTTTCCATATTCTTTTTAGGATTACCATAAAATTATAAAAAAGCCCATGGATTTGAGCACTATCAAAAAGCGCCTCGAGTCGAACTTCTACTACTCGGCGCAGGAATGCATCCAAGACTTCAACACCATGTTCACCAACTGCTACGTATACAACAAGCCTGGCGAGGACGTAGTGATAATGGGGCAGACCCTGGAAAAATTGTTTCTAAACAGGGTATGTATACACAGGAGGTATATTTTAATTTTGAAGGTGATCGGTCGCGCGGCCATGGCACCTTTTATTATAATGATATCAAATTAATTCTAGAAAATTTTTAGATAGCACAAATGGACAAGGAGGAGAAGGAGATAGAGCTGCCATCGAAGGGTGGAAAAGGTGGTGTCAAAAAACGGACGAGCACGTCGACCGGGACGCCGTCGAGCGGGCCGGCGAGTGCGGGCGTGCGCGCTCCCGTGAAGCCCGTGGCCGCGCCGCCGCACACCGCGCTGTTCAGTGCCGCGCCCGCGCCGCCGCCCGCGCCCGCGCCGCCGGCCACGCCGCCCGCCACGCACACCGGCCTCCCTCAGCAGGTACGCCATCACGTCAGTTACCTTTACACGTTTACCTAACATGATAACGTCTTTTGATATAGATATGTATAGGAAAAACTGCCAGGAGATTTCATCCAATCAAGACGAAGGTTTTGAAATTTAGTGGATTATAGAAATTAGAAATAGGTAACAAAGGTCAGTAAAAATTATTATTGTATATTTTATTTTTTCCATGTTAGTATTTGGGTTGTTAGGAGTTTAATTAGGGCAGTTGAGATGATTTAGGCAAAAGTGAATTGGTTAACTATTGTTAACCAATTCACTTTTGCCTAACCAAACCAACCAAACCAAATTCGTCTTTTTTGATGAAATTGAATGCACAAACTAACCAGAGACGAAACTTTTCCTTCATGTTCAACAAAATATGTAATCATTTTGTACTTAGGTAGCGACACAACCCTCAAGTTTCCACGTAGCTCAACCTGCCGCGCCTCCGGTTTCTGCCATCCCTACAGTTGCTTTATCACAAACTCAACCTGCTAAGGTACCTTTTTTTTAAATTGTTATTTTGTTTCATTACTAAGTTACAGTATACTAATTGATTCGATAATATTTAGGTGAAAAAAGGAGTCAAAAGAAAAGCAGACACTACCACGCCCATGGGCAGTTCCTTTGAGGGAGGATACACAACCCCTACCATTGAACAGCAGAGTGGCCCGAAGCCTGCCAAAATATCCACAAGAAGAGAAAGTGGCCGCCAAAAGAAGGTATTACTCTCATTCCAATAATCTTAGTAACAAACTGTAAAAACTCACCTTCTTCAAAAATATAATTTCTTTTCTCTCCCATACAGGTTAGTAGGACAGGTGAAGATGGGTTCAAAATGGGTGGTCTGTCACCCGGCGTCGGGGGGGCCGGTGCCTCTCATCATTCTGTCCTGACTCCACAATTAGCCAAGAGTAAAGAAAAGTTATCAGATGCCTTGAAAAGTTGCAATGAAATATTAAAAGAATTATTTTCTAAGAAACACTCGGTGAGTTAGTTGAACAACAGTGAAAATAATTGTTTTATATAAAAGTAAATTTCTATATGCGGCACTTTTTTTCTCAGGGATATGCATGGCCTTTTTATAAACCAGTAGATGCAGAGTTATTAGGTCTTCATGACTACTTTGATATAATAAAAAAACCCATGGATCTTGGAACTGTCAAACAAAAAATGGATAATAGGGCTTACAAATCGGCAGCTGAGTTCGCCGCTGATGTGCGTTTAATATTCACCAACTGTTACAAATACAATCCACCAGACCACGACGTCGTTGCTATGGCACGAAAATTGCAAGATGTTTTTGAAATGAGGTGAGGCAGGCATGTTTTTTAAACAGGTTTTTTTTAAGATAAGTGACATTGTTTTATTCTGTTATAAATTGACAGGTACGCAAAAATTCCTGATGAACCAGTTCATGTGCCCGTACCACATAATATGGACAAAGGAAGTTCTGCTTCTAGTTCAGAATCTGGGTCAGAGTCAGATTCAGAATCTGACGATTCTGAAGAGGAACGAACAACTAAAGTGAAGCTTTTAGAAAAAGAACTTCTCGCGTTACAAGAAAAAATGAGGAAGCTCGTGGAAGAATCTAACACTAAGAAAAAGGCAAAGAAGAAAATAAAGGATAAACAAAAGAAACAAATACCAAATACCGGTATTCCCAAACCCAATGCAGCGGCCGCGTACGGGGCCAAAGCGAATAACATGGCAGAAAATTTGGGTAAATATTTGTGGTTAATCTTGTTATTCGAATTAGGTACGCTACGGATAAGCCGAGTGTTGGACTGAACGTTTAATTGGTTGCAGCGGCGAGCGGGCCTCGCGGCAAGACGGGGCGGTCGCGCGGCGGCGGCGGCGGCGCGGCGGGCGGCGCGGCGGGCGTCAAGGCGGGCGCGCGCGCGCCGCCGCAGCCCAAGAAGAAGAGCGCGCCGCCCGCCGTCGCGCCGCCGCCGCATCTGCCGCCCCATCCCGACTCCGAGGACGAGGATGTCGCCAAGCCCATGTCCTATGATGAGAAGCGCCAGCTCTCGCTCGACATCAACAAGCTTCCAGGTATGCTATACGAACTTGACTCGCTCTGAGAAATCGATCCTGTCGGTCGATCTCAGGAATCGGACTCTGTGCTTCTTTTTTGATTATATTATCACGATGCCACGAATTTTGGCGTAATCATACTATATGAACAAATATTTCACAGCATCCCACACATTGCTCCATATTTGTGTGAAGTAGCTAAAGCACGGGTGTTACAGAAATCAAAAATAACGGTGGTACCACAACACCCAGACGCATACTTCGTATCTACTATATTCGCCAAAATTTATGAAAGAAAATAATGAATTGATGAAAATTTGTTATTCTTTGACGCATGTATTAATTATTTCACAGGCGATAAACTTGGAAAAGTAGTCCACATAATTCAAAGCAGAGAACCTTCGCTTCGCGACTCCAATCCCGATGAAATCGAGATCGATTTTGAAACGTTGAAACCATCTACACTGAGGGAACTAGAAAATTACGTAGCGTCATGCCTACGGAAAAAGACACGTAAGCCTCATTGTGAGTCGAACCGACATTATTTACCTTCTCAGTTTTACTATCACTGTAGTTGTTTATTTCCTTTTATATCTTTGTCTAAGGTTCTGATTACATACATATTTTCATACTATTAGTTTTCAGAAATCTTAAGACAAATTAATGTCACAATTTCATTGTTATTAATTTTCATACATTCTTATTTACAATTTTCGTATATCTTGATTATCTAGTTAGAATTTCGAAGATTTATATCTATTTTTAATTATTGTAGAAATTGTAACAGAAAATTTATTCTTGTATTATAGGCAAATAATGTTGGTGGTACTTATTTTCTATGCTTTTAAAATTTATTTTTTAGTTTAATTACATAATTACGTTATGGTAGAGTAAGATCAATTGTCCTTTTGCAGATCGTAAAATGTCTGGTAAATCTAAAGATGAACAAATGGCAGAGAAAAAGCAGGAGTTAGAAAAAAGGTTACAAGATGTATCAGGACAATTAGGATCAAATAAGAAACAGCAACAGAAAAAAGGTAAATATCATGATCTTATGTTATACTAGTTTTTTTAAAGCACAAACAAAGATTAGTTAGTTATAATATAATTGACTGACTGACTGAAATCTCAAAAACTAAAATTGTAAATTTCCCATAGATTGGTTTAGGATTTTTACAGGGATTTTAAGTTTCTATGTTTTTGAAGTGAGAGACTTGGAATTTAAACTGTGTGCCCTATACATGGTGAGAGGTGTATTAATAATTTTATCCTAAGCCAACCAACCAAACTCTTTTTGGGGTTAAACAGGGGAACGTCTGATGTTATAATTGGCTACTTGACAGTTTTTGAAAAAGTATTGTAAGATGTGCGCCCGTTTATTTTATATCCCAAACGATTCGATTTGTCCCGAAAAATGTAAATTAGCAGAGAAAAATAAGATTTTGTCCAACACATTTAAAAAGCGCACGAAAACGCCTGGTCTCGTGACTGTTGAAGTTTGTGACGTCATCGCTCAACAAACCAAACCGATACGATACGGGTCAAAACGATTTTCTAGCTTTAAGATACAATAAATTTTATGAAAATATCAAATTTTTCAACAAATGCAAAATGTTCAAATAAATCCATCAATGTTATTATGAGAATACTTTAGTTATATCAGATCTCCCTTCCAAATTTCTCAGATAATTATAAACCATTACCACTACAACTAATATTGCAATATCTGTATACTAGTAAATAATTTATATAATACTTGAATGAGTATAATATGATATTTTTAAAATACAGAAAATAAGATTATGACTAATTATTTCCACTTATAAGTAAATATATTCCTTATTCATGTCGACTTAGTACCATATTAACCATCCCTTTTCGGCTTCCGCAGTCCTACATACGCAGTTGAAATATTTTTTCGAAATGAATAAAAAGTTTAAACTACAACAATGTTTAAAAAACATTAATTAAATAATTTAGGCCTGTGTTAGTAATATTTTATGAAGGAATTATGTAATATTTTTTTATGATTTATTCATGGATGAATGGATGAAAATATTTATCATTATTTTAGTTGTGCTTCATTAAAATAACATAAAGATATTTCTATTGTACTGCTATCTTGTTAACAGAAGGCTGTAAGGACGGTCTTGGTGGAGGCATGTCTTCATCGTCAAGTTCTTCAGATTCGTCCAACTCGTCGTCAAGTACAGACACCAGTTCGTCGGACAGCAGTGACAGTGAAGCAGGTTAGATAACATAGCGGCACAACCTCTTGAAAGCCTTCGACCACTTCACTTAAATGAAAATAGAAAAAAAGTATGGAATGGTACCTAACTGTACCTATACGTGTAAATTACAGTTTTACTATTAGAATTTAATGTTATGTGCATTTAAATTAAGAGAAATCTTAACTTGTACATGTTAAAAATGCTCGAGATCTTCAAACATGACTTGGTCCACAACATTTTCAAAAAGTGAATGGAAGTTTTTACCTTTGCCAGTATTTTATAGTATGACTGAATTTGTCTTTGTTTTTATAAAATTTTAACCATTCAATTAATTAAAGTTATTATTCTAGTCTGAAAATTTATGTCAACAGCTGAATGAATGACAAGCATACCCATGAATACTGAAAAGTATATTTTAAAATGAGTAATATAAATAAACTACATAATATTTGTAAAAATAATGGTGTAAACATTCATCAAACATACTGTTTGAGAAAAACCTTCCGATCCTGGGGAGAGGAAGGTTGTTTTTTTATTTCACACTGAGTAGCGTCCTATAAATTTAATTAGATACATTATTAGTTTGGCAATTTTTATTTATATACAAATTAAGTTTTAATGGTTGCGTTTACATTGTGCAAAAATAGCCGTAATTTTGCGCATTGCACATGCGGCTTCAAAATGTGTGAGTCATAAAGAATGTGCATATATTAGAATTATGGGAGAATGCGAGAAAGAATGTATAAAATGTTTGGACTGTATCTTATGAACTCAATTGAGTTCATAAAATTGTGTATTTGTCTTACTGGCGATCTTTTTGGAAGAGATGCCTGGTATTAAGAATGAAATGAAAAGCTGGAATTAATGTGTATCAGCTTTTACTTTAAACACAAAGAGCGAATTGATGTTAATTAGCACTCGCCGTCTAATATTGACATGAATTATGGAACGAGTGTGAGAGCTGCAAAAGCAGCTCCTGTGTATGATTTTCACTGTGATAATTAATAAAAGGAGAGGGATACCACCTGAAGTTCTGATACAATAATAACTGTAAAAATCCCAAAGTCTGTTACGGATTTAGAAATGTTGCTATGGCACAAACCAGTTGTTAATGAGAAGGAAAAGCCAGCTTTGGTGTTCACTGATATTTTTAATGGTGCCGGTAAGATTTTTTTTATTTGGTTTGCTTTCATAAACCAATAGGAAATACCTTTTCACATTAATATTTTAACTATATCATGTCCTCAAACGCGGCGTTATTTCATTTGCATCCTTAAATTTCGATCTATTTTTATAAATTTACTATGGAAATCTTCAGATCTCATGGTACTAATTGCTTTTGAGTGTGAAATTTAAACCCAACCTAATTATTTACTGAGCTCCTATGAGCTGTGGAACAATGAATAACTCGAAGTTCGATAGTAGTGTCGGTACGTCCAGTGATACGAAGCGAAGAGGACCCACGAGACAGCTGACGAACCGAGTGCAGTCACATAGCGAGTAATGCAAACATTTGTGTAAGGGCGGATACCAACTTTGCAAGCAAAATTGTTCTGTCCTATACGGGACACACGAGGATGTATTTTTTGTGACATGTTGTAGTTAAAAATTAATGGTCTCTGAAAAGGTATGGTTTTATTGGTTTAATGCTTGATATTAAATTACTCTTCAATGCTTGCTCCCAAGACGTAATAAGTGATCAAAATTTTTTGAAACAAATGTTATCGAAAACCTAAAGCTGGCCTCCTTCCTTCACAAATTGTTTGCATACTTATCAATACAATTATTTAGCAATTTCGTAAATCCTTTGCTAATAATGCTATCCACTCATCGTAATAAATATCAATACATGTCACAGGCAATAATGCTTTGAACATCAGTTCAAGACTGCTTAACTAAAAATAAGGCAATTTGAATAAAAAATATGAACATTAAATCTGCTTGATTTAGTATTATATTATACCATTACATGCAGTGTTGTTAGGTACATGTTGCCTAAGGCTGAGAAAGCTGATCAATGATTTGCAAATGGTCTGTGGTCTCGGATTGGTTATAATAACAAAATTTGAAAGATATATCACTTAAACATTATTAGTTATAAAATTATGAGGAACAAGTAGTTTTATTTTATTACTTATGATCCATGTTTTCAAAATCAGAACATAAATGAAAATAATATTATTTTATTACCATTGCGATTCTGGTATAATCTAATTTGCCTTTGAGAAGACCAAATGTATTTACAAATTGAATGTTCAAAGTATTCTGATTTTGAAATTCATATTTATATTTGTGACTTTCAAGTGTTATTCTTGACTTTTGTCATAATTTGCCAGTAGCTCGATGAACAATATTTATATTTTGTAAAAAAGTAGTCAAATCATTCTGAAAGATTTATACTTACTGATTAATAAAATACTTCAGGGTTGTGGTTGGGTAACAATAGTAGCTCATTGATTCCTAACTATTAAAAATTGAAAACTCATGTTATTTATATTTTATATGCGTTTTTTGGAACCTCAATACATTATCAAGATTTATTTTGGTGTTTTAACATAAAATACAAGTTTGATACTTTATTTAGCCAATGGCGCAAGTAATTATACACAAATTTTATAACATTATCCAAGGAATTATCCTCTAGCCCCTTTAATAGTTTTAAACAAACACTTGAGACAAATGGTAATTAAATTATATAAAAATGATGCATAATTATACAATTAAGAAGCTCAAATGGAGAGACGATAAACAAAAAATTAAACATAGATTAACTATTCAAAAACAGTAAATAAATAGTAAATAGATATAACTGTAATGACAAGAATCATTGGCCTAAACATAAATATTGATTTTAGTTTCTATCTGGTATAATGTAATTCGTATGTGTTCAATTTTTTGTTATTGACATAATATGACATCACATATTTTGAAATTTGTAGAATGTTGAGCATTTTACTTCTCAATGTATATTATTTATTTTTTTATTTAGAATCTTTTACACAGTGCATATTTGCTACATTTGCTTATGTTAGGACTCTTTTATTCGCATCAGAGAGTTATAATAGGTGTTTTAAAAAATACTTGAAAAATGTAGACAAATGTACATTCCTGATAAATTCACATTTTCGGTTGTATTTTATCAGCAGTTCGTAAGCACTTCTAATTTTTGTTAAGTACAATTAATTTGCTGATTGCTTGAAGAGATCTTATTGTAAGTTAGGTTTTAGTGATAAATTTTTATATTAGAGTTCCTTAGTAACCCAAAAGGGCCAAAAAGGGAAGAACAAACAAGTTTATTGTAAAAATTAATCAGAATAGTATTTTGCCAATATTTCAAAGGAGATTATTGTCAGGTTATGAAAGTTTGGATCATTATTTGCTTAAATTACATGTATAGGGTTTTGTCGCCATAGGTTTGAATTCATTACGAAAAAAGTTATCAATACATGTGGTACAACTAGTTATTTTAATGCAACATTTAGTTGTAAAATTAATGTAGAAAGTTTCAAGTGTGTAACAGGAACACCATGTGTAATAAATAAAAATTTATATAAGTTTATTTAATCAACTCATGACTTAAATTGACTAGATGTAAGAGTGAATGGAGATAAACTTTGTATATATTTCAGTATATAACAGAATTTAAGTAAAACTTTTAAGTAATTTATATTGGATTTTATTTGCCTTACCCTGAGATCTGAAGATGTTCTAATTTACTTAACTTTAGATATCATAAGTATGTATACATTTATTTATTATTCATTTTCGTATAATATAGTTTAATTTCAGACGGCACCATCGGCTATCAGTGAATACAGTTATTTAAAAACAATGTGATAAAAATATTTTAATATGAATCTTAGTAGTGAAAAAGCAGCATTAAAAAGTTAAGTACACATGTGAAATAAAATTGAACACTTAGATTTGGAAGCCCATCCTCATTGCGAATCATATTTATTTCAGGCACAGGCTCTGGGAGGACTCCTAAAAAGAAGCCCAAGAAACAATCTCAACAGCACCACCCTCCAACGGTAAATTAAAATAATGTCATACATTTTAGGCGTGACTTTGGTTCCTGGTAAACAAATAGTCAAAATATGGTAAACTTTACAGAAGGTGGTTCCACCTCTCTCCATCGTTCCACCGGTATCGGCCCCGGCGCCCGTGGAATCGGCCGTTCCCGCACCCGTGGAGGCCGTGTCGGAGCCCGCCGAGCCGGCCGCGCCCGCGCCTGCGGCCCCCGACGCGCCGCCCGCGCCCGCGGCCTCGCTCGCCCTGCCCGTCACGCTCCCGCCCCACTCCGACACGAAGGCTTCTGATTCCTCCGTCGCACCTCTAACCCGGGAAGTAGACGACCAGAAGCCACCTGTCAAAGCGGAGCCTCGAAATGGCCTCGACAAAGTAGATCCGTCGCACTATATAGACCCTATCGAGCGGTCGCTGGCGAGTTTAGAGCGAAGTTTGAACGCCGACGTGCCGATGGATGTCAGCGTTGGAGTTTCAGAGTCGTCCATGCGTTTAGAGGACTTTTCGTTGCCGAAAACGCAGATGATACCAGACGCTGCGCATCAAAATTTAATGGCCCAGTTGGGAGGTTTGACTGAAATAGCTCATGTCCCGGAGCAAATAAAGAATGAAATGTATGTGCCGCCTCATAATGGTTTTATTGAGAAAAATATGCATCATGACCGCGATATATTACGAAACGATGTTAATCCTAATATACCTGACATCACCCCTGTCGCGCCGGTGTCATCGATTTTCGATCCCGTGCCGGTACCTCCACATAGTGTTATTGCTCAATCACATCATAACATGCCTGGCGCCGCTTGTCTGATGACTCCGGCTGTAAAGAAGGAAGAGATTAAACCATTACTTACGCCAAAGCCGATTGAAGATCTAATCGCTGTTTCGAATATGGTGTCTAACAAAATGTATGATAGATCTAAATATGAAGTAGATAAGAAAATAGAGGACTCTAAAAATCCGAATTTTGTACAAGCGTATAAAATGAAACAAGAGCAAAATTTAAAAAACGCTAGTTCTTGGTCCTCCCTCGCTCAAGCTGGTAGTCCACAGAGTATACCCAACATTGGTACCAATAATCAAATGAAGCCGAAACCGGTCATTGATAGTTTCCAGGTGAGTTGTTCAAAAAGTTTGATATTTTCTATTTGTATTCTTAATATTTTCTCGATGAACTTTTTTTTAGGCAACGACGGACCCAAGTTCGTTTCCTAGAATTTAACTTGATAAGTTTCAGCTTTGAACTTAATCCCTACTATCCCTCCCTACTAATATTATAAATGCGAAAGTAACTCTGTCTGTCTGTCTTTCTGTTACGCTTTCCCGCTAAAACCTCTCAATTTGGCATAAGTATACGTTGAACCTCAAGAACGGACATAGGCTACTTTTTGTTCGAAAGTAAGGGGGGTGTGGGGGTGTAATGCCACCTTTGAAAGTTTATTTTTTAAGTAAGAGATATGAAAGTTGGCACAAATATAGCTCTATTAAAATAAAGACTACTTTTTGTTTCCAATATTAGGGGAGATAGGGGTAAAACCGACCATGAAAGGATGTAGTCCACGCGAACGAAGTCGCGGGCACAGCTAGTTTCAAATATATGATCAAATATCATATGCAATGATGTTAGAATCTCTAGAACCTTAGATGCAAGGCAACTTTACTTAACAGGTCACACAGAATAGATTGTGAATGGTATATTAATTTACAGGCATTCAAGAAACAAGCAAAGGAGAAAATTGACCGCCAGAGAGCTTTAATTGAACAGCAAGAATTAAGGAAAAAAGAGCAACAAGAAAGAGAAAGGCAAAGACAAGAAACGGAACGCCGACATCCTGAAGATGACAAAATGAGGCAAGTATTATTGGTGAGCCACCACCATGGGGTGTCGACATCCTGAAGCGTAAGGCAGTATTTTCAACAATTTATTCTTGCCCATATCATATTATGTTTTATTCTCCTTCCTCGGTTCTTCGGGTCATAATGACCCGAAACTGAAGTTTGACTCTCAATAAAAATAGTAATTATGAATATAATTTATTAAGACTTCATGACAATTATTAATTGGCTACTTGACAGTTTTTGAAAAAGTATTGTAAAATGAGCGCCCGTTCATTTTATATCCCAAGCAATTCGATTTATCTGGAAATAATCTAAATAACCAGAGAAAAATAAGATTTTGTGTAACACATTTAAAAAGCGCGCAAAAACGCCAAGTCACGTCACTGTTGCAATTATGACGTCAACGTCCTAGACAACGAACCGATACGCACAGGAACGACTTAATTTAGATAAACGGAAAATATTTCAATAAATTCTTAATACGATTAGAGACACAATAATTCAATTTAATCGGTAAAATAATCATTGTTTCGCCACAATAAAATAAATAATTTTCGCCGACAGCTGTCATTTCCGAATTGCAATGGTGGTTTCCGTTTCGGTTCTTTTGTTCCACAGATAAAAAAAGTAAAATTTATTTTGCAAAAATAAAATACTAACAATGCTTTTAATTAAAAAATAAAAATGTAAAATGATTACTTAACTAATAATATAAATAAATATAAACATATCTAACATTTTTCATATTTTATTGTTAACACTGTCAAGTAGCCAATTATGCATTCAATGTATATTGTTATAGTTAAATTATGGTAAAGTCTCTTATCTTAAGAAAATTAAGTTTTTTCCGTCTTAGGTTCCTCGGGGTCAATAATACCCGAGTATGGAAAAAGTCCTCGGGTCAGAAAAGCCCATGTATTGCAAACAATTCTCAAACTCAAATATTTCTTTATTCAAGTAGGTTACATGTAACACTTTTGAACGTCATTGAATACAATGCAAAGTGATTCTACTTCCGGCTCGGAACTTATATCTACTGAGATGACACTGGTAAGAAACTCAGCAGATAATGCTTTGGTGCATTCTAGGAACACACTTACGATTTGTAAGGCTGAAAATCACCAAATTGCGAATTTCAAGATTGATTTTATGCTAAAAAAAATTTCAAGCTATAATGATGACTCTTGGTGTATACTGTTGCAAAATTTGTACGTTAATAAACTTTGAAAGGGCAGCGCACAGAATTCTATACTTTTTTTGTAATATTGCTTTTTTTGAGTTCTTTTTTTATTTTTTTGTTTATCAGGAGTCTTCATTAGGCTGTAATTAAAAAACAACGAATTTGTCAAATAATTTAATGAAAAAATGTAAGTGAATCGTAATTGGGAACGTACCATCATGTCCGGGAACGTTTCCAAAATGACCGTTCTCGAAATGACGATTTCAAATAAGCGCGCGCTTTGATAATTCAGCAGCCATCTTAAATGCGACCTGACTTTGTCAATAGTATTATATTTGAGGTTACTTTGTTATTCCGGGTTGTAAAAAAGAATCACATCAATAATTAAATGTAAAAAACACGTTCACGAATTGACGGACTATTGATGTACGCTCTTCGAATAATGAATTGAAAGATACTTACCACTTAGATATTAATTTATTTGCCGATAAATATACTGACAGCCGGCTTTGTTGTTGTTTGCTTCTTCACTCACGGTTGACACAGAATATCTGCGTAAAACTTAAAACGATTTTTGTTCGGTTATCGATACATTCACTGAAATGACTTGCGCTATCGGACAAACTATTTTTGCAATTAAAAAAAATATATTTTTCAGTACCCTTTTCGAAACTAGATTTTGTATAAAAAATACGGTATACCAAGTAATGACAGAAGTTGAATTCCTTAAATTTTTTATTAATATTTTGGACTAAAGATCCTGCATTAGGACGCGTTCCCGGAATGACTTTCTCTGTATTTATATTGATTTAACTGAAAATGTACTTCTTTAATAAATTGTATTATTTGATGTACACACAAAACAGGTTAGTTGTAATATTTTATTAACTTTTCTTTCTCAATAAAGTCAAGATTTAAGGCATTAAATTACTAGCAAAGCCAATTCTGCACCTTGATGATTTTGAGCCGTAAATGTTAGTTATATCTCAATCACATAGTATGTTATTGTTGAAGGTACTTTGAGAATAATTGTTTATTTACATTTGTATGCGGGTAGATTATTAATTACAAGAAGTATGATAACTTTTATTTGATGCATAAATTTTTTGGACTTGACGTGTTCCGTTGGTGTTAGGAATGGCTCACAATTTGAACGATTGTGCGATTCCACATATTCTAAACTACTATATAAATTCCAAAAATAAAATAATTTGTGAAACCGAGAATAGTTTGGTCGAAAATCCATATTCAACCCAGTTTAGACAGTGAATATAATAGTGACGAAACAAATAGCGACGAAGAGCCTCTTTCAAGATAGGTTACCAATACCAGTGACAATGAAAATCAAATGCTATCAAAAAATGGTGAATTTGTACGTGTGGGTCAAGAACCCCATTAGAAGTCCGAGTAGTGCAAACCTAATAAAAATTACACCAGGCATTACGTGGTATGCTTTTAATCGCATAAATACATTTAGAAGTGCTTTTGATTTATTTTTAAATAATCATATAAAATCTATACAAATATTTTAGAAGGAATAATAGAAAGTTCTTCACGTTTCGGAAATCAATGGGAAGCGTTAGATGCATAAGATATGCAACATATTATATCCGAAACATTCTGAAATTTTGTGCCTTTCTTTTTGGCAGGGAATTTAATAAATGTGTTTCAGAAATAATTACATTTTGTTGTATTAAATTTGAAAAGATAGCTTCATATTTTTAAAATCGGGTCAACATGACCCGAAGGTCTTAAGTGCAAATAGTATTTAAGGAACCGAGAAAGGTTAATAACTTAGAAAAACTTAAGACAGTGTAATTCGGCTTTATTTGATCCTAATCTACATAGATAAATAATAAAGATTAATATAGAACCACAATGATAATACAAATCTAACTACTTATTTGAATTTTCCATCGACTTAAATGCCACAAAAAAACTGTGAAGAGATGGCCAATGCAAATTTATTGTAATTTTCCATTTAGAGTGGTACCAGGAGTTCGTAAAGCGGAGGTTGCATCGCCGAGCGTGTCGCCGGTGGCGCGCGCGTCCCCGCCGGCGGCGGCCGCGGCGGCGGCGGCGGCGGCTCCCGACAAGCCCGCCGCCAGCGAGCGCGAGCGGCTGCGCCAGCGCGAGCAGGAGCGCCGGCGCCGGGAAGCCGTGAGTTACCCTTTTATTGCATTACTAGCTGACCCGGCAAACACTGTTTTCCCATATAAATAATTTCTAAAAGTCTCGTGTTAGTAGTTAGTTACCATACTCCTCCGAAACGGCTTTGTCCAAAAAATAAAAAAACAAAGGTTAGGGGTGGATAACCCGTATCACTTAGGGATATAAAAAATTAAATAGTAGCTCACAGAATATGCATATAAAATTTCATAAAAATCGGTCAAACCGTTAGATAACATATATGCAACACGTCCTTATCCGCGTGCACACTGGTGAAACATAACGTGAAAATGATACTTTTCATGTAATTGAAACATTCCAAACTTCCTTCTACATTGGTGCAGTGAATATTAAAAGATTAAATACACTTTGCAACACATTTTGGGCACCTTGAGTGTCTTGTGCGCGAATTGTTGCTGACTACTAGGGGGCGCGCACTGTGCATTCATCGTAAACGTTTCATAGATGTGCTCGTAGACGAAAGGAACATTGAGATATAGAAGGAAACTGTATGGAGTGATTCCATCGAAAGGCACTTAGTTTCATAGTGGTTAACTGAAGCTTGTTAATTTGTCATATTTGCAGCAAATATGCAACGAAAGACTTAAATAGTATGTTACATTACACCTGTCGGTATGCACATTTACATCAGTCATCCATACTCAATCTTATCTGTTGATAGGCTATATTATGTGCTCCTTAGATACCATGTAGTAGATGACATAAGTTATAGTACTTTGGTGTAATGCCATCATTGCCATCCGAGGTTGTGGGATTGATTTCTTGTTAGGTCAATATGGAAAATTCATTTTTTTATTTTATATGCAGTAAGGATATTATGGCACCTCGTTGTTGGCTCACAAGTGCTAACTAACCTTGAAGTAACATGTACTTATAGTTGAGATGAGGCCTGAGCCTGATAGTGGAATTTAGATATGTAGATATTGCATGTTTGTCATGTGAAACAACTTTTAAACAAAGAAAAAAATTATTGGTTGCTGTAAGCTATGAATGACTGGCATATCATTTCCAATTTGTATGGTCTTTAATGGTTTAGTTTAAAATGTATCTTTTGTCTCGTCGCCGCCATGTCAGTTTTGTACTGGCCCTTACGAGCGCATCCCTCAAAACTTGACTCTAGGTCTAATTTAAATAAAAATAAGGCTATTCAATTTGTTATTTGTTTCAGATGGCTGGGCAGATAGATATGAATTTACAGAGTGATTTGATGGCGGCATTTGAAGAATCATTGTAATTGGTTTCAAGAATGTTAAAAATATGTACATATGAGTATAGTATAGTTATAAATATAGCAATGCAATCGATTTGTCTGGTGATGTGACACCAAAGTGATTTTGTGATCGTTTTGTGTGTGAAACATTGACTAACATGTGGTTAAGTGCTGTGAATAGATATACTTATTTTAAATTAAACTGTTGTACCATCAATCTAGACTTTGGTCGTGTTACTGGCCTTTTAGGGGGTTGCATTTTAAATAATGTGTATCATATAAGTTTGTATGTAAGTTCTTATAGTAAACAACTCTCTTTACATTCGTATGCCTATATATTTATATTTCGTTCTAGAAGTGTCTTCTACCTTCCGCAATTGTTATAGTAAGTACTAATAAATGATTAGTGTGGTAGTGATTGAAATTGAAAAGGAATCAGAAATGTTTTATTTTATGTAATTGATCAATAGACAATCAACTTAACCATGAAATTCGTTAACGTCTCTGCACACTTTCCCATTGTATGTTATAATTATTTTACTGTGAATAATTACGACAATATTATTTGATGTACCAATAAAACTTCTGTTCGTGTGCACCTAGCACTCATACATACAGTGAGTAAGGGTGTAGATATATTATATGTATTTATTAGTAGATGGAATTTCTGTTACGTATTCGATTTTCGATAAATATTGCTTAATGTTAGTAGATTTTTTATCAGCCTGTCACTTGAAAACAGATCAAATGTCATACATTTGATTTGAAATATATTTATTTTACATTGGAATATGTCTTTTTGTGTTTGTAGATAGCTACTCCAGTGAAAGAAATGTAGTAACACCAAATTTTTCGTACTCACTAAGGTGTTACAAATAAGAATTGATATACAAACCCATCATTAAATGTATAATTTAAGCGAAATTAATTTCAGTCATTTACTCCAAACTCTAAATCAAATGTAGATATGAAGTAAAATAAAAAATATATTGACATTCCATAACATACTGTTGTTTAAATTGATGTTATGATTGTAGTCCAATCTTGAAGATTTTTCGAGCACTTGTCTATAACAACTTATTCGTGGACAAGGGAGCTCCTAGTCCACACAAATAAGACTAAAAAATATAAGATTGAAAGATCAAGCTGAAAATAACTAAATTTGTGCACAATAGAATTAATAATACAATTCAAAGTTCTCCATTGTTTCGTTACATAACTTCCAAAAACCTCATGAGGTAAAAAATGATTTGATGAAATATGAAATAAAATTATAGACATGGCGAACTTTGTTCCGCCTTAGGCTGTACGCTAAAACTTATGCGGGTGCGCGGCACCCGTGCCCGTTCCGGACATCAGACGCAGGCTTGGACTGCGCGTCAGTCACCCGCCCCGTTTCTTACTGCGCCGCTAGTACAGTTTTGGCCTCGAGCGCGTATAGTGATTCGCGTAAAGGTGCTGTAATGGATTATTTGCTACGTTATTAATTGGCATCTATATCTTTGTACGATTCATTTCGCATATCCCATAACAAAGATTGTATTGATGGTCATATTGCTTTACATCCCGACGTGTACGGCTCGCGCGGTGCACGTCAGCGTTGGTCGCGTAACTGATTTGTAGAAACAAAATCCGAGACGCGCGCGTTTGCACCCGCCCTCCGCCGCGCGTGTTATAACGACTTAAGTCACATCTGATCCACAAAATGTTTCATCCGCGGATGAATCGCCACCCTTTACAAATTGTTAGGCGTCGATTCATCCGTACCTAAGTGGTGTCGTTGTATAACCCTTTCTCACACGCCCGCACCATGTAAGTATGTAGAGTTGTTACTATTTTTCGATACAGAATTACAGACAAGGGTGCGGGTCACCCCGCGAGTTTTAGCGTATGCCCTTAGAGGCAATAAATGAGCAGATTTTATCAAGGTATTTTTTTATTTCGATAAATTAATGTAAATTAAAGACGCAAATATGTCTATTGGTTACACTCTCTTCAATGAGATGCAAGAAAAAATAAAGCAGATGGCCTACCGACCCGTGAACATGACACAATTGATAATGGGATAAAAATGGATTTCCTAAATTTTAGACCACAAACTTTTAAGGATTTGTCTTGTGATTTGTTTATATGCTCATGGCGAATGCAAGTCTGATCAGAATATTGAGGTCGTTTAGACTCATGTTGATTGGAGTCATCGGGATCCTTGCAATGAGAACTTCCTCAATATCGAATTTTCCTTTGAGTATCGTCGCGTAAATCATTTTTCATCAATTTCCTTACCACCAAACGATAAAAAAAAAGTAATTCTAATCTACCAATTTTAGCTAAATCAGTTCAGCCGTTCTCGAGTTATAAATAGTGTAGGTACCTAACTAACACGACTTTCTGTTATATAGATTAGCTTTTTAAAAAATACATCATCAAAGTATACCTATATCCGTGCGACCTAGTGTAGGTTTAGGTAGAATTGGCTACTTGACAGTGTTAACAATAAAATATGAAAAGTGTTAGATATGTTAGCTTATTAGTTAAGTAATCATTTTATATTTTTACTTTTTAATTAAAAGCATAGTGAGTATTTTATTTTTGCAAAATAAATTTTTGTTTTTTTATCTGTGGAACAAAAGAACCGAAACGGAAACCACCATTGCAATTCGGAAATGACAGCTGTCGGCGAAAATTATTTATTTTAATGTGGCGGAACAATGATTAGTCTACCGATTTAATTGAATTATTGTGTCTCTAATCGTATAAAGAATTTATTCAAACATTTTTCGTTTATTTTAATTAAGTCGTTCCTATGCGTATCGGTTCGTTGTTTAGGACGTTGACGTCATGACGCGACTAGGCGTTTTCGCGCGCTTTTTAAATGTGTTACACAAAATCTTATTTTTCTCTTGTTATTTAGATTATTTCCAGATAAATCGAATTGCTTGGGATATAAAATGAACGGGCGCACATTTTACAATACTTTTCCAAAAACTGTCAAGTAGCCAATTATCAAACAACTGCTTCAAGGTTTCTGAATCGCTTTTTATTTGTACGTTTGTTAGTGCTTCCTCAGAGACACAATAATATGTTTATCATCATATTTCAGTTGAAGTCTTATTTTAATCTGTAATATAACGAAGTTAAAAGCTAAAGTAAATTGAAGTTATCGCTATTTTCTATACATAAATACATTCCTCCATTGCCACTGTGTAATTTCGTCTTTTGGACGATCGACTGTTTTTTTATAAAAGCACCACAGTAATCACGATGTTATCATCGTAATGTTACATCTTTAGAAAAGTAGGTACCTAAGACGTTTGCGTTTAAGCATTTATGACGACTTTTTGAATAGTTAGGTATACCTACCTAAGAATCGCCATTTCGGTACATCTGCAATTTTCGTCTGAAGTAATTTGTGATAAAATGGGTTTGTTAAAAAAAGGTTTTACCTTGAGTAATCATATTTGCAAATACGAAAACGACCGGGAAGTTTGAAATGTTACTTTTAACTTTAATTTAAACAAATTTAGTAATTTTCATAAGACATAAAACTAAATGATGATTAGGCAGCGGAGGTCGCTGTTGACAACTATTCGCAAGCAAAAGATTGGAATTACTTGATATTGGTTCCGCGCCCTCTTGCTTACTAAATAAATTCTTAATGTTGATTAAAATATTATAAAGTTTCAACAGTCAATGTTACGTTAATACCAAACTATTGGTATTGTAGGTAAGAAACCAAGGAAATATGGAAAATTAATGGATTTCCCACTGCTCAATCAACGCCCATTTGAGTTCATTCAAACATGACGTAGCAGGAGGATCTTTCCTCTTCAGCACATCCCACACGCGCTCAATGGGATTTAAGAAGGGGCTAAGCGCTGGCCAGTCCAATGTGGCGGTACCGACTTCTTCGAGGTTTTCAGTTGTTAACGCAGTGTGACAACGAGCTTTACCGTGCACACTGAGGAAGTCATCACCGATATATCCCTCATAAGGAACAATATGTCCCAGCAAAATATCGTAAATGTACCGGTCCGCAGTTAGACCACCTTGTCCTCGTCCACCGCCAGGTACGAAAAGAAGCTCGGTTTTTATGTAGAAGAAAATGCCGGCCGACATCATACAAGAGTTGTCATAAGCCACAGATTTCAGTTTGAGCGAAGCATTGCGCAATCTCTCCCCAGGCCGCCTGCAGACCCGACCTTCGGTCGCTACCGTGCGAACACATCCTGCTCTCATCGGAGAACAGGACTTGCCTCCATTGCTCAACCTCCCAATGAAGATGGGTGCGAGCAAATTGAAGGCGTACTTGTCGGTGAGCTGCCGTGAGTTTGTGGCATGTGGCAGGCCTGGTTTCAGATTCGTTTGCTTGAGTCGTCGACGTACCTACTGTCCACTAGCTGGCAGCTACTCCACGAACATATCTAAGCTTCTGTTGGACGTGGACACCATTTACATATCGATTTTAAAGAGAGGTTGACACCATAAAACGGTCACATCCGCTGGCTGAGACCTTCTTTGTAATGGGTCTATGATTTGTGCTGCTTCTGTAGGTGCTGTCTCTATTGTCGTACACGGTAAAAGGTCAAAAGTAGCCGTGATGTGCACCGATCAACGTGTAAAAGTCGACCGATGATATCCGATATAATATGGCGCTCTTATAGATTCAAGAGTAGGTCGCAACTCGCGACGTATCAAACTATTGAAAATCGAAACACGTCTTTTTCGTTATTCCTACTTTTGATCCGGAATTGCTTCTTAAATACTGGTTTGATTTTAATGAATTCGGTATCAGTTTACCTTTTTAAATGATGTCATTATTATGATTGTTAAAAAAATATTAAGTAGGGGAAGGTAGGGTAAGACGGGGACCTTAAGGTAATTCATCAATAAAACCCTCTATTTTTTATTACACAAGTGAGTAACTTCTATAAGGTTAACAATAGGTCTTTCTTTATTTAATTATAATCAGGCAAAATAAAAATGTCTTGTCATAGAAATATCAACTTGAAAAAAATATCATAATCTCCCAGTCTATCCCCACCGATAGGGTAGGTACCCCCTAGGATAAGATGGGGTATTATATATTTAATCGTCTTCACCACCGCATTTTACATTTGAGGCAGTGCAGGTGGCAGTTTGGTTATCATGAGCTGACGGAATTATTAATGGTTTAACTGTCAGTGTTGGTTGCGATGTTGCTGCTAACGATGAACATATTTAAGTATCCATACTAATATTATAAATTCGAAAGTAACTCTCTCTCTGCCTGTTAGTCTGTCTGGATTTCCCGCGTAAACCACTGAACCGATTTGGATGAAATTTGGTATAGTTATACGTTGAACCTTTAGAACGGGTAGGTATAGGCTACTTTTTGTTTTTGAAATAAGGGGGGATGGGTTACCCCACTTATTAAAATAAGGGGGGTGGTTATGGGGAGGTGTTTGTTTACATACCGCTTTATATACAAAAATAATCGTGTTTATTTTTTAAATCATGTTTATTTTTTAAGTTAGCGATATGAAATTTGGCACAAATATAGCTTCAAACTTAGATTAAAATATGGACTACTTTTTGTTTTGAATATGAGGGGAGATAAGGGTAAAACTGACCATGAAAGTATATTTAGTAGCCCGTCATGTTAGTGATTGTCTGTCTTGCCAATAATTCAAAGTTTGGCTACTTGACAGTTTTTGAAAAAGTATTGTAAAAAGTGCGCCCGTTCATTTTATATCCCAAGCAGTTCGATTTATCTGTAAAAATGTAAATAACCAGAGAAAAATAAGATTTTGTGTAACACATTTAAAAAGCGCGCGAAAAAGCCAAGTCACGTCACTGTTGCAATTATGACGTCAACGTTCTAGACATCGAACCGATACACATAGGAACAACTTAATTTAGATAAACGGAAAATGTTTTAATTAATCCTTAATACGGTTAGAGACACAATAATTCAATTTAATCGGTAAAATAATCATTTTTTCGCCACATTAAAATAAATAATTTTCGCCGACAGCTGTCATTTCCGCATTGCAATGTTCTTTTGTTCCACAGATAAAAAAAGTAAAATTTATTTTGCAAAAATAAAATACTTACTGCATTTGATTAAAAAATTAAAATGTCAAATTATTACATAACTAATAAGCTAACATATCTAACACTTTTCATATTTTTACAGTTAACACTGTCAAGTAGCCAATTGTGTACTGATAATTTTAGTGAAATGGCTAGGCTAAACCATATTCCAAGCGCTGAGCTGCAGACGCAACAATAATTTACTGCATCTGATTGTGTTAGGTTATAGAAAAAAAACAAACTAGCACGAAATAAAACTCTTAAATCCAATTGGAATTATAATATATCACATTCCTCGATCTGTACAACTAAA
Organism: Glyphodes pyloalis; assembly: GCA_037074685.1. Classification (NCBI taxonomy): domain Eukaryota; kingdom Metazoa; phylum Arthropoda; class Insecta; order Lepidoptera; family Crambidae; genus Glyphodes; species Glyphodes pyloalis. Next base: position 6,327,879 of record JAYKKO010000015.1, on the reverse strand, counting down.
TTAGACTACAGACAAGCGCTTATATATATATTATTACATTATATGTATATTTAAATATAAATTCATGTAACAGCACATCACTAGGACGCGTTGGAGTCCCACTCGATGAGGTAGGAGGGGGGCAGGTCGGGCGCAGCGCGACGCGCGAGCACGCGGAACGTCTGCCCGGCGCGGAAGTACGACTGCACGCTGGACTTGAGTGCGCTCAGCTGCTGCGCGGCCGCCTCCACGCTACTGCTGCTGCCCTTGTGCGGGCTCAGCTGCAAGCTCCGAACGCTGTTGTTGCTGCTTGCGTTGTTGCTTGTATTCCGACGTGAGTTTTCGTAGTAATTCTTCTCCTGCCTCTGTCTCAGTCTTCTGCCATGAAACTTCACGCTGTTGTGTGCATTCGGTGGAGTGCCTTCTACGTTCTCGTTTTGGCTCTGAGGCGGTTTATTGGCGTCTTCGGGAAGGGGGCACGATTTGTTTAACTAGAAAAAAAAAAAGAACAAAACATTTATTGCATGTTGTGTTTCAGTGGATGAAACAGTAATGCAGGATCTTTAGGAAAACACACCCTAATCATTTGCACTAAAGACAATGGGGACGTAAAGTAGCTTAATTTGACGACACCATTTTCATAAATTTTATGATCATAGATGTATTAAATTGAAGGTGGTAAGCCCCAAAAAATCAGAAACAAAGAAAACCAATTGTGTTTGACTTTTAAAAGGAGATTCGGCCTTACGAGGATATACATAAAGAACTCTAAAGCGCCGATAAATTAAGCATTGCATTGTAAACCGAAGTATCTTACCTGCATTTGTAAATATTTCCTAGGTCTTCGATGTTTCCTACGTTTTACTTCACCATTAGGCAATATTACTATGTCCTTTTCACTTAGTTTCCTCTTCAGAGGTCTTATGAGGGGTCCCATCATTGGATTTAATTGTACAGGTAGAGATAATCTTGAATGAAAATGAAATTGTTTGCCATTTTGTTTGCTATTTTTACTAAACATATTTAGTGCAGAGTTAAATGCCTTCGATGGGTATGTGTTCTGCATCAAAAATGGATTATTTTTGCCTTGAAAGTCTTTCAATGGTGGAATTATAGCGTCTAGTGTGCCTCTGCTAGAAGTCTCGTCTCCCGACGACTCAATGTCATGGGTGAAGTTGCTGCTGTAAGGAGGCGGACTATCCATATGTTGCAGCGACATTATTTTGGAATGTTCAATAATGTTTTTAGTAGATAACTTTGACACCTCTAGATTCATAGTAGCTATTCTTGTTGAATGCGTGACAACATTAAAAGTGCTAGCACTAGTTTTGCTATCGTTATTATCTTCAATACTGTCTTTGGGTATTTTATCTAACTTTACAGAACACGCAACTAGTGACGTGTTCAGCGATGGCACGGAAGGAGTCTCACATACAGATTTAGCTTCATTAGTCTCAGTTTCGATTAGTGGGGATACTTTTTCTAATTTATCGTCATCTTTGGCATCAGATTTTCTAGTAGTAGAACATGCAGCTGGAGATCGCTGCTCTTCATTTTCGGAAGGTTTAACAGATTCATAGGAACTAGTGGAGTCATTTTCTGAGTTTGAATTAGAATTGAGATTTTCATGAAACCGTTTGCCCATCATTAGATTCAACCAGTGACCATCTACTGGTACAATCATACGCTGATTATGATTCTTATAGGAACTTTTATCTGTGTTACTGCTGGATGGTTGTAAGCTGAAAAAAGATAATGATTAATGAGTAAGTGAAGAATAAACAAGCATAAATGCAGTACTAGGATTAAACAATACCTGTCATCTACGATGGATTGCGCTTGTGGTGAAGGTGACCGTGAGAGAAAGCGAAGCCTAGGTGCATATTCTCTAACCAACTCATCGCTCAAAGGATCTCCTTTCTTTATCTAATAAATTAAACAGAATTTGTGATTAGTGGATGCAAATATAAATGAGTAGATAAACAACTAATTTGTAAAATATAATAAACCTTCACAATGGATCTACATCCACCGTGAAGGTTTATCATATTGGACTACTCCAAACATATTATTTAGTCAGAAAACGATGTTAAAAATAAATGTCAATCATAAATAGTAGCAATTGTAACTAAAGACAGATTTTTTATTAATTGAAAAAGGAAGTAAGTAAACGGTCGGAAAATATATATATTTTTTAAATATTTATGAGTTTGAATATGTAATAATACACTACAAAATAAAAAAGGCAAATAGGCGAATGGTTTATATGATCCAGTTAAATGTAATCAGCTCTGAATGTTACATCTCGAAACATTTCATAAATTCTAAATAATTAGCACATGATCATCGTTACTTTATAAGAATAGTGGTTTACTTCACGATCTGCCACATTTCTTAACTTTGTATTACGCATATTATTTTTATTGTATAGTGCCTTGACGGTCGTACCTGCTCTAAGGCGGTGAGTTGCATAGGGGGCGGCGGCGGCCGGCGCAAGCGCAGGCCCCAAATGGTGGCGCGCTTCTTCATTTCCCTCCCGCACTTAAACCGTTTGCGAGACGACGTCAACGCCGTCAGTATCTTTTCACGGCGCTCGTTTACCGGAGTTCGCCACATCTAATAATTAAAAACGGGTGTATTGCTTAGATATTCACCTAAAAAACGCATATTGTTAAAACATTTACAAAATGACAAAAGAAAAAGATTCAGCTCATGCAACAGGTGGTTATTTTCTTTTACCAATATATGTATGCATCGTTTTAATTTTTTTTTCCACACATCACATTCTATGTACACTCTAATTTTACACATGCATATGACGATATCTTATATTGATAGGTCAAGCAATAGTATTTTTATTTATTTTCATTCTGATTGTTAACATGCTTGGAACAAATACCTGCTCTATTGAGTATTGCTTCCGTTTCTTTTTTTTTACTCTTTTTCTTATCCTTAATCTTTGTATTTCTGTAGCCACACGCTTGTGAGGAGAAATAACAAGAGCCCTAACTTCGGTTATTTTTCCAAGCAGGAGGATTCCGCCAGAATACCACCGCTGTTGCGGTGTTAGAAATAATGCCGTAGCAGCATTTGTTGGGTCAATAAATATATTTTCATTATATTATATTTATTGTAAAGTTTTTAATAATGCAGCAATTATTTATAAATATTAGGGTGCACCAAGTAGTCCTCCCCTCGACCATCCCGGGGGGAAGAGACCGGACTGCGTATTAGCGATCACTCCGCCGGTGGTGTTAGTGTTAGACCCAGGTAGAATCACTTTGCATTGTATTCAATGACGATTCAAAAGTGTTGCATGTAACCTACTTGAATAAAAAAATATTTGAGCCGGGTATCCCACAGCACCATCATTAAAAGGCGATGAAGTCCAACCGGGGGATTTAGTTTGTAGTCTCTAGTCTCTGCCTTTCACGAAGCAGAAGAGTCCCACACACGCCGTTATCTTCCCTCAGATGGCGGTACGGCTCGGCAAAATTTCCTCATGAAAAAAAAAAGTGTGCACCAAGTACCTTCTCTGGCAGCTGCAGGGCGTGCCAGTTGTCCATGATGTAGGGCATGATGACGGTGTCGAGGTCGAAGTAGTTGGGCGCGTTGTAGGCGGTCAGGTTGTAGAGCGCGAGGTGCGCGAGGTCCAGCCAGCACAGCTCGAGCCGGCGCAGGTACTCGCCGCCGCCGTTGCACGCGGCGCACGCGAATATGTACAGCCTGCGTACACATACACATTCAGCTCATATGTACCGAAGGTACTGCTATCATCCATTCATTCTAGCCTACCTGAGGTAGCTTCATTTGCTTTATATAGAGACTATTCATAAGTATTACTAATGTAATCTATACGAATAAAGAAAAATATTGACTTCGACTATAATATTCCACAAATGTCACAACATTTAACCAAAACAAAATCTTGCAAAATTGGGTCTACATACTGACTTTTCATAATATTTAAAGCATCATGAAGTATTTCAGTCTTATATTTTTTAAGCTATTTATTAGGAACAGCTTGCAAGATGTTTTTTGATAAATTTACTCAATTTTGCAGATAAAATACCTATACAATAAGGTGTTAAATGAAATAAATATTCCATTTTAAACAACTAGTGGCATAATATCAGTGGTTTGAAGTGTCAGGAACGCGTTTGCCAACTAAAATGTAGAACCTTAGGGATATAAGGAAACCTTAGAAATAATCGCATTTATTAATAATTACAGCCTGTTAATTAAAGTATAGCTTATATTTTAAAACAAATTAACTTACTTATCACCCGCATACAACGGATATTGTAAACTGGACACGCATCTCTGATGGAACCAACGAGTACACCGGCAGCATAGCAACATCTGTAAATGTTTTGTTTCCTTTAAAAACCAGCATGATTCTGATTTCCCTCACACAGTTAAGAATCTTCAAATACCTGCGCAAGCCAATCGCTCTTCTCTCCACAGTAACAGTTGGATTCATTTTGATCCTTTCCCGCTTCGGACGCCGTTGAGGATGCAGTCTGTAGGAAATTATAGAACTTAAGATTGGATTTGTTATCAACATAAAACAGATTCAATCTCCATTGAATATCCTTCGGTAGTGTAAAGAAAAGCATGTCATTCCGATTATTTATTATTTAATGAATTGTGTCTTAATTTGGCGTAGATTTGGGCACTAACATTTAATAGTGAGTGATAAATAATATCCTATTAATATTATAAATGCGAAAGTTTGTTACAATGTATAAATAACTAATTAATAAATAAATGCGCCAGACAATCACACCAATCACCTGGTCTCAAACTAAGGTTTTCCCTTGAATATGAAGTCCTATGAGCACCAGACGTGACGACAACTAAATGGAGGCGTCATCCCAGCACCCAGACCCAAGTCAATTAAGAAAAGTTCGTTTTTCAAATTAGCCTGACCGGGAATCGAACCCGGGATCTTTCGCGTTTTTGCCGCCTACCTTAGCCACTGCGCCAATGAGGTCGTCTCCAGATGTTTGTTACTCTTTCATGCTCAAACTACTAAATGGCATTGGCTAACATTTGGTAAACATATTAACGATATACTATATTATCGTATAGGGTACTTAGTTCCCAAAAAAAACGCGACCGAAGTCGCAGGCAACCGCTAGTAATCTATAAGAGAGCCGTGAGAGAGATGCTCGAAACCTAAAAATAAGAACTTAAATGTACTTGAAAACAAAATAAGTACTTTGTGTTCCCTTCATATACACAGTCCCTGAGAGTGTTGTAGTTGTTATACTCCTCTTGGTAATACGTCATTTACTTCTTGCTGAACATAAAGCTAGAGAAAAAACTCTAGTACTTATTTCAAGTGATCACACCCATTTGTCAGTTTTGTTTATTAAACAATTACTACAAACAATAGGAAAATTGTGGTGGAGGCGTCAAAATTTACATTTAAGAATAAAAATTGCATCAATTTGTTATGGTATGCTTAAATTCTCGCAGCTGACTTGAGGAATAATTTTTAGCTTAATTTTTTATTGAATAAGTTATCATGACAAAAAATCCTCGAATATCTCATTTTGTAAAACACATTTTTAGTACTGCCTAAAACACTCTAAACAAAGGTGAATCTAGGGGTTACGCCATAATCGTCTAAATATATATTACTAGCGGCCCCGGCGTACTTCGTTTCGCCTTAGAGGATTTTCACGCTTTTCTCTTGAAAATTTTCCTGAATTTTCTTTGCTATAAACTTTACAGTGCCCGAGACCTTTCCAACGAATGCAAAACCGTGAAAATCGGTTCGTGCACTCTGGAGTTATAGCGTCAGGAAGGAAAACCCGACTTATTTTTATATAGTAGAAGATATGCCTACTCATAATTACCAATCTTTTAATGAGAAAATTCTAAAGCTTGACATTATCTTTCATCCATTCCATAATTTTAGTTTCAGGACAAAGTTTATGGTAACTTATTCATAAGGATAGCAATTTTTTTCAAGTATTTGAGCAATTTCCATAAACGTGATCATAAAATAAGCCTGTTGGGCTTTATAGCTCTTTATTAAACATGGTTAGCCCTGAAAAGAACTGTTGATTAGCTCTGAGAAGAACTGTTGTTTAGCTCTGAGAAGAACTATTGCGCAAGTGTAGTTTTAAGAACGAAATCTAAAAAAAATCGCAGGAAAATTATTAGACTTCGCGCACGACCGCTGCGTAGGGAGCCGACCACGCGTCTGAGCCGCGCGGGTACCTTACTCATACACACGCGCACCCCCACCTTGGTGACGCTCACTTCGCAACGGGCCGTGCAGCAGAAATCGTGATATTTTAATTTCGCCATAACTTCGAAACTAAACATCAAATTTTAATCATTCAAAGACCAAATATCATTTACATTAACTGTACTTAGTGATGAAAGAAATTATTTTGATAAGGATTAATAGAATGAGTAAAATAAATGCGTTTAAAAGTAGTCCAAAAAATTTCAAGATTTTTGATTTAAAAATGGTTGTTGTGCCTCACTCGACATAGATAGGTATAGTGTGTCGCGGAGTTTTTTGTAGATATTTATAAGATCTACAATTAATTAGAACATTTCATAGTTCTATCTTTTATAGTTTAGGCAGCGTACGCAAAATAAGTAACTTTTCTGGTTGATTTTTTACACCTTGTGTCCAAAAAACCCAAATATATTACGGAACCCTATTTTTTTCCAAAATAAAATTTAGCCTATGTTACTCGTGGATAATGTAGCTTTCGAATAGTGCAAGAATTTTTGAAATCGGTCCAGTAGTTTTTGAGCCTATTCATTACAACCAAACAAACAAACAAAGTTTTCCTCTTTATAATATTAGTATAGAAGTATAGACTAGTATAGATGAAGCCAAAGGTTTCTAAAAAGGTTTTCATCACAAAAAGTTGCTCATATTCAATGTATTTCAAATTGTATTTTTATTTCACAATAAAATAAAATATGAAACATCGAATACTTGGAAAATAGCTTTGCCTACTCGAATTGAGAAGTAAATATAAATAGAATTATAAAATATTTATACATCACATACATTGCTCAGATTCTGTGGTAAGATGCTAAAGTACTTGTGGTGCAGAAATCAGAAAACACGATGGTTCCATAACACCCAGACTCAAGATAATTTTTTCGGCCGGGTATCGAACCCGGGACTTCAGAGATGGTGCGACCCACAAACGCAAAGAGGAGTTGTAGCCTCCTAGAGTAATAACCTCTGTGACGGGAGATTTTTACGGAACAAATACTTACGTCACATGGAGGGGTGAGTTCCTGCTGTTGCCTGCGTTGCTGTCCTCCCTTAAATCTAAACAGATCAGATCGCTTCAACGCTCGATTCTCGGCTGCAGCCACTCGATACCTTTGGTCTACGCATCTCTTGCAATGCCATGAGGCGCCTGAAAATGAATAATCGTTACAGCTTGGTAGTTTTTCTCTTTTTGCTTATCAGGATGAAGTGGACTTCGATATCAGTTGTATTGTTTCAGAAAGTCTGTGAAGGCGATGTTGAATTTTCGATATAGGTTAACTGGGTACGCGCTCCGAAAATATTATGACTCTAATCCTATTGGGATATAAATCAAAGTTGAGACAGCCGCCTTAATATGTCCCTTTTTATGTGTCCTCAGAAACTGCCGTGCTTGTGTTTGACTCTCTCACGCAAAAACTACAAGGATAAATTACAGACTAGAATAACACATATAATACTTTTTATCACAAAATAACGAGCAAATCACGCTAAACAGTTAGTAGGGTCATAAATAAAGAAGTTTTTTATTTATTTATAAACATATAAACATTATCATTACATGCTAACCCGAATACAATTATGTCGTTTTTGATGCTATATTAATAGCCAATCTGAAGACCTCATCCAGCCAACTATAAAATAAATCAGATTTCTCTGCCATGGCATTGAGCAACCGAAGCGCTCGTACGAGTGGCGCCCGCTGCAGCAGCGCGGTGCGCGTGCGCGGCACGTGCAGCAGCGAGGGCCGCCGCCGGCGCATCGAGTTAAGGTACCGGTGTTTGAATAGTGAAATGCGTACCATTGATCCATGATTCCACGGGCGGCGAATGGCACTTGGCGTGATAGCCCCGTCCGCACATGTCGCACGCGATGATCGCGTTGGCGGCGGGGCTCGCGGCCGACTCCTCGCGCCGCTTGCACACCACGCACATGATGCGTCCGTCGTCGGCCGGCGGCGCGCTCAGCAGCTTCAGCGTCGACACCGGCGCCCACGAGTGCGTGCCGTCCCCGAACTTGATCAGGCATCGCGCTACGCCTGTGCCCACCTCGCATGAATCGTTGTCGTTGCTTGTGCTCAATTCTACTATAGTCCCTAGGGAAACAATTCACGACGTGAGACAAGAACTCGAGACAATTTATAAAAAAGGCGATCGCGCCATCGCGAATCCGAGACAGAGTCAACTTGCATTTAGCAAATAAAAACAAATACTCCAGAATTATGCGAGTCTGCTAAACAGCTACACTGCAAGCAAGCTTGCTTAACGCAGTTTAATTCGCGTAGAGTGAAAGGAAGTAATAGAACCAAACCAAAGGTATGTCACTAGAAATTAAGCAAACCATCTAACCAAGGTATTTAATAATTTAAATACCTTGGTTAGATGGTTTGCTATGTCTATATAAAGCTATTAAGCTTTATATATGCTAAAAATATACTATGTTATGCTAAAAATATAACAAAATTTACTTGTGTTCGTACAATACAGTTATCTTGTTAAACAATACAGTTGATTGGGTCTTAAAATAAATATTTCCAAAACTTGGACTTGATTTTTTGTTGAAACACTTTTAAATCTATGTAATTTAAATTGTTGTATAAACTTAAAAGTGACTACCACCAATTCTGTTTGATCCTAAATAAACAACTTAATGGCCCAATGAGTACTGACCCTGCTGTCAGCCCCTAAGGTTTTGGTTTCAATCCCCACCCAGGACAAATATTACTGTGATGAACATTAATATGTATAGGTTAATCTACGAAGGGGAATATTATAAGGTAAAATTGGTAAAAACAATTGAAAATATGAGTCAAAATAGCCCAAAATTATCAATTTGGGAATTAGATCAAGTCCTGTTAACTATCAAGGTTAACCAAACTTTTGAATTGCCAAATAGGTCCTCCTAAGTACATTTTGCTTAAATATATATTTGAAGAAACTAAGAAAAAACAAACTTTTTGGTAAAGGCTAAACAGTCACTGAATTAAAATTCTTGGACTTACATGACTAACAATCATTTAATTTTAAGATACCAACCTAAATAATACCGTCCATCTTTATTGTGGACCAGGACATCATCCCCACAATGGAATGGGTTGGCATTGTTTTTCTCCGTGTTGGTTGTAGAGTCTGGCATGGCATCCTGTCTTTCTTCTTCTTTTTTTTCATTCTTTTTACTAGCACATGGTGTAATCGTCTTGTCAAGGTCGCTCAGCAGAGCATCGATCAGTGACAATTGTGTGGTGACCTCTTTGAAAAAAAAAAATAGATTGTTGTAAATTTAAGGTCCATAAGATAACATTTTTCGTATGCTGTATGGGTATTCTATTGTATATATCAATCTAGTAACCTAATGGCCGCACGTTACTTTGTAGTACAAAGTTTGTACATGTGTAGATAAATTTTAACACCTTGGGTTACATTACATTATTTTAGTTTTTTTCTAGAAATGAATATAGCCTATGTTACTCAGAGTGAAAATTGTGTTCCAATTGTGAAAGTATTTTTGAAATACTGTGCTGATTTAATTTCATCACAAACAGACACATACACAAAGCTATAAATTATGTATGTGTACCTATATTATAGTAAGATAGTCTATTATGAATACATACATGACCTCCTGAAGTTAAGGTATATCTTATCTAACGCCTTTAAGTAATATAAGGAAGAAAAGAAATATGTGATGAAATGCAAAAAGTTTTAACTTTATTATTGCTAATTTATGCAAGTGTTTAGGCAAACAGTCTTAAATTTTCTATATAAATTCTACACAGTTACAACAAAACTCTACAGTGCATATTGTCTCTACTGGCTTAAATGATAATAATTATATATACTCACTTGTAAAATTATTTCCAATCCAAATGAAAAGCAGACAAATAATATTTTCTATTATTAAAATGCAAAAGATAAAATTATGGGGAAATAAATAATTATTTAAGCCTTAAAATAAATTTGAGTGCCTCATATACAACTTAATTTATGTTATCTTCATACCAAGATCAAGGATTACAGATAAAAATAGTACTAAGAGTATATAAATTAAATAGGATTTGTGTAAAATATACTTTTAACTCACTTAAAAAAGGTTTTTTCTATGCACAAATCTATATTATATTTATAATATGTAACTACATTTTCTATTCTTTATACCTATGGAATTAAGCAAGTGTATTTAGTTATTTGAACATTGAACAGGATTTTTTACAGATTACTCAAACATACATTTATAAACATATAAGCTTATTTTTCAATTGTCATTATTTAGGACATTATTCCTGATAAACATAACCTGGAAACATATAAGAATAAACTACATGTGTTTACTTTTTCTTTATTCTGATGACTTATATTTTTACAAAAAAATACAGGAAAGCAATTGACTTTTAATAAATTATTGATTATCACTAATAAGAGGATTTTACCTTGCAGGATGATAGTATTAATTATGTAGCTTTTTTGTTCAGATGATGATAAATAATGTTTGTGATAATAAATATGCTAAACTCTACCAAGGTGTCTATAAAATTATTTGCTTACAAAGTGTCATCACATACTGTCATCATTTCATCTTATCTGTCCCTGTCTCCCATGATGTCTATAGATTAAGCACATAGGATAGGTACATAGGTTGCGGGGAATCATATTTTTCGTAGTAGGTAGGATTGGTGTAGTTAATTTAGGATATAATCAATCATTAATGCTTTCAATACTAACCATTTTAAAATGGTGCTGGATATGGTTGGTATTAAGTGTAATAAATTTATTTCATCAATGTAATCATAAGAATATATCATGCAAAATGTATGATAATGTGAATTCATTGAAAGGAGTTTCATTACAAGAGTGAACATATTGATAAACATCCTTTTTACTTCAATTGAAATTCTGTCAAATTCATTAAATGTCGCCGCACTCAAGAAGATATATCTAATGGTGAGTAAAAGTACAAAAATACGTAAAGTTACCTGAATTCTACTTAACTATTGGACGGGAAATGGCTTTATCAATTTGGTTGCATGGAGACACATCATTTCGATACTATTTGCTACAAAACTAACTTACAGCCAACGCCAAAAAACACTTGGCGTTCTGTTTTCTTTACCTAATAAGATACATTGTATGTATTAGAAAAGATACACGTTGAGACGTGCAAAGCGATCTTCAAGAAGATTTTGAGCAATTAGGTATGTATTTGATGTCAAATATGCCACGTTTATAACATTTACTTACCAGCGTTGATGTCCATCTCAATAGGGTGATTAACTCATAAAAATATTTTGTAAACCATTTTAAATTCCTTTTAATTCTATTAGTGAAGTACAAACACGAACAGGATTGGCGCTATTGCGGCCATTATGATAGTCAAACGTTTCACAGTTTTCCCGCGGTATAAATTTAATGATAACTATTGAAACCGTTTGTTCAATAAGTTATAAATATATAATACTTCATGAATTTTTTTACTAATTAAAGTATAAATTAGGACAAAAACTAGTCTAAATTCATTGAAACTAAAAAATAACCCTATAAATTTATACAAGCCCCTCAACCCGAAATTTTACTACAGCGCCGCGTTCCGTGCAATGCACTACAAACAAACAAGAATTGCGATCACGTCTAGATCTGTCTTCTTTCAATGCTTTGAAATAGACAGAGGCAGGTAATAACTCTACAATAAAAAAGGTTTGCAGTAACTTGAAACGGAACGTTCTTCGGTGTTGCCCACTGAGTAAAAAGTACTGGATAGGTTTGGTCCTGCGTTTGGTTGACAGCCCGATAATAATATTGTATCTTTAATATTATTATCGGGCTTTCAATCATATAGTGCGCTTTGTACGTACCCAATGACTAAAGATTAACGATTCTTTATAATATAAAATTTATATAAAATAGGAGAGTAGACCAACTAAACGTTATTCAGTTGTTTCAAACGTTATCAGTGTATTTAAAAGTCACGGATGTAAGTTATTGTATGCTTTAGTTACTTTATATACGTTAAACCACGTAAATGCAATAGCATTTGATTATCTTATTTTTAAGGTTTATCCACGTGATAAAACTATTTTTATGTGCATAAAAATGTTTGGAGAAGGGATTTTTGCTGATTTATTAAAAAAAACGTTTGATAGTTGACTATCATCTGCCTAATAGTTAGGGAGGCGAATAGGGGAATTTTCGGTAATACTCGAGCGAGGCAGTTTAAGATATGAGAGATACCTTAGACCTAATAGAACAACCTTGTAAAGTATTTAGCTCTATATGTAGTGACGCGCGCCTAGGATAGACGATCAGATTAGTAAAAAAATCGATAGTCTGAAATACTCGAGCGCGTCAGATTAAGATATTGAAGGTTGATTTTAGTGTTTTAAGACTAAATGTAACTAATCTCAATCTGACAATAAGTCCTTGACGCCGCCGAGATATAGGGTCGCGAACTTGTAAAAAAAACGGTAATGCGGCATTCTCGCGATTTTTATTTTTTTATTTTGAAGAATATAATCTAAAACTTACTAAAAATACAAAATCTGCCGGTTTCTGCATGACCGGAAGTGTGGAGGGGCCATTTTGTCTTCCCAAAAACGCGTTGCGGCATATAAGTCGCGATCGATACATTTTACAAAAAAAAGTTTAAATAAACAAAAAAGATTTTAGTGTAAAATTTTATTTTACACTAAAATCTTTACATTTTTGTCCAAAGTTAAAACTTTTTGACTTGAAGCATCATAAAAACTCAAACACCCGGTTTTTTTAATATATCTCGAAAACGGAGGGTGTTTAAAAAAATCGATATGAAAAAACGATGATTAAATTATGTGACTTTTATTATGTCACAATTGTTTAAAGTTTAAAAGGATATTGAACCTCTTTTAGGATGCATTGTTTGTGTTATAAAAAAAGGGTTCCGAATGTCAAAAATGGCATCTAATAATCAATTTGAAATATAAAAGATGTATCGCTAATTTTCTTTGAAATAAACACAAATTGTAAATATTCAGTAAAATACGTATTTTATTATGTAAACATAAGATCGAACAACAATTTTTTTTTCTAAAGTTTCTCGACAATTTTGTTGGACTCGGAAAAAGTTACGCGTATCTGTATACAAAAGTATTATTAACATGTACAGTTTCATGTATGTATATTATTCAATAGCCTGTTGATCCTCAAATTGTTTTTTGGACGTACCGTAAGCAAAACGAAGTGAACAATTGAAGCAAAAAAGAGAAATTTGCCTTAAACATGTAATGCAAACTGAGCGCTTCGCGGAAATATGCCGTGCTACCAGTATTTTTCCTTTATTTCGCAACATTGATGGTGGGGAAAGAAGCGGTAGAAGGGAATTTTCGGTACACCATGTACACACACGGTACATAATATTTGTTTATGGTCCCCTACCGTAGACCTATGTGCCCTCAGTATGACGTCGATTGAAGAGAGAAAAGACCCAACGGTATATTTCTCGAATGTGCTGGAAACTAGAAAACCTTTTTCGGTCAGATTAGGAGCACCCACCAACATTATTCATTAAGAAAATATGAAAAATCAGTCAGATTAAGAAAATATGCTTTCAGGATACCGAGATAAACCTCTCCTATAAAAATCTGACGCGCTCGAGTATGTCAAGAAAACTTTTTTTTTCTGCATTTTCAAAAATTTATCGTAACTTATCGTCACGCTGAAATCGTCCGTTTTTTTAAAGGGAGCCTCCTTGGGGCCTACTTAACACCCCTTCCGAAAATCTGACGCGCTCGAGTAATTTTTTTTTTCTGCATTTTTGACTACTTTATATGCCTACCGCCCACGCAAACCGGCAGATTAGTATACCTCAGAGGCACTTGGGGCATACGTAGTATGAATATCTGACGCACTCGAGAATGCCCAAGTAACTGTCTTTTTTAAACATTTTTGAAAAAACCGCACACGCCAAACCCACCGCTAAAATGGTTTTTACCATACGAGCTTTTCTTTTCGAAATTATTTTATCTTTCGTTTTTGATAGGTGTCGACGGCGCCGCGGCGCCGTTGAATTACGCCATTTAGCTACCTCGCCTTCCTAACTATAATGTGTGCGTCAGGATTCCGGGTGTATTTTTCAGATTGGCCTAAGCATGTTGCCATCATTTGGTACGTTCTGTATACTTTTAGTACTACTCCTTAAAATCTGTGAACGGTCGACAGCATGTTTATTAACTATTCTGTGGACATCTCGTCAAGGTAATCCACTGGGCACTGCGGTTTGATATTAGTTCTTATGCGCACGAAAAGGACGGTACAAAGTGTGTAGTCTGACGTACGTTAATTATTTTAAATATTAGGTACACTAAACGCTTTAAACTGATGTCAGAACCGTGGGTGTACTGTAAACAAATCAATCAAATTTCTTGCATGAGACGACCAAACTATAGATGCTGTTAACTGGCTGATAGTACATCACACTCATATTTTTAGCCAATCAATAGCAGACGCATCGTTTTTTATTTACTTTTGTTAAAATCACGATAAAATTTTCTCATACGGCGCATCCTAAGCGAAACGGTTAGGGTATAGTAGAGTGGTTGGCACGTATAAACCAAAACGTTATTAATAAAATTTAGAACCAACAAATTAAAATTTTGTTAATGATGAAGGACCTATTAAACTAGGGGCCTAACAAAACCGCCTAAGTTAATTTAATGCATAGAACTTTGACAAGCAAAATAAATAATGTGCTGTAGGAGTAGCATACGCAACGTGACTATATTTTATCGCACTCTTAACAAACGTCAAAATCGATTTAAGTCAGTGTGACAGCTGCTGATTTGCTGAAAATACGAATGCGGTGTGCTATACCTATTAGCCAATCAACAGTATCGAAACTTTTGTCGTCTCATGCGATAAATTTGACATATTGCGAATGCCAGGCCTGCGTGACGCAATCGTGTCTTTTATTTCCAGTGTTGCCAAAGGAGGATTTCTCATTAGCAGCAAAATATTCAGGAGTTTTTTATGCTAGATTTTGTTCTGTCAGTTCAGTTTGACTTTGACACTCTTTGCCTGTGACTTTCAGTGATGATATCTTTCAGTTTTAATTTATTTGGAAAATTAAATACTATTTATCAAACTAAAAACTAAGACCTGTTAAACGATTTATGTTTATAACGAACTAAATTAAATCATCATTCGGATAGGAGTTAATGGCAAAACGCTAGACAAATATGGGGAATTCTGGATTAAAACAACATTATGAGACTGCTTCTAAAACTGGTGTTTTACAAATATCTGACCACAAATTAAAAGAGATTCCACCAGAAGTGCTTAGTTTAAGTGAAAAACTAAGAAATTTAGATTTATCTAAGAATAAATTACCTTATTTGCCTGAAGATGTAAGTAATTTTAAACTGTTGAAGCAACTCAACTTGGAATGCAATAAATTGGAAATTGTTCCGGAATCAATAGCAAATTTAAAAAAATTGGAGTTGTTAAACTTATCGACAAATTACATAGCGTCGCTGCCTCGTTCATTCTGTACCGTGTCTAGTTTGAAACAAGTGTACTTGAACAACAATAAGTTTACCCAGTTTCCGTTGCAACTGCTAGGCCTCACAAATTTGGAGGTTTTGGAACTGTCAAACAATAAAATTGTTGAAATACCTTATGGAATGTCAGAACTACATGTGATGGAGCTGAATTTGAGTCAAAATGAAATATCAATAATCAGTGATGATATGCACCAGGCACCAAGATTGAAAATATTGAGATTAGAAGAGAATTGTTTGAGCTTAGAGGCGATTAAGCCAAGTTTATTAAGAGATTCTAAAATACATACTTTGAATCTGGATGGTAATTTATTTGAAGTGAAACAATTGGCATCTGTTGAAGGATACAATGAGTACATAGAGAGATATACAGCAATGAAAAAGAAAATGTTTTAATGAGATTACGAGTAGTATTTTCAATACTATCAAAAGCATGTCTGGTTAGATATATATTTTGTAGTTTGTGCTGAACTTATGTTTTTGATGTAAGATTACTATAAAACTGCAAGTGTTAACTGTGATAGTGCTTTTGATAATACACCAAATAATGATGTTCTAAAAATTGCAATATTATTGTGTAAATTTTATAGACATGTAATTATGCACTAGTGTTATGTGTAACTATTAATTACTCAATGTACAAGATAGTAAATATATTGTATATATTAAACATAGCTCAATGTTAGCTCTATTTATCACAAACCTTTTTTGCAATGAAATATTTTACACATTGAACTATAAAACAGAAGCACATTTACTTTCATAAATAGACTGCCTGTCTATCGCAAACCTATCTTGTGCTTATAGTTATTTGTATTTGGTTATTTTATTTTATGAGCAAAATTGTTTATATGTGATATTTTCAGTTCTATATCTATATAGTTCCTATTCTGGAATAGATACAGAATGGCTATGCTTCTGGTTTCTACTATCCACCATTCATTTAGTTTGGCAACCTACTGAGGTTGTTTTATCTACTGTCATGTTTGGTTGTTGTGTTAATGTCATTGATTCTGATTGAATCGTCATTGATGGACTGATTCTGATATCTGTAACACAACTGCTTTATTTGTCTGTTTATTGCATTAAATATCTGGAAAATAAAACAATTGGCACTGGTGGGGATAACTAATATTCACCACCAGTGCAGATTGAGAACTAGGTATGCATTAAAATAGAATTATTTAAGAAAGGCCCGAATATGTATCTGTATCTGAGTATTAGTAAGCACTTTAAGAGAGGCAGGGCAAAGCGATTTATCACTAGAACTGGAGCAGCCTGACTGGTGAAATACCTCCAACTTACAGAAGACCACAGCCAAATAACAATCACTCCGGTGTTGTTGTGTTCCTGCATGTGAATAAAGTTTCCAGAGCTCTTGGGGGGTGCTACATTAGTAGTAGGGGTCAAGCCTTCAAGGTAAGGGTGACAAGTCTAGTAACAGTTTTACTATGCTATACTTTTCGCCCTTTAGCTAGGAACTCATTACCACTTAATATTAGGTGGGATGAGGTGAATCTTGGAGTGCATTATAAAAAAAAAAGACTTGTAGGAAAAAGCAAATTTTAAACAATGATTTATCTATGTAACTTTTCTAGATTTCCATACATTTAATTTACTTATGAAATTAAGTTACCGAAAGGTTGACAATTTTAATGTAGGAAATGTTAATGTCTGATTGATGATACTTACACATACATACACATAAAAAATTTTCGATAAAATTTTAATGGAAATATTTCCGCTATAAAAGTTTTGTGAATCAATTTAATATATTAAATCTATTTATTAATAAACAAAGTTTATTTTAATGATATACATTGTTATTTTTTTGTTAAGAAAATACCTAAATTCATACTTTCACAAGCAACACAAAATGAAATTTCCTTGTTGCTAATATTAACTTATAAATTTTGTTTTACTTTAGTGTGCCCTTTTTAATTGAACATACTAATCTAATGGTGTAAGCCGGTGTAGTCCTTCAGAAGAAAGTGTACATACTAAATTAAAAAGTAGGATAGTAAATGTGAGTGAAGCATCGTCAGCAAATAATAGAAATATTCTATTCATCATCTCTAGTCGGCGGCCGAAGTTCCAAAGGAAGGGGCCTCCCTCCCCTCTTCTTGAAGAGGAGTAGTGGTGGGCGGCGATTTTCTTCCAAGATCAGAGGAGTTTGCTGGGACCAGAGACGCCAGGCGTGAGGTAGGCCTGGCGTCCGTTACCTCGGTCCTGAGAGGGTGGGGCGTGTTAGGTGGCTTAGCACGCTCCAGCCGCGCGCGTTGTGCGTAGCGAGGAGGGTCCCTTAGCGGTAGGCGCTGTGGGGAGCCTGTGTAGACAGAGTCCGCAGGGGATCCCGACTCCCCCACAACTGCGCAGCGTTTGTCACCGAGGTGGTTTTAGTCGGTGTGAGCCCGACTACCTATTCTCCGTTCCCCGCGGAGTAAAGGTGCGGTAGGCATTTCCCCCTCGAAAAAAAATGGTCTATCCTGCCTGCGGTTATTCACGTAGAGCTCGAGCAAGTTCTTTTCGATCTCATAAGGGGGGGCTTCATACCTGGACTGCCCCACGTATACTTGCTTTACCGAATGATTATAGTAAAGTAGGAAATGTAGGAGGAAGGCCGGTGGTGGTGTAGGAAACTCTAGTCAAATTCGCAAGACTGTGTGCTCGATAGCGAACTCTATGAGTAGGTAAACAACTCTAGCTTTAAAGATTCGAGCTTTAATATTACTCCGCTCCGAGGCTCAGGTAAACTCGTAGTCGTAGAAATCCGTTTCGGTTAAACTTTAAACTGACTTGAGGACTTACTCGACAAGTCATGTAGTTAGTGTTGTCCAAGAGGATACCTCTTACTACATTATTTTTTTAAATTTACTTGCTGGTCACATGGTACGTAAAGATAATAAAAAAGTTCCTTGAACACATAACGAAGTCCTTGATGATGAAGTCTTGCAAGTACACTGAGTCCTGACAATAATTCATCTCGAGGGTTGAAAAGTAAAACTAGCATCACTTATTTTAACATTTAAAAAGAAACAAAATATGGAGAATTATCTAGTTTAGTGTAGTGTAGTAGTAGTGTTCACGTTATGTGCCTAGTAGGTATTTACAGACAATAGTCAGACTCACTTTGGGCTTTGAACTGCCCTCATGTCGTGTGCATAAGAACTAATATTGAATTGCAAGTGTTTACCTTGACTTGCTGTCGACTGTACGTGTCTTGAGGCTTATTATCAACCTTTTCTTTACCAACTTCAAATTTTGACAAAGTTCTAAGAATCGTTAAATTGTTCCAAGGCTTGATGTAATAATGCAGTTTATTTCAAATAGGTATGTTTTATTAATTAATGTATGGAAAATAAAATAACTAATATCCAAATAGTGAAATCTTTCAAATCATTTTTTAAATTGGGTGCGTTTTATTTGTTAAGTGTTTATTGTTTGTAACTGCAAGAGGGAAATAAAATAAAGGGAAGAGCAGCAGGTCAGCCCACGGTCTTCCTTAGCGGTTTATTAAAAAAAAAAACTTAATAGGTAAGTGATGTACGGTAGCCAAAATTATTTAAGATCTTATTAGCTGAATGTCACTGATACTGTATGATTTTTTAAAATTTCACTTTTATCCATTACTAGCGACCCGCCCCGGCTTCGCACGGATGTAATGTAAATACTTAGAAATATTGGCTTTTCTATTATTTATTGCAAACAAAAACCTTCCTCTTGAATCACTCTATCTATTAAAAAAAAAAGCGCATCAAAATCCGTTGCGTAGTTTTAAAGATTTAAGCGTACAAAGGGATATAGGGACAGAAAAAGCGACTTTGTTTTATACTATGTAGTGATGCGCTTATTGAAAGGGTTTAGGTCATGCTTTATTGTTAACACATTAACTTTTGCCCACATTTTGTATTTAGTAGAATACCTATACCTACTTTAGATACCTATCTAAACTAAGATCTTTCACTGATTTTTCCTTCTAGGAGCTACATATCGTAAACGTCTTAAGTACCTAACGAAATGATGCCGAAGGGTACATGCCTTATAGAAATAAGTACCATAGTAGAAAGAGAGAAGTATGTAATCCTCCACAAACGCACGGAGCGTGGCTACTATGTGTGCGCGCTCCGTGCGTTTGTAGCGCCCCGCCCCGCCCTTTACCGACGCGGGTCGCACGCACACACTGACAAATAATCACAATCCTTTAGAGTCACCTCAGTTAGGGCTTTGCACCGGAGCGAAATTATGGCACCGGAGAAAATCACCGGTGAATTTGACATAACCGATTGATAACCGGTGAATCACCGGAGATTATGCATAATTTTGTTATTTTTTTTTAATTATCTTCTAAATCATAAATTTACCATATAAAACCTTACAAAAAAGTGACAAAAATTTAATTTTATTATTTATTTAATAGAAAAACGTAAAATATATGTATGAAGTCTTAACATGTTGTGTTGTGTTGTGATTTAAAAAGCATAACATCAGCGTCAGACTTCAGCGAACTTCTCGGATCAAAAAGTTTGTTTACACATTATTTGCTCGCATCGTAATAGCAATCACCTAAATATGGCTAGTACAACAACTTAATATAACAGGTACTGCAGTGTTTACGGTTGTCTGAATACCCACTCGAAAAATCAGAAATTATCTTTCTTCACTCTAACTTTTTTACAACCTTGAAGATCTCTGGTGCTTTGCATACCATACGGGGAAATAAACATTACAGGTGTCGAAAGTTTTCACTGACAGCCCTAGGGGTAGTTTACGTACTTCTCTCTTTTTACTATGTAAGTACCTACTATTATTTTTAAAATAAATTAACCTGTCAAAATGCGATAACATTTTTTAGTAGGTAGTTAATACGAACTACTTACTGCCCGACGTTTCGGTTGCACCAACCGTGGTCACGAGCTGACTGGTCTTGTTCGTCTTTGTTTGTTCAGGGAGATTGAAAAGCAAATCTTCATCCACCCTCACGTTTTGACTTGTTAACTTACCTACTTAAATGTTTAAAAATGGAAGTGTAAAATCTTTAATTCTATAGGTTGTATATGTATATACTTACACGATGCAAGCTACAATTTATTTTACTTTACGAGTTTCTTTCATAATTTTAGGTACTAAGTAGTGACTTACATAGATAGTAGGTACTTATTACTGAATAGAAAAACAGTTAAAGTGTTTCTTCAACGATAAAAGGTATCTACGACATACCTACCTACATAAAACATAATATTTTATGGTTTTGTTATAGTCACTTTACGAGTATGTAAAATGTAGTAAGATACTTTACGTTGCGACATTATGTAGTAGAAGGTAATTTATGTAGTAGTAATTTAAATCTTTCGGAGAGGCACTGAACCTGTTAAGTCCAAATTCTTTCGAAGTAGGTGAGTCGAGTTAGTTGTGTGTTGTGGGTGACGTTCTCTATACGTTTACGTAGCGCTATGTGGCTCGGTTGATTTGGATGAACCTATCGGGCATTCGGGCCTGGCCGCTGCGGAGGGCCTCACGCGCCGTCGCTCGTCTAATCAGTGCAGTGTTACGCGTGTTTGGGACATAACCGGCGGCGATTTTATACGCGTCTGGTCACATAAGTAAATTAACTGTTCGCTATATTATGAAAGAAACACAACATTTATATGAAGTGTTACTCTCAATGTTACTTGTGCGAGTGATATAAGAATTATCTTCTGTACGTAGGTGTGAGTCTAATATTCTCAATAAGGGAACAAAAGTACATTGTTGTTAATCGTACGACTAGCAACGAGTTCTCCTTTGAACTTTACTGGACAGGTCAGTACCTCAAGTTTGAAAAATGCCTTTTATATTGTTTAAGATTTAAAACATTAACATTTTTGAATGATTTGCTTACGTAGATATACCTATTTATTTGTAATATCCACCTTACCTACCTATAAGTAGAATACAATGAAGAAGTAGATTAATTCCATCGTGCATGTACTTACCCTTGCTCGTCTTCTCGGTTGCTGTATTTGCTACCGTAAGTAACATTTATTCGTACCTACTTTAAACTTGGAGACACTGGTCAGCAGTAAATTTTCCTTAGTAAGTAATAAATTTGCAAATACAAAAATTTAATGCACATAGAGTCAGTTATTTTAATCAAATTAGACAAAAACACTTTCTTGAGTAAAACTACAAATTGACCAATAGCATAATATATTATTATGATACCTACCCGTCGGTATAATATGTACTTTAAGTTATAATGGCCAAGAATATGTATGAGGACAAAGTAATATAGGTAATTAAATAAATGTAAGTATAAAAATAAAAGATAAAATTAAAATTAAAGGTCGAAATACTATAATGTTCATAGTTTTCTACTAAAGCGCAGAACATGTAACTAGTAAAATAGGTGTGGTTAGTAGAAAAAGAATTGATTCTTAATATAACAGGTAAATTTAATAAATTGTTGTTGTAAGAAAGATGAGTCATGAGAACCAGTCAATAGTGTTTGATTTTATTAATGGCAATTGTGAGAGATAAACTCACTTAAAGATAATTTTAACATCACCAATATAGTTTTCATTGGGGTATGAATGGGTACTATAGCCGAAATTACATTTATTAATTTTTTGTGCATCATTCCTTCTGACCGCATATCATTTCGACAGCACTGGATTTTTTTTTAAACTTAAACTTTGCATGATTTGTGTTTCGTATTTTGAAATTAAGCATGGTTACCTTACGACAAGGGATGAAAGTCAAAATACGTAGGTACCTACTATGCTTAATCAAATTCATTAACGCGGATTCAGAATGCATTAAAGATTAACGAATGCGCAAACAAAATTAGCGAAGGTAGCTTGAATTTTACGGATAGCGCACATCAGCATGCCTGGCTCTAGAAAAGCCTCAGTAAGAATAGAATACAAAAGCATCAGTAAAATCCCGCAAATAGTTAGGTACAGTCAACAACACCTTAAGGTAAATACTTGCAGTTCGATATTACGAGTAGTTTTTATGAGCACGACATAAGGGCGGTACAAAGGCCAAAGTCTTTAGTCTGATATTTATTTATTGTCTGTACCGACACGTTCCATCTGACATTAGTATTTTGTCGTTTTGGTATCTTAAAATGGTATGTCCAATAGGCCTAGCATGCGCAATACGTCAAATTTCTCGCAAGAAATGACATAAGTTATACCGTTGATTGGGTGATAGTACACCGTACTCGTATTTTCAGCCAATCAGCAGTTGACGCATTGATTTTGACATTTTTTAAGAGCGCGATAAAATTTAAGCCTTAAGAGACATACTTAAACCATACACCAAGCAGCCTCTGGAAAGACCATGCTAATGAAGTCGCCAGCTCATAGGCCCTTTGGTTGCTTAGGTATTAGGGCATAATATCGAACTGTTAGTGTTTACCGTGATCTGTTTTTGACAGTATTAATTGGGCCATAGATAACGCATACATACTTGTGAAAAAATTAATGCGCTAGGTAGAGTATCTACTAGTAATGTAGATTTCTTAATATTTACAGATGAGGTACGTAAGTGCCTATGGTAGGTACTTATGTTCCTTGCTACCTACTAAGGCTATAGATACATTTAATCACTTTGAACTTTGTCATATGAGATTTATTTGTTATCTATTCTTGCTTAATTTGCGGATTTGTGATAAGATTCTTTGAGGTAAACACAATACAAGAATTTATCTGCCTACTTATCATTGCTTACATTAATGACAAAAATGAAGACACATCTTCAAACCGACTTAGTAAAAATTAATATTTATTAACAAAGCTGAAACTGATATTCATATTTGTATGATGTGCATTATACTTTTTTTCAGTTATAATCTCTATACAAAACCTAGGTAGAGAGGGTGTGTTTATGAGCAGCGCTAGAACTCACTTTTAGGGGCTTAAGGGGGTGGGGAGTGTCAGGTGGCCTGACACCGTGGGCCGCTTGGCGGTAGGCGCTGCGGGGGAGCCCGTGTAGAATCCGCAAGGAAACCCGACTCCCCCACAACTGCACAGCGTTGGCCACTGAGGGGGTTTTAGTCGGTGTGACGTCGACACACCACTCTCAGTTTCCCGCTGAGAGTGACGGTGCGGTAGGCATTTCCCCCTCGCCAAACAAAAGCTTTGTAATAATAAAGTTGAAAATTTACGTAGACTGTACGCGCATGAAGCTCCGATTTTTTTAAATTAGTGTAGTAGTGGAACACTTTCTTTTGAAAGCGTTATTTAACAAATAGCATTGTGATATATTACCTACTCTGAGGCTGTTTTCGCCATCACTCAAGCCTTATTTATCAATCATATTAGGAATGATTAGTTTAATAATACTTACTTACCTAGATATCCTATCAATACTTTGTTTTTCTTTATAAAACCGTATAGATTAAATAGTTATTTACTAGATAGGCCCGACTAAGTAAAATCCAAATGTTAATAATAAGCCAAGGACTTTTGTTACCAAAATAACAGATAGGAAAGTACATTGTCCATATTTAAGCTGGTGAATGTGGTAACGGATAAGAGATTAATGTCTACCTTTTAAGTACTTTGATAAAGACCCCCGCCTGAATATCATATTGGATGGTATAATGGTTTTATATGTTTCAGGCCCAAAAGTAGGTACATACGTTAATAATTTGTCGAACAATACGTTGTCTACTGATACATACGAAAAAGTTTCAAAAACTTCCGTGATTCGGTAAAAAAAATTGCAAACAAAATTGGAAGAGAAAAAGTCAAAAGATTCGTTGCTGTAGACATTAATTAGCACTGGAGACAGTTACCTCGTTCGAAACTTGCTGAAAATATGGACGAACGAAGAAATATAAATAGGGATGAGAGATACGATACTTGCCTATAATTCAGAAGTTTAACGTGTCCAAATCACATGACAGGGATATAAATACATTGGTATTTGTTTTTTAAAAAATACTATGTAATTAGCTATTATTTTCTAGGTCTTATAAGATCCTATAATTATCGAACTAAGTAACGAAGTGTAACAGTTGGCTCACATGTAGATATTTTTGTTTTGAATAGAGAATACACGAAGATGAAATTCTAAACTTGTTAATATTCTTAGGGTAAAGTAACAGGAAGAGGAAGAAAAAAAAGAAAGTCTATTCCAAGAAATATTCAAATTAAAGTTTGTACGGAAAGACGTTTATGATTAAAAAGTATCTAAACATCCAGTTTAGTATATACAAATTAACAAAGTGTTATATTTAAAATGTAAATTTAAAATACACCTTTTTTTGTAGGTACTAAAGTTAATTTTATACCTACTATTCGATATCGAATTTCGCAGTCTTCCAAAAGTTGTATTCAGTTTTTTGAAGCGGGTGGGAATGACGGTGTGTTGTATCAAATCTCCCTCTTACTGTATTAAGGGGGAGAATAAATATCTAGATGATCAGCCGCCATTCGTATCTATCCTTTTCCGTGGCCAACACGTTACACGAGTACGATGACAGTACTTAGTTTACTATGATATTGTTACGAGCTTCGGGTTCGTGACAATAAAAACAGCCGATAAAAATTACCAAAAGTCACACTTTAATTGAACACCACTAATTACAACCTTAAAACGCACTAATTAAAACAACAATCGCTCCCAAGTCGCACTTCAAAATCGCTTTCGAAGTAATCACTTGTATCGCTAATTCAATACTGTCCCGGTCGCGGTGAATCCCGGCCTTTTATATTGCCGCGGCCGTTCCCGAACCTTCCAACGCAGAAACATCCGGAACATTCGCGCGCAGTGCGGCCTTGAACGGCCGTACGCTCGGTCAAGGTCATTGTTCTAGTAAATTCTGGCGTACGCGTCTCGACTCTCTGTAGTCCCGCCTTTCCACACTAGATGGCGCTGGTTACATCGATCGTGGCGCGTAACACTGCCCCCTCCTAAGACATGCTCGTCCCGAGCATTATCGGCTCCATAATAACGCGCCAATCTCTCCGCATGAACAATCTTAGGAGTGCCTCTTGCACCTTTCTGTTTCCGGTAGGTTACGTCATTGCCCCCAGTCCCAATCCGGTACGGTCCCTCCCATCTAGACTGAAGCCCAGGAGATCTCCCTCTGCTGTGGACTGGATTGCGCAACCTCGCCTTTGGACCTTCGTCGAACACTCTACTGTTCACTTTGCGGTCACAAAGGGGTTTCATCTTTCCCGACATTTTCTGGCCCGATTGTCTGACGTGCTTACAAATGTCATTTATTTTGTACCGCCAGTTATTCGCATAATCGATTATACTGCCTGGAGCATCAGGTGGTATTCTGATGATCAGGTCTGCAGGTAGCCGTAGTTCTCTTTCTGCAGTTCGCTTAGGGCAACTGGATCGAAGGTGCCCCCTTTCCCCACAGCCGTAGCATCTAGGGCTGTATCTTTTATTGCAGTCCTGAACTGAAGCCGCTACAACCTCCCTAACGCGATAGGATTGATGATCCTGCCGCGCAACTTCCACCTCCAGGGCATGGGCCAAGGCGTCCTTTAGCGTCTCATGGTGCCCAAGTCTGACAGCAGCTCTAACTTCAATGTCGCGGATGCCGTCGATGAACGCCTGCACCAGGTTCCCATTAATAAGCGCTGGTACGGACTGGTAAGCTTTACGCACCAGCTTCTCCACCTCAAGGGCCCACTGCTGCAGGTTTTCGTTACTGCGTTGCACACGATCCTTGAGCTGCGCTCGAAACACGTGTTCCAGGTGAGCGTCGCCATATCGAGCCTCCAATGCCTCAAGTAGCTGCTCATAAGTTACTTCCTTACCGAGAGCTTCCAAGACAGATAAAGCCTGGTCACGAAGGCCTAGGGTGAGGGCAGTCATGGCCTGATTTTTATCCCAGCCGTTCGCTTTCATGACTGCGTCAAATTGAATTTTGTAGGCCGACCAGGAAGAAGTTCCGTCAAACGGTGGCACTTTGAATCCACGTAGCGAAGGTGTTGTAGCTACGGGAGCTGCAATTGCTTCTCCAAGTTTAAGACAATCCAGCGTTTTCTTAACGTCTGCCATCACGGTCTTCTTCACATCAGCCACTACGTAGTCAACCCGATTATTGACTTGGTCGATCCGTATTTCAGCTTCCAACAGGCGGTTGTCATGTTGAGCAACCTTATCCTTCACCTCCTTTATGTCTTTCCCGAAAGTAGCGTGAAGGTCCTTCAAAAGAAGCATCTGCTCATCTTGGCGGCGAGCCTGTTCCTCCTGGCTGCGAGCCTGTTCCTCCTTGCCCCGCTGAAGCTGTTCTTCCAATCGACGAGCCTGTTCCTCCTGGCGGCGAGCCTGTTCCTCCTTGTCCCGCTTAAGCTGTTCTTCCAACCGACGAGCCTGTTCCTCCTGTCGGCGAGCCTGTTCCTCCTGTCGGCGAGCCTGTTCCTCCTGTCGGCGAGCCTGTTCCTCTTTGTCCCGTTTAAGCTGTTCTTCCAGCCGACGAGACTGCTCCTGCAGCATCATCATCAGGGCAGCAAGGTCTGGTGCTGCCGATGCTGCTGGTGTTTCTGTGGACGGGCCAGCCTCCGTGGTTAATAACTGGCTCTCCGACTCCTGTGGCAAAGCTCCACCAAAACGTCTCTGGTCCGTCTCCAGTTGGCGTTGACTCCGGGTACGGATACCCTCCGTGTCGTCTTTAGGTAAAATCGGCATAATTTAAATCCCACTTCTGACACCAATTGTTACGAGCTTCGGGTTCGTGACAATAAAAACAGCCGATAAAAATTACCAAAAGTCACACTTTAATTGAACACCACTAATTACAACCTTAAAACGCACTAATTAAAACAACAATCGCTCCCAAGTCGCACTTCAAAATCGCTTTCGAAGTAATCACTTGTATCGCTAATTCAATACTGTCCCGGTCGCGGTGAATCCCGGCCTTTTATATTGCCGCGGCCGTTCCCGAACCTTCCAACGCAGAAACATCCGGAACATTCGCGCGCAGTGCGGCCTTGAACGGCCGTACGCTCGGTCAAGGTCATTGTTCTAGTAAATTCTGGCGTACGCGTCTCGACTCTCTGTAGTCCCGCCTTTCCACACTAGATGGCGCTGGTTACATCGATCGTGGCGCGTAACAATATGTTGCCTTGTGGATTTCACTGCAGAATTATAATTTGGCCTCCGTGACAAAGCTCCCATTTGTCCCTCCATAGACCCGGGTTGTGAGTCCAAATTAGTCATATATCTCAAGTTGCGGCCAAAACTTTTAGGTGCCCTTAACTTACGAAGAATTTAGTCGAGCCGCGAGGAACCTAGAGGTAAATAGATAGGGAATAGGACAACGATTTATTTGTTGTCGAGTCGTTTTTATAAATGGAAATAGGTAGGTACGCATGTCGAAAGATAGTTGATCCGTCTTTAATGTTTGATTTTCATGCACATTCTTAAATCCCTCGGAAAAAATAATACGCATTAAACTGTAATTGTGTCCACCTCAGATAACTAGTTTACTGATTATGGTTCCCCTATAAACTTTAATGATGCACGGTGAAAGTTTTGACTGCAGTCAAATATCGTACCTACCCAACGTTAACGTATAATCTGCTGCGTGTGTTGTGTAAGCTGGTATGTCGGAAACTTTTCCCATAGATCCTGCTTTGTATTCAACGGACTGAATATCATTAATATGCTTTAGTTGACCTAAAATTGTTTTTACGGTTTTACCTACATCTTATCGTATTTTTATGCATTTGGTGTCAACTAATCAATTGTTTTATTTTGTAGACGGGTGATCTTCTTCAGTTACTAATCCCTACTAATATTATAAATGCGAAAGTAACTCTGTCTGTCTGTCTGTCTGTGTGTGTGTCTGTTACGCTTTCCTGCTTAAACCTCTCAACCGATTTTGATTAAATTTGGTATAGGTATACGTTGAATCTCAAGAACGGACATAGGCTTACTTTTTATTAGAAAATAAGGGGGGGGGGGTAATACCAAAGTTTTGCTTTAAAAATTACCAAACTTTGAAAGTTTATATGGAAAAATGTTTAGTTTTGAAGTTAGAGATATGAAATTTGGCACAAATATAGCTCGAAACTTGGATTAAAATATAGACTACTTTTTGTTTCGAATATTAGGGGAGAACGGGGTAAAACCGACCATGAAAGGATGTAGTCCACGCGAACGAAGTCGCGGGCACAGCTAGTAGTTATATAAATTTTAATGCGTTATAACTAGATTGACGAGACACTAGGTTAACATATAGGATTATTTTTATCCCAAAATAACGGATAGATACATTTGATTAACTACCAACATGTAGATAGTTAACCATGTTTGATGCAGTAACATTGATTAAACGTTAATTCCTAGATCCTTCTTGGTAGGTGACCGCTACTACTGCGGCCTCGGGGTTATCATAACTCATGATTGTTGGATAGTAATCACGTGCGTGAGATGTGCATGTTCAGTGGGTGCCGGTTTAGTGCGTCACTCTCTCGCAAATCATGATAACAAATACCAAAGAAAATAAACTATTCAAATCGATAAATGGTTGTATGTAGGTAGGTACTTAGGTAGATAGTAGACGCTAGGCAGCTTGAGACTAGTTTAGTCAGTACATTGTAATCAGGTCGATGTATCTAATACTGTGTGGTAGTTATTATTTAATGCAGTTATTTTTTCTTTCCACAATCTGTTTCATGATGATAAGGTTCGTTATTGAATAAATACAGACTTTGTTTGACATTGTAATTCATGTTGTGTTAACGCTGCAGTTAAGCCGACTTTTGGAAAATATAATCAAATACGAGTAATACACTGAAAACATCGTAATTAATTGGAACTACATATTGAAATACGCAATGTTTCAAGCCTAGAATATAATTTTGTATTACCTACTTTGATAGCGTGCATTAAATTATCTATGATGTGCACTCCGCTTATAATATTAGCGTCTTAAATATTATGTATGATGCTCTACTTATTTTACTACTTCGTACAACACAATAACCCGTTAGTTTAAAATGTCAGGTCAGTGGTATCTATAACTAAGAACAATTCTTGTTATCCGAGGCTGAGAGCCGATGAGCATTTCGTTTGGTTTCATTATAATAGTTCTTACAAATATATTATTCTCTACATCCTTTATACTAAAAATGTTTAATAGTTTTTTTATAACATCAAATACCCTTTTTTTCCTTTTTTTTTCTGAAATCTTTGAATCTCTTTCTGGAAAAATTACGCATTGTAGACTTCCATAGATTAAAATATTGGTTCTACACACTACCCACTTTCCTTTCAGAATTAGCGGGGTTCGTTTGAATTCACCCTCACCAGATGCTCAGGCTAAAATATAAGCAACTTCTTTTAAACAAAAAGTAAATAGTCTTCGAATGTAATATGTGAACTTATTTCTTATGCTAAATTAGTTTTCGATAGATTGACCTCCTCTAAACATGCCAGTTAAAAATACTCTTTAAGGTTATTATAAAATAATAAACACCATAAAATTCTACAACGTAGATATATTATTAATTGTTTTTTATAATATTAGCGTCGGCTATGTACAAAGTTATTTCCTCAGAATATTTAGGTATTTTTATCTGTAGAAACAGGTCCCAAACTAAGGTTTGGGAAGGTTTTCCAAATAATAGATATATTTAATAAAACAGCAATAAGGTAAATGCTATTAAATCAAATGATAAAACAACAATATTAATACTAAAACTATTTTGGGTTTATAAAACCGAAAACAGATTGAATATTCATACGAAAGATTAAAAATTAAAATTTATTCATATTTCTGCAGTTGTAAGTGAACAAACTCGACAATTAAATCATTAGTTAATGTTGGTTCAATTCTTCTAGATAGTTAATGGAAAAAGTTCAAATATTATGAACTTTTGCCATTACCTATCTAGAAGAATAGCTAGCGTTCAAACAATTTTGTTAATGATTTTAAGGAACAATGACGATAATGATTTAAGATAGGTAAGGCCCTTTCCATCTCATTGTGTACATGCTCAGACGTATGACGTAGACTTGAACTAGCGGCAGCCCGCGTCTCCGTACGCGTGGAAACTACGAGACCCACCGGCCCCGGAGGATAAGGAGGCCGGCAAACGCAATACCGCTCGGGATCAACCTTAGCTTCACCCTGTGCGGTACGGGGGCTGGGTGGCATGACCAGCCTCGACGGACCGTACCACAAGGGTTACTGAGCCCCCCTATTGCTACAAGAAGCGAAACCCAGCGGGGGGAAACTACCATCCCCTGTTTTTACTCCAAAAGGGGGGTTTGTTTCTTAAAGTAGATACATTATTATTAGACCTCCACACCATCTAAGGAGTGTACATTTTATATTTCAAGTTTCTTACGCCAAAACTAAAGAACATTCGTATGAAGCTAAGTTACCTACCTATAAACTTCCAACCCTCGTTTTATCCCTCTTAGGCACCCCTAAGAGTTGCGTAAAATCCGTTATTAGCTGATGTCTACGACCTATAACGAGCGTTCCTGCAAAATATAAAATTTTGCAAATGTTTTATTTTCTGAGATTTCATAATTAATCAGTCAGTGAGCCAGTAAGCGGTTTTTCGCTTTTGTATCTATATAGATTCGTTGCTTTTGTTTCAGGAATAATTTTTGAAGACACAAAAATGACGACCTTCGACGTGGTGAACGCGGTCCTGGGGTGTGTCATGGCACTGCTCATCATACTTTTTACCATCAGTTCAATAGCCAGATATTATATAAAGGTAAAATATGTATTTGAAAAGTAATGACTAATGCCGGTCTATTTATGTGGAACATGGATATAATCTTGGGTAGAAGTCGGCTATTTGCTTTAAAATGCAGTATATACTTTGTTATATTAACTTAACTGTCTTATGCCGGGTTCTAATAATTGAAAAACGATCCGTTTGAAAAACGGATCATAATAAATTAAACGAGGCGTAAGCTAAAAACGATTTACGGACGACTGATGACAGCTGATATGGAAGTACACTATGGGACGGTATTAACGACTTGTAGTCGTTTGGTGAAAAACGGAAAGTACTTTTTGACACATTACCAATGGTAAAATATTATAACGGGCATGAATGACTTACCTTAAAACATAATTGTTTTACTAACATGCTACCGAGTTATGGAAGCGAGCGAGCGGTTACCGAGCGAATAGTTACCGCTTACATCCCAAATTTTTGTAATTTGCTTTGTGTCTAATTAATTGCTTTGTCCGTTGCAGATTTAAATTGATTTTTTTACAAAACTTCTATTTACAAAAGCGTTTTATTCTTTTCAGTTCACATTATTTATTGTTTTATCATTAATATTCGCAACGGCGCCACTCCCGTTGATGATGTTGAGACCTTTTGATCCAAAAAATGCGTTGTAAGTATCGTTTATCATTATTTTTATTAAAACTATACCACATCCATATTTTATGTAAATATATCTATTCTATCACTGCCGTCACCCATCCTATTACAAATTGATTTTTTAAAACATTTTACTCCAAAAAAATACTGAACTACTTGAAATGGTTGTGAAGTATTTAGGTAATGTTGAACTTACAATTGATATTGATAGTAGATAACTTTTATCGATGTATCAACACCATGTGTTTTCTTATCTAATATTGGGTCCAAATTATCTTTTTTCTTAATGACTATGCTTTATCTTTTCTTGGCACAATACCCGATTAAACTCGTAAAATTGTGTAATCTGTAAAGTAGGCCATTCTCCTACTGATTCCAAGCAGGCAAGTTAAGGAAGGTTGGGTACTGATTTACCTCTACCTAGCTTGTCTCTTAATCATACGAACGGGAATACGATTAGATACGTAGTTATCGGGCGTTTTAAAATGTATTATTTATTTATTTTATTTATTTAAAAACTTTATTGCACAAAAAAAGTACAAAAGGTGGACTTAATGCTAGGAGCATTCTCTACCAGTCAACCGTTGGGTCATGCAGATAGTACGTTTATGGGTGCGGTAACAGTAAAAATGAAATTCGTGATCGTTATGCTGTCATCTATTTATTAATTTAGACAGTAAGCACTCTTTGGACTATGTACCTTCCGCCTTTATGACTTTGGTAGGTATAATAAATAATATCAAACAACAAAATTATACTTTGATGTGCAATCGACTATAAAAATTTATTGTATTTGTTAAAATTTAAAGTTAACATAATGAATGTAGTACTTACAATAAGACAGAAAGATAAAAAATAACGGAAAAGCATTAGCTGTACTACTTACTTTGGGTCTCTCTTAAAACAATGGCCGAAGTTAAATATTGACCTCGTTTAAGTAGGTAATGCACATAATTATTAGTCCGTAAGCAATTTAAAAACAAACAATGACAGTCATAATACAATAACATTGATTTAGCTAAATGTACTAATTTAATATAAGTATAGAGAGATCCCACTGGATCGAAAAATGTACTCCAGAGTCCGAAGCAGGGGCTCTTCTCCGAAAAACGAAATATGCTGGATCAGATGACGGATATCAATTTTTAATCCTGATACTCGTAATCAACACACTTCGAATACGAATAAGGTGATTTAAAAACATCTTATAATTTATGCAAATCAAAAACCACGTTTTAACTCTCCAACTTTACATTAATCTTCAAAAACGAAACCCTTCGTTTATTAGTTTCGAGTAGGTCTACAGCATAAAAAAATCTTACGTAGCTACCTATACCTACCATAGTCGGGCGTGCTAATAGCTATCTATTAGCACGCCCGACTATGCACATTGAACTTTGTAGGTTGGTACTGCCTTTTTGAAGGGGATATAAGAAATAATATTAAGCTGCATGTTTTTATCAAGATGTGATTTCTAAAGTAGGTAACACAAAATGTTTAACGGGAAATGCCGTAATGAAAATGTAAATCCGCCAAGGATTTTCATATAAGGGCTCTCGCCCACGACCGGCAATAGCTTTACGTTCAACGGGCCTAGCATACGCAATATGTCAAATTTATCGCATGAGACGACAAAGGCTTCGATACTGTTGATTGGCTAAGAGCACACTGCACTCTTATTTTCAGCCAATCAGCAGCTGACGCACTGACTTCAATCGGTTTTGACGTTTTTTAAGAGCGCGATAAAATTTAGTCGCGTTGCGTATGCTAGAGCTGCTAGAGACTTTTTGGAGCCGGTGGGTGTGAATACTATATGTTTTCTTGAATAATTTATGTTCCATATTTTTATCGTATACAAAATAATCGCTCAATGAATTGTCGCTCGTGAATAAGAGCCCTTA
This sequence comes from Glyphodes pyloalis, assembly GCA_037074685.1. NCBI lineage: Eukaryota > Metazoa > Arthropoda > Insecta > Lepidoptera > Crambidae > Glyphodes > Glyphodes pyloalis. The sequence goes on along the minus strand of JAYKKO010000015.1, from coordinate 6,293,907 downwards.
TGGCAATGCTTGACAAGGACCCGAGGGCAAGGCCAACAATTTGCTTGACGTTATTGTTAAAAGTCCTGAGTTTACCTGTCAGTACTGGAAAATCTTTATGATTTATGTACGTTTGGTACCCCTATTGTTAAAATGTGATAGTTTGGACTTTATTCATTCACTAATGACGCTCTAGCAGAGTAGGTACATCCATTATAGTACTTTTATTGGAGAAGCGGGCACACAGTTAAATGAATTTTAGCTGGCATGAGCTGCTATTCTTATAAACATGAAAATTTGCTTGAAAGGATTATGTTTATAACGCTTTCCCGTATAATATAGCTATAGGATAGCTTTTCAAAATGATACCTTCTAAATATATCTGCATCACATCACTTTACTAGCGCATCGCAAAGTAATTAATTTAATAAGTACTATGCTTGCCCTCGTAGTTTAAAGCGCAATAAATTAAACCTGGATTTAATAAACCTTGTTTTTTGTTCGCTGTCCCGATATGCAACCCGAAATCCCGATTTATTTGACCTCATGTACCGATTTAAAACAAACCGGTCTACTCCCAAAAACGAAACGAACAAACGAAAGGTTTCGTTTTTGAAGATCAATTAAAAGTTTGGGAATTAAAACGTATATTTTGTTTTTCTTGAACGCTTAATTTGCATTCGCGGTGGATTTGTTACGATTATGAGAATTAAAAATTGCTATCCGTCATCGGATCCGACGTATTTCGTTTTTAGGAGTAGATATCCTGGTAACACTGGCTATATGTATATATATGTAATGTATCTGGTGGTTGCGCAGAATGCCTGCAGCTCTTCTGCGGGTGACGGCAAAGACCCTCGGCATCCGCTGGACGGTGCGTGGTCTGGAGAATGTGGATAACTCGAGGGGAGCCGTCATACTGCTTAATCATCAGAGTGGGCTGGACCTTTACGGTAATGTTATTTTTATGTTCTTCCAAAATATATCTTCATAATAGACAATACGGATGAGGATACCATTCACAAATAATTTAAAGGTTTCAATGACGTAAAAGAGGATTTGTCGAAATGACGTGTGTCGGCCATATTAAGTTTTCTTTGCTTCTTTTCTAAAAAGCTACTATAGAATCTATATAAATAATAGTTAAAGTGTTGATAAATAAAATTAGTGGTGTCATCGTTTTGTATTTTCATGCAAAATCTATGAAGAAATAGTTTTTTAACAGTTATGAAAGCGTCTCGCAGTCAGTAGGTAATCTTTTAAAATGTAGGTAAGTACCTTAAATGAAATCAACTATGTTTAATTCGGAAGAATTGGCTCGCGTTTGGGTCTACTGGTTAAAACCCCTAGTTATTTGGTATCCGTGGTCTGGTATTCATAGTAATAAAATAAAACCTTAGCGTGTGACCATTAAAGTTGGTTGATGTGATTCTCTGACCTTTCGGCCATCCTTAAAGCTGAGGACGTGGATAGTGATAAATACTTTTTATTGTTAAAAAAATAAATCGACGCGGGCGTATCCGGCTGCAAAGGCTAGTGGGCATTAAGGCAATGCTATATCATTGAAACGCAGTGTCAATTCAACTCGATGTGCAGTTATAACTTCAATAGGAAAAAAAACGGTCAGTGATTGTACTTGGGAATGACGCAATGCTATGGATATGATTAATATGTCTAATCACGGGATTAGACATATTCCTTTCCTACACAGAACCACAAGAGCCGGCCAACGATGTCATCGCTTCACCGTGGAAAATATTCCATCACGAACCAAAAAGTTCGGTAACTCTTATCTTTGCCGGACCATAAAGAAGTGGAACTCGTTGCCGGCTCATGTGTTTCCTCCTTCCTTTGATATGGATTCCTTCAAAAGGAGCGTGAAGAAACATCTTGCGGGCCAGTATGGCGATGCTAACGGATAGGATATTTTGATATCAAATCCGTTGTCATCGCGATGTGGGTTCCTCTCTTGCTTACCATCAGGCTGGGAGGAGCCAATATACTGCGCTACTATAAAAAAAAAAAAAAAAAAAAAAAGACAGTTAGTCCATTTACCTAGGTATTTGTAAACTGACCCGTGTCAGTTTACAAATACCTAGGTATCTAAATGGATTCAAGTACCTACCTACTTACTTTTCAATTGATTAATGGGTATTGACAGTTTATCATAATTCCACAAAATACTTAATCTGAAGATATACCTACTTCGTATACCTACCTATAATGTATACGATAGTCCGTACATAATTTAATTCATTAACAACTTCGATTTTATATTAAAAAAATATGTTTTGTTGGATTTATTCACTATGTATTGTTATAAGAAAATACCATATATGCAATTTCAGACTGTTTAAAAACTTCACAGGTCCCGATGACATAGTGAGGTGTTCGTAAATGTACCTACCTACTTATTTGAGTACATAGGTATATTATGGTTGATTTGATACTACCGGTAGTTAAGGTTTCCATAACAAAACGGCTTAGGCTGTTTTCTTTAGGATCATCTCAATATTTATAAATTTGTCTGTCTATATGTTTATTTTGTGAATACTTTTTACGTAACATACCTAGGTAGAATTCAGAAATACTTCATTTTGTTAGGTACAAAGCAGAAGATAGTCTCCGGGGTCATTTGCGCTTGTCATTGCTATAATCGCAAAGCTAGCAATAAAACATTTGACGGGTTTCCTGTTTGCCGTGTTCTATTGTGCAAACATTACTCACACGCAAGGTCCGGCGGGCTTCGTCAAATGCGCGCAAGTCTCGATGCCCACCAACGGAAGATTGTTGTCGGCAAAATTGTTGACATAATGATTTTTATCAGTAAATTGCTTGTGACAGTAACTGTAGATAAGGAGTTCCTATTACCAATAAGAGGTCGTACTTCCCACTAATATTTTAATGCGAAAGTTTGTATCGATGTACTGACATTTGTTACTCTTTTACGCCAAGAATTTTTATTTGCTTTCTATTCCTTTTTATTTGCTTTCTATGAAATTTGGTACATATGAATGAGATAAGGTACTAGGTTAAGATTACATATAAATATCGCTGTTCAAACTGTTTTAAATAGAGGAAGTCTTAAATATTCTTATCTTTTATGAATTTCAATATTTTGCAACAATTAAGATTGGGATACAATTCTAGAATTTATATAAGAATAATTAAATACGATAGACAATGACACCAATTAATATCCACGTAAGGTGTTCCGTTTTTTTGAGTACCAGTAGGCGGACGCTAATGGCAGTGTTCTAGACCCAAGCAAACTTAAAAAAGTTAATATCCCAAATTCACCTAACTGACAATCGAACCCTTTCACGCTTCAGGCCCTTAGTTACCTACTGCGCCCCTAAGTTTGTGACATAAATTCAGACTATTTATATCTTAGTGCATCCTCTCAGAAGACAGGCATCATTGATTCAGCTACTGCATAATGACCAAGCAACTAAATTGGATGCGTGATGCTTATTCATTAAAATAATGTTAATATTGCTTCATCCTCGACCTGGTGTAGTCCCCGTCATGCGCGTATTACCTAATGAAGTAAAAAAAAAACATTCATCAAAGAATCTTTTTACCTACAAATAAAAATGAATCGCTGTTCGTTAGTCTCGCTAAAACTCGACAAAGGGTAGACCGATTTGGCTAATGTTGGTTTTGAAATAATCGTGGAGGTCCAGGGAAGGTTTGAAAGGTAAGAAGATGTGGAAAAAAATAGACGGCACGACGTTCGCCGGTACAGCTAGTTAGTAATAGAGGTAGGGCCTAGCGATTTATCGCTCGAACTGGAGCAGCCCGACTGGTGAAATACCTCCACCTTACAGAAGACCGCAGCCAAATAACGATCACTTCTGTGTTGTTGTGTTCTTGCGTGTGAGTAAGGTTTCCAGAGCTCCTGGGGGGATGCTACATTAGTAGCAGGGGTTAGGCCTTCAAGCTAAGGGCAACAAGCCCAGTAACATATTTATTATGCTGTACTTGTCACCCCTAAGCTAGGACCTCATTACCTTCACATACGTCTGGCGCATCAGAAGCTTATTTAGACGTGTTGATTTCCAGTGCTAGCGGTGTTGTGGCCCTTGCTGGAGCGGTGCACGGTGGTGGCGAAGCGCTCCTTACAATACCTGGTGCCGTTTGGCACGGCTGCCTGGATGTGGGGCACTGTGTTTATCGACCGCGGTGCGCAGTCTGCTCGCAACGCGCTCAACAAGCAGGCAGAGGCTATACAGACACACAAGGTAACTCTTAACGACTTCTAGTAGATCTAGTGTTTCTGAGGGTTTGGAATGTGATTTACAGTGATAGAGCTCCACACGTAGGCGCTGTCAATATGATGGTCATCTCTGTGTACGCTGAGAATTTACCTGCGGTATATGGTGATGGTAAAGCGTTCTGGGTGTTAGTACAGTTTTCTAACTACTCCCTGAAATTGATGATTTGGACAAGGAACAATGCCGACAAAGATAACAACTGTGTTAATTATATAAACCAGGGCTTAAAAGAAATGCGAAAGTACTCCAAATATCTGAGGACATTGACGTGTTCGTTAAGTCTACGGCTAGTTCTCGCAAGACGAATACGGCTGAGGGATTTTTGTCCTCTTCAGACACAAGTTCTTAGTCTGTGCTCATTGCATCAAATCGGTTACGTGGTTCAACTGCAAAAAGGCTGTTAACTAGGCCAAGGATACGTAAAACTCATTTAGATTCAGTGTTTGTTTCAGCGCCCTAGTTAAATGTTTAAGATATTAAAAATAATAAATGAAAGTTCCATTCTCTTCGATCCGAATCTCCGCATTACCTACACCTAGGGTTGTAGGTAATGCGGCCAAAAAATTGGGCGGCCCAAGCAAGAAGTCTTCTAGTTTTACGTAATTTCATTAATCAATATGGCGATAAGATTAACTCTATCCCATAATGACTGAAATTACAAGGGCAAATAAATTAAGTTTAGTTACTTTTTGACGTTTAAATGACATTCAACCGTAGGGTAGTATTATACCTACGAGTACCTTTTTTAAGCCAACCATATATCACGTTAAGTGGAGAAAGTAGGTCAAGTTGGCTGTACTATTGAATAAGATGGAAAAACAATGTTCTTTATTGTTTCATGACGAATGATCCCGTAACGTTGTTAGTTTTGACATGCTACTATCTAGGGTCGAAATAACACTTACGTAATAAGACGTAAAGATACTAATTCATAGGTCACGTTTGTAAACGGAAGGTCCCTGCATAATTAACGTTGGTGGGTAGATGCAATGGTTTTGTTATTCAATGTTCCGGCCTTGGCCAACAGACGAGCAATGTTAGTATGGACATCATCAGCATGATCTAGGTACGGAATAGCCAAACGTTAGGTAAAGTAAGTTTCGTACTTGTTTCTTTAGTTTATTTAATATTAAATGGCCGATAGGCGATTTAATGTCGCGAGAGAATTGGCCATACATCACGGTAGAACACTGGTGTTCGGTGCTTTACGAGTGCCCACGAGGAATCCGTGTAGTCGATCATCTGGTTTAAGATCACTTCAAATCACAATGTGGTAAGTTGTCCACGTAGATAAGTCGATTGGCACTCGATGCACGTTTGAATCTATATTCACGGGACAATTTTGGATTTCAGACCTCTTTAGAGTCTGCCAAAAGACAGAATACCTATTCCTTAGGCAATTTAAGCCTTTAGTCACATCATCCATGTGCACCAAAGGTAAGGAGTTTTAATACAACTTACCTACCTATTCTTAACAAAAGTTACCGTATTTTACTCGATTACATTAAACAATTAGGTATCTGTGCTTCGTCTGGTGGTGATGATGTTGGACATTTGGAGTATAAAGGACACGGTCATGCAACACCCTATCTCGCCGGCTATCACAATTAATATGTAGAGGATTTGATCAACAACGAGTGACTATAGTAGGCGGAGGTGATTAAATAATTATCTACTTATATATATAAAAAATATATCCATTCGTAGGTGTACATGGATCTTCTCTTACAGGTGATTATAATTTGATATAAATTGTTCAGATAAAGTAAACAAAAAATGTGTAGGTTAAATGTTAGAAAACTTTGCTGTCTGTCGTTTACACTTACTTCTATGTATATGTATATGTATATACAGAGGTACCTACTTGCATGACGGTTTACTTAAAGCAATTTAATATAATTGCACCATTGAAATTATGCTCGAGCAATGTATGAACGCATATTAATTAGTAGGTAGTAGGAGTAGGTAAAACAAAGAAAAATAAAAATTACAGATGATTAAAAGGTCGATAATATCGACCTTTTATTTTATATCGACTCGATATATGGAAGAGAGGATCTTTAGTTTAATGTCACCACTGCACTACTTGTGAAATTGAACAAAGTTAGACGAATACGATAGTGTAGGTACAGAGGCACTTCGGCTTGCCTCGTCAAACTTCGCCTTGCCTCGGGCGACTTCCATTCGTTGTTTTGGTTGGTTTTTGCGCCCGAGTCAAAGGGCCCTAGGTGGTTGTCGTGGCGTTGAACGAGTTTGTAGACTCTTGTAGTCACACTTACCTACGGACATAGCCGTTGTTTGCCGAGGAACTTCGCGAATAGTGTGGAGGAGGCATTAGTTCGTATCCTACTTAACTGGGACGAAGTTCATTCCCCTGGTGGCTTATACTGTTGTACCGGATATCCTCCGGCGGTATCAATATTAGGTATATAAATTGCCATTACCAAATTGCAAAAAATTTTTTGGCTGCCAAATCGTCTGTTACGGTTGTGTTGGTGCATCTGAGCCTATGTATTTAATTTACAACATTATTTTTCATTCGATTGAAAATAAAATTAGGTACTGGTCTTAAACTAAGGGTCTTCCTTATACCGTTAGTGGACTATGAAAACTGACTGGGTGCGTCAACCCAGTAGGAACTAGGTGACCCAAATGAACTCAAAATATATTCGTATTCCGAATGGACTTGATCGGGAATCGAATCTGGGACCACTCACGTCTTGGGCGTTTATCTTAGCCATTGCGTCAGCGAGATTGTTTATTTCTCGATTTTGATTATTTCAGCGTAAGCTGCTGTTGTTCCCCGAAGGAACCAGGCACTCGGGTGACCGTCTGCTTCCGTTCAGAAAGGGCGCCTTCCACGTGGCCTTAGCAGCAACGGCGCCGATACAGCCTGTCGTTGTCTCCAAGTACCACTTCTTGGATTCGAAGAGACGCCGTTTCGGCTCAGGTGGGGTACTTAAATAATTTGCATATTAGTGGTTTTTTTTAGAAGAAAGTTTATTTATACATTGGAAAACATAGATACATAACATTTCTAATATATTCCTACCTAAATACGAAATAATTTGTGTGAATCGTCAAAAAATCAAGATTTTCTTCTCTGTCTTAAAATTTTGTTCTTATTTTGGTTCTATACACATGTCTTAGGTTTATAGACCTTGCCCGTGTTTTCTATGTGTAATTGTTAACATTTATTTATTTAATAATTTAAGTGCACAAAAGTGTCGACTTAATGTTAGGAGCATTCTCTACCATGAAAACGAACGGTCAAGATTAAATAACTGCAAATAACAGGACGCCGAGTCTCATATGCAACGGACCGATAAATAACGATTCTGTTGCCAACCCCAGAAGGGGGAAGCTGTACATTTACCTTTTTTTGATTGGATTAATTTTTATGGATGCTGTATAGATTTTATAATCTGAAATAAATTAAATTAAATTTAATTTACCAACTTTCCTACTTCTTATACACATACGTACCTACATTAGAACTCGTAAAGTTCAAAAGTGTATAGTCTGTCGTGCTTTTGATTGTGCCTAAGTATAAGGGAAGCCCTGACCATATAAGCATGACCTCTATAATTGGCCACATAGTTTCCAATGCCTATGTAGGTACCAAAGAGAGCACATTCCTTCGTTCTGTTGTCCTTTTCTTCAGATTGGATGAAACCCTTTTGATAAGGCTATCTGGCAATTAGAGCTCTCGATTATGAGTTCTTATTTTTTTGAAAAGTCTTATTTACCTAAGTGTATGGCACTACGAACAAGTACTTATTCTTTGCAAATGTTTTCCAGGTGAAATCATAATAACCATACTCCCGCTGATCGAGACCGAAGGCGTGGACAAGGACGACATAACTGCGCTGGTGGAGAAGGCGCAGCGAAACATGCAGGAGGAGTTCACGAAGACTTCGGCGGAGACGTTGGCGCGACGCAACAAATCCGTTAAGGCTGATTGAGGTACGCACATCACTTTAAACTTAGCGAGAGCGCTATGGTTGACCAAAAACTACCACTTACTTACACAGCTGTTGATTAGTAGGTAGGTGCCCTTAGCGTAAATGGAAACAGTAATCGAGTAGTAGGTATTACGGAGATACCAGTTTTTTAATGCTTGGTTTCAATATTTGAAAAACGAACCGTTCTGGTTACGGATAGTAATAAATTATACGAGGCGTAAGTTAAAAACGACCGACAGACGACAGCTGGTATGGAAAGTAAATATACAATATAACGACAACATGACTGATCATGATCATGCAAGGGAAAATCCAGGGCAGGAGAAGGCCTGGTAGAAGAAGAATCTCTTGGTTAAGGAATCTTCGGGATTGGTACGGCAAGAGTACTAGATCGCTCTTCCGTGCGGCGGTGTCCAGAATGCAAATAGTCTTAATGATCGCCAACCTTCGAAAGGAGACGGCACTATAAGAAGAAGAACGACAACAACGAAATTGACGACCTGGTGGCGCAGTGGCTAAGGTAGGCAGCCAAAGCGCGAAAGGTCCCGGGTTCGATTCCCGGTCGGGTCAATTTGGAAAACGACCTTTTCTAAATTGACTTGAGTCTGGGTGTGCTGGGATGACGCTACCAGTTAATATCCGTCGTCTGGTGCTCATAGTACAAGGGAAAACCTTAGTTTGAGACCAGGTGATTGGTGTGATTGTCTGGCGCTTTTATTATTATTATTATTTATTTATAACGGTATTAACGACTGGTAGTCGGTTGAAGAAAAACTGATGATAGGTAATTTTTGACACATTTCAAATCGTAAAATATTGGAACCGGGCATTAGACAATTTCAGTAATTCGGCTGCGGCACTACATTTATTTCACTGCTAAAATTCTACTCGTTTAGTTTTTTTTTGGGTATTGAATATTTTTATGAAGCATCGTTTGAAAAGTAAATATTAAATAAAGTCTGTGACATTCGGATCGAGAGGATCCGTTTACGAGTGAGAAATTTTTCCGAGCGGTTGAGAATATGTAGGATATAAATGGCAGAAATCTTTTTGTTCTCGAAGCATGCTCCTATGTAGGTAGTTGTGGGGGTGAACAGAGTTTTACAGCCAAAGTTGTGCATATGAACTATCTCAATTGTTTTTGGAAATTTTTAAATTAACGATCGTTTATTTAATGAAGTACCTTAAATGGATTGGCAATAAGTTTAGAATACAGCTGGTAAAAATAAGACTGATAATTCCTTCATTCCAAATTAACGAGGAATATTTTTTTTCCAGGTCATAATAAACATAGGTATACATATTGAACCCGTACAGAGCTGTGATAGTCATATTAAAAAAGTTTAATAATGTTGGTGAATAAATGTTATATTTTGTACAAGTTTTGTAAATAATTTATACAAAATGTATTAAAAATTACATTAAAATGGTTGTTTTTTCTGAAATAAAAACGCGTAACCTGTGTATTGTTTACTTTTTTATTATTGAAAGACTTTACATATGAAAATATGGAAAAATAGTTCACATATCATTGTTTTTTGTCTTAAAATAATACACAAATTATAAATTTCAGCACTAAAAAAATACATTTTGATGATTATATGCCTTTCTAATACAAAATTATTACTAGCGTTTGAACATTTTAGAAAATACATGTCACAGATAATGGTACAGACGGCTACAGCTTCAGTTTTTATGTAGTGTCATTCTTGCGAGTACTAACATACTTTTCTACGTCTTCGTTGACAGAATAACATACTATTCAGTTAACAAAATGTGTATGTTCCTTGTGAAGACACATTTATTACCAACCATAATTCGGTCACAGAAGACATTAATTGAGTTAGCTTCAAATGATGATACAATACTTGGTCTTAGTAATTAACAAAGTTCATATAAAAAAAAAACCGAATAAAATATACATGTTATAACAACGAAGTGATTTGACTCATCGTCTTATTATAGAACTACGTACGTGTATTAAGCAAGATATATATAATATAAAACATAAAAATAGCCGAATTTAATTAAGTTTCAGAATAATTTTCATTTAATTTCCTAAATGTAATGTTTTAAAAATATACTCAGTCAGGTGACTTGGATATGAGATCATGCAGCGCACGTCTAAATAAAATGTTAAATATCAGAATAAAATTTAAAATACCTATCCTGAACGAAATAACAGGAAACCTTTTAAATTAGTTTTCTTATTAAGAAGAAAAGGTGTGCGTTCAACGTGTTTTTGATGAATTAAAACTACACACTTTAGAAACCTAGGTAAAGATTATTTTTTCACAGGTTGTTTATGGCAGACATTATCCATCGAGTCTAGTTCCAATGTTATCTGGCATGTAACATTCACCCTTCGAGATCAAATGGTGGTCAATAATGATAATATCTTATGGTGACGTGTTAGTAAAACTTAAAAAGACCTCTCCAACCACTTTAAAATTACAATACTTAAAAATTTTTGGTTTCAATCTATTAGTCTAACTTTTGATAGCACATTTTCAGTCAAAAAATTACGTTAGTGAAAATATATCGCAATGGCCAATGATAGAAATTAAAAAGGTACCTGCGATAGACATTAACTATTAAAATTATAATTATGACTTTTTATATTAGGTTTATTAGGTATTTTCCTTAGTAGGTACCGAAAAAAAACCAGTTTTTTCTTTTTTTTCAACACTTACAAAAAAAGTACCTACATACATATTAATATCTTGTTTAAGTTCCTCATAATGAAGCAATAAAAATAATACTGTTTGTCTGTAGATGCCTGATTAGTGATTAGTATCTTAACTCATTTAACGTTATTATCTAAAGGAATAGTAGGAACGTTTCGAATGAGAAGTCAATGAATGCTAAATTAATTATAAAATTAAGTCACAAAAAGCTTACCTATAAAACAGGTTGAACGTAATGTTAAACATTTTTTGGACAATATCACGTACATTGCTCTGATTGAATTTTGAATTTGGTTATTAACTACGTCTATTAAACATTTCTTCGATACAGTGTTTTCGTTCAACCAAACACGACAGCGAACATTTCATAATTTAATTTCACAAAGTTTATGATAAACACTACCTACTAACCCGTTTGGGTGTACAATTTTAAAAGTATAAATTTATAATAGTGAATTTATAAACAATAAAATCTAAGATTATTCTAAAGTAAGTAGTTTAAAGTTACAGTATGTTCATAATGCACGTGTTATATGACATGTTTGTAGATAAAATAAAAAATGCATATTTAATAAGTGCTTATCAAGTACTTGATGAAAAAGGACTACATGTTTATACAAGTAATAAAATGAAATGAGAACTTACATTTTCTAATTAAAAAATAGTATAATAAAATAACGACTAGGTGAAGTAAAAAACCCTACAACATAAATTGGTTGATTTCTTCTCTTCACGCAATGACTTCACTATAAAATATCATTGGAACAGTGTTTACTAACCTAGCGGCCCGTCGCGGCTTAGCACGCGTGATTTTTTTTTACAGACCTTGCCTCGACAATACAGACATTAATAAACCAACATTACCTATTTAATTTGGTTCAGTATGTTTGAAGTTATACGCATACATACATCAATTTCGGCGAACTATTTTTATTTGTAGATTATCATACATCATACATGACGTTGCAGAATTTAAATAAATTACTCTTGAACAGGTTGGTGGTAACAAAATGTTTTTAAAAATATGGGTTGAACATTATTAAAACGAATTACTGGAAATATGTTCCTGGTCCCTTTCTTTATTTATCTTTAGATTCGAAATCGTGATCATGGATTAATTTAATTTTAATTTTAAATGGCACAATTTTAATTCACACACTTTGCACACATTCACATTCCAGAGACCAATATTTTCAGTATAACGATGAAGAAATTAAGATTATAAAGCCAGAGGCTAACATCATTCAATAAAAAAACATGATAATGCATGCATTTTTATTAATCCTAATTCGAGTAAAGGATTCGTGTATGAACTAAGATCACACTCTCGTGGTAAGAGGGCGAATTTCGAAATTCAAACAGAACTAAGTAGTCTTTCGTACTAAATTGTACCTACATGACTTATATGACTTGCGTTTCCTCAATGGAATACGACTTGATATAATGCTGGGTCCTGTTCACCACAAACAGATGTCATTTAGTATTTTTAGTGCGATTGTAAGTAATTTTTGAATCATAATTTAATCACCATGCTAATATAGATCGAACAGCTAAAAATGAAGATCAAATATTACCGGTAAAAGCAAGCCAAAGGAGCAGTCATTTATCTGTATTAGTGAAGTAAATAATATTTAAACTATTTTAATGTAATGTAGGTAAACTAAATTGGTAATGATTTTAAAACAGAACCCTTCTAATCGAGCATAAAAAAAAATGCTAGCCTAAATTATATGTTAGCCACAAAGGGTCTCGCCGGGTTTCCATATGAAATCTGCACTGGCATCTTTTTTGACATTGGTGCCTTTAATATGTTGCTAGTAGTTTAAAATAATTTTTGGCCAATTACCAAACCCCTAACTCCATTCGTTTTTGGAAAATTAGGGTTGCAACCCCTAACTTCAAAATTATTTTTCTACAAAACTATGATAGATATTCGCATAAAACCAACGCGACATGAAAGCTCTTAATAAGCTTTACATTCCCTATTTTTTTATAATTTTTTAAATAACTATAGGGCTGCAAAAAAAATATTGAAAAAAATAGGGGTGGTTTTTAGTAGCTATTTCTTGAGGTACCACGACCAAAAAAAAACCGTATAATCAGTACGTATCCAACTATAATATGTAATAATTACATAGATGTGAGATAGGTGGAACATATTCAAAAAAATAAAAATCTCATTTTGTTACTTAAACTTGATTTAACCTGACGTCTGTTTAGATTTTTACACGATAATTGATTATATAAGGGAACGTGAAACACAACAAAATACACTACAAAATCTAATTGAAGCAAAAAATTTAAATCGTTGCAAAAAACCTTTTACAACACTGTCTTCTACTTGCCTCATAGATTTTCCAGAATTAACCAAAAAAGACCTCAAAAAACTCTTTACAGGAACATATCAAATGTCACAAGCGGTGTGTTACCTCGCTGAGCTGCTGGATAGTGACAACAATATTAATATTGAATACTTAAAAGAAAATGATCATATAATAAGGATGAAAATTCGTTCTCGGCACATCAATAGTAAAACATATTAATGTTTTATTGAATACGAACCAAATATGAACAACTATAAGGGCATAAAGAGATACACCTGTGATTGTGCTAATGGAAATAGGACTATAGGTTGTTGGTCACATGTAGCATCAATAATTTATTATTTGTCACATGGCCGTTACAAATCGAAGATCATCAAGCCCGCTGAAATATTAACACATATATTTGATGTTACAAATATCACTACAACTATAGAAGAAAATAGTGACGAAGATTAAATTATTTCAATATTTTTATATGGAAAATAAAATATTAATATTTCATGGAAAATACTGTTTTAATTTTAATTTAAGTGACTTTTATTGAATTAGCTAGAATTCAATATGTGTCCACTTACATACAATTTTTATTTTTTTGAACATGTTCCACCTATCTCACATCTATGTAATTATTACATATTATAGTTGGATACGTACTGATTTTACGGTTTTTTTTTGGTCGTGGTACCTCAAGAAATAGCTACTAAAAACCACCCCTATTTTTTTCAATATTTTTTTTGCAGCCCTATAGTTATTTAAAAAATTATAAAAAAAATAGGGAATGTAAAGCTAATTAAGAGCTTTCATGTCGCGTTGGTTTTATGCGAATATCTATCATAGTTTTGTAGAAAAATAATTTTGAAGTTAGGGGTTTCAACCCTCATTTTCCAAAAACGAATGGAGTTAGGGGTTTGATAATTGGCCAAAAATTATTTTAAACTACTAGCAACATATTAAAGGCACCAATGTCAAAAAAGACGCCAGTGCAGATTTCATATGGAAACCCGGCGAGACCCTTTAATACGTGACCCACTCGGGCTTGGGCGATTGTGGCTCAATCGGTAATTTCATTCGCCCAAATTTATAAAAAGGTGCCTGCGAAATTATTTCTCGTCCCAAAATAGTATCCCAAACTATATAGGCATTAAATTTGTCAACCTGGTCCTAGGTACCTATTTAGTTCAATAGTAAGATGCGCATTACTGATCACGTGGACCGATCGTAAATGACACTCACTCTGGACATCCGCGTTGTCCTCATTAAAACTAAGGCATCAATACGCCAAAAGGTTACGCCTTATTATAACAAAACAAGAAAACATATCTGCCTGCAGTGTTATGTTTTATACGCAACATTAATTAAAATGTAACAAGAGTTAATTTGTATTCTAGTATTGATTTCAGCAAACTTGCAAAATGATTGATGCGATGTGATTAACAATCTGCTTGTTTCGTATTCAGGGTAGAAACTGCACTCAAGTTTCGAAATGTTTGATTGCGGCGTGCAAGTCGGCTTCGATATTGTTATTATTAGACATGGCATCCATACTGATTATGAGAAATGTAAACAACACTATCTAATTGGCTTGATGTGTGCCCTTTCGATAATACAGTGTGAATATCTACTTAATAATTATACATATATACTCAACTATTAAAAACAATAATAGCCTCTTAGTTAGATAGACTTGCATTTTAGATGATAACCTAAAATTTACAACCTCTTTTACAAGAGTCGAACCTGTAAATTTTTAATATAGTTCACTTTATAGGAAATGAAATGTGAACTCTTGTCTTAACTTAAAACGAGCTGGCAAAAGTCACAATAAGTATAATAATAACATTGATTGACCAAATTTGATAAAGATTGGTTATCTCAATATTATCACAGATAAAAGAATGTGTCAACCCTATTAACTACATTAGTATTGCGATGCACAGTACAATATCTGCAATCTGACATTATTAAGTGATTATAGTGTCGAATTTTAATACTTTTTTACACAAAACGCATACCGGTTAGTGCATCAGTCAGTTGTAGCAAGCGGATAATTTGGTGGGAGTGCACAGAGAACTTCTTTGGACAGCTCTTTGTATACAGCATCCATTATGTTGCGCACATGAACGATAAGCTCAGGTACATCCTCCATTGTCAGACCTTTGGTAGATATAGGTTCTAAGCACTGGATCACAACATGACCTGAAATTTTAAGTTTGAATGTGAGTGCTGGTGCAAATAGTAATTTGCTTATGTACGTAAATTCTTCTTCAGTAATTAAATAATATTGTGGAATTCGCTTTTATAATAATGATGATTGTACGGATTATCTTAACTAACCTGAACTACTTTATTTACTCATATTTTACGAAAGTTGCATTTGTGTGAGGACTCTATTGGGGATGCTTTTCATCAAGTTACAATAGATATTAAATTCCTAATCTATAATATTATTTTTAAGAAAAAAACAACAAACTTCCCCTCGATTTCCATGGTATGCCACCATCAGATCCCAGTCTCCCTATCTTGGTACTTCATAAACGACGAAGTTATACGTAAACATAATAAACAAATAAAAAAAATAGTTGCATAGAGAAACCTAATTTTTTTAACTCATTTAATATCTATAAAATAATATTTTTTTAACTAATAATTGATTTAAAACCATGGCTGGATTACTAGTTACTTGTTAGACTGAATAATAAGTGGGCATGAAGAAAAATAAGGTTTATGTCACACAGAAAACATTTTATCATTGGATTTACATATTTAAATTGAATGGTAACTCTTTTCAGATACATCTAATTGCAGAAAAAATAGAAACCTTGAAATACCACATGTTTTAAAACTGAATAAATCAATTACCTTTGTTGAAAATGTTCTTGTTCCTATTAATAAAATAGTATGGTGAAAATACAACTGGTATTATAGGCACCTGTGCTGCTACAGCTATATTAAATGCTCCCTTCTTGAAGGGTAGAAGTTTTGTGAAGTCTTTATTCCTAGTCCCTTCCGGAAACAGCCAAATCTTCGTCTGAAATGACGTAGAAGTAAAATCAGTATTGTGAAAAAATATTTAGACCAATCAGTACTTATTATGTAGCGCAACTGATTATTATGTTTCATAATGGTTTTACTACTTTTACTGTGCAGCCATGCATGTGACTTTACAACACTTCTCTCTTATGTCAGACTTAAATAGGAAAGTAATTAGTTGCCAGTTTATGCTCCTACCTTATTTTTTATCATAACTTCCGAAGTAATTTTTAACTGTTTGTATGCATCTTTTGAGTTGTTTCTATCAATAAAAACTACTCCTGCTAGGTATGCTGCAAGTCCAAATGGCCATACGTAGAAAATTTCTTTTCTTGCAATAGCAGCAACTTTGTCAGCTACGTGCCATATATTGAACATACCTGGAATTTTTTAAAGATTACTTAATGTAACATTATATAATTTTAAATATATAGGTAATTTCATTGTATAGAATATTATATACTATTTAAAACATTCCCAGTAAGGAGTAGCACAGAAAACAAACTTTATTGTTTCTTTGCTATTATATTTTTAGAATTACATAAACATAGAATATACAAACAACACGATTTTGAGGAGTTCATGTTATAATATGAATAAAAAAATACTGATCTATAGAGGAATCCATTTTCTAATTGTTTTAGATTTTAAACAGTTTTACTACAATATTTCATATATAATATCATATATTTTTACTCATATCTCAAATTTGTGGCTTTGTATCCTTTAAGTTAATGGACAGCAGTCTTTAAGTCTTTCTTAAAGCAACATAACTTAATTCACTAACCGAGTATGTCAATGGACGACTGGTGGTTGGAGACAATAACAGCGCCACGGTCTTCAGCAAGTATTCTTCCATTTCTTAAATGCCATTTCACTTCTATTACTCTGGTCACATGTTTCACAATTTGAGATCCAAATCTATGCCAAACACAAATTAAATTAATACAATGCAAAAATGGTGTAATTTTAAAATAGAAATGATTTACTTGATGACTATTATTATAACAACGATTTTAAAATATTATTTAGTGAGTGAATCAATCTAAAAAAAAAATTATATTTCATTTATTGATTACTGAGAGTGTTTAGTGTTTACAGTTTAAAGAAGTCACGCTCATGTGGCAAAATTACAAATATAAATAACTAGCTTATGATGAGTCAGAAACAGATCATCTCTATATTGTTCAATTAAAATGTCCTCAGAAATAAACGACCATTATACAATTTTGATACTTACAAAGAGTTCTTCACATTTTTTGGATTGAATACGAAGAATGGTAACAATATCACGGCGGTAATAGAAGTCCAAATATAAAAGATAAGAAATTTTGATTTGAATTTCACAAAATTTGGTGTTTCGGAAAACAATTGTTTCACGATATACGTCACTAACATAAGAATGAACACATACACGATTTTGTCCAACATCATTTGTAGCTTAAAACAAATAATTTAGCAAATAATATATAATTTACTCGCGAAATTAAAAAACACGACACAAAACACTTGTTGCTATTTGAATCGATTACGTTAAAGGCAAGAATTGCTGCAGCTAATTAATTAAGTGAATTGTAGTATTACTCGTTGTCCAATTGCAAATCAGACAAAAGCTACGCATATTTAATTTAAATTTAATCTTAAAATTTTAAGATCAATTTAGTTTTGTTTGATTTGAATGATTGATTGATAATTCTCAACTAGAGGGAGGGGAACATAGACCACAGACAAGGAATAGATAAGGAGGGGAACTATAGCGTAACGATGCTGATAGTTCGATTTAAAAAGTAATCCAGACAATCGAGACTTTTTATATTTTTCACTGTTTGCAATGACAAAAAACAATTTAGTAATCTAAATTAACTGACAAACAAATTTCAGTTCATTGTGATTGCTTAAGTTAGGAGTTTTTAAAGTGTTCAACTTTAATAACAACATTTTTAATTTTGGAGTCGTGAAATCTATTTTTTTTATCAAATATTTTGCTTAAAGAGAGTAACCGACTTCATTTGACAGTCAATCAGGCCTAGCATACGCAACGCGACTAAATTTTATCGCGCTCTTAACAAACGTCAAAATCGATTGAAGTCAGTGCGTCAGCTGTTGATTGGCTGAAAACACGAGTGCGGTGTGCTATTAGCCAATCAACAATATCGCTAGTTTTGTCGTCTCATGCGATATATAATAGATTTTGACGTTTTTTAAGAGCGCGATATAATTTAGGCCTGGTAGTATAATAATTTCACGACGTTTTGTTAACCTGTCATAGGTACGTTGAATTTTATTAAGACAAGTGGTTATTCAGCTATTAAATTGGATGCCGGCATTTAGTTAACGGCCCAGGATGTTAACATATTTTCTGGTTTAGCTAATTGGCTGGTTGTGGTGGTTTGGTGGTGTGGTTCTCAGGTTTATGACTTTTTTCTCTGAAAATATATACAGACCATAATAACAAAAAGTACATCACACTTTGTCTATTCCAGTCGGGTCCATTTAAGAAATGTATTTTCTAGATTGCCTTGGGTAGCGTGTGCTGAGTTGATGTTCACAGGGTCAAATTTTACAAATCGTTATTCTGTACCAACCAATGCAACATGCCTTGCTTGGTTCTCATTCAGGCCTAGCATACGCAACGCGACTAAATTTTATCGTGCTCTTAACAAACGTCAAAATCGATTGGAGTCAGTGCGTCAGCTTCTGATTAGCTGAAAATAGGAGTGCGGTGTGATATTAGCCAATAAACAGTATCGAAACTTTTGTCGTCTTATGCGATAAATTTGACGTATTGCGTATGCTAGGCCTGCTGGATGACTTTGGGTAAAGGTCCGAGGATATTTGTTGTTTTATTGGTGTTGTAATAAATTAATAGGTACCAATATACCTAGTGTCGTTTCAGTTTGTTTTATTTTTTGGTTTTACATAAGTTAAGCATATTCCACATAATATGGAACGGTTACATTTATCAGTTTTGTCATAGCTACAAATTATAATAATTTGGTTAATTTACTTACAAAATAAACTTATCTACCGATCTATTCTTATTTTTTACAAAGGTGAAGATAATGTAGTTGAAAAGCCTGTTTTTTGCTCATACTCTCATATTGCTTGAGTATGTTGGTTACTGTCAGTTGCAGCAATAGTATCTATAGTTAGAGTCAATATGTAAGCTGATCAGCCAGTTCGTATCGTATTAAGGTGGAGAGGAGGTGAGAGGATCGTTGGGCGCGATCTCATTGTATAGCTTCTTGTACTCAGCCCACATAAGGCTGCGCACTGTTTCCATGAGCTGCGGCACATCGTCCTGCGTCAGATCAGTCGTCGGCACGGGCTCCAGTACTTGCATCGTGACTACACCTGGAAAATAAAAACGAAAATAAGTGTTGTAGATGTATTCTGCGAACCCCATTGAACAATAAATTTAAAAGGCTCCCCATTCTTAAAACTAGAACTAATTTTTTTTTCTTCAAACCAATAGTTACCCCACACGTAATGGTTAATTTAGTCGATTAATATGAAAATGTGAAATTTTCAATTAGCTCAATAAAAATTAAACACTTGGCGCATCCTAAGCCTAATGGATGTATTCTTAATGGTCCGAGAAAGTACTCTCGCAGTATTGAGGTTTCAGATATTTTTAGTTCAACAAATACGTTGTACATATATAGCTAGGTAAAATTTTGGAAGGGAACAAAACATGAATAATTTAATTTATTTTACATAGTATGGGCAGGACGTGTCATCTGTGTTATTTCTAGAAGATTTACAAAAACTCATGAGGATATTTTCCACCTCGGTAAAATAAATATATCTAACCTTTATCTAACCATGTCTTTTTCTCATAATCGATGAAGAAATAAGGTGAGGTGACCACTGGAATTATTGGCACTTGATTGGCAACTGCTAAGTAGAATGCCCCTTTCTTGAATGGCAGGAATGTTTCTCGATTATGGTTTCTAGTTCCTTCAGGAAAAAACCAAGCTTTGGCCTGTAAAATAATAAACTAGATCTAATGTAAATACTTAGAAATATTGACTTTTCTATTCTTTATTGCAAATAAAAACCTACGTCTTAAATCACTCTATCTATTAAAAAAAACTGCATCAAAATCCGTTCCGTGGTTTTAAAGATTTAAGCGTACAAAGGGATATAGGGACAGAAAAAGCTACTTTGTTTTATACTATGTAGTGATATCTAACTAAATAAAAAAAGGCGTGGGGCTCGAACCCACGACCTTCACGTATCGCAACGAATGTACCACGGGCCGATAAGTATGTAGTTCTAAACATACCGGAGGCTGAGAGGTTAATACAACAGAAAAAAAATGTCGATAACTTGGGGTTAGCTCAGTTGGAAGTACGGCCGATACATGAAGGTTGTTGGTTCGAGTCTGTTTATTTTGAATATTAAAAAACCAGGTACTTGAAGGATGATGCTTTTTAACTTTATGAGTAACGTAATAGATGATCGATAGTAGACCAAATGAACACGTTCAGTCACGAGCATTACTTCGTAGTTATACAACTTTATTCTAAAGATAACCTATTGTTAGATAATAAATATGTCATAAGAGCTCAAGTGTTTTGAAATATCTAATGACTAGGTATTTTTAACAATTCAATTATGGTAAATTACCTTATTTTTAACCATTCGTTCTCCGAGTATATTGAGTGCTTTGAAAGCTTGGTTGTTGTCTGATCTTGATAAATAACAT
Organism: Glyphodes pyloalis; assembly: GCA_037074685.1. NCBI lineage: Eukaryota > Metazoa > Arthropoda > Insecta > Lepidoptera > Crambidae > Glyphodes > Glyphodes pyloalis. Next base: position 6,272,934 of record JAYKKO010000015.1, on the reverse strand, counting down.
CCACCTAGTAAGGAATTCACCAGGCCAAAGGGGAAAATATATTGCATCTCTCTTTTTGACACACCTATGATTTTTTTTGCAGTCTTCCATAAATAAAAATTAACTGTAAAATAATATACTTCAAATCATTAAAATATCACATGTACGTAAATTTACGATACTTTACTATTTTAAAATTATAATTTAACCAAAAGTTCATAAAAGGTTACGGAACACTTTTCACAACGTACAATTAAGGATAGTTTGATAAATCTATAAATAGCTCTATAAAAGTGTGACAACTGGCGTTTAAAATTAGGTTTAAATAACCTTAATCACTAAAAACACCTTTCACTAACGCACTTGGTGTACAAAACATTGTTTTGGTATAGAGAATTCGTTGGTCAATATAAAAAATATTCAAAAACTTACTAAATAAATCTAAGGAAGATTGGTGATTTCCCACCACCACAGCAGCGCGATCCTTGGCTAATTCTTCTGAGTTTCGAATCTTTACTTCAAGATCGAGAACATGTGCCATGTACTTGAAAACAGCGTGAAATGCACTGAAATATAAACACCGTATATTACGTAAAATATTCAACACCAAAAATTCAGTCACACAGGCTCTGTATCAATAACTATGATGCGTAACGTGTTACGTATAATTGAAAACTTTTATTATACGCCGTTTATATTTTAATTTTAATTATAAAATCAATACATTCTTACCTTGGATTACTGGGGTCTCTTGATTTACATGCTAATGCAGGTAGAGCCAAAGTAGCACTGAGATATATCGCGAAATAATAAAATAAATATTTAAAATAGAAATAAATGGCTTTATATTTGCTGGGTACGCATAATTTGAAGATTAAATTAATTGTATAAAATATGGGTATGATCACATATGTTGCTAGCTTTACAAAAAAACTGAACAACATTATGAACAAAATGAAGTAACTAAATTTTAATTTAAGCGGCTCATTGTTTCTGTGTTTCCATTATAGTTAAGTTTTTAACCATAGTAAAGTTAAAAAACAGTAAGATATCAATTATTAATAATAATTATTAGGAGTAGGTTTACAATTTGTTTAACTTTACTCATAACTTCCTCCTCGGCTTCGCATAAGTATATAGTTTTTTAAAACTTGGGATTTATTATTGAAGTTTTTGGAAGGATTTATATTTTTTTTCTGAAAATATAATATAGGCTATGCCATCCGGGATAGTATAGTTTGAGCCGGAGCCTATTCAACACATACAAACATCGCAACGGACATTGTCTACAAATCAACTACAATAAAAGTATTATTGGCACTCCATAAAAGGCATTGTATGATTCTTTTAACTATCCTACTAATACATATTTAAATTTACAGGTTAGTATAATTTGGTAAGGTATATATTTAAATCCTGGTTGGCAAATAAATTTAAATCGTTTTTAAAGATTTTGAACTGTGTCACTTCGATTAATATTTCTAGTTGAAAATTATATTTCACGCAGGGAAATAAAAACGTTTACCACACAAGTACATTGAATAAAAATTATGAGTAGAAAACAATTTTTTTAATTATTGTTTATTTGGTTTCACTTGTATCAATAACCATGTTTCAAACATTTTCATGTTGTAGGTATCAAACGAAATACCGAATTGCAATTTATTTTGTTCGGATACTACTTTCAATGTTTACTGTGGCTAACTGTTGTTAGGTCCAAAGAGCACGTATTCAATGACATAAAAAGGAAAAAATACATACACTAAAATTATACACAACAAAGTGATGGGTATCCTTGATAAAGAAACTTCGGTATATGTTTATTCGTTTTTTATTAGTAAACATTCTGCAAGTTTTTACAAAATTTCTAAAAGGTAAGAACTTGTATCTTAAAATATTATAAATAAATAAATATTGGACAACATCACATACATTGCTCTGATTCTGTGGTAAGTAGCTAAAGCACTTGTGTTATAGAAATCGGAAACAACAACGGTACCACAACACCCATTATTAATTTGTTTATGTAAAATACAAGAGCATTTAACATAGAAATAAATATATACATTAAATTATTAAATTACTCAATTATAAGCCTATACTATTACTGCACACCACTTTGTAGACCTCTTAAATATTTGTGTCTTTTTGTGTGTGACACACTTTCGTCTCTTAGTTTCGTTCTTATCTCGAAAAGCTAAAAGTATGAATGAATTAGTGATGCCCTTGTTTTGAGGTCCACAAATTGAGTAAAACCGTCTAAGCTAGACCACCTGGGCGAGACCTAATTTGCAACGGACCTCAAAAAGTTTTACTATAGCGTAAGCAGTTCTTCTGGCGTGTTCAGATATTAGTGAACAGATCAGAAGAAGCCCTACACCTGTTATCTGGGTGAGCCGAGTCTTGTGGGCGATTCGTTGAGCACCTCCTTTCTAAGTTGTTTGTGAACGAGGTACATTCTGTTGCGTATGTTTTCAACTAGAGCTGGAACGTCTTCTTGAGTCAGCCCCTTAGTCGGTACCTCTTCCAAGCATTGTATAATTACATGACCTATAACAAATAACATATTAATCTTAATAGTAGATTCTACCCATTCTGTATTATGGATAGTGTACGCATCAGACGGGAAATTTACAGAATTCACTATGTGGTCATTTAAAGTCCTGGTTGTAGAGTAATTCCAATATCGTTTAATATTTGCTTTAAAATTTTACGTTTATCTGAAAGACCCCATATCCTTATTTATAATTGTTTTCATCATGACCGGCTTTGTTATGCAAGTTTTTTTTTTTTTTTATATTTGATAGTTGGTCTTTCGATATGATCCTCAGAACATTATTACTTTGATTCAGCCTTATTCTTTTTTGCATCTCATTAAATCACAAATTCATTCAGTTAAACTAAAAATATATGAAAACCAATATACATATATATACCAATTCCAGTTTTTCTTTAAAAAAAAGGCCTTTGCCCTAAACTTACTAAATAAATAACCGCTCGTCACAAATCTTACATAATGGTTGGGTGGCTCTTAACATTAATTGGGGGCGTCGTCATCCCAGCAATACCCTTGACCAAAGCCAATTAAAAGTGTGTTTCCCAAAATCACCTGACCGAGAATTGAACCCGGGGTCTTTTACGCTTTGGGCGACCTTAGCCACTATACCATGGAAGTCATCACAAGTTGATATTGCCTAAATAGCGCCTTTACCTTTACTTTGACTGTAAATGAAAACTTTTATATCAACATGATTCATAAGTAAGTAAGCTTAATTAGAATCATTTTAATGTATATGTTTTTGTGTATGTGCACTTAGGAAAATAAAATTAAGATGGAACCATAATATAAACTTACCTATCCCTCAATTGGACAACGGTGAAATAATAACCATTTCAAATTGAACTTTCTGGTCTTGAAGAAATTAAAAGTTTGATACAAGGTTTAAATATCCCAAAAATACTCAAAAATTACCAGTTATTTACAAATATGAACGTGAATTTTTTGACCTCGGTGGGAATCAAACCTACGACCTTAAAAAGGTGCCGCTATCCGACAGCTGTGCAGGACACGCCCGCCAAGTGGTCTCTCCTACCGTGCGCAGCGTGCGTGCGTGTATGAGCGTCGTTGATATGATGTCACTGTTCTACATGCATGTTTAAAATGAAATTACCGTCATCAAATGTCCGCTTCTCTGTATCGAGGAAGTACAAAGGAGACAGGACTACAGGAACGATTGGCACTTGCGTTGCGACAGCCATGTTGAACGCGCCTTTCTTAAACGGGAGAAACTCCGGCCCTGGATTCCTGGTTCCCTCGGGGAACATCCAGATCTTCGTCTATGCAATAAAAATAAATGTAATAATTAAAAATATTATTAAATCGTTTATTATCAAAGGTTCAAACATTATCTACCCACAACATTTACAATTTTTTTTTATAAACGGGTGTTCCTGTCTTGCTTTTAAAAGCACAACGGCATCGCGGTAGTACCTACGTATGATACCGCTCATGATATACATAGTATTTATAGCTTTAATATGTAATATACCGAAGCTCCACTTAAAATAACATTTTTTTTTAGTCTGTAAGTTGAGATCGCTTACTGGGAGTTGTATACCTACATCCTTCCATTATTCCTCAGGAACTGTTTTCCTTGAGGGTCAATCAATGAAGTCGGTCAAAACATAAGTAAGTAACGGTTTGAATGCTGTTACTTGAACAAAAAAGGTAAAAAATTAAAGGAAAAATTGCTTAAAGAAATATTACCTTATCGCGAGTCATTATTTCTGAAACGGAATACAGCTCCTTGTACGCTTTCTTCGGATTATGTCTGTTTACGAATACAGTGCCTATCAGGTACGCAGTCAGCCCGAATGGCCACATATACAACAGCTCCTTCTTTGCTATGCATGCCATCTTATCTGCTACGCCCCAAATGTGAAACACACCTAAAAAGATGTAACTAGGTTAGTACCATGTTTATAGAATTAAGTGAGATCGAACGTACCAAGCTTAGAACATGACTTTGGGACTTCAAGCAACAAGCGAATTTAGTTCGGAAGCCTGCGTTGCTGAAAGCTGTTGGATCGTGTCCGCAACACAATTATTCAGGAACGCTTTGTTAAGAGGTAGTCCACAAGTGTATTTTTTTAAACTGACCCACTATTCCAAAAAAATCAATTGTATTTTATTGGTAATATACATGCTTAAGACGAACTAATTTACATTAGATTGACACTGGTCTCGGTGAATAATACAATTTATGGTTAGCAACTCGAGTCATCCTTCACCTGTGGGCCGGGCCGGCTGTAAGGATATCGAGAAATAACATAAATTACCTAATATATCAACGGAAGACTGATGATTAGCCACGATGACGGCACCACGTTTGGCTGACAACCACTTTTCATCTCGAATTTCCCAACTGACTCCAATAGCTCTTGATACAAATCTTGCTATAGGCAAGATTAATCTGAAATTAAATAAAAAATCACTCGAGTTTGTGCGACTTGCATCCATCCATACCATCGCTCCATCGCCTTCGTACATTGACATTTTATATGAAAATAAAATGAAACAAAAAAAACTATTTTTAAATTCATTTTCGCCTGGATGATTTTGTGGTTAAGTACAGGCTCTCTCGGGGTTCGAGACGAGCAAAGTGTACCTATTAAGGATTTGTAAAACATAGGTCAGGTTTGTGAACACCAGCCTGGATTTAACATCCGAGGTCATTAAGCTAGTACCCATTGACGGAACGATGACTTGATTTGAATGCTGAACTGAAATAGGATGATACTTTACTTTTTACACGTTACGTAGGTACGTACGTTGGAAATATATTTAATACTTTTAAGTACGTCTTAAAAGATGACTAATGATTTTGTATTCGAAAAATTATTTAGAAACTTTTAATATACACTGAAGAAGTTCATTTTTCAGGCGCAGGACTACGAAAGTATAAAAAGCATTTCATTTCACCGTCAAACATTGGCACATTTATATTATCATAGAGAAAGGGTCTTTTCATCAGTTATTTTGTGAAATATTGAAATGTGTTCAAAAAAAGCTTAACGCTGAACCTAAACACAAATACTTACAAAAGTTATTATTTAAGTAGTTACTTACTTTATATTATCCAGATTTCTTGATTTAAACAGGAAAATTGGCCAAAATAATCCAGAAACCATCACAATAGCAAAATAGTACAAAGAAAATTTGTAATAAAATAAAAAAGATGATGCTCTTTCACTTTTAATTGATCTTTTGTAAAAATATATCAGCACGCATGCTACAAATATGATCACCTTGTTCCACATTTTTGTCGGTATAATTGGTTTGGTTTTCCGAAGAATGCCAGTGTGCACTCCTCATAACCCGGGCACGAACTGAAATGGACCTCTAAATGTTGATAACTTATATTAACACGATAAAAACAAGCTTTAAATGCAAATAGCAAACTGCGTACGACTAGACTGGCATTTGGAGGTTGAGATTTGAGAACTTAGGTAGGTACGTTGTTTCTGTATATCATGCGTTCAGCACTTAGTGACAGTAGAGTAATTAAAATGGAACAGACAGTGATTTATGATTTTATTTTGTTTAGTATTATCAATTTTTTATTTGTATGGTTATTTAGGCAATAAATCATCAACATTTACCTCAACTTAATTGTACGATAAATGGCAGATGTTGATGATACACCAAACGTTACTAAACATATTAAGATTTCTTTGTGTGGCATTGAAATCATGTCATCTTCACAAAAATGAGTACTGACTTTATCACGATACTTGCTAATTGTGGCTTGGTTATAGTTGCGGCGCGACTGATCTTCTTGCCGGCTTATACCCGGTTCCAATATTTAAAAAACGATCCGTTCTACTAACGAGTAGTAGTAAATTATACAAGGCGTAAGCTAAAAACGACCGACAGACGACTGATACAGCTGGTATAGAAAGTAAATTATGGAACGGTATTAACGGCTCGTAGCCGGTTGGAGAAATACGGATAATCATTATTGACACATTACGAATCGTAAAATATTGAAACCGGGCATTAACGATGGCCGGTAGGTCGACTTAATTAAAAGCCTGATAGGAAGTATGTTTGTAAATAGCAAAGTACTTTATATTAATATCAAAGAACAAATAAAGTATATTTTAAAACTATTCGTGTGGAATTGTGTTTTTATTGGTAAAAGGGAATAAAGACGCCATTTTGTCCCAGAATCTAAAAAATTAGAAAGACAAAATAGATACTTACCGAACCAGGAATCGAACCAAGGACCTCGATATCATTATATGGTATTAATCCGCTAGATAATCGAAGTGGTAAGTCAAAGAGATAGTTTTCTTTATATGTACGATACGGTATGAATCAACTAAAATTTCCCGATAAATAATAACATGAGAACCCATTTAAAACCATATGTTATTATAGCTTAGCAATAAGAGATTTAATATGGAGTACAGTCAGTAGCTTTAGTTCATGACCAACTCTGTACCTTGTCACATTAAGTTACTGTCTAACGGACTTGCTTAGTTACGCGGAGATTTATTATGACAAGGTACTGAGGTGTATACGAATTAATGACGCTGGCTGAACCAAAGCCAAAAACTGGTTAACACGTGTACCATGTTGGGTGCCAACTTAACATTTTGTTAGATATTTTTGCCAAGTTTGAATAGTCAATAAAAGTTTTGTTTCTCTTGTTTTGTTAAAGTTATGTACTTTAAAAGATTATGTAATTGTTTACTTACCACTTTAAGGTTACCATTGAGCAAAGTGTCTTCATTATTAAACAGGTAAGTGCTACTAAATCTTTAAATATCCATTCATTATGTGTCTCACAGTACAAGTCTTTGAAGAACAGGTAATTAAGATTTTTTATGGTAGGTAGACAATTATATTTTGTCATTACCTACCTATTAAGCATTTTAATAAAAAACCCGACAAAACTCTAAGTCAGATAAAAAGTTATCTGAACGGTTGTATTCATTAGGATTGGCGATTTTTAGCATAATATCTATCAATGTCACGTCAAAATAACGTCGAACTAATCACGTACCAGTAGAACCTACCGCCTACTTAGATATTGATAGTGAATTGTTCTTGCATAAAATTATCACGCCTTAGGTACACTAATGTCACATAATTACACCTTGATTTCTACATGGGGCCTACCTATTGTTTACTGTAAAATTCTACAATTGTTATCTGAGTCCATGGAGTCCTATCTTAGAAACATGGGTGGTTGTTGAGGGTTATCTGGCCAATAGTAGTTTCACATGACAATTAACAGTAAATTTCTTGTCTACAAATTTCTTGCAATGATAAGGTAGTAGAATAAAAAAGAACCAAGATCTACTCTTAGCTATTCATTGATGTATAATTTTAGTCTCCTATTAAAAAGCTGATTATTTTTAACCGACTTCAAAAAATGGAGGATGTTCTCAATTTGACCGTATATATATATATATAATATATATATAATGGTAGTGTTTCACCAAAATTGTATCAAAGACATCTCGAACCGTTTAATTGCGTTGTTTATCAGCCTTCATGTTAATTTAATTGTTTATCGGAAATTTCGCGTGTTTGAAGACGTAAAAACAAACAAACACCCTACCCAAGGTCACTCGTGATTCGCTTCACCTCGAGCCCGCCTTCCCTAGGCCCGCAGCTAGAGGTCACTTGCGGCCAAGTCTGCGTATACGTCCTTTCTTTAAAATCCGGTTCCGACTTCTAATACGTTATATAATGTTAACAGTTATTTAAATCAAGATAAAACTTGACCTCGATTTTTGCGTTTCGTATCTATTTATATTTTTACTAAAACTTCCTGATTGCTAGGAGTAGTCGTCAAACTTTCATGGTCCTTATATATCGATAAATTGATAACTAATGGCAAGAACTGATGATATTATGGTGATTGTAATGAATTATGGGGTTAACTATTTTTTTAAACCTCTACATAAGAGTTTTAAATTAATTAAAACTATTTTAGTTTCTAAATAGGGATCCATACCTACTGCTCAAGCGCTGAGCCCCGCTGAGGTACGGTTAAGTCAAGGTACAAGTTTTCAGTTCGGTATTAGTTCTTATGCCAACGGCATAAAGCTGATGCAAAGTCGAAATTGTACAATGTTGCATCCTTTGATCGTATTATAATTTGCGACAGAGATCATCAGGCTACACATGCGCACATAGTTATTATTGTTTAGCATTGCATATCTTAGCATAGCTTTCACTGCAGTCTCCAGGTAACTGATGGTTTAAAGACAACATAAATCAAAATCAATGGAACTATGTCCAATTTTTTTGTTCAACGTTTGTTTTTGTTACGTTGATTTTAAAGCTTTACATATAACAAATTCATTTATTTATAATTTCAGTTTTATTTATAAAAGTAACTCCACGTTGTCTGTCTAAGTCTTTAAAACTACGTAACGAATTTTGATGATTTCAGTTTTTTTAAATAAATAAAGTGATTGAAGAAAAAGCACAGAAACGCCAAACATTTCAAAAGGATTCATTAGTATCTATTACATAGAGCCCGTGTGAAGCCGGGGCGGATCTCTAGTTCCTAGTATAGAGTTGTTTCTGGTGCAGGGTGCAAGCAAATGTTTATTTTATTGCAGCATTTTATGCGGACGGATGACGAAGTCCCAGCTAAACAATTAATTTGAAGATTATTTCGTTACACGCTGCAATTGGTCGAAAGTACCGTTTCCGGTCTCTTCGGTCCTTGACCGTTCAGACCAAGTATGCAAACAAACATTACGTGATAATTATTCAGAGTTTATTATTAGTTTACATATTTATAAGTTAATCAGAATCGCAAAAAAGACGGAAATAGCCCTGTAGCGGAATGCTTTAAATTTGCATCATCATTTGTTGTATGATGATATAATGATAAAAATGTTTTGAGTATTAAATACTTTACATGTTAGAACTCAAAAGGTCGCCAAACCCAGAAGTAAGATATAGTTAGAAGTTAGCATTGAATTTTGCAAATGGCCTTAATCAAACAAATTACAATTGAACGGTGCCTAGTTTTCTATCTGTATTCGAAATACATCGTCATGCAAAATGGTACTGAAAAATTAACCAAACTTCCTGTCTATTATCAGGCTGGGGTGTCCCCATAAATAATTTATACATACATATATGCTCGTAGATACATATACATTTTTTCGCAATTTTTTCTATTGTACGAGTTTAATGTGTAAGCTTCTGTTTATCGGCACAACCTAAATTTTTAAGCAGAGCAGAGGATTTCATTCATTTCATCACAACACTTTCTTTGTTTTTCGGTGTCGGGTACTAGACCTTTATAGCAATAGGGGGTTTATCTAATTTTACTGTAAGGAAGCAGTTTTATATGCATCCGTGCGAAGCAGGGCGGGTCGCTAGTGCAAGAATAAAAAAAAGTGTGTGAAACTAAAATATATTTCAATAGTTTACAAAAATAAAAACTATTTTTACAACTACATTGCTTCATATAAAACAATAATTACACAGTTATAGTACATATGACTAGACAATTAAATGCTAAATTATTATTTAGTATTAATTTAATTTAATCGCTAAAAATTCATCTAAATTCATTTTAATTTGTATATTATTCAGGAACATGATTTCTCATGAATCAATCTTTTTCTTCGTGCAGGACTTTATAATGACTTTGGGTTGATAATACACGCTTGGAACTTTGTGTGAGAGAACTCAAAAAACTGGGATAGTTTTGAATCTACGTAAAAAGTTACCACCTATTACAAGTACCTACTTACTTCACATATAATTCTAAATTGCACTTTCACACTGTGAACTGATTATTTTACTTTTAATTTTCAGTTTTATTAATATACAATCACCTTGCCATGATCTTACATAATTAGGTAGGTACACGAATTAACTCATCGCTCGTCTCGTTGAAACTTTGATTTATTTTGATTCCATAGCTGCAAATATTTAGATGACCGAACGTAGCCTTCACAAGACTCACATCAATGCGAATTGTAATTCAGCGAGATCTTTTAATGTTAACAATTTAAATGTTACAATCGTACCACTTAGTTGGTCAACCAATGCTATGTTTATAAAATATCACGGTTTAAATTGTAACAGTAGTTAGATTATGTTTTACCTATCCGTCAAGTAGGCGCTCTTAGATATACCGAGAAATACAGACTGCTTTTTCCGTATTTTTCTAAACATCTTAAAAATACAATGATGTATGTGGTGGTGGAAGGTCATGCTCTCATAATACGTACAAATCAGCCGTCATGTCCAACTCCATACTACCTACGAGGAACATTGAAATATCGTGTCTTTTTATTTAAATCAAATTTCGATAATGTTTTTTATATACCTGTGAACAATTTTAAAACTAAGCTTACTTGTGTTGTGTAGTTAGTTAATATATATTTTTTTAATTTATCCTATTGTATCAAAACAGCTTGTATTATCAAATTAATTACTATCGTAGATTGATTAATATGTTTACATTCTCTATTCTCCATTTTACATTATAGTTTCTAGATCTTTAATATATTCTACAAAATAACTCATTTGTTTTTTCCTGAATAAGACACATTATCTTAATTATTGCGTCCACACAATATCGCAGTAAATATGCCTGCCTTACGTTTTCTCCAGTGATAAGATTCTAAATTCTTTGCAACTGTTATTAATCGTAAGATCCCTTAACCCTTTATCGAAAAGGGGTAATTAGAAGGTAATGCGTCTAGAACCTCCTTAGCTAACTCTTTGTAAGCGGCTGTCATGTTTGCATGGACCCGGTTAATCAGGTCTGGTACATCTTCGTTGGTCAATCCTGTGGTACTTATTGGCTCTAAGCATTGGATTATCACGTGACCTGAAATAAAAAAAATTAAACAACAAATGTAGTACCTACTATGACGAAAATCAAGGGTGCTTATTAATTTTTGCCGGATGTTAAGAATACGATGCTCTTTTCTCAGCTTCGGACGGAGCAGATGCCGACAAGTAATTCGCAAACACAATAATCTGTCATTCAAATTCATCTTCATTGAGGAAACCAACGTGAAGACAAGGTTTAAAAAACAGCCCCAATGGCATCAGATAGTAAAGGAAGACAGAGGTTTACCTACTTACTTACAAATATATTTGGCTGACAAATATGAAAAAGAGACCTCCGTGCCTACTCAAATGATATCATAAGTACTCGTAGTTATCTTGAGTTGAACACTTACCTTGATGCTAGCTACCTACTTCGCCTATTTTGTGATATTAAATATCTCTTAGTTATGCTATAACTTATTAAGATTCGTAGATGGGCATTAACTTGTTAATCCATTTTTTTTTCAAGTAGTTTCATGGTCATCAGGAGTCTTACCCACAGTTTTAAAGCCAAATGTAGGTACTCCACATAGGTAGCGAAATGCAACAAATTATGTAATGTAGTGCGGCTGTATTAATTGTTGGTAGGTACACGTCTTCCTTTGAAATTGGGTCATATTTGGATATAATAATGACATCAGTGGTCAATGGATTGACAATTCACATTCACTTGTGTCAATAATTCTGAGATACAGCGTAACGTTTAGCGATGTTAACTTTTAGTACCGGATTTTTACCTATTAAACCTAGCGGTATCCTGCTACGCTAAAATGAACCAATGGTAACGTATGAATCAACCCTAGTCGTAGAAACAATAATTGATTCACGATAAGGACAGAATAAAATAAACCTTACCCTTATCAAATATGTGTTTCTTCTCATTGATAAAGTAGTAAGGCGAGAAGACCACAGGTATGACAGGCACCTGAGCGGCCACTGCCATAGCAAACGCGCCCTTCTTGAACGGCAGCAGTTTTGTGTATTCTTTGTTCCTTGTGCCTTCAGGGAACAGCCAGATTTTCGTCTGAAAACAGATGTAAGTAAATACTTTAGGCAGCCCTGTCTTATATTATTTCCTGTCCCCAAACTTATTCACATGGTGGTGCATTTTATTGTGGTAGGTAACATGCAAAATTTTGCGACGCCCCCTTTGGATAAAAGCCACCTAACAGTAAAGTACCTAAATGTAGTATCCGACCCAGCAATCGATATAGAAAGCTAGTCTATAAGGATTGTTTGACGACGACCTTGGATAGATCCGCGATGTCTCAAAGCACATTCAGGGAAAGCCTAACTTATGGGTTAATTAAGGAAATGGAGCGATAAAATGGTTTCAAACCCTATTTTTAATTTGTTAAATTTTTTATATTGCACATCAGGATTGACCTCATCCCACCTGATGGTAAGTGGTAATAAGGTCCTAGCTTAAGGGTGACAAGCGCAGCATTATACTTAAATCTGTTACTGGACTTGTCGCTCTTGCCTTGAAGGCTGATGTGCTGATGTAGCACCCCCCAGTAGCTCTGGAAATCTTACACACACGCAGGAACACAACAATACAGAAGTGATTGTTATTTGGCTGCGGTCTTAAGTTACCAGCTTGGAATACCATAAAAAATTTATTGGAGAAATTATTTATTTATTTATTACAAGGATATCCAATAAATCATAATTAAATAAATACATCAATTGCCGATCGGAGTCCGAGCGCAGTAAGACTGTCCCAATAGGACAGCACATCATGCCTATTTAACATGATACGTAAGTGATCAAATTAAGTTTTTGGTATCTATTTTGATATTTTTTTGCCGCGGGGAAATACATCTATGAATTTTTTTTATGATCGTCATGATCGTACCGCCAATTTCATTATGCGCGCCATCTATTTAATCTTTATAAAAACTTTTTGTGAGGCTAGAATTTGCGAAGCAGCGAAGGTTACTTAGGTTTTAGAGGCAAGAACTACTAACTAGAATAATGTTTGTCGACATAGATGGCGCTTACTATATTTATTAAATAGGAGCGGTGGCGACATTTTCTCTCAGTAACACCACCAGTAGCACCCATGAATGGGTAACACAGACATTTAGTCATTTGTCGTGGTAAGAAATGCTATTTTGGACATATTTGATAATTTACGATCTTAATAATATTATCTCGGGGCAGATGTTTAAGGGCGTCTCAAAAGCATATAATGTCTGGATTCTTTATTTAAGCTTCCGTTACTTGTGATAAAAAAGTGTACTAATTTATTTTATCCTAGTAGGTATCTAACGTTCAATGTCCAGTTAACAAGTTTTATTTACTTCAGTTCGGTACTTTTTGCGTTAGAGTGGATAACAAACGTCCATACATCGATTAATTTGCTGTGATTAAGTCACGCTGTATTTTTCAAAACAATACTTTAAAAAGTACATCAGTAGTAGTGTCACACAGAAAATTAAAATCCAACACGATTCTCATAATGACGTTAAACGTCTTGTCGTCCTATCAATGTTACACAATTTTAAACCTTTGACTTTTATTGTTAAAACGAACATTCGTAACTTAGTTAGGTATATTTTTTAGACTGGACTCGTCATTGTGTAACTGAACTTTACGCAACTGTGTAATATTACATTAGGTGATTTCTATTAAGATTGGACAACAACATTCCCGCTGCACGATGTAGAGTAATGCCCGGTTCCAATATTTGAAAAACGATCTGGTTACGGATAGCAATTAATTATATCAGGTGAAAGCTAAGAACGACCGCCAGCCGAGTGATGACTGCTGATATGCAGACGACAAAAGTTTCGATACTCTTGATTGGCTAATAGCACACCGCACTCGTGTTTTCAGCCAATCAACAGCTGACGCACTGACTTCAATCGATTTAGACGTTTGTTAAGAACGCGATATCATTTAGTCGCATTGCGTATGCTAGGCCTGATGGAAAGTAAATTTGAAATTAGAATTAACGACTCGTAGAAAAACGGATAGTTGACACATTACGAGTCGTAAAACATTGGAACCGGACATTAGTTAGGTACGACGATGCTGCGTGATAGTGCTGCAGTTTAGTATGGTCTATAAAAGCTGTCAAATAAATATATGCCCACATTATTGTTGACAAAAATTAGACTATACTGCCCGCGTTTTCCATTCCATATAATCAAAATTCGTAGCGTTACTGTTACACGTAAATTAAGGAACATCCAGGCAGTTACTTTGATTAACGCCACCCGTATTGCAGTACCAGCAGGCGAAGATATTTGCTCAGTGTACCACGATCACATATTATAATTAAAGCGCTATTAGGAAGAACAATGATGAAAGCAATTAGTGATTTATGTTGGTACCTTTTGTTTAACCATGACTTCTGACGTTACTTCCAACTGTTTGTACGCGTTCCTTGCATTGGATCTGTTGATGAAAACCACGCCTGCTAGGTAGGCGGATAAACCGAACGGCCACACATACAATAGCTCCCTCTTAGCGATAGCTGTCATTTTGTACGCCACGTGCCAAATGTTGAACATCCCTGGAACATGAGAAAAAATATCAGGTACGTTTTATATATAGCGAATATAGCTGGTCAAATTAAGGACATTGGCACTGTGTAGTCTATACTAATATTATAAAGAGGAAAGGTTTGATTTTTTGTTTGTTTGTTTGTTTGTATGAATTGAATAGGCTCCGAAACTACTTGGCAGATTTGAAAAATTCTTTCACCGGTGGGAAGCTACACTATCTACGGGTGACATAGGCTATATTATATATTTTTTTTTCAATTATAAAGAGGAAAGGTTTGATTTTTTGTTTGTTTGTTTGTTTGTATGAATTGAATAGGCTCCGAAACTACTTGGCAGATTTGAAAAATTCTTTCACCGGTAGGAAGCTACACTATCTACGGGTGACATAGGCTATATTATATTTTCAAAAAAAATAGGGATCCTTACTAAAACTTCAATAATGTAATTAAAGGTGACCTGAAAAATTCCTTACATCGCGTGCGCTGCGAAAACTATTGATGATAGAACAAAGTCATGCACTACGACTTTGCAGAACTCATCATTATCTACAAAAAGTGTCGGGATAGCATATGACTAAATATTATAGTTATGTCACAATAAGCGGTTTTTTAATCTAAAAAATGTATTAATATGCCGCCTCTTTTAAAGGCTCTTTATTTGTACCTTGGTATTAATCCTTATCAAAATAAATTACTTTATATTCAAGATAGCTTCAATACCTTTATATAACTTTTTGAATTATTCAATTCGGACATTTAATTCGAAAGATATCATAAGTTTAATAATGCAAGTATTAGAAAAAAGTCGCTTGGTTGCCGCTCACCGCGCTCAGCTAGCCAGCATGCGATGTAGGCTCCAGGCGTCACTGGGGTAAGGGAGGAGTCATTGTAATAAAATAAATTGCAATATTTATATGTATAATACGTACATATTTAAGTACCTATTGCACCCGTGCGAAGCCGGGGCGGGTCGCTATATTAGATATAGCTAGAAGTGGTCATGTATAAAAATAAAAATATATATCTATACTAATATTATAAAGAGGAAAGATTTGTATTTTTGTATGTTTGTAATGGATAGGCTCAAAAAGTACTGGGCCGATTTAAAAAAATCTTTCACCAATAGAATGCTATATTCTTCCAATTTGACATAGGCTACAAAATTAGGAATCCTTGGTAAAATTTGAAAAAAATCAACAGAAAAGCGGGAAAAATTCTCTAAGGCGAAACGAAGTTCGCCGGGACCGCTAGTAATAAATATTAGTAATCAGATTTAATTTGGTTTTTGAACAGCTAAATATGTATGGCGTCAATTTATTTATCATTTTCTTTGTTTATCTGTAAATTAATCATAATCACATTTTGTTTGACAGTTTCAGATTAGCTAATAGGTGAGCGATTAATTAATCAAAAACGAATGATTGGGAACATTGTTACAATTATATTACATAATTTGACTATATGCTCTAACATACTGCAAATGAAACCAATAGCTAAGTTACCATTACTCGAGATGAAATATAAATAATATCGAACAAAAACTAAATCATGTACGTACACATGGACCTGATACCAACTAACTAAATCAAGTATTTGTCTTATGGAAACCAGACTCAACGGAGGTACTACTATTAGGTACTATTCCTATTATATACTGAAACAATGTGTAGAAAAAGTGTCTTGTCGTTACGTTAGAAAAGCCCTGATAAACAATTCATGTTCAGACATGAAAATTTTTCCTAGATCCTGTGATTCGAATCCTAGATCCTTGGTCCAACATCCAGGAGCGCTTTCTATCCTACCATCTACAACCATAAAATAAAATAAAACTGGTAATAGACTAAGTAGTTTTACGCAGTGCCATTTTTGAATGACAATTGCAGTAGTACCGGTACTTACCTACAGATGCGGCGTAACTTCGATTTCTCACTTTGTTACCTATATTAAATAATAAATATTGGACAACATCACATACATTGCTCTGATTCTGCGGTAAGTATTTAAAGCACTTGTGTTACAGAAATCAGAAACAACGACGGTACCACAACACCCAGACCCGAGACAATACAGAAAAGTTCGTTTTCCATATTGACCCGACCGGGGATCGAACCCGGGACCTCGGAGATGGCGCGACGCCAAAGTCCAGCACGCTCGCCTCTCGGCTACGGAGGTCGTCAAAATATATATTCGATTCGTATTTTTATTAGTGGTATGGGCAGGCACTGTTCGGGTTTCTTTACCTAAAATATCCAGGGAGGATTGGTGGTTGGACACTATGACAGCACCACGCTCCTCTGACAACACTTTGTCGTTACGCAGCACCCATTCGATCTCGTATAGCTTCGTAATGGGCTTTATTAACCAGGCTCCAAATCTGAAATGTTTAAGTTACTTTATCCATTGTACTTTTTTGATTAAGTAGTAAAAAAAAACCGAGTGGTAGTGCGAAAATTCTTCTCAATCACTTCTCACTTCTTCACTACATTTGCGTATTGGATAGTATCGTAGTAATAGTTTATTTAAACATTAACTATACTTAAATAGGACGAAAATTTGCAACACAAAATATTAAGAAGCCATTTTAGTTCGAACCGTCTACAGTTATTTTACAATAAAATTTTTGGTATCACATTTTACAATTTATTTACAGTTTAAAGTACTTCGAGTACTATCAACTCTGTTAATGGCAAATAAGTATTTATTTATCACAAAATAATTGTTTACGCAAAGATAGTAATTATATTTACTTACGTAATACAAACAAAAAATCTATACATTATCAATAAGGTCAGAGTATTGACCCGACCCTACAATTATAAAGATAAGTAAGCGAGGTTTAGTCCTTATTGCAAGCGAATGGCGGAGTGTGCGAATAAAACTATGCGGATGCGCTACACTAAATTTTATCGCGCTTTTTTTTTTTTCTCCTAACTGACAATTGATGATGGCCGCAGATGGCCTTTTCATCTTCACCGGGCTTGCGGGGAAGCGGAGGGCTCACACCCCTAAAATTTTAAACAATTGCCTGAGGGCGCCCCATAGCGGGGCTCGGACCTCGGCTCGGGCCGTTGTTGGGAGATGGTAACCTAACGTACCTTGGGGGGGAAAAGCGTCCCGGTGCCGGTATCGCGAAGGACCCCCTACTGCTAGGGGGTGTCGCGTCGCGCGTCCTCGCCGTTGAGGACGGAATAGCGGTTGGTGTGAAGTGTGCTGTGTCGCGAGCTGTTTAGCGTCGGCCATGGCGATCGTTATGGCGTCGTCGGGATCTAAGAGAACATTCCTAGGCCTACGTTTACGTGGGCGGACTACAGAAGGGACGAATTTTATCGCGCACTTAAGAAATGTCAGAATCGATAAAACATAGTGCGCTCGCATTGATTGGCTGAAAACACTGAGTGCGGTATGCTTTCACCCAATCAACAGTATCAAAATTCTACCGTCTCATGCGAGAAATTTGTGTATTGCGCATGCTAGGGTCTGATGGCTGTTTCCCATTGGGCTGATACCAACTTTGCACACCATCAATCACAGATCAGCTGTAGTTGTTAGTTGTTATTAAGTTCTAATTATAACTCAGTAGTTCTTTGGAATCATTATCGTGTTTAATCCTTAATTGGGCAATGTGAAAATAGTTACCACCTGAATTTAACCTTATGACATTGACTTACGGCAGAAAAACCGATGAAAAATGTCGGTACTCCACGCCGCAATAAGGATTGTGTAAGTCATTAGAGCAAGTCCTCAATGTTATACTTCAAAAAGTACCAGTGCATGATTTTGGGGTCCGGATCTATCTCCTTCCAGGTCGAGAAATACTGTTTTGTATATTCCAAACATAGCTCGGGTTTGTGACCAGTACCTATATTGTAACGATGACTATAGTTTTGTTCATTTTCAATTATGTAGGACAGAGTCCTGCAATGGGACATTGATATGCTATTGTATGATACTTTCCTTATTGTTTTAAGGACAAGGTTTGTTCTCATTTTCATCGATACAACAAGCTTCAAATGTATGGGATTCTTATTTTACTTAGAAAGCACACGTGATCTTGAAATGTAAGGGTACATTATGAACTGGTCGATACGGTATCGAAGTGGGCAACTGCCTCTTGGCTAAGCCCCCAGCAAGGTATAGAGCACAAATCTATCCTTATGTTGTTAAGACGAGAGTTCGGTTAGCTAGTAGGTACGAAGCATTTCGCTTAATTTTAATATGCGATGCTCAGACATAGTTTTCTTCCGAAGTTTGTATTTCCGGATAAGTGACTTGGGTACTTTCAAGATAAGAGTGAATAGTGTTTTACTGACCCAGCGAATTTCATCCTCAGCTTCATTATCACTTACGATTAGTTGCGATAAAAGCCCGTTGCTGACATAATTGTTTTTTTTTAATTATCAGAATATAACTTCGTACCTAAATATTTTTTCAAAAGTTGAAGAATATTTTATCAAATAAGAATCAAATTTAAAGTGTGTTATTCGAAATATTATCGGTTGAGTCTTGAGGTACATCTTAAATAGTTCGTTTCTTATGTTTATTAGTGATATTATTGTGATTTACTTATCAACAAATCCAGCTACCTCAATAAGCGTACACATATCATTAGTGAATAATTGTAAACGATAAGGCATGAGATTTTATTGTACCAACATAGTATCAGATTATCATTATTTATTCTAATGGTATTAATGTTAATTTGAAGTACATACGTAGGTATAAACATAAGTATTTATGCGCTGTTGTCTGAAAATTCGTTCGTTTTTATTTTCATAAATAAATTTTTCAGGTTAATCAAGTATCTCATTCATTTATCTACCAAATTTTATCCTAATCGTTCATATTATTTTTTAAACCCTACAGTAATGATTACAAAAATAAAGTATCTACCCCTAGTAGGTATATTTTATAGTCCGATAATAGCTTTTAATGTAAGTTTCCGTGAGATTACTCCCGAGAAATAAAGACGTGGAATAAATAAGAGTGTTATGTTAAACTGTAATTGCAGTTACGACGTTATTAAACCGAATGTGCGATACATGGTTTACTATACTATAAATATCTACTTATTTGTACCTATATACTGCATTATTATCCTCCATCAGCATTTATGATTTATCGTATCGGGTCATTAAAATCTACAATTAAACAATCATTATTTCTGTAACAAGAAGATTGATGTAACATGTGTATTATCTCTCTCATTACCTTGTATTTCGGTATCAAAACATTTGTATATAAGTTAATTTGAATTTTCTCATTGACCATGAACTACTTACACTTTATCAAATAAGTGAGAGATGAGAGAAAATTAGTGTTCGAAAAAAAAACCCAATGACAGTTGATTAAATGATTTTATACTTTATTACGTAAGTCTCATTAAACATAATTAAGTAAAGTGAGCAGTGCGTATGTGATATTGACCTAATAAATATTGTGCGGTTAATAACCTGTACAATTATCATGAAAAAATACGTCGTCTTAATAATTAACGTTCCTATAGATAAGCGCGCGTATAAAATGCATAATTATGACTTTATTAGTGTTTAAAGTTCCTGTAATAAAAATATTCTGGGTCATTACTTTTGCTGATAAATACCAAAAAATTTGAATATTTAAAAACCTTTTATCTTGTTCAAATCGTGAGTGTTTTTATTAACAAATAATTTGAAATATTCGTAGGGATGTGTCCCATCAGAATGCTCGATGAACTATGAAGATTACAGACTATTGCCCAAATGCTGTTTTAGGCTACCCTATCTGATAGGGCAGAATTATTTTGTCTTCAACTTGATGACCGGTAATGTGACTGACCAAAAATGTTTGCTGCTTTGTTCCTCTACATATCTACTCGTTCTTTTGACGCCATTGCACCTAATTTCGATTGCCAACGTTTATAGGTGTGATCGTAGTTATAATGTAGCCAAAAAATCGTAGCCATGGAGTATTCGTAGTGTAACATTTGGTTATGTATCATATACAACACATAATTGAAAATCGCCGAGAAAGCAATTTCGTATTTCTTCTGAAGCAACTCGCCTCCTAATAAATTGTAAAAAGTGAATATTTTATTTTCTAACACGAAATATTGTGTTGCAAATTTTATTATAGTTAATTGTCATTGCATTCTCTTGTTTATTTCTTTGTTATATTCTATTATGCCCCGGTTTGAATGATCTTGCATTGAAATAATTTATGATTTTTATCTTTGACTCGGTTATCTATCAACCATGATCTAAATTGCATAATTTGTTTCTTAGAAAAAAAAATCCACGTGCTTTTAAAATTTTTAACATGCATTTCACATTTTATGACTTTTTTGAAACATTTATCACATTTGAGACCATTACGTTAATAAATTCATATAGTATAATACCGTATAATGAGGCCATATGCAGATACATGCAAGAAAAACTCCCATTTTCTTACCGTATCAAAGTCCAGCATACTCACCTCGCGTTATGCACACTTTTCGGGTTGAACAGGAAGAACGGCCACACGAAAAATGCACAAGCCGAGGAATAAACGTAGAATAGTATAAACTTTACATGGAATTTAAATTTGCTGTGCTCCCTCTGAGTTACTTTGCAAAAGAGCAATGTAAACGTACACATAACTATAAACATAAACACTTTGTCCCACATGTTGATAGCTCGCTTATTTGTTAGAACACAATCGATCGGCAAACTGTTTGCCCTCACACTGACTTAATCATACCACGCTACTGCTTATCAGATTAGGATTCTGTATAATGGGTGTATAAAACTCTAAATCTTGCTTATATCTTCTTATTATATTCAAATTTATAACTTCTGTTTTGTGTTTTGATTTATCGCTACAGCGAACGAACACGTTTGCCTGGCTAAAACTCGAGGACCGTTTAATCGATTAGGCTATTTTTAATACTTATACAGATTATCAGAATTGGACTTGACTAAAGTTTAATTATCATGTAAATCGAATTGTTACAATTCCCAGTGTACCTAATAGAGGAGCCGAATCTTTCGTTTTTATTTGTAAGCAGAATAATTCATTAGGTAGGTACTACCCTTACCTACCTATAAATAAGAAATAGGTCTTAAACCACTTGGACTCAATTGAGGTTCTCTTGGTTATTTGTCATTTTCTCGCCACATTTAATGTCCAAATAAGCGTGAAAAAGTAGTTATGTCTTCGGTCAGCATAGCCATGATGTTAACTAGTAGCAGGAAACTAATGTCATTTGTCAGTTGTCTTAGCTAGTCAGGCTCTTGCTACAAGGAGTGAAATATGGGTGAAATTGAGCCACAATGCTACTCTGAAACTAGTAAAGATACTGTCTACCGACTATTCAAATTATATAAGGCTTTGAAATGAAAATATTAACCTAGACTTTAATGTTTATTTACTTTTGATTGTTTTTCTTTGGATTCCTACTATAAAGGGTCAGCTTCCCCTCATGTTTTCTCAGCTTCTGCAGCTTCTAACTCTTGAATTTTTTCATTGAATTGATGTTGTTTTTTTTGCACTGCTTATGTTTTCCACCAATTAATAACACTCGTGATCTAGGTGTCCCAAAAGGTTACACGATCGGTCTTCTTCTGAATTGTTCTTCTATTTCGATATTTTTTAGTGATTTTAATCATGAAAGATCTTCGTAGAGTGGGTTAAATTTATCTAATTGTTGTTTTAATTTTTAATCGATCGATACATGGTAAATAGCTGGATAAAATGTGAGTATAAAATGTAGCATACATATATTTCAAAGTGACACGGACGTAGTTGCGGGCACATATAGTAAGTTTCTACACTATAAAATAAATTAAAGAACTTTCTTATAGCACTTTGGGATTGCCTGGTGGTTTGCTCACTATTCCAAAACAATTTGTAGTCAGAACATACTTATGATAATTGCAATGAGCATTTAATAATGGGCATCAGTTTTGGGACAATATATGAGTTTAGCATTCGTCCTTAAGTCAGTTGTATATAATATATACATATTATGTAGTTGAATATACGACAGTGAATGTCACTCACTTACGAAGTGAATATTTTAACATATCATATAAC